>CM061231.1:119616529-120286078 GCA_030844895.1 Ambrosia x helenae | reverse complement strand
CGTGATCTCCAAAAGAGTTAGAAAACATACGGCTTTTCCTATATAAAATAAAAATTAGGAAATTTTTTTTATTTATTTAATAAAAAGAAAATTTAGAAGTTAGAACTTAATTTATAATGCAAAATTATTAATGTATGTATAAATATAAATATAACTATATATATATTTATTAACATTATACAACCATTATAAAACTTCAAACGGCCAAACTGCATTATTATTATAAATTCTCTCTGTTGATGAGTTGCAACATATTTAGACATCTCCATGGCATAACTATCCCACAACATTAAATAGATGCGCAAGCCCCTTCAAAAAAGTACAAATTATTTTAGTAAAAAATAAATAAACAATTTATAAAGTACGTAATTTTTTTATATATAAAATGCAAAAAAAAAATAAATAAATAAAGAATACATACTCGATATCTTGAATTTCCATTGTTAACCTCTTTTTATCAGCGACAACCTTTTTATCTTTATCATCATTGCTGAAGAACTTGTTAACATGTCCAATAACATCTAAGATCAAGTATAAAATAAACATTAATGAAACATACTTATAAAACTATTATTATTGTTTGGTTGTGATTAAAAACATCTTTAGAACGAAAATATACCTATTGTAACATATTCATCAACCTCCCTATCCAGAATTCTTTGAAAGGGCACAAAAGAGAAACCAAAATCTGGACCTTGGAAACCATGATATTCGGAAACTTGAGTATTCATATTCAAGCAGAGTTTGTTTGGGTTTGGAGCATACTTGTATTTAGAGGAATTGTATGACACCCGGCATGTTTGGCTTAAACATATTAATAACATCTAAGTCTACCTTAGCGAGAAACGTTTATAAACAAACTTAACTGGGTTAGTTGAGTCGGGTCAAGTTAGGATTGTCCAGGGTACAATGATCTGGAGGATCATTGGGAGTCGTTTTGGTAATACACTAGTACCGGGTTCCGTTGTTGGTGACATTACATGAACTAATTAAGTATATGTGTAGATTATGGGTCGTGTGGTGGATTATATACATAGATGTGTTTAAATGATGTGCAAATGATTATCTATGCTTAAATATGTTAAATATGGACTAAGGATACATGCTTATGTGTTAAGATGTGTTAGAATGCGTTAAACACGACAAACTGGAAAACTAGTCAAAAAGGAATCTTGGTTCGACCACTTCGAGTGGTCGAAGGAGAGAATTGTCTGGTTCGACCCTTTGTAGATGGGCGAACTAGGGAGGTGGAATTGAAGGAATTCCCTTCGACAAGAACACGGCTCATTCGACCCTATGAAAGGGTCGAAGGAGACCACCTTCGACCATTGAAATGGTGCGAAGGAGGATTAGTATAAATACCAACCTTTGTCATTTTTCATCATTTCACAAACCCTAACCGTCCCAAAACGCTCTCAAACGATCTAAAACACTAAGGAAGGAGTTTTTTCTCTTCTTTTTCATAATCTAACCTATCTACAACATCTAAACAAGAATCCAAGGTGTGTTCATAATCCTAAACCTTTTTAAAAGCATTTTAATTCGTTTTCATCTAACCCTAATTGTCTGGATCTGTTCTAAGGGTGTTTTTATGATTAAAAACCTTTTAAACACCTTTCTAAATCAAAACATTATCATTTAACATAGGTTTTCATGATGAATAACATATGTAAATTGGGTATTATGGGTATTATGTGTTGTTCAATGATTTGCTGCTATATCTATGATAGAAACATGATATAGGATTGTTATTGATGTTGGAATATTGTTGTATAGGGTTAGGATTGAATATGATGATGATAATATGGGTATTTGGGGGTTTTATTGGATCTAAACTTGATGCATGATATTTATGATCAATAGAACTGATAAGAAAAGATCGGATAATCGACAAACTGAGTATTTTAAGCTAAGCATGAATCGATTTCAAAAGTTTCCAAATTGGGTAAATTATTCATGCATGAAAGTGATGTTTCCATAATCTTTACCATTTTGGGAAAGGGCTGAAACGGACGTATTATCGGGGGAAATCGGTGGGGTTTTGTAGGGATAAGTTATCCATGCCTGACTGCTGTGTTTGATGATGTTTCGAGTCGTTTTGAATGTGTTTGAAGCATTTTTAGGAAAAATTACACAACAGGGGCGAACCTGGCCTCCTTCGACCGATCGAAGGTGCGAAGGAGGAAAACCAGGGTCGAACCTGGGTTTTTGTTGGGCGAATGTGGTAAAACGGGCGAAGGAGGCATCAAATGGTCGAACGAAGTGTAAAACGGGCGAAGGTGACTGAAAAGGTGCGAAGGAGACTTAAAACTGACTGGTTCGACCGTTCTGATGCAGAAATGAGATTTTTGATACAAACTAAGTGTTTTATGCTTGAACCTTGTGTGTAATCTACGTGTACTTGATTAGTTAGGGTAATGGGTCACCAACGGGATGTCGGGTCGGTCTAGTGTGTCGGTTAAACACTTAAACACGTTTTAAAACATACTTGGTTACGATCTGGACAATCGGGGACTAGATAACCTTATGGTTATTAGTCGGAACACTTATGTGAACATTTTGATAGATCTCCGGTAGAGGGATTATCAAGGGCTAAACATCTTTACTTGTAATTGAAGAACGCTATCTAAGGTGAGTTCACGGCCCCACTTTTACTGCTTTAACTTTTGGGGGAGAAAACATGCGCTAAACGGTTTTGGTAACATATGTCATACTATGGTTTTAACTTTATATTGCTATACGATCCTTTGGAAGTCCCGGGGAAACCATGAATGTGTGGGGATGCACAACGGGGGAAATATGGATAGATCTATTGGGCGTGACCTGCCCCACTCGTCGGCTTGGAGGGGCCGGGCGGGTGCATATTGTCTCGAACAAGAACATCATCATGCTGAACATACTGGCTGCTTAAACATGCTAAACATTGCTAAACGTGTCTAGTAATGGTTTCCAATCGTAGTAGTAATAAAACATACGCCTAGCTAGCGTACTTGGTAACATTGATATAGTATGGACATGGTAACGTTTTTGGTAACATATTGAACAAACCTGTGAACTCACCAGCATTATATGTTGACATCTTTTTGGCATGTTTTTCTCAGGTCGCTAAGGTAGCAATGAGCAGAACTAGGCGCACGGGTCTGCATTGGCGTCTAGGCATAGTTGCACGTTTTGTAATAAAAGTATTTTGAACAACTTTTGAGATGGTAGCATAGTTGATTAAATGCTACTTAAACGCTTCCGCTTATTAAATTAATGGTTATGTCTATTTACGTTTTCATATAGAGTTGTTTATTGTGATCGTTGACTTGGATCTTGGTTTGTCATGCGCCTCGCGGTAAAACCCCGCAAGTGGTAATTTGAGGGTGTGACAAATTGACCCCAACTCCTGGATTTCTTATAATAAGAGAAGAATTTTCAGTCAGAAACCTCTCGAATTTAAAAAACAACCGCTTAAATACATTCGCTTGAATCCTGTCACCCTGTTGATTATAAAAAAAAATAATAAAACACTATAATTATGTATCTACGTAATTGATGTATTTTAACGTACGAAAATAAGATAATTGATATACATTAAAATTAAAAGCATCACAATTAAAAAAAAAGTTATGAAATTTAAAAATAATAGGATATAAAAAAAACGTGTTGTTGAGTTTTACATTTTCATCACATAGGATCATTTCAATTGAGTACACATCATTAGGATTGCGACGATCGGGTAGACGCCCAACCCGAATAATCTTTAGCTTTAACGCCACACTGTTTCGGTTTACATGAATTTGGTTAACCATTGTAAACTTATTTGCATCTACAGCAGCCATTGATCTTGTTAACTGGGAAAAAAATGATGTAAAAACCAAAAGATGACTTCAATAACACAACAAATCAAAATCAAAATAACTAATGTTTAAGTATTTAAATATGAGAAACAGAAATTAACCTAATAATATATCTTTGCGATTACTCAAAGTGCCTCCAACGTGTCTTATTACAATCGTATGTGAATTGGTTTGACTTGTTTATATAGTTATTGAATTTACCGAATAATAAGAAATGGATGAAATGGTGGGCGGTTAATTAGCATTTGAATTAGCATTGTTTTAAAGGTTATAACATTATGTATTGATTCAATTTAGTCAAGGTCAATCATTTCTTGATTAAATGGCGTATGTCAAGCACTATATAGGTATTCATGTAGGAATTCAATCAATTCAATAATAACAAATAGATGAAAGAGTGGAGGGTAATTAGCATCCGAATTACGATTGTTATTATTGTTATAACTTTATGTATTGATTGAATTTAGTCAAAGTCAAGCATTCAAAGCAAAACGGCCGTATGTTAAGCATTATAGTTAGTTGTAATTTGTTTTGATCTATTCAATGTTATTTAACTAATGTTCTTTATATGTTATGTCAAGCATTATATAGGAATTCAATCAATTGAATAATAAAAAATGGATGAAAGAGTGGAGGGTAATTAGCATTCGTATTACGATTGTTATTATTGTTATAACTTTATGTATTGATTGAATTTAGTCAAAGTCAAGCATTCATGTCAAGCATTATACTTAGTTGTAATTGTAATTTGTTTTGATCTATTCAATGTTATTTAACTAATGTTCTTTATATGTTATGTCAAGCATTATATAGGTATTCAAACAATTCAATAATAAGAAATGGATGAAAGAGTGGAGGGTAATTAGCATCCGAATTAGCATTGTTATTATTGTTATAAATTAATGTATTGATTAAATTTAGTCAAAGTCAAGCATTGAAACCATTAATGCCGAATTTCAAGGATTATACCTAGTTGTGATTTTTTTTTTTGATCTATTCAATGTTATTAAACTAAATGTTCTTTACATGTTATGTAAAGCATTATATAGGTATTCAATCAATTCAATAATAAGAAATGGATGAAAGAGTGGAGGGTAATTAGCATCCGAATTAGAATTGTTATTATTGTTATAAATTAATGTATTGATTGAATTTAGTCAAAATCAAGGATTGAAACCATTAATGCCGCATGTCAAGGATTATACCTAGTTGTGTTTTTTTTATCTATTCAATGTTATTTAACTAAATGTTCTTTATATGTTATTATATGCTTTACTAACATGCTTGAAAATTGGACCAGTAAATGCGTATTCAAAGTAAATTTGTTATTGTATAAGGAAACCATAAATTTCGCAATTACATTTATCAATTCATTATGAATGTTGTGAGTAAATTCAGTTGTGAATATGTATTCTAAATAATCACGTATTGCCACCACGGGTTAACGTATACATATTGTTACAATTACAACATACTAAATATTCGGTAAATTAGACATCTCCATGCCAATCTCCCAAATGAAAAAAAAAAACACAACATTTTAATGATTATTGATTCACACATTGTCGTACTCATTTAGACATGTTGACCATAATTAAATCTTAGTCAATGTGCATAATTACACATTTAAATTAAAATTAATACGAAGTTTGAAAATTTATAGCATATTCAAAGGTCAAAACACATTTTAATAATCAGTAAAATTTATTTAAAATAAGTACAAAAGGAAATCACAATAAATAAAGAACTAACATTAAACTGACGAGTGTATTGAAAATGTGTTTAATGGAATGAACGACAAAATACATTTAACAGGGATTAATTGATTTGTGACAAATCAATAACTTCTTGTGTGTCAATCTTGGTAACAAAAAGCCTACGTTTGTGCGAACACCATTTGAAGAGGCAGTAGTCCCCAATAGAAATACCTTCTGATTCACGCAAGACATCCCATCCAATGACAGTAAACCTTAACAAAATAATCAACAACACAAAAATATATAAGAGGTAAAGGAATTTTCGTAATCTAAAATAAATGAAAATGTAGATGGTCAAAATGAAAAAACACAAACCTAGGGACTTGATAATGAACACCTACATGCACCATAGGAGACCACAAGTACCCATTGGTAAATTTAATCTTAATCTTGGATGATTGATTTAAACCGGCCATTTCAGCAATCAAGTTAGGAATTACCTACATAATCAAAAAAATGAATAAGGAATACAAATTTGTAGACGGAATAGGCAAAAAAAAAAAAAATTAGGCAATCACCATACATAATAAAAAATAAACATACCAACTCATTTGTAACATGGATGCAAAACCATGTAAACCATCGTACTTGGAAAGTTGAATTTCTTGCGTATTCGGACCAACTGGTGGTTGCAAAACATTGTTATCCTCTTCTAACAAATTGTTAGTCAAAACTTTGAATATTTCATTTGGCGACCATTCTTGTTGAAAGTTGTAACATTAAACACGCCAATTTCTTTTTTTTTTTCTAAACAAAGTAGTTCACCAACCTGGAGACGAAGATCACTTATGAAATTCAACCAACCATTACAAAAACAATAATCAGGACCAATCCTTTCTATTGCAACGTTCCATTGATGTAAATCATCTACATACATAGTGATTGGAACATTAGGGACACCATCGGGATAATGCTTATTAATAAAGGAGTAAGGTATAACCTGAAAGCAAAATTTGTTATCAAATAATATGGACAAATTAAGATACTAAAAACATGTTATATAAAGTATCGAACTTAATGGCACTTACCATAGGTGTCGTCAATTCATGTTCAATCATTTTGCAGAATGACACATCCAATTGCATGGAAGGAGAATGATTGTAATGCTCCATCATGAAAGCATTCGGAGCAATAAAGTCGAATATGACGTAAAACATAGAGAAGCATAAATCATGTACAACTTTTGACCATCCATTTGTTAAGCAGAATTCATCATCTATAAATTCTAACAAAACAAACCAAGATTGACCATGGTATGTCGAAACTTTAATGTTGTTGTTTCGTAAGTTTTTAGATAACAAAAACTTGTTCATGGATTTAGGCAATGTTTGGACAAACACGTAAAAACCAACATTATAATAACAAATAAGCTTTTTTTACTTAAAAAATATTAGAAACGTCATACCAAAACTCGTGCGGAAGGGTCATGAATAACCTTGAAGAATTTGTCACCCTTGTGATAAGCCATAATGAAGTTATTTGTCCTAATGAAATCCTGTTCTTCGTCTGCAAAAACAAACTTTTGTTAAAATATCCATAAAGTCACTAATACTCAAAACTGATTTTAATTATCTTGTTTTATGAAATCCTGTATTTTGTTTTTTTTTTTATAATTGTTTTTTATATTCACACATACTCAAAACTGATTTCAATTGCAATCTGTTTATTAAAAACACAATCATATATTCAATGATTAAACCTGATCAGAATTACTTACTTGTCGATTTCATCCAAAGCAGAGAGTTGATCCTAAACAGATTATCAAATGGTGTTAATAAAAAAAAAGATTATGTTTGGTTTAATATGTTAGTAAACCGCTGTGGATGGATTTCAAAAATTGTCAGAAACATAATCGACAAACAGATTAGAAAGTTATTTTAATAAGAAACCGATTGTGTTTATATTTTATGTAAGATGGTTTCAAACATTTTGTGGATGGATTTCATAAAGTGTCAGAAACATAATCGAAAACGTGTTGATAATCACATATTTTGTAGAAGGTTGATAGCTATAGGATTGTGATTTGTCTTTGTATAAAAATAATGATACAATCCGATTGTGTTTATCTTTTATGTAAGATGATTGCAAACATTATGTATCAATATAATCAAAATGCAGAAAAACTATCAAAAACATTTTCGATATTCATCTAAGATTGATGAAGAACATACCTTGCAAAAATGACAATGAGAGAGGAATGAGGAATGAGAAAGGAATTAGTAGGATAGGAAGGAGGAAGATGTTGTAACATACAAATGGATGTTGACAAAACTAAATAAAAAGAGGTTTATATAATACCAGGTTTTGGTGGAGTCTTATGGTTGGAGTTAATTGGTGGGAACTATTGACTGTACACATAGTGCTGTTGAGGATGGCATTGGTAAGACGAAATGGTTATACTGATATTATATAATCCATGAAGTTTACTTTCAATAAGCGTTGACATTTTTGGTTTTGTGGTTTTACTCAGACAGTTTCACTAAACAATGTGATCGTGGTTCTGGATGCTGATTTTCATTCTCTTCCATCAACACAACACAGACAACAGTATGGCCTAGTATGTTACTTCAACCTCCTTCCAACTGTCTCATTCTCATAATGTTATTGTGCGTATAATCATGTAACCTGTGTTATTAATATTTGAATAATCACAATGGTGGTTTTGATTTATGCAGAGATTAGACAGGATAAAATGCAGACTATTAGAAGGTACTAATGCTCAGGTGGTGAGGGCAATGGTGCTGGATATGCAAGCAAGACTATTACTGGATATGCTAGGAAAAGGAATAGAATCAGCTTTGGTTAAACCTTCAGCTTTAGTAGTTGAGCCATGGCTGGCATCTGGTGAGACATTAAATAGTCATGACCCTGAATCAATGGCTATTGACCCTACAATTGTATTAAACATCCAGGTTTGCACCCAACTCCTTAATGATTTTGTTATGTTCTTCCAAAGTAACACCAAAGAATGTGCAGGCCCAATCAATGTCAGTGGCAGAAATATGGCTTTGGGAGGTTGGTAGTTGGAAGGCAGTTGGGAGGTTGCAGTCTCATAGCTTAACAATGACACGGCTAGAATTTTCTCATGATGACAAATATCTTTTTGCCGTCTCAAGGGATCGCCATCTGTCACTGTTTTCAATATATCGAACAGGTACATGAAAGATCATCCAAACTATTTTAGAAATTTGTACTTGCGAAAAAAGACATGAAAAGTTACAGAGTTAAAAAAATGTTATGTTGGTTAATGGGCCGAGATAGAACAAATAATCTGTAGTATCGCTTGAGTGTTTTTTTTTTCAAATTACTTTTGTTTAGGACAAAATGTGTAAATGCAAGTAATTCAGGCAATTTAGGTTTAAACTGAACTGAATTTTACTTGGATAGTCGATTCAGTTTTTAGATCACTGTTTTATTGACCCCCAAGTGAAACTAGAGTTATAATCTCATTAACAATTAACTTTAAACTTTTTAGCATTTCCAAAGTTTCTAAATAATCTGAATAAGTATTGGGTAGAAGAAGAAAAAGATACTTGAGCCGGATTCCTTCTCCAATAGTCTCTCATCCATCTTCTTCTTTTACACCCATTGTTATTTGTTAAATAATTGATATTTGAATATATTAACTAGAGTTAAATGCCAATTCCGTCCCTGAGGTTTGGGCCAGTTTGCCACTCCAGTACAAAAGTTTTTTTTTTTGCAATCCCTTACCTGAGGTTTGGATTTTTTTGCCAAATTCGTCCTTTCACTAACCCAATTAAAAAAGCTCGTTAACTCAGGGTATCCGAGAAGCTATTGAACGCATCATAAATCAGCGTCAAGAGGTGACGCACTGACGCGGTATAAGATCACTGAAAATCACAAAAGTGCATTTCACATGGGTGTGTTGCAATATGCATCATAATTGAATTTGATGTCAGTTGGGACACCCGCCGCAACGCGCGGGCATTCCCACTAGTACATTATAAAGGAGGAGTGATGGCTAACATGGTCATTTTCATTTTCATACAACTTAACAAGCAACATGTACAAGTGATTTATGCAAGAAATTTAAGGGTATTTTGGGGATGATAGTGACAATTAAGACACTTACAAGGGTAATGTAGACATTTCACCTACCTCATTCTTTACAATATGAAAATTTTATTCCCATCTTGTCCTCTCCTCCCCTTTCATCTTCTCCTTCCTATATAACTGAGTTATCAATCAACTGAAGGTGCAATGAAACGTCACCATGAATTACGAATTCAATGCAAAATGAATACTCTCATTTATATTTTTGTTTTCTGCCTTCTTATACTGATGGATACGCAGAGATGAGATATGGGGTTGTTCATGGGACCTCCTATGAACCGCTTCGGAGCTACCTCTCCGGCGATGATAGTGGTAGTGCTTTCCAACGCAGCCGCATCTCAGTCCTATCAGTTGTAACACCCCAACCGATGGCGGAAACATCGGGATGTCACGTAATGATGATTGTTCAGTAGCTCATGGTGAATAATAGATTCCATTAAATGATTTATATGAACTACATACAATAGTTCTAGAATTTGTACATCAAATTGAATGAAACTATACACATATCTTCAAGCATCAATACAAATCTTCAAGCAAATAGAACCTGAAACATGTTAAGTTGAAAATGTTTTGGGTCAACAAAAGTTGGTGAGAATTACATAGGTTTTTGATAATTGAATAAAAATGATGTGCAATTCATGTGTCATGTCAATCTAGTCCATATGTGAGAACATACTAGAAATAAATCGAGTGCATAATCAACCCTGATGACTGTTATAAAATGATACATACCATACGCTCATGGTCCAATATGTTATACGATAACAAACACCCGCGCTACCTTTGTAGGAGGCACGTATCCGGGTGGGATTGTCAGTCCAATAGATCTATCAATGTATACCGCCGGCTGATCAATGTTAATGATTATGCTAGAATGGTGCTTACTCTAATCATGCTCAAGACATAATGCAACATAGAAAACACATAGACACATTGATGATTGAATTGCAATGATGATGTTATAAACATGTTTCACCCCAAAAATGGTGATAAATAGAAAAGGGGCTATGTAAAACTCACCTTGGTAAAATGTTATATCTGTTGAGAAATGTGTTGACCAAATGTATCAAGTATCACCATAAAATGAGGTAATAAATATGTCTAAGTCTATCAAGTCTACAAATGTATAAGTTCTAGGGCTTCGAATTGGGGATAATTGCTCGTTTGATTATTATTAAAAATATTCGCCAATTGAGAGAAATTTAGTAAATAAATAACCAAAAATCTTTTTATGAAATTTAAACTTAAGATGGTTACAAGAATGTGTTTAAAGTGTAAAAATAATTTTTATAAAATTATTTTCTTTAAAATAGATTATTAAATCTATTTATACAAATTGTCAAACTTTAACTTTAATATCTTTAAAAATACTAAAATTAAAGAATTATCATTTTAAAAATTATATTTCTGTTCTAAATGGTCAGAAATAATTTGTATAAAATTTTGGTGCAAAAATAATAAAAATTGAATTTATTATGATTTAATTATGATTAAAACTAACAAAAATTGATTAAAAATATTAAATAAATGATTTTTCAGAAATAAAAATCATTTCTGAAAAGCTTAATGTTATAAAAACTTAAAATAATTTTTGTGGGAATTAATAAGATCGTTTTGATATTTTTATAGATTTTTATAAATAAAATGGAATAAACTTGATTTATTTATTATATATATTAAATAAATAAATTTTTGAAAACTAAAAATTGGGTGTTGAACTTTTTCATCAGATTAACATAATATAATTTTTTTAGAATTTATAAAAAGGTTTTAATAATTAAAAATGAATTTACAAGATTAAAGGTATAATATATATATATAATTGGTTGGTTTTTTTAAAAAATGAAAATAAAAGAAAAAAAGGGGCGCCATGGCTCGAACCCATGGTTCTGGCCGGCCCGAAACTTAAGCCCAAACAGATTCACCAACTGGTCTGCACAACTGTTGGTGCTCTATTTGATTTCAAATTAATTTTAAACAAGTAGATATTCTAGTCTTCTTCCCCAAATAACACCATATGAACCCTAGTTTTCTAAGAAATACAATTAACGAACCATAACCCCAGAAACGTTGGGGTTACTGATCGATGAGTGAGCGGGAATCAAAACATGTATTTAATTGATACTTACGAAGCTTATGTGATGTATGAACGTTTAGTCAACGAAAAAGTCAAACCGAGCTTCAATCGCGAATTAGAGAAAACGAAAGAGAAAGATTAGAGTGAGAGTATGTTTATCGGTACACAGAGATCGTTAGGAGGGCTTTAATTTATAGCATTACGATTCCTAATGCAAAAATAGAAATTTGACCAAGCTTTTAATTATACGCGTGATTATCCTTAAAAGGAATGTTTTGATCGCGTTTATTTGTGTATAATAGGCGTGATACTCGTCAATTACATGTCACGAAGCCATTACTCAATTGTTTCCATAGTTTGTTTCAATTAAGAGTCAAATGGGAAAAAAAAGAGGGGTGTTGCGTCTGGTATACAGCAGCGATGAAGCAGCAGCATAAGGTAGTGTTTTTTTAGAAGCATTAAATATAAATTTGGTTGGAATTTGAACAATAACAAGCTGTGGTGCAATTGGTGTAAGCGTGTGTGTGTGTTTGGCCTGACCCCGGTTCGAGCCTCGCCTGGGACAGTGTTTTTCTTTTTTTTTTTGACAAAGGGTGGGCCAGACTTGGGCTTGGGCTCAGCAGGCCCAGTTTCAAATTTAATAAAGGAAGAGGGAAAGGGTGGTTGGGCCGATGGATTAAAGAATAAGAAGGTGGGCTTGGATTATTGGTTAAAGTGTGGGTATGATGTGAGCCAATGTATTGGTTGGGTAAAACTAGTTATGTATCATCTTTTTTATTATTATTATTATTATTATTATTATTATTTATAAAAAAATAAAATGTATTATATATATATATATTTATATACATATAGGTTGCGAGTTTGGAAAAAATAAATAAATAAATAAATAAATAAATATATAGACTTGGGCACATTAGTGTAGAATTAAGGATAAAATAAGGGCTTTTCGTATAGAAATTCCGTGAAAATTTTGCGATGTTACAGTCTCCCCTACTTTTAGGAACTTCGTCCCGAAGTTTATTGAAAACACAGGGTTGAAGGGGGTTAGATAAAAATTAGGACGAGTGTGACTTGAAAAATTTTATGTTAGGGCATGACAATGAATAGAGTAACCTGTCTCGAATAGCGTGGATAGGAGGCGTGTTACGTGTGAGTTGATTTATTAAATGAACTACTAGATATCTAGAGTTTACATTTGGTTAACTACCGAAAATCTTGGTAGAATTCCACACCACCTTAACGTACCTGTAAATTCACGATTACGTTCCGGACCGTAATCCCCAATTTACCTTACATTAGGGTTTTGCGTCCTTCCATGACTCTTCCGATTGTTGAGCAGGTCTGATAGTCTCCTCCAGTCGTTGAGCAGGTGGTAGGGCCTCTCCCGACTGTTGGAAAGACATGATGACCTCTACCAATCGTTAAGTAGGTTGTTTTGGTAGTCAACTATTTGTTGTACAAGTAAGCAAGTATGATTATAGATATAGCATTTAGTTCACATTTAAACAAGCATGCACACAGATGTTATGATAATCCTTGAATTTATTACTCGAATCCATAAAGTTTCAATACAAAGAATTAAAAACAACCAACATTCAAATGGTGGGACTTGCTGTTAAGTAGCTGGGGGGTCTTGATCTCGGTTTAGTTTAGGGCATCGGTTACGGTAGTGATTTGGGTTTCCACATTCATAGCATTGACCATAGTTGTGATTACCAGGACGATTAGGATTAGTAACCTGAGCTGGGTTAGGGATAATTGCAGCCATTCGGGCATCAACACCTTTGTTGTTTTTGTTGTTGTTGTGGTTGGTGCTATGGTTGTTGTTACTTTCCTCTTGGTTTTCACCTCTGTTATTGCGAGTGCTACGACGTGGAGACATGATCCGTAAGGGACACAATGAAGGTTCAATGTGGCATGAAATGAATGAGGTGATATAAGGAATGTAATCATTTATTCATTAATTAAAACGAATAAACGAAAACGTTGACTTATCAAAGATTCCAGATTCTAATAACATATGAAGACATGCTTTAGCCTATAAGTGAACACTCATCCCGAGAATTCCCAGGTAGGCATCCGGGTCCCTCGTCTGATTGGGATATATGCGCAATGCCAGCCTAGACAGAAGACTCAGAATACAGGCGTTCACCCTTCCAGATTGCACGTGTTCGTTATTAAAATCTAGAACTTTGACGAGATCTCAAGGGGGTTCAGGTTAAGCCTGAGGATCTTATCTTATTAGTCTAAGAGTGGTTCCAGTGATGGAGAGCAACCTTCTTATATGGATGAAAGTAGAGATATGAAGTAGGAGGGAGATAGAGAATAGCAAGTAAAAGAAGCAAGTACTGGTTAAATCCTATGGTTATAGACTAGATTATTTTTCTAATAACCTAATTCCCTATAACCATGGCTCTGATACCAATCTGTAACACCCCAACCGATGGCGGAAACATCGGGATGTCACGTAATGATGATTGTTCAGTAGCTCATGGTGAATAATAGATTCCATTAAATGATTTATATGAACTACATACAATAGTTCTAGAATTTGTACATCAAATTGAATGAAACTATACACATATCTTCAAGCATCAATACAAATCTTCAAGCAAATAGAACCTGAAACATGTTAAGTTGAAATTGCTTTGGGTCAACAAAAGTTGGTGAGAATTACATAGGTTTTTGATAATTGAATAAAAATGATGTGCAATTCATGTGTCATGTCAATCTAGTCCATATGTGAGAACATACTAGAAATAAATCGAGTGCATAATCAACCCTGATGACTGTTATAAAATGATACATACCATACGCTCATGGTCCAATATGTTATACGATAACAAACACCCGCGCTACCTTTGTAGGAGGCACGTATCCGGGTGGGATTGTCAGTCCAATAGATCTATCAATGTATACCGCCGGCTGATCAATGTTAATGATTATGCTAGAATGGTGCTTACTCTAATCATGCTCAAGACATAATGCAACATAGAAAACACATAGACACATTGATGATTGAATTGCAATGATGATGTTATAAACATGTTTCACCCCAAAAATGGTGATAAATAGAAAAGGGGCTATGTAAAACTCACCTTGGTAAAATGTTATATCTGTTGAGAAATGTGTTGACCAAATGTATCAAGTATCACCCTAAAATGAGGTAATAAATATGTCTAAGTCTATCAAGTCTACAAATGTATAAGTTCTAGGGCTTCGAATTGGGGATAATTGCTCGTTTGATTATTATTAAAAATATTCGCCAATTGAGAGAAATTTAGTAAATAAATAACCAAAAATCTTTTTATGAAATTTAAACTTAAGATGGTTACAAGAATGTGTTTAAAGTGTAAAAATAATTTTTATAAAATTATTTTCTTTAAAATAGATTATTAAATCTATTTATACAAATTGTCAAACTTTAACTTTAATATCTTTAAAAATACTAAAATTAAAGAATTATCATTTTAAAAATTATATTTCTGTTCTAAATGGTCAGAAATAATTTGTATAAAATTTTGGTGCAAAAATAATAAACATTGAATTTATTATGATTTAATTATGATTAAAACTAACAAAAATTGATTAAAAATATTAAATAAATGATTTTTCAGAAATAAAAATCATTTCTGAAAAGCTTAATGTTATAAAAACTTAAAATAATTTTTGTGGGAATTAATAAGATCGTTTTGATATTTTTATAGATTTTTATAAATAAAATGGAATTAAATTGATTTATTTATTATATATATTAAATAAATAAATTTTTGAAAACTAAAAATTGGGTGTTGAACTTTTTCATCAGATTAACATAATATAATTTTTTTAGAATTTATAAAAAGGTTTTAATAATTAAAAATGAATTTACAAGATTAAAGGTATAATATATATATATATAATTGGTTGGTTTTTTTAAAAAATGAAAATAAAAGAAAAAAAGGGGCGCCATGGCTCGAACCCATGGTTCTGGCCGGCCGAAACTTAAGCCCAAACAGATTCACCAACTGGTCTGCACAACTGTTGGTGCTCTATTTGATTTCAAATTAATTTTAAACAAGTAGATATTCTAGTCTTCTTCCCCAAATAACACCATATGAACCCTAGTTTTCTAAGAAATACAATTAACGAACCATAACCCCAGAAACGTTGGGGTTACTGATCGATGAGTGAGCGGGAATCAAAACATGTATTTAATTGATACTTACGAAGCTTATGTGATGTATGAACGTTTAGTCAACGAAAAAGTCAAACCGAGCTTCAATCGCGAATTAGAGAAAACGAAAGAGAAAGATTAGAGTGAGAGTATGTTTATCGGTACACAGAGATCGTTAGGAGGGCTTTAATTTATAGCATTACGATTCCTAATGCAAAAATAGAAATTTGACCAAGCTTTTAATTATACGCGTGATTATCCTTAAAAGGAATGTTTTGATCGCGTTTATTTGTGTATAATAGGCGTGATACTCGTCAATTACATGTCACGAAGCCATTACTCAATTGTTTCCATAGTTTGTTTCAATTAAGAGTCAAATGGGAAAAAAAGAGGGGTGTTGCGTCTGGTATACAGCAGCGATGAAGCAGCAGCATAAGGTAGTGTTTTTTTAGAAGCATTAAATATAAATTTGGTTGGAATTTGAACAATAACAAGCTGTGGTGCAATTGGTGTAAGCGTGTGTGTGTGTTTGGCCTGACCCCGGTTCGAGCCTCGCCTGGGACAGTGTTTTTCTTTTTTTTTTTTTTTTGACAAAGGGTGGGCCAGACTTGGGCTTGGGCTCAGCAGACCCAGTTTCAAATTTAATAAAGGAAGAGGGAAAGGGTGGTTGGGCGATGGATTAAAGAATAAGAAGGTGGGCTTGGATTATTGGTTAAAGTGTGGGTATGATGTGAGCCAATGTATTGGTTGGGTAAAACTAGTTATGTATCATCTTTTTTATTATTATTATTATTATTATTATTATTATTATTTATAAAAAAATAAAATGTATTATATATATATATATATATTTATATACATATAGGTTGCGAGTTTGGAAAAAAAAAAATAAATAAATAAATAAATAAATATATAGACTTGGGCACATTAGTGTAGAATTAAGGATAAAATAAGGGCTTTTCGTATAGAAATTCCGTGAAAATTTTGCGATGTTACATCAGTTTCTAATTCCTTTCCTCCACCTTTGATTCCAATTTTAGTTTAGTTCTCAACTTATTGGATTTTATATTTCGAGATAAAGTGTACTGATTTTGGTTAATTCTTTGTTGGTGTTGATTTAGTAGGTTAAAAGCTACTGCAGATACAACTATCTGATTATCGATGCGTTTGGTTCAGTGTAGATCTTTATTTGCAACGATGATTTGTAGTCAATTTTGCTTGCGCCAGTATGCTCTTTTTCCATATTTTGTTTACTTTTGCACGGATTTCCTTTGATTGTAGATTGTTACGGTCGTTTGGGCATTATTGTTGTGTAGTAAAATATAAATTATTGATGCATCAAGTAGCCCAATAAAATTTGGTTACTGTTATTATTTTACTGCGTGTTTGTATGATGGTAAATGATGTTAGTGAGCGTAGGTGTGTGGGCGATGTTAGTCAGTAGGTTAATGATGTTTGTGAGTGTATATGTGTCGGCGATGTTAGTTAGTAGGTTGATGATATTAGTGAGTGTAGATGTGTGTGGATGATGTTATTGCGTTTAACAAGTTCCATGGGTCAATATCCCTAATAATCCGCATGAGTGTCTGACTATAAATCCTTATTTCAGTGTTTGTGCAGCTTTTAAAGTAGTATTATTTCTGTTTGGCATTTGAGGCTTTCGTATTCACTGTTTTGTTTGGCTTTTTATTCTGCATATGGTATTTTATATATGCATTGGAGTTTCGTTTTTAAATTTCAAGTGGGTATTGTAACTTCCTTTTGCCTTTGATTAGGTATCTTAATATTTGTCACATACTATAATTGGTTTTGCTAGATGGCAAGGGTATTGACGGTGGCACAAGACGGAGGTGTTACTATTGGACAGTACAAGATGCAATGGATGACACACCTCTCGGCAACACTTGCCAGACTGTAATTCAAGGGACATTAAAACCTCATTATTCTTTCCATCAGGTCATTCTTCTTCCTTAAACCCTAACCTTAGTTATCCCGGATTTCTTTTTGAATAATGCATTTTATTGTTGTTTCATTGCTTCCTTTTCCTGTTTTAGATTGGGAAGATATGATATTTTTCTTTTTACATTATGGCTAATATATCTAATATTTACTGATGAAATTGGTTGTTGATTTTAGGGATAAAGACATTTCGGGTGATGTGTAATGTATTTGTTGTGGAAGTTGTTGTTAGACCAATGAGCTAATAAATGAACTGTTGATTTAGATTCATAGTTTATATCCAGAAATTTTTAGGTGAGTGTTTTGATCGTCGACAGTCTGCGGACGAGATATGATGGTGGCTACGGTGATCTTCTGGCAGAAGCGACAAAATATGGCAACGACGACTGGGTCTTCGGTTTGCCGGTCTTCGAGGTAAACATTAATACTTCAATTTTTCGTATGTTTTTTATATTGCAATTTTGTTTTTCTATCTGAAGAATATATCTTGGAGTTGTTTGCCACCAATTCATACATTTTGTATGGATCTTAACCCTTAAATAGTTAAATGTTTTCTTCTTTATGTTCAATCTAAGCATGAACGTTAATTATGTGAAATGCATACTGATTTTGGTTTTTTTTTTTTTTTTGTGATGTAGGTTTTATTGAATTATTGTGTAGTATTAATGGATAAACTTGGGATTGTTTTTGTGAATGTGTGATTATGTGATCAATGAGTAGGAGGATAATGCTGATTTGTGTTGGTTCTTGTCAATTGATGTGTTTTTTCAGAGAGTTGAGATCCGTTGTTGTTCTGTTTGTTGGCAGTAGTGGCCGGCGATTAGTGGCCGGATAGTTTTGCTCGGCCGTGGCGGTACGCCATAACTAAAACACTTACTTGCTTTTGGTTTGGGTTACGTGTCACACCCTCAAATTACCACTTGCGGGGTTTTACCGCGAGGCGCATGACAAACCAGGATCCAAGTCAACGATCACAATAAACGACACTATATGAAGTACGTAAACCCAAAAACATAAATTTCATAAGCGGAAGCATTTAAAGAATTTAATCTCTACAAAACAGTGTTCCCAAGTATCCAAGACATTTATTACAAACGTGCACTAAAATCTAGACGCCAATGCAGACCCGTGCGCATAGTTCCGTTCATTGCTACCTTAGCGACCTGAGAAAAACATGCCAAAAAGATGTCAACATATAAAGCTGGTGAGTTCACAGGTTTGTTCAAAAATGTTACCAAAGTGTTACCATGTCCATACTATATCAATGTTACCAAGTACGCTAGCTAGGCGTATGTTTCATTACTACTACGATTGGAAACCATTACTAGACACGTTTAGCAATGTTCAGCATGTTTAAGCAGCCCGTATGTTCAGCATGATACCAATGTACCTGTTCGAGACAATATGCACCCGCCCGGCCCTCCAAGCCGACGAGTGGGGCAGGTCACGCCCAATAGATCTATCCACATTTCCCCCGTTGTGCAACCCGCACATTCATGGTTTCCCCCGGGACTTTCCAAAAGATCGTATAGCAATAATAAGTTAAAACCATAGTACGACATATGTTACCAAAACAGTTTAGCGCATGTTTTCTCCCCCAAAAGTTAAAGCAGTAAAAGTGGGGCCGTGAACTCACCTTAGATAGCGTTCTTCAATTATAAGTAAAGATGTTTAGCCCTTGATAATCCCTCTACCGGAGATCTATCAAAATGTTCACATAAGTGTTCCGACTAATAACCATAAGGTTATCTAGTCCCCGATTGTCCAGATCGTAACCAAGTATGTTTTAAAGCGTGTTTAAATGTTTAACCGACACACTAGACCGACCCGACATCCCGTTGGTGACCCATTACCTTAACTAATCAAATACACATAGATTACACACAAGGTTCAAGCATAAAACACTTAGTTTGTATCAAAAATCTCATTTCTGCATCAGAACGGTCGAACCAGTCAGTTTAAGGTCTTCTTCGCACCTTTTTACTCTCCTTCGCCCGTTTTACCTCTCGTTCGACCGTTTGATGCTTCCTTCGCACGTTTTGCCACGTTCGCCCACTGAAAAGCCTGGTTCGACCCTGGGATTCCTCCTTCGCACCTTCGACTGGTCGAAGGAGGCCAGGTTCGCCCCTGTTGTTCTATTTTGCCTAAAAACGCTTAAAACACATTCAAAACGACTCGAAACATCACCAATCACAGCAGTCAAACATGATTATGTTATCCTAACAAAACCCCACTGATTTTGCCCCAAACCATATCCGTTTCAGCCCTTTCCCAAAATGGTAAAAATTATGGAAACGTCACTTTCATGCATGAAATCTTTACCCAATTTGGAAACTTTTGAAATCGACTCATGTTTGACTTAAAATACTCAGTTTGTCGATCATCCGATCATCCCTATGGGTTCTATTGATTATAAACACCACATGTTACGTCTAGATTCGTCAAAATCCCCAATTTACACATAATATCATCATCCAATCGATTCTACCCTAAACAACAATCAATCAGCATCAAAAGCAATCATACATCATGTCTCTAACATAGATAAAGCAGCAAAGCATTGAATAACACATTACACCACATAATACTCAATTAACACATGTTATTTATTATGAAAACTCATGTTAAATGATAGGGTTTTGTTTTAGAAAGATGTTTGAAAGGTTTTTAATCATAAAACACCCTTAAAACAGATCCGGACAATTAGGGTTAGATGGAAACGAATCAAAATGCTTTTAAAAAGGTTTAGGATTATGAACACACCTTGGATTCTTGTTTAGATGATGTGGATAGGTTAGATTATGAAAAAGAAGAGCAAAAAACTCCTTCCTTAGCGTTTTAGGTCGTTTGAGAGTGTTTTGGGACGGCTAGGGTTTGTGAAATGATGAAAAATGACTAAGGTTGGTATTTATACTGATCCTCCTTCGCACCAATTGATTGGTCGAAGGTGGTCTCCTTCGCCCCTTCCCCAGGGTCGAATGAGACTTGTCCAGGTCGAAGGGAATTCTTCAACTCCACTTCCCTGGTTCGCCCATCCAATAGTGGGTCGAACCAGCTGCAACTTCTCCTTCGACCACTCGACGGTCGAACCAGAAGCCACTTTTACAAGTTTTCCAGTTTGTCGTGTTTAACGCATTCTAACACATCTTAACACATAGGCATGCATCCATAGTCTATATTTAGCATATTTAGGCACGTATAATCATTTGTACATCGTTTAAGCAAGTATAAGTATACAATCCACCACACGACCCATAATCCACACATATACTTAATTAGTTCATGTAATGTCACCAACAACGGAACCCGGTACTAGTGTATTACCAAAACGACTCCCAATGATCCTCCAGATCATTGTACCCTGGACAATCCTAACTTGACCCGACTCAACTAACCCAGTTAAGTTTGTTTATAAACGTTTCTCACTAAGGTAGACTTAGATGTTACTAATATGTTTAAGCCGAACATGCCGGGTGTCACATCATCCCCACGTTGAAAGAATTTTCGTCCCGAAAATTGCGCAAAGTCCCAAAAAGAAAGAAACGAAAAGAACCGAACAAAAAGAAACTTACCGGATGTCACATCATCCCCACGTTGAAGGGAATCTCGACCCGAGATTCATTCCGCTTCAGTAGTAACATGCCTCGATTCAAATGCGCGCTTCGGAAAGAGATGAGGATACTTAGATTTCATCTGATCCTCCCGTTCCCATGTGAACTCCGGTCCACGGTTCGAGTTCCAACGGACTTTAACGATGCGGATTTTACTCCGACGAAGGCTACGAATCTTGTAGTCGAGAATCTCGACAGGTTCCTCCACAATGCGAAGACGATCATCGACCTTGATCTCTTCCAATGGTACAATGAGAGATTCATCAGCCAAACACTTCTTCAAGTTAGACACATGGAAGACGTTGTGTACACTACCGAGCTCCGCCGGTAAGTCAAGTCTGTATGCCACCGGTCCAATCCGATCCAAGATTGCGAACGGTCCGACATAACGAGGGTTAAGCTTGCCACGCTTTCCAAAGCGTATGACGCCCTTCCATGGTGAAACTTTCAGAAGTACTTTGTCCCCAACCTGGAACTCCAAAGGTTTTCGACGGCGATCGGCATAACTCTTCTGACGATCCCGTGCAGCAGCCAAACGTTGACGGATCTGTACGATTTTCTCCGAAGTTTCGTACACGAGTTCCGGACCAGTGAGCTGGCTCTCGCCCACCTCGGCCCAACAAAGTGGTGATCGACATTTCCGTCCGTAAAGAGCCTCGAACGGAGCTGCCTTGATGCTAGAGTGATAGCTGTTGTTGTAGGAGAACTCCACTAACGGCAGGTGGATCTCCCAACTTTTGCCAAAATCGATAACACATGCCCGAAGCATGTCTTCCAAGGTTTGAATCGTCCGCTCACTCTGTCCATCAGTTTGCGGATGATAAGCCGTACTCATATCCAACTGAGTACCCAAAGCCTTGTGCAGAGCCTTCCAGAAACGCGAAGCGAAACGAGAATCACGATCAGAGATAATAGAAACAGGCACCCCGTGCCGAGCAACCACCTCCTTAAGGTAAAGTCGAGCTAACCGCTCGAGTCCATCGGTCTCCTTAATAGGTATAAAACGTGCCGATTTTGTCAGCCGATCAACAATCACCCAAATCATGTCATAACCACTAGGTGACCTTGGCAGCTTGGTGACAAAATCCATCGTGATTCGTTCCCACTTCCATTCCGGAACCTCTGGTTGTTGCAGGAGACCAGACGGCCTCTGATACTCCACCTTGACTTTAGCACAAGTCAAAACATTTGCTGACGTAAGAAGCTATGTCAGCTTTCATGTTCGGCCACCAATAAAGTATCTTCAAATCCTGATACATCTTATCGGAGCCAGGGTGAATAGAATACCGGGATTTGTGAGCTTCATCCAGAACAAGCTCGCGCAATCCCCCGAACAATGGGACCCAAACACGTCCCGCAAAATAGTGCAAGCCATCAGTCCTGATCTCAAGATGTTTGTCAGCACTGTGCATCGTTTCAGCCTTAAGGTTTTCCTCCTTCAAGGCTTCCAACTGTGCAGAACGGATTCGGTCAGGCAATGACGAATGAATGGTGAGCTGTAAGGCTCGAACACGGCGAGGGTTAACAGACTCCTTCCTGCTCAAGGCGTCCGCCACAACGTTCGCCTTGCCAGGATGATACTTGATGGCACAGTCATAATCGTTCAGGAGTTCAACCCAGCGACGCTGCCGCATGTTCAACACGTTCTGGTCGAAATATGCTCAAGACTCTTGTGATCGGTATATACTTCACACTTGGTACCGTACAAGTAATGCCTCCAGATTTTCAACGCAAAGACCACTGCACCCAGTTCCAAGTCATGAGTAGTGTAGTTCTTCTCATGAACTTTGAGTTGACGAGAAGCATAAGCAATAACCTTCCCGCGCTGCATCAACACGCAACCGAGACCACGAATGGAAGCATCACAATACACAACGAAATCATCAGTGCCTTCCGGCAGGGACAAGATAGGTGCAGAACAAAGTTTAAGCTTCAGCATCTGAAATGCTGATTCTTGTGGTTCATCCCAGTCGAACTTTCGGTCCTTCTGGGTAAGAGCAGTGAGGGTTGAGCGATCTTCGAAAATCCCTCAATGAAACGACGATAATAACCCGCAAGACCTAGGAATTTCCGTACCTCAGATGGCGTCTTTGGTGCTTCCCAGTCTTTAATAGCTTCGATCTTAGCCGGATCGACATGAATTCCCAGTTCATTCACCACATGTCCTAGGAATTGAACTTCACGCAACCAAAAATCACACTTTGAGAACTTAGCATACAACTGCTCTTGTCTCAAAAGTTCCAAGACCAACCGCAGATGTTCCTCGTGATCCGCCTTGTTCTTGGAATAGATCAGAATGTCGTCAATAAACACGATGACGAACTTATCAAGGTAAGGCTTGCAAACGCGGTTCATCAAATCCATGAACACCGCAGGTGCATTAGTGAGACCAAAAGGCATGACCAAGAACTCAAAATGGCCATAACGAGTGCGAAAAGCAGTCTTCTGAATGTCGGCTTCCCTGACGCGCAACTGGTGATAACCGGACCGCAAATCAATCTTCGAATAATAGCTGGAGCCCTGAAGCTGGTCAAAGAGATCATCAATGCGAGGAAGAGGATAACGATTCTTGATGGTCACTTTGTTCAGCTCACGATAATCAATACACATACGAAAACTTCCGTCCTTCTTCTTCACAAACAAAATAGGAGCTCCCCACGGGGAAGAACTCGGTCGGATGAAACCCTTTTCCAAGAGTTCCTGTAACTGGCTGGACAACTCTTGCATCTCAGGAGGTGCAAGACGATACGGAGCTCGGGCAATAGGAGCTGCGCCCGGAGTGAGATCAATACCAAACTCAACCTGACGATGGGGAGGAAGACCAGGTAAATCGTCAGGAAACACATCAGAAAAGTCACGAACCACCGGAATATCCTCGATCTTCTTCTCATCGTCAGAAGAAACGTTAACAAGTGCCAGAATGGCCGAACAGCCCTTCCGAAGATACTTACGGGCTTTCATGCTAGAAATGATACTCAGCGGAGCACCGCTTTTCTCGCCACGAACCGAAAGAATCTCTCCATCAGGGAGAGGGATCCGAATGACCTTGTCAAAACAAACGATTTCCGCACGATACAACGATAACCAATCCATGCCAACCACAACATCGAAACTACCCAGAGGTACCGGCATAAGGTCAATGGGGAAAGACAAACCCGACAGTTCCAAACGACATTCCCTAAAGGTGTGTGTCGCTTCGATTTTCTTACCATCAGCCAATTCTATTAAGTACTTAGCCTCTAAAGGTGTGGGTACTATATCTAGCAATCGACTAATATCCAAAGATACGAAACTCTTATCGGCACCAGAATCAAACAAAACAGAAACATAGCGATCATTAAGAAGGAACGTACCGTAACTGTGTCTGGATCCTGCCTAGCCTCTGCAGATCCAATGACGAAAGCACGTGCAGTCCTACCTCCGCCGCCATTGTTCCCGTTACCGTTCCCGCCCCTCCCATTATCACCCTGCTTCAGTTTGGGACAATCACGCTTGAAATGCCCCGTGTCACCACAGTTATAACACCCCTGCCTCCCCTGAGTCCCCTGAGCAGCAGGAGCAGGAGTAGTCGCAGGAGTCTGAGTTGGGGTGAGCGCCACCTTGCAATCCTTAGCATGGTGCCCCAACTGATGGCACCGATGACAACGAGCCCTATCACAACTCCCGAATGATGGAAACCACACTTGTTGCACTTGGGATGCTTCCCAACATACCCACCCGTCTTCGACCCAGAAGAAGACCCAGATGTATCAAACTTCTTCGCCGGCTGAGCTGGCACCACACTCTTCCCCACACTCTCCCACTTCCTCTTTTTCCCCTCAGCAGCCTTCACAGTAGTACCCTTGGGTGGCAAAACGCCTTCCGCCACCTTCAGGTTAGTCATCCGATGAGCTGATCGGACAACTTCAGCAATGGTGGGAAGATTCCCAGCAGCCACCAACCCAGCAATCTCGGGCACTAGTCCAGACACATAGTGCTCGATCCTCCTGTACTCGGGTGTGTGTAAGTCAGGACACAACACCGCCAGCTCGTTCCTCCTCACAGTATACTCCTCAATCTCCGACCCAACCATCTTGTAACTCCAGACCTCATGCTCCAACTTCTGTATCTCCTCCCTCGGACAGTACTCGCCTCTCAAAAGCTGCACAAACTCCGCCCAAGGCATAGCAATAGCCTCTCCCAACCCCATGTTCTGAGTGGTAGCATTCCACCACGACAATGCAGGCCCCTCAAATGTCGCAGTAGCATACTTCACTCGGTCCCCAGCAGGACAGTTACACATAACGAACACAGATTCCACCTTCTCCAGCCATCGGAGCAGTCCCACCGCTCCCTCAGTTCCAGCGAAGTTATGGGGCTGACAGTCCCTAAATTTCTTATAAGAGCACTGAGGTGGGGTGGATTGGCACCAACACCTGAAACACGGTACACGAGTAAAACACAAACGAAAGGACACGAAACCCAAAAATGAGGCAAGGTCGACAGAAATCAACTCACCACCCATGGCATTAATCCCAGCCTGGAAATTAGCCATAGCCATATTCACTTGCTGCTGGAGCAAGTTGTTCAACTCAGCCTGAGTCATGTTGATGTTCCCACGACCACCGCCTCCGGCACGACCACCGCCGCCAGCACGGCCACCGCCACCACCACGACGTCCACCACCGCGAGCACCAACATGATCTAACAAATCAAGAAATCGAGAGATTCAGATTCACTTCCAGTGTCAACCACTAGAAATTTACAAGAGTTAACCTAGGGACAAATTCAGGACTATACATCCAAACTCGAAGTCCATCGGGATTTTCATGCATTCCAGTTTATTATTTCGTGTGCACCCGAAATGATAAACTGCTCTACATGGTCCTCCAGATGTACCCCTAATTTAGACCCCAGTCACCGAACATTGTCGCCTATGTGGCAATAGGTGCAAGTGTAAGAAGGCATGTGTGTGCGAGAACCAACAAATCAACCCCTCCTCCTTCCATTCAGAAGAAGAAGACAAGAGTAGGTAAGAACCCAAATAAAAACGGATGATGTAACGGAGAAGCATGATGATGATGTAAGGACACCCCGACAACGTTAGTACATATCCCATTAATAGACCCAAAGTATGTGACCGTCTAGTGTGTGCGACTCGGCTATAGACCAGACTCTACATGCAGTCCTAGTTCACTATAACCATTGGCTCTGATACCAATCTGTCACACCCTCAAATTACCACTTGCGGGGTTTTACCGCGAGGCGCATGACAAACCAGGATCCAAGTCAACGATCACAATAAACGACACTATATGAAGTACGTAAACCCAAAACATAAATTTCATAAGCGGAAGCATTTAAAGAATTTAATCTCTACAAAACAGTGTTCCCAAGTATCCAAGACATTTATTACAAACGTGCACTAAAATCTAGACGCCAATGCAGACCCGTGCGCATAGTTCCGTTCATTGCTACCTTAGCGACCTGAGAAAAACATGCCAAAAAGATGTCAACATATAAAGCTGGTGAGTTCACAGGTTTGTTCAAAAATGTTACCAAAGTGTTACCATGTCCATACTATATCAATGTTACCAAGTACGCTAGCTAGGCGTATGTTTCATTACTACTACGATTGGAAACCATTACTAGACACGTTTAGCAATGTTCAGCATGTTTAAGCAGCCCGTATGTTCAGCATGATACCAATGTACCTGTTCGAGACAATATGCACCCGCCCGGCCCTCCAAGCCGACGAGTGGGGCAGGTCACGCCCAATAGATCTATCCACATTTCCCCCGTTGTGCAACCCGCACATTCATGGTTTCCCCCGGGACTTTCCAAAAGATCGTATAGCAATAATAAGTTAAAACCATAGTACGACATATGTTACCAAAACAGTTTAGCGCATGTTTTCTCCCCCAAAAGTTAAAGCAGTAAAAGTGGGGCCGTGAACTCACCTTAGATAGCGTTCTTCAATATAAGTAAAGATGTTTAGCCCTTGATAATCCCTCTACCGGAGATCTATCAAAATGTTCACATAAGTGTTCCGACTAATAACCATAAGGTTATCTAGTCCCCGATTGTCCAGATCGTAACCAAGTATGTTTTAAAGCGTGTTTAAATGTTTAACCGACACACTAGACCGACCCGACATCCCGTTGGTGACCCATTACCTTAACTAATCAAATACACATAGATTACACACAAGGTTCAAGCATAAAACACTTAGTTTGTATCAAAAATCTCATTTCTGCATCAGAACGGTCGAACCAGTCAGTTTAAGGTCTTCTTCGCACCTTTTTACTCTCCTTCGCCCGTTTTACCTCTCGTTCGACCGTTTGATGCTTCCTTCGCACGTTTTGCCACGTTCGCCCACTGAAAAGCCTGGTTCGACCCTGGGATTCCTCCTTCGCACCTTCGACTGGTCGAAGGAGGCCAGGTTCGCCCCTGTTGTTCTATTTTGCCTAAAAACGCTTAAAACACATTCAAAACGACTCGAAACATCACCAATCACAGCAGTCAAACATGATTATGTTATCCTAACAAAACCCCACTGATTTTGCCCCAAACCATATCCGTTTCAGCCCTTTCCCAAAATGGTAAAAATTATGGAAACGTCACTTTCATGCATGAAATCTTTACCCAATTTGGAAACTTTTGAAATCGACTCATGTTTGACTTAAAATACTCAGTTTGTCGATCATCCGATCATCCCTATGGGTTCTATTGATTATAAACACCACATGTTACGTCTAGATTCGTCAAAATCCCCAATTTACACATAATATCATCATCCAATCGATTCAACCCTAAACAACAATCAATCAGCATCAAAAGCAATCATACATCATGTCTCTAACATAGATAAAGCAGCAAAGCATTGAATAACACATTACACCACATAATACTCAATTAACACATGTTATTTATTATGAAAACTCATGTTAAATGATAGGGTTTGTTTTAGAAAGATGTTTGAAAGGTTTTTAATCATAAAACACCCTTAAAACAGATCCGGACAATTAGGGTTAGATGGAAACGAATCAAAATGCTTTTAAAAAGGTTTAGGATTATGAACACACCTTGGATTCTTGTTTAGATGATGTGGATAGGTTAGATTATGAAAAAGAAGAGCAAAAACTCCTTCCTTAGCGTTTTAGGTCGTTTGAGAGTGTTTTGGGACGGCTAGGGTTTGTGAAATGATGAAAAATGACTAAGGTTGGTATTTATACTGATCCTCCTTCGCACCAATTGATTGGTCGAAGGTGGTCTCCTTCGCCCCTTCCCTAGGGTCGAATGAGACTTGTCCAGGTCAAAGGGAATTCTTCAACTCCACTTCCCTGGTTCGCCCATCCAATAGTGGGTCGAACCAGCTGCAACTTCTCCTTCGACCACTCGACGGTCGAACCAGAAGCCACTTTTACAAGTTTTCCAGTTTGTCGTGTTTAACGCATTCTAACACATCTTAACACATAGGCATGCATCCATAGTCTATATTTAGCATATTTAGGCACGTATAATCATTTGTACATCGTTTAAGCAAGTATAAGTATACAATCCACCACACGACCCATAATCCACACATATACTTAATTAGTTCATGTAATGTCACCAACAACGGAACCCGGTACTAGTGTATTACCAAAACGACTCCCAATGATCCTCCAAATCATTGTACCCTGGACAATCCTAACTTGACCCGACTCAACTAACCCAGTTAAGTTTGTTTATAAACGTTTCTCGCTACAGTAGACTTAGATGTTACTAATATGTTTAAGCCGAACATGCCGGGTGTCACATTACGGGAAACGACTGTCGAAGAGTAGTCAAGAAGTTGTGTTTTGGGGATTTTTCATAAAGTTTTTGAATTTATCATAATGGTTTACTTTATGTATATGAAATTGTTTCAAATGATTATATTTTAGTTATGTGCTCATATGTAAAAAACTCCCATGATTTATTCATATATATACTTTTTTATTTCATCATAATGATTTTAGTGACATAATATAAAATCGTTTTAAATTACCATATTATAGTTGTGTGCAAATAAGTATATAAATAAATTGATCAAGTTAAAATCCTAGACTCTTCTAAAACCACACACTATCGGCAAGTGTACCGATCGCCTGTAGCAAGTAGGCAAGACCAGGTATCGAACCTAAGGACTTTATCTAACACTTTTGAAATTACTCCTAATGAATTACCTGATATATTATTATTATTATTAAATTGATTGATTGGGGGGTTTAAACTAAAATTAAAATAAATAGTTAAAACTAAATTACTAATAAAACTAATAAACTGAAACTAAACGAAAGCTGACGAACTGGGTTGGAACTCTAATGAGGAGAGAACCGGTAACCTGGGTAGAATCCCTAGACTCTGGTAATAAAAACTAACCTATGTAATCCGGTTGGAGACCCTGTTCTCACCTAATAAACCTCCTGTCAAGGATAGTTGACTAGACTCAAGGCGGGACAAGTGTTGAGATGCTAAAATGAAAGTGGATCGCCCCAGCGAAACCAAATCCCACAGTAATCCTTTAATCAACCACTCTTGGATTGAAAACTCCTAAACTGTGAAGCAGACTTAACTAATACGAATGAAATCCTAGGAAAACTCTAAACACGAATAAGTAACCGGTCTCGCCCCAGCGATAACCAAACTACCAAACAATGCCTAGTTAGTCAACCTATCAATCCCGAATTATATTCCTAACCTTCGGGAAGGGATTGCACACCTTAGCTAATTGACCTTAAAAACCTGTTATCATCATCATCATCATCATCATCATCATCATCATCATCATCATCATCATTAGTAGTAGTAGTAGTATTATACTCCAAGTTCGCATCTCGGGTGTTCTTGGCTCGACCAAAATTTCTCGTTTACGCTCCGACGTCCATGAACACATGATCTCAAGTGTCCGTGTCTCAATTAAAATTCTTTCGTTTTGAGCTCATTTTCCACGAACACCTATAAAATAATAAAATAAATACCTAATAAAAATGACACAAAAAGAATAAAAACTTAACCAAATAATATACAAAATACATAGGAAAATAGATGTGTTTTACGACACATCAAACATCCCCACACTACTACCACTACTACTACCACTACCACTACCACTACCAATACCACCACTACTACCACCACTACTACCACTACTACCACACTACTACTACCACTACTACCACTACTACTACTACCACTACCACTACTACCACTACTACTACTACCACTACTACTACTACCACTACTACTACCACTACCACTACTACTACTACTACTACTACCACCACCACTACTACTACTACTACCACTACGACTACTACCACTACTACCACTACTACCACTACGACTACCACTACCACTACCACCACTACCACTACCACTACCACTACCACTGCAGCCACTGCTGCTCGCTGCTACTGTAAGACCCACCCCGTTTAAAGAGGTATTATGAGAAGATTTACGAGTTAATAAACTTAGTTTGAAAGTTTGAGATTTCGTCATTAAGAGCTCAACGAGTTTTTGACAAAACATTTGCACATCTCATGGTTTAAACATACGTACGATGATTTTAATAGCGAAAACGTTTTCAATGGCACCTTCCAAAACTAAGTTTATAACCATTTTAGCTCAAAAGTTGCGGAAGCGGACGAGTCTTGTGCGTTCGGATCTTTTTTTCAATTCTTGATCATCATCCATTCAGTATAATAGAGTACCTGAGGGTTAAACGCGAGGAAATAACCCATTAATACGTTATTATGAATGTATAGTATTGAAAGAATAATAAAATGAAGTTTTTATTTTTACATAACCTTTACCCGGGCGGGTAAGTGTTTTACCCGGGCGGGTAAGTCTGCTGTTAGAAACTACCATTTTTTTATCAGAACCGTTACCCGGGCGGGTGAGTGTTTTACCCGGGCGGGTAAACCTGCTGTTAGAAACTACCCTTTTTCTTGCACCAAGCTACACTTTTAGTGCAGCTTCAAGGCCATTTACGGGGATTCTTGGGACTTGTTAATGGGTCATAATACGTACCTCTTACATGATTAAAGATATGTTCAGATTCCTTGTTCAGTTTCTAACCCAAGAACCCTGAATTATATGTCCATCAATATGTTGACCCGTTAACTTTTGCATACATCCAAGTTTTTAAGACTTTATGATTTCCTAGGCCTACTAATGATTTTTTTTTCTATGCTCATCAAGCCTCAACTCGACTAGGTAACCTCCGCCCAAGTCATTTATACCGGGTTTGCGATGCCTCGTGTCCATGGCCACATGTGCCATTTCTCTCGGTCTTGTTCGCTCGGTCTCTATGACTTGCAACGTGATCTAAACACGATGTTTTCTTATGACCCTTGGTAATCACAATCTCATCTCATCTAAAGATATACCCATGATTTATACACCCAACATGAGAATATATGTATATATATATCCTACAAAGTCATAGATATGACTTACCTTGGCTCGCGCCCTTTTTGCTTCTAGACTAGCTTGAGGTAGATAACATTGAGCCTATGAATACACTCAAGCAACTAGCACGATTTCGTTACCGGCTTAAGGTTAACTCATGGCCTAAGCTATTGTCTATCTAGCATTTTTACCCAATTGACCCGATAGTCTAAATGGGATACTAACATCCTTCATCTAAGGCAATCGTCTATGAATCATGTATCGTATTTATGCTTCTTTTTGTGACATTACAATGTCTAATTCCCAAATGCATATACAAAGGTATAATTAAGCATATTAACATACTAGAGACATATTAAGAATTAAGTCATCGAGTGACTTACCTTATGCGTGCTTCCTCTTTACCTCATTCCGAGATTCCGGCTATCCAAAGTTTCTTGTATTCGCACCTATGAGGTGAACGATCACTTAGGTTGTTAGAACCTAGTCTTTACATGTCTATAAGCATTATTGGTCATGTTTTACCAACAAACATGTTTTCACCAAGTTATCTATGCTCAAGTGAAATCGAGTTTCATTGAGGCATTTTATCAAACACTTGGTAGGCGTGATTTTCCTAACTTTAATTTTAGGACTTAAGGACCTCATTGATCCATCCTTGACAAAGATTAACATTACTAGCATTCCAATAAACATCTAAACCATAGTTTATCATTAATAAGTATTAAAAAAAAGCTAGTATTTCATGCTTTAAAGGTGGTTCCTACCAATCCACCAAGAAACCCAATTCATCTTATAACATGAATTTGCAAAGATATAATCATCTCATAAGGATTTTGCTTAACACACACAAATTATCATGTATTATGGTCTCCCCATACTAGAGTAACCTTTGCAAGCCTTTAATTTTCGTTTTTATAACAACCCATTATTTTTCATCATAACCAAGCATGAACATACCATTAAAATTAGCCAAACAAAAGGTTACCTTGGTGTGTAGTATGCTTGGATGATTCATTTTAGGGCTAATGAAATCAAAAGCCCCTTGATTCCACCTTGATTTAGGCTTGTTCTTGAGTTTCTTTAGGGTTTGGTGTATGTGTGTGTGTTATGAACGAATTTGGGGATATGGAGTTCATCTCCATATTTTCTTTTTGTATTAACCAAACTCAAGTTTAGTCATTTGGCAAATATGGCCCCTCCCATCTTTTGTCAAGTATTTTCTAGTTAAAAGCCCCGTGTGCTTATATTATCATAAAATACGGTTTAGAAATTTTGGGGTGTTACGACTCCACCCCCCTTAAAAAGGGTTTCGTCCTCGAAACCGGATATATCTACGAATTCCCATGGGTCGCGCCTCATGGTTAATCTTGAGTTTTATCCCCGCTCGACGAGGTTTATTTTAATTGAATTAGAATACACCCCCTATATTACATGTACATATTCATTTACCCTTGCCGGGAATTATTCTAGTTCAGGCACCCGTAGGTGTCATGGTTTGCCCAGGCGTCAGCGATTTGACTCCTTCGTGTGTTTGGATCCCTTAAATCCACAAGGGTTTAGGGAATTCATTCGACTATTTATCTTACTTGGAATCATTTCTATGCACTGACGCACATATTGGGTTTAGTTATCATAATGGGTTTCCGAAGATCGTCACCCACTCTCAACGTGGTTTTAGTTTCAGTTTGATTTCACATCTAAGTCCTCTTATAATGCCATGGTTTTACTGGAAGGAATCGAGTCTTTTCCATGCCTCACGTTTTCCTTAACCTAGACACCTCATGTCCTTTCTGATAGTGTTTTCACCTGCCACTAGGCTTAGTTAAATTTAGGCATTCCTCTGGGTTCCAGTCGTGATGACTACACTTAACCTGTTTGAACCTTCTAATGATCGCTTAGCTATCACTAGACTATTAATGGTTCATCATTCGTTCTGTTACTATCCAATTGCCAATTCTGTGAATAGTTAATTCATCAGGGTTTTCGGCTACAAATAGACTTAGTTTCATAAGTCACATGCTTTAGTTAGTCACCCAACCTCAGACCAAAACGCGCTGTGATAGTAAGAGTAGCCACTCCCTTATAAGGAAGTGTTTGTTTCTCTTTCCCAACCAATGTGGGATCTTACAACATGCATATGTCCTAGTTCAGTCCTAGGCTAGTATTTCGCATTACTCATTTAGAGTTAGAATATTCCATGGAATCCTCCATATAATACCTCAGATAGCACTCCGCCTATCTCATGCATTCTTTAACTCACATTGGTGTTATCTTATCTGAATTTTAGTATGTGAGTTTCACTCTTAGTCAAATTAATTCTAGGCGATTGATCACCTATTGTCTTTTCGCCCCAATGCCTCGGGCTTCCAGGATTTTTATCCTATCGAAAGAATTAGCATAGGGTTCGTGAGCCATTTCTGTTTATTTATGTCCCTTAAGACTTATTGACCCATAAATCAATTCAACGTTTCTCAAAAGGGTTCTTACTCATCTATGTTTCATGGTGTTACATTACCATGTTTAGTCACGCAAGTCTATTACTTATGTTTTCTTTACTTAGTATTCGTATGCATAGTGATTCAGCAGGCTGCGTTTGGTTTATTATGAAGGCATTGCCTTCATTTCTATCATTTACAGCCATCTATATGATTTAGAGTTTAGATTGCATGTTCATCCATCGCATTCTAAGGCGCATGATATTTATCTCGCTTTATTTGATGTTATCATGTCCTTTTTTTTGACCGTATCACTCATCGTTTTCTCTCACACGATTCTTGCTCGAGGCTAGGATCGTCCCTCTGGTGCGGATGCACCTCTGATTTCTAGGGTCTTCCACGAGCCCCTTTTTGACTTAGCATTTAATTCCTTCTTTTATTTAACACTTCGTTTTACGGTATAAAAGCTTGTTTTTAGCTCAGACTCGTGTGAATACACTTGTCCTATGTGTTCTGTTTTCGTCGCGTTCCAATTTAGCGAGACAAGTAGTTCTTGGTTGCCCGTGAACTTTCACGGATCCTTATGATTTAGCGTGACGCATAGTTCACATTTACTCCTTAGACTTTCATGAGTTTAACACGAATTGTGTGACACATAGTTCACATTTGCCCATAGGCTTTCACGAATTTATTATGATTAATGTGACGCATAGTTCACATTTGCCCGTAGGCTTTCATGAATTTATTACGAGTGAAGTTTAAGTGTAACTTAACCTTAAGCTTAGCCCTAGTCTTGGCTTTTGTCTTACCACAGTACGGGTTTCCCGTTGGTATACAAGTTAGCTCTCAGGTACGGTTTAGACTCATTAAAAGTTTACCCTTTAGATGAGGTTCAGAGTGGTTTATGATTTAACCTTTCGTTAAGGTTTGACGTAAACTGCTTGATTGACTTCCCATTTAGGTTCGAGTTTGACTATGTCTTAACCTTCGATTAAGGTTCAAGTTTCCTTACAGTTTAACCTCTCCTCAGGGTTCAAATGTGATTATGACTTGATCCTTTGATTAAAGTTCAAGTCTACTTACGAGTAAATTCTCGATTATGTCTCAAGGTGATCATTATTTAACCTTTTGGTTAAGGTCCAAATCCATTTAGGAAATTGGCCTTCGATTATGGTTTGAATGTATTTAGGACTTGACCTTGGACTAAGGTTCAAGTCTATTTGCGTGTTAACTCTTAACTAAGATTTGAGTGTGTTTACGACTTAACCATTGATTGAGGTTCAAGTCTTTTATACGGATTAACTTTATTGTGGTATGAATGTGATTATGACTCAACCTTTGATTAAGGTTCAAGTCTTCTTAAGGATTAACCTTCTATAAAGGTTCGAGTTTAGTTATGACAACCTTTGCTTAAGGTTCAAGTCTATTTATGAATTAACCTTCTATAAACGTTTGAGTTTAATTATGACTTAACCTTTGATTGAGGTTCAAGTCTATTTACGAATTAACCTTCTATAAAGGTTTGAGTTTAGTTATGACTTAACCTTTCATTAAGGTTCAAGTCTTACCTTGGTCCGTGTAACCGTTGTGGTAATACCTTTGGCTCTATGACCCCGTGATCATTTATGCATTGGTTTTACTTACCCGGTCTACCCGGCCTCTTAAGTTGTTTGGCAATACTTCCTTGTTATATGACCTTGCGAGTTATATTTTTAGAGAAGTTAACATGCCTTTCTCCTCTGACCCAGTCCTTGTCACGTGAAGGGTAGACGTGTAGATCATGAGAAGCCCACCGCACCATGTGTTTAACACTTACCTGGCCAGGGTAAGCAATCCACACATGACACGGTGATCTTATCGCGATCACCACGGTAATCTCTAGGTGAGCAATTTCTGGTCATGCATCTTGTTTAATAAAAACATTCTTCTTTGTTTGTGTAATACATTTTCGTATACACGCGTTATTAAGCTATTTGTGTTTTTAACCGATTGTACAGTCTTAACCATACAATCACGTCTTCCAATTCTTGGTTCGGCTGAGCCTTGACCCACCATGACCGTATAATCGGTGTGTTTCTTGGGTGTTAGTGTCTAGTACACTGTTCCCTTAGTTCGTTTCTGATTGACTCGTGTTCAATCATGAGATAGATCGTTTTTGACAAGATTATTACATTTTGGAAGTGAATTACTTACTGGATTGATGATCATACTTGAACCGAACGCTTAGACTCGTTTAACCTTGGGCTCTGAATACCACTTGTAAGACCCACCCCGTTTAAAGAGGTATTATGAGAAGATTTACGAGTTAATAAACTTAGTTTGAAAGTTTGAGATTTCGTCATTAAGAGCTCAACGAGTTTTTGACAAAACATTTGCACATCTCATGGTTTAAACATACGTACGATGATTTTAATAGCGAAAACGTTTTCAATGGCACCTTCCAAAACTAAGTTTATAACCATTTTAGCTCAAAAGTTGCGGAAGCGGACGAGTCTTGTGCGTTCGGATCTTTTTTTTCAATTCTTGATCATCATCCATTCAGTATAATAGAGTACATGAGGGTTAAACGCGAGGAAATAACCCATTAATACGTTATTATGAATGTATAGTATTGAAAGAATAATAAAATGAAGTTTTTATTTTTACATAACCTTTACCCGGGCGGGTAAGTGTTTTACCCGGGCGGGTAAGTCTGCTGTTAGAAACTACCATTTTTTTATCAGAACCGTTACCCGGGCGGGTGAGTGTTTTACCCGGGCGGGTAAACCTGCTGTTAGAAACTACCCTTTTTCTTGCACCAAGCTACACTTTTAGTGCAGCTTCAAGGCCATTTACGGGGATTCTTGGGACTTGTCATAATACGTACCTCTTACATGATTAAAGATATGTTCAGATTCCTTGTTCGGTTTCTAACCCAAGAACCCTGAATTATATGTCCATCAATATGTTGACCCGTTAACTTTTGCATACATCCAAGTTTTTAAGACTTTATGATTTCCTAGGCCTAGTAATGATTTTTTTTTCTATGCTCATCAAGCCTCAACTCGACTAGGTAACCTCCGCCGAAGTCATTTATATCGGGTTTGCGATGCCTCGTGTCCATGGCCACATGTGCCATTTCTCTCGGTCTTGTTCGCTCGGTCTCTATGACTTGCAACGTGATCTAAACACGATGTTTTCTTATGACCCTTGGTAATCACAATCTCATCTCATCTAAAGATATACCCATGATTTATACACCCAACATGAGAATATATGTATATATATATATCCTACAAAGTCATAGATATGACTTACCTTGGCTAGCGCCCTTTTTGCTTCTAGACTAGCTTGAGGTAGATAACATTGAGCCTATGAATACACTCAAGCAACTAGCACGATTTCGTTACCGGCTTAAGGTTAACTCATGGCCTAAGCTATTGTCTATCTAGCATTTTTACCCAATTGACCCGATAGTCTAAATGGGATACTAACATCCTTCATCTAAGGCAATCGTCTATGAATCATGTATCGTATTTATGCTTCTTTTTGTGACATTACAATGTCTAATTCCCAAATGCATATACAAAGGTATAATTAAGCATATTAACATACTAGAGACATATTAAGAATTAAGTCATCGAGTGACTTACCTTATGCGTGCTTCCTCTTTACCTCATTCCGAGATTCCGGCTATCCAAAGTTTCTTGTATTCGCACCTATGAGGTGAACGATCACTTAGGTTGTTAGAACCTAGTCTTTACATGTCTATAAGCATTATTGGTCATGTTTTACCAACAAACATGTTTTCACCAAGTTATCTATGCTCAAGTGAAATCGAGTTTCATTGAGGCATTTTATCAAACACTTGGTAGGCGTGATTTTCCTAACTTTAATTTTAGGACTTAAGGACCTCATTGATCCATCCTTGACAAAGATTAACATTACTAGCATTCCAATAAACATCTAAACCATAGTTTATCATTGATAAGTACTAAAAAAAAGCTAGTATTTCATGCTTTAAAGGTGGTTCCTACCAATCCACCAAGAAACCCAATTCATCTTATAACATGAATTTGCAAAGATATAATCATCTCATAAGGATTTTTCTTAACACACACAAATTATCATGTATTATGGTCTCCTCATACTAGAGTAACCTTTGCAAGCCTTTAATTTTCGTTTTTATAACAACCCATTATTTTTCATCATAACCAAGCATGAACATACCATTAAAATTAGCCAAACAAAAGGTTACCTTGGTGTGTAGTATGCTTGGATGATTCATTTTAGGGCTAATGAAATCAAAAGCCCCTTGATTCCACCTTGATTTAGGCTTGTTCTTGAGTTTCTTTAGGGTTTGGTATATGTGTGTGTGTTATGAACGAATTTGGGGATATGGAGTTCATCTCCATATTTTTTTTTTGTATTAACCAAACTAAGTTTAGTCATTTGGAAAATATGGCCCCTCCCATCTTTTGTCAAGTATTTTCTAGTTAAAAGCCCCGTGTGCTTATATTATCATAAAATACGGTTTAGAAATTTTGGGGTGTTACAGCTACCGCTACTACCACTATACTACTACCACTATACTACTGCTGCTCCTGCTGCTCCTGCTGCTGCTACTGCTACTGCGCTACTACTGCTACTGCCGCTGCTGCTGCTACGACCGCCACCACCGCCACCACCGCCACCACTGCCACCGCCACCACCACCACCACCACCACCACCACCACCACTACCACTACTACTACTACTACCACCACGACTACTACCACCACCACCACTACTACTACTACTACTATTACTATTATTATTATTATTATTAGTAGTAGTAGTAGTAGTAGTAGTAGTAGCAGCAGCAGCAGCAGCAGCAGCAGCAGTAGTAGTAGTAGTAGTAGTAGTAGTATTATACTCCAAGTTCGCATCTCGGGTGTTCTTCGCTCGACCAAAATTTATCGTTTACGTTCCGACGTCCATGAACACATGATCTCAAGTGTCCGTGTCTCAATTAAAATTCTTTCGTTTTGAGCTCATTTTCCACGAACACCTATAAAATAATAAAATAAATACCTAATAAAAATGACACAAAACGAATAAAAACTTAACCAAATAATATACAAAATACATAGGAAAATAGATGTGTTTTACGACATATCACATAGGTTCACATATTAAAGGAATACAACATATGCTTTAATTTTAGGTTCACATATAAAATGAATACAACATGTGAAAATTAGGTTGGGTAACTGGTTAGTGGGTCATCGTCTGCCTTTCAAACGCTGCTGTTACAGCGTTTCAGCGCTGTTTTAGTCGTCATTTCAGCTGTTACAGCGTTTCAGCGCTGTTTCAGCGTTTAAGTCATCATTTTCAACTGTTTCAACGTTTCAATCGTCGTTTTCAGCTGTTACAGCGTTTCAGTCCTGCTTTCAACTGTTTCAGTGCTGTTTTCAGCACGTTTCAGGGCTGTTTTAAGCTGTTATAACATTTCAACGCCATACGACACTTAGTATGGATATTACTCCTTTCATTATCTACATAACATGTTGTCTTGGTTTTTGAATTTCTGTATTTGACAACTTTTGAACAACACTTCTTCTACTATTAATATGCATTCAACCAAACGCCTCCTCTTGTTTACAATTCTGTTTCTTATCACTTATAATGTTAGCATTTTACATTAGTATGCTAACCCCCTTTCCAAATATTGTGCAATCTAAAAACATAGGCATACTAACTTTGAGACTTACGCGTGAAAAACGTTTGCTGCTACTACCACTAATTACCACTTAAGACACTAGATGTCATCCACTACCTAATACACAGTTCTTGAAAAACGCCTTCTGCCTGAAAAAATAGAGTTTCACAAGTTATAAAGTTAATTACTCTGTTACATTTTGCCTATACAAAACTGTAAATCCAATCCATTACACTACACTACACCATGACCCATCAACAAAATTACCATGAACATAACCTTTTATCGTTGCCTACTCAATACTGTTGTTCTTGTTGTATGGTCCATCTCGAATTAAACATCATATATATTAAATTACCCAAAATAACTTTAGTCGATCTTCTCACCAATCTAACCTATATCGTATGTTAATAAAAGAATGTTAGCCTTCCCACCACGAAGTTAACAAAAGAAACACCTAATACATCATTCGCTAACACTAAACGCAAGCAAAACCAATACTTTACAATTTTACCAACGTTAACTGAGAGGGTGTTTGGGATTGAGTTTGGAGATGCAAAAGTGTTTTTGGTTAAAAGTGCTTATTGGCTTATGAATTTTTGAAAAGGAGTTTTAAAAAAAGTGTTTGGATTAGCTTTTGGGATGAGAAACGTCAAAAAGTCAATAAATTGTTGTTTTTAAGTGTTTCGCTTAACTTATTGTGAATATTGGTTGCATGGGTGGTATATTTGTAATTTTTTTCCAAACGCCAAAAGCCAAGATTTCTAACTTTTCAAAAACATTTTCTCCACCCTTAAAAGCTAAAAGCCAAAAGTCAAAACAGAAAGTGCTTTTGGTTACACAAACAGCTTATTGACTTATTGGCTTTTTGGAAAAGTCAATAAGTCAATAAGTTGTTGTTTTGAAACTCAATCCCAAACACCCTCTGAAACATATAAAACACTATAGTTGACTAACATATTGAGCATTCACATCATACGTATAAAACTGAATTCATGAATCTATGCTAATCCGTGTACTTACCTTGCTAGATATGACGTTGCATAGGTATGCAAAAAACACCACGCTGCCATCCCTCTGGGCGGATCTTGTCGTCTTTGCGATACTTACACGCCCCCCACTGTGACAACCTGCATCCTTCACTTTTAATAAATGTGCATAATTGGTCCCTCAACTATTTCAAAATTTTCATTTTTAACCCTCCTATTTTAATAGGACCAAAAGTCGCAATTTAATAAAACTTATAATTTTTATAAGTAAAAGTATTGCACGTTTTATACTCACATCTACACCCGAGCACGTATGTTTCAGACCTTGATACTCAAAACCCTTAATTTTCGGTCCTAAAACAACTTAGAAACCGAAGGAAACAAGTTCCGAACTTAAAATTGATTAAATTAGAAAATTTGATTTTTTTTAGTTCTCGCGGTCCGCGAACACAGTCAAACAGTCAAAGTCGCAGTCAAAGTCCGAGTCAAAGTCCCGGTCAAAGTCCTAGTCAAAGTCTTAGTCAAACAGTCAAAGTCATAGTCAAATAGTCAATTCATCATAAAATCTTACTTTATGGTGTTGACCAATTTTAATGGCTAATTGAATCCAAAACTAGTATAAAAACCCACCTATGACCCATTAAACTGGGCACCTCTAAATCTATTGTTTCAATCCGATTAAACTTTCCCTCATACCTTTCTTCTATAGTCTATTACTTCTACAATTGAAGCTTTAATTATAAGCTCTTGTAATTGGCGAATTGGAAGCTTGATATTCTTTCTTTTTCGGTTTTTATTTCTTCAAATTGGACTAGCTACGTTGTTGAGTCTTTGGGATTCTCCTCACATACATTCACAACACTTAGAGGATAGTTCAGCTTAGCGAATCTGAGTATATCTTTCCCCTTTTTCATGTTTACACTTTTGGGGTGACTCATGTACGCTTATTACTTCACTCACTTAATCATGCTTTAGCCTATATTCACTCACAATCGCAATTCTTGTATGTGTTTTACTTGTTGATCGTTGATAGTGTGTACTTATGACCTTAATCATTAACCCGGTGTGGGCCTAGCATAGCAATAAATAGTACTTGGCTATTGTTATGTGTAAACTACTTGCTTTGTCGCATACTATATATAATCATACTATTGTGCGACTACTATACATATATACTAGATATCCCATTATTTTTAGATATCATTTCTACTAAGGCTTGATTGACATTTGTACATAGCTTGAACACTAAATTGTAGACAGTATAACACGTGAATGGCGAAACTCTTTTCCTACTATATTTATTCAAACAGGGTATGCTCACTAATACATTTTGTATTGACAAAATTATTTTCGTACATGTTTCAGGTTGTTATGAGATCATTGTTAAGCTTTTGGAACTTAGACTTAGACTTGAGATTTACTAAATTTTATTTTAGATTGTTAGTTCTTAAACGTTGTATTCTTGTAATTTCATTTCAATGTAATAAATTACTTAGTCAATGTATCAATATTTACATTTCTAGTCCATGAACTATTGAACAATCGTTACCTCGTGACACCTCGATATTTCCGCCATCGGTTGGGGTGTTACAGATTGGTATCAGAGCCGTGGTTATAGAGAATTAGGTTATTAGTAAATGACCTAGACTATAACTAAGAACCTATACATGACCTTACTTGTGTTTATTTGTTTATTTGCTCCACTAACCTTTCTCTTTTGTCACCTCTCATTCTTCCCTCTATTTCTCTCTATTTCTTTCTTTATTTCTTCATCATGGGTTTTTGAGGAGTGACTTTACTTAGAGGACACGTCTACACTTTGGAGCATGCTGGATATTCTTGGCTTAATTGCCTACTTTTGTTTTTCATAAGTTTTTCATCCCTCAAAGTGTTGAACTCTAAGTGAGAGAACACGTGCAATCTGGAAGGGTGGATGCCTGTACACTGGGTTTTCTGGCATAGGCAAGCATAGCGTATAAATCCGAAAGCGGACCTGTTATGCTTACCTTGGGATTCCTGGAGTGAGTGTCCACTTATAGGATAAAGCATGTCTTCGTTAATCTCTAACTGAGTTTAATTCTTTAAACAGTCAAAGTTTTTGTCGAGTCTTATGACTAGATAAGAACACTCTAATGTTTTATTATTGATTTCTTGAAATCATAATAATTTGCTCTATGCTTAAAAAACTTTCATCTTTTAGTGATACATTATTTCACACAGCCTTAACTTTTTCCAATTACATGCTCAAAATCTTAACAAATAAATACCTATACTTCATAACCTCACCACTTTCTGTGTTTTTCTTGTCGTTATTCAAAAAAAAAAAAAAAAAAACCTCTCCCCTGCATATTTCTAAAAAGTATCTTCAAATATAAAACTTCACACTATCTCAATCTATGGACAGAAGATACACCAATCGATATTCGCTTACAAACTAGTCGGATTCATGTTGAAGTATTCTTTTCAACATCATGAGTTAAAGTATTCTTTTTAACTCGAAACATTGTTGGTTTCATGTTTAAGTATTCTTTTCAACATCATGAGTTAAAGTATTCTTTTTAACTCGAAACATTGTTGCTATTTATGTTGAAGTATTCTTTTCAACATCATGAGTTAAAGTATTTTTTTAACTCGAAACATTGTTGGTATTTATGTTGAAGTATTCTTTTCAACATCTTGAGTTAAAGTATTCCTTTTAACTCGAAACATTGTTGGTTTTATGTTGAAGTATTCTTTTCAACATCATGAGTTAAAGTATTCTTTTTAACTCGAAACATTGTTGGTACTTATGTTGAAGTATTCTTTTCAACATCTTGAGTTAAAGTATTCTTTTTAACTCAAAACATTGTTGGTTTTATGTTGAAGTATTCTTTTTAACATCTTGAGTTAAAGTATTCTTTTTAACTCGAAACATTGTTGGTTTTATGTTGAAGTATTCTTTTCAACATCATGAGTTAAAGTATTCTTTTTAACTCGAAACATTGTTGGTACTTATGTTGAAGTATTCTTTTCCACATTTTGAGTTAAAGTATTCTTTTTAACTCGAAACATTGTTGGTTTTATGTTGAAGTATTCTTTTCAACATCATGAGTTAAAGTATTCTTTTTAACTCGAAACATTGTTGGTACTTATGTTGAAGTATTGTTTTCAACATCTTGAGTTAAAGTATTCTTTTTAACTCGAAACATTGTTGGTTTTATGTTGAAGTATTCTTTTCAACATCTTGAGTTAAAGTATTCTTTTTAACTCGAAACATTGTTGGTTTTATGTTGAAGTATTCTTTTCAACATCATGAGTTAAAGTATTCTTTTTAACTCGAAACATTGTTGGTAGTTATGTTGAAGTATTCTTTTCAACATCTTGAGTTAAAGTATTCTTTTTAACTCGAAACATTGTTGGTTTTATGTTGAAGTATTCTTTTCAACATCTTGAGTTAAAGTATTCTTTTTAACTCGAAACATTGTTAGTTTTATGTTGAAGTATTCTTTTCAACATCTTGAGTTAAAGTATTCTTTTTAACTCGAAACATTTTTGGTACTTGTGTTGAAGTATTTTATTCAACATCTCGGGTTGAAGCATTCTTTTAAACTCGAGAGAGCTATGAAATTCTTTCGATTAGTGTATCTTTTGTCCTGTGATCCCAATAGTACTTGGTGGGTTGACATAAAGGCGAATACAAAAGGGGAAGGTCCTAACCATACCATGTACTTACAACCTTGTCATAACACATACCCCCTTATTTCTTAAATATTCTGAGTTAGTGTTATTGAAGGACATAACACCCTAATGTAAGGTTAATTGGTGATTGCGGCCTGGAATGTAATCATGTATTTACAGGTATATTAAGGTGGTGTGAAAATCTATTTAGGATAACCGGTTAGATGTTCAGTACACTTTCGAAATACCAAAGGTGTGGTGGGTTAGCTGCGGTATACCCTATATATAAACACTGATGGTGAGTCGAAAGTGAGACTGGGGATCGAACCAAGCGCTCGGGTTGATGATCAGTGCATTTTCGGAAAACTCAAGGTGTGGTGGGTTAGCTGCGGTACACCCTATATATAAACACTGAAGGTGCGATGGAAGTGAGACTGGGAATCGAACCAAGCGTTAGTCCTAGTCAGTGTAGTAGTAGTTTCAATAAGTCTTTTCATAGTCTACAACATAATCGCCCCAAAAGTATTCCGAACATCGTCATTATAAACTTAGTGGTTGTGTTACTATAAACGTTGATCACTCCTGATAATCCTGAACAACATTTTACCTTCAACATCATCTTAAAGCTCATACATAACATTTCTTTTGGAAAACAGTTTGTTCCGTTATCCTAAGCTGTTTTCATCCTTTAAACTTAACCACACCCACCGAAAACTCAATTTTTGCATACACTTACACTCTCTGTTACTTGGAATCTTGTTGCATGTCCTTAGCAAAGTTCGGTCAGAAACTTTTCTAAAGTAGGGGAGACTGCTATATCAGCGCTCTGTCCTCACCAGTTACATACTCTCCCAAACCTTGTAAACTCTTAACTTCCTAGTCTCGGGTCAAATGTCAAAGATTTTAAACCTTTCGCTTTGAATAACTACTTTAAACTTTGTCAGATTTATGACTGATGTATTCCTTAAAACTTACTTACTTTTTAAACTCTATTGTTTCATGGAAACCTTCACTTGAAAGTAATTTCGGGACGAAATTTTCTAAAGTAGGGAGACTGTGACAACCTGCATCCTTCACTTTTAATAAATGTGCATAATTGGTCCCTCAACTATTTCAAAATTTTCATTTTTAACCCTCCTATTTTAATAGGACCAAAAGTCGCAATTTAATAAAACTTATAATTTTTATAAGTAAAAGTATTGCACGTTTTATACTCACATCTACACCCGAGCACGTATGTTTCAGACCTTGATACTCAAAACCCTTAATTTTCGGTCCTAAAACAACTTAAAAACCGAAGGAAACAAGTTCGGAACTTAAAATTGATTAAATTAGAAAATTTGATTTTTTTTTAGTTCTCGCGGTCCGCGAACACAGTCAAACAGTCAAAGTCGCAGTCAAAGTCCGAGTCAAAGTCCCGGTCAAAGTCCTAGTAAAAGTCTTAGTCAAACAGTCAAAGTCATAGTCAAATAGTCAATTCATCATAAAATCTTACTTTATGGTGTTGACCAATTTTAATGGCTAATTGAATCCAAAACTAGTATAAAAACCCACCTATGACCCATTAAACTAGGCACCTCTAAATCTATTGTTTCAATCCGATTAAACTTTCCCTCATACCTTTCTTCTATAGTTTATTACTTCTACAATTGAAGCTTTGATTATAAGCTCTTGTAATTGGCGAATTGGAAGCTTGATATTCTTTCTTTTTCGGTTTTTATTTCTTCAAATTGGACTAGCTACGTTGTTGACTCTTTGGGATTCTCCTCACATACATTCACAACACTTAGAGGATAGTTCAGCTTAGCGAATGTGAGTATATCTTTCCCCTTTTTCATGTTTACACTTTTGGGGTGACTCATGTACGCTTATTACTTCACTCACTTAATCATGCTTTAGCCTATATTCACTCACAATCACAATTCTTGTATGTGTTTTACTTGTTGATCATTGATAGTGTGTACTTATGACCTTAATCATTAACCTGGTGTAGGCCTAGCATAGCAATAAATAGTACTTGGCTATTGTTATGTGTAAACTACTTGCTTTGTCGCATACTATATATAATCATACTATTGTGCGACTACTATACATATATACTAGATATCCCATTATTTTTAGATATCATTTCTACTAAGGCTTGATTGACATTTGTACATAGCTTGAACACTAAATTGTAGACAGTATAACACGTGAATGGCGAAACTCTTTTCCTACTATATTTATTCAAACAGGGTATGCTCACCAATACATTTTGTATTGACAAAATTATTTTCGTACATGTTTCAGGTTGTTATGAGATCATTGTTAAGCTTTTGGAACTTAGACTTAGACTTGAGATTTACTAAATTTTATTTTAGATTGTTAGTTCTTAAACGTTGTATTCTTGTAATTTCATTTCAATGTAATAAATTACTTAGTCAATTTATCAATATTTACATTTCTAGTCCATGAACTATTGAACAATCGTTACCTCGTGACACCTCGATATTTCCGCCATCGGTTGGGGTGTTACACCTACCCCGCAAGAGATACGGTTCGATCTAAAACCGTATGCAAGCAATGGTTTGCGCTACTATCCACACTGGAGTTTGAAAGGCTACACACATCTCGTTCAATTAAGGCAGATAAGCAGAAAACCCTACTACTACGCGATGACATCTGTTCTGTACAACCTATCAAGTTTCACACCTGTGAAGCTGCTCAACAGACCCACATTACATGCCCTTTCCACCACGACGTTGGATGCATCTCCATTCTTTCACACATTGACGGGTTGATATGTGCTTGGGCCCAAGATTCCCATCAATTGTACCTATGGAACCTAACCACTACTGCATACGTTAACATTTCTACCTCGGATGGGATGGGTTTCGATATGGATTTGAAACACACCGTTGGTTTGTACAAGGACCCGTTGCACGACTACAAGGTTCTTCACGTGACCAAAAACCCCGAGTCATTCGACGCATACATCTACTCAAGAAACCTAGCATCATGGAGGAAAATACCATTTCAAGCAAAAATGGAGTATATAAAACCGATTTTCGTCTGGTCAAGCGGGACTCAATGTGGCCCACTTTATATTTCACAGTTTGTGATTATGGACAAATGGAGCTCATGTTGTCATTGGATTTAATATTACCTTGGAAGAAGTCACATAGATAAACTCCCCCCCCCCCCCGTACAAACATCAACCATCTCCATGTCGCATCTGACGGCTGTTGGAGACAACCTACACTTGTTTATCACAACTGGTTTGCATAGCATGACCCTCGACTTGTGGCTACTAAAAGAAAATCAATGGATCAATTTTTAACCATCCATTGTAATTTTACAAAGTGTAAATCATCCCAAAAAGTGTATTGTTGCGTATATTTTAGATAACTAGCACGCGAATACACCCACACTGAACTTTAATTTATTGTTACTAAACTACACTCTCTTGTTTCGTAATAATTGTGATGTACCAGTTTAAAATTTTCATAACTTATACTTCTGAGTTTTAAAATTTTAATAACATGTATTTACGTGTTACACCATACTATTACGTTGTTGCTTTCTACATACTTCACCTCACCGTAACGAATTATCCCCAAACACCATACACGCACACGCACACACACCACAAACCCCAACGACAACTACGAGGTACTAAAACAAACACACCCGCAGCAACGCGCGGGCATTACCACTAGTACTTTTAACATAGCTGATGAATTCTGGTCGTTAACCCTCATCATGACAATTGACAATGACCGTAGGTGAGAGTGGTTTGTTTAGTAGTGTTTTTCATGAATTAAATCAATTATTCTTAACGTAAATAATGGATCGGATACTTCGAAATTGGTCCAACGTACAAAAGAGAGATTTATGTGGTGGTCATCACAAGGCTTGGCAAGATGCTAGTTAATTATTGTGGTCAAATAAATATCTCCTTCTTATATGTGTGTATATATATAGTTTGAAGTTTGAACAAAGAAGAAGCTTAAGTTAATTAGGTCCTGTTATTTATTTGAAAATATCAAGAAAGTAGTGGGTAGATTAGAATGGAAGGAGTGATGGGATTATTGAAGTTGAGAGTGAAGAGAGGGATTAATCTTGTGGCTCGTGATACCAAAAGCAGTGACCCTTATATTATTGCAACCTTGGATGACCAGGTTTCTACCTCTTTTCTTCATAAATTGTTACATTAAATGATATATATGACTTATGACTTGGTTGCTAGACAAAATTCTCTGTTTGTTTACCGTTGTTAGTTTGCTAATTCTACGCGAATAAACTCTCACGAACCAAATTCTCCCTTATATTTGCATTCCGAGGTTCCTCAACTCGTCGTGTTATCTCATAATAAGCTCGTAACATTTGATGTAAGCGGTATTGCATATTATGTATGCGTAACAAATCGAATTTTATTGGATTATGTGGTTTAGGAAAATCACTTACTACTTTAACTTTTAGATGTTTTTGGTTTCATTTGTAAACTAGATAATTCACTTATGTATCACAGGATTCATATAAAATCTCACAAGCTTTTTTAAGTGGTAAGCAAAAAGTCACTAGTCACTAGTCTAACCTAGACTTTTACGCTCGTTTATTTTGATCAAAAAGTTGATGGTCCACAGCCAGTGCGTGTATTGACCGTAGTGCTATTGTTGTTCTTAATCTAATTTCCCTTTTGATAGTTATACAAAATATAGACATACTGAATGAACATATAAGTATAAAAGATAACCTATATGTTTAGATTTTTAACGTTATCAAAACAAATATTTTGTTGAATCAATTACGCGGAAACAATTGACACAAACACAAAGATAAACCATAACTCAATACAACGAATAAGAACTATACCGAACCAAAAGATTTAGGGCTATTATTATCGAAAGATTAACGAAACTAATACAAAAAGAATTATTGAAAAGATTAAGAAACGAAAGAGAATTGAATGAATCACAATCTAGCCCTAATCCAGCTTATGACGACCTCTGCCACTTGTTAACCAAATTTTGTTTTTGTCACTTTTAGTCCCTGAAGTTTCACGAGATATGAATAAGCAGCACAAACTTATCATCAGCCCATATTAACTCGACCAGTGAAATGACTTTATTGCCCCTGCTGCTTGTGTTCTTATTAACGACTTATAACTAACATTTAAACTCCGCAATAGTTGCCATAACATCCAACATATTTCATTATGTGCACGTATGCACCAACACTATATTATTCCATATACGAACATAGAGTAAGCCTTTTAAGCTCAATTCTTGAAAATCATTGTTTTATATGTTCTATAATGACCATTTCAAAGCTTTTGGCATGCCTAAGCTAACGACAGACCAACACACCATTAGTTATCACCAAAGACGACCATTTGATCACCTTTAGATGACCATCAGGTGGTAATTAGTTTTATCAACGATGATATTTTACTAAATGTTTACAATAAATTAATAAACAAAAGCTTAACATATCATAATACAATGTGTACATTCTTCAAAGCCATAATCTAGTGACGTAACAAAATAACGTTCATAAGGCCAACAAATAACCATCTTTTTTAAACTACTTAGTAAGACCATATCTAATGGTGAGGGATTTGGGGCGTTTTTGCCCAAATCCACGCCCCTATCAAGATTGCACACCGCCCCCTCCAAGTTATTTGGGGCGATTTTTGATCTCCAGGAAATATTCCACGGCGTGGAAAAATAGAAATGGCCAATGAGATCAAGCAACGTGCAACGGTCATATTATTATTCAATTGGAAGGGGCTTGAAAATTTTCACCTCACCACTACACCACTTTTCTCATTCCAAGCCCTTAATGGCCCCCCCACATGCCACGTGTCAATTAATGTCCCATGGGGTTTGAAAATTTTCACTTGCCATTACACATGGTCTACCTAGTGTTTAATCCCCGCGCGATGCCGGGGTAACTTTAAACCGTGCTTAGTATGTAGTAAGCAAACAATGACGAAAACATAAAAACTCGTAAAACAAAAACACGAATTTATACCGTTAGGTGACATCTCAACCGTAGACAAAGACAAACGCAAACTTATGCCATGAGCTAGCGAAAACTTAGACAAAAGTCGAATTTATAGCGAGAAAGCTTCATCTAAAACACAACACATATAGCGCAAAAATTAAAACACATAAACCATAGGGACCACGCAAAAAATAAAACATATAAACCGGGACAAAAATTGTTGACCAAAATAAAAGACCAAAACAATAATTAATGAGTTGTCTACAAAAGATATAGCTTAATAGTAGAATTGGAAAGTCTGCAAATGAGTTGTCACTCTAAAAGAATAACATTCAAATTATATGCCCTTAATATAATCTGAATATGCCAACACCAAAACAACATAGCTAACATGTTAAACATATATGTTCGTACCCTTTCGGAATGTAATTTTCCTGTCTTTCAGGAAAAAAAAGAGAAACAATGTGTGAGGCTACTTTTGTCATAGTCTATCAATGTTGTGTGCTAGATTCTAAATAGTTTATTAAGAAATACACAATGAAGAACTTGTACCTAAAATTAAACTTCTTGGTCTCCATACGCTTCATCAATATGTTCAATTCTTGCCGATGCCTTACTCAAATGAGATCGATGAACAAACTGCATAAAACAAATTAATTCATGATGAGAAATAATTTATAGGTCTAGGCATCTAGCTAGCTAGATTGAGACACATGAAAAATTACAAAGACAAAAGTAACTATGTCATATATTGAACTAAATTACTGAATCGCTAGAAAGAGAATAACAAAATGGGTGGGGGTGGAGAGGAAGAAGTCTGAGGGAGAGCATATTCTTAAGGTGCTTGAGGTGGAAAAGCTGGATCGTATTGCGGAAACTAAGGGGTTAAGCCAGGCTGAATTAAGCATTAGAAGTGTATACTGATCGGCGGTTATGGAATTTGATAGGAGGAACTTGTTGAATACTCAACAGAAGGCTAGAGTTAGATGGACTGTAGATGGAGATGAGAATTCGAGCTTTTTCCATGGCATGATGTTAGCTAACCTTGCCAGAAATAGAATAAATGGTTTGATGATAGATGGTGATTGGGTGACTAATCCGTTGGTCAACAAAGGTAGTGCCTATATGTTTTAATGTTGATAAGTTTCGAGAATCTTTGGAGGTTAGACAAAGTGTTTTGTGCTCCTACATCACTAAACTTTCGAAGTGGAGGCAGACATGTTGGTTTAGCCGTTCACTTTGTTAGAGATTAAGGAAGCGGTGTGACTGTGTGACGGTGATAGGGCACTGTGTCACAATGGTTTTAATTTTAAGTTTTTGAAGAGGTGTTGGGATGCCCTTCAGGAGGAATTTGTAAAACTATTTGAGGATTTTTATCATATGGCTCTCTTGGGTCCAGGGTATACATCTTCTTTCATCATGTCAATTCCTAAGACTAGCAACCCCATGGGCTTTAACGACTATCGGTCTATTAGTTTGGTTGAATATGTGAATAAGGTGATCTTAAAGGTTTTGGTGGTTAGGTTAAAAAAAGGTATTTGACAAGTTAGGGTCTCCATAGCAGTCTGCTTTTCTTTCCGTGAGAAGCATTATAGATGGGTCATTGGTTCTTAATGAGATGATCGGGTAGACGAGGAAGTTAAAGAGACAAGGCATGGTGTTTAAGGTGGATATTGAGAAAGCCTATGACTCTTTAAACTGGAATTTCTTGGTGTTAGTCTTGAGTCAAATGAATATCCCGCCTAGCTGGGTTAACTGGATTATGGCGTTAGCGTCGCCGTCTCGTGCTTCTATCCTTATTAATGGTTCCCTGACCAATTAGTTTGTGTGTTTCCATGGGCTTAGATAAGGGGATCCACTGTCCACCTTTCTATTTGTGTTGTCCATGAGGTGTTAACTAGGGTCATGAAATGAGCATGTGCGGTGTGTCTTTTTAATTGGTTTGGGGGTGGTTTTAGTGGTCCAATTGTATCGCATTTACTTACTGGTGATGTAGGTTTTCTTGGTGAGTGGTAGGTTACAAATGCGAAAAATCTTAAGAGGATGCTGAGATGTTTCCACTTAGTGTCGGGTTTGAGGGTGAATTTGGGCAAATGTAGTCTTTATGGCATCAGTGTAAAACGACGTGAGGTGCAGGTCTTGGTGGATGTTTTAATTGTAAGTCGGGGTCATTTCCATTTACTCATTTAGGCTTAAAGGTTGGTGCCAACATGAACCTTAGTAAACATTGGAAGCCGAACTTAGAGGCATTCCAAAATAGGTTGTCGATTCGGAAGGTAAAACAACTTTCCTTTGGGGGTCGTGTTACTCTCATTAGGTCCGTTCTCAAGACCCTTCCCACTTACTATTTTTCTTTATATAAGGCGCTGATTAAAGTTCTTGATGTGTTGGATAAAATGAGGGGGGTATTTTGTTAGGGAGGGCCTCAGGAGAAGGCCAAACTTAATTGGGTGGCTTGGCAAAATGTTTAGGCTCAAGTTGTGGGGGTCTCGGGTTTGGTTCCCTTCAGGATGCCAATCTAACCATGTTGGCCAAGTGGCGGTGGAGGTTTAAGAATGATAGAAACGGTCTTTGGAGAAGAGTCATTTGGGGGAATTCATCATTCTCCGAGAGACTGGAACTTTATCCCTGCAAGCCTTTTGGTGTCGGGTCCGTTGAAACAAATTGTGGGTTCTATACAGGTTGTTAAAGAGGCGGTGGCGGATGTGTGTTAGGCCATTAGAGGGATAATGGACTGTAGGTCGAGCATCACATTTTGGCTGGACTGTTGGGTTTTTTTATTCTCCTTTGGCAGTGTTGTTTCCTTCTCTGTTTGACCTAGAGGTTAACAAATTCGCAACATTAGCTGATCGGGTTGGCCAGTCGGGGAGCGGTTGGAATTGGGAGTGGAAGAGGGATATCTCGGGTGGGCAGATAGGGGCTGATCTCGTGCAGTTTTGCATCATCGTTCTAGTTCCTTCTTTGTTCGGTTCTAAAGATTCTTGGGTGTGGGCCTTAGACGGGGTTAGGGTTTATTTTGTACGTGCACTGAAGCAGCGGCTGCATAGCCATCGGTTTGTGCAGGCTCCTTACATTATTATTAGAAATAACTAGGTTCCTAAAAAAGTGAAAATTTTGGTTTGGAAGGCTGAGTTAGAGAGGTTGCCGACCAAGTGTGCCTTGATTCGGCGAAACATCAACATGGGGTCAGATATGTGCTGTTTTTGTGGGGCTTTCCAGGAAACTGTAGAACATCTTTTTGTTTCGCGTGTTTTTGCGCAATCGCTTTGGCAATTGATTGCTCAATGATGTAAAGTGGGCTCGGTGTTTGCTTTGAGGTTCGGAAACGTTTTGGAGTTGCATTCGTTCGTTGGTGGATCTACTAAGTTTAAGAAGGCCCTTAATGCGGTTTGTCTAACTATAGTTTGGTGTATCTGAAAGTGCCGTAACGAGAGGATCTTCAAAAATTAGCAAGTCGCTTTATAGAGGGTGTTGGGTGACATCAAGGCCCTGAGTCTTCTTTGGGTTTAGGCTAGGGCAAGACAAACGGATTTAGATTGGGGCATTGTGCGTGGTTTCAATTTGTATAAAGTCGGGTGGTAACTTACTTTGTTTTTGTTTTTGTTGATTGTTGGGTGTTTCTTGCTAGTTTCCCTCTAGCTGAGGTGGAATAAAAATTTTCGTTGGAAGTTAAAAAATAATAATAATAATTATATTTACTATTTAGCTAGGCTTGAAAAGATTGATGTTAAAAAAGAAAGGTGCTTCAAATATAGAGGTCCAAATTTCTTCCACATGCAAGAAAAAGAGAGACAGTTGGTGGTGGCCAGAGTTGGCAAGACGTACGCTAGTTTATTCCGGACAAAAGCTAATACCGCTTTCTCTCTCTCTCTATACATACATATATACACTATATATCAAAGTATTAGAAGAATCAAGAAAGTAGTGGGTAGATTAGAATGGAAGGAGTGGTGGGATTATTGAATTTGAGAGTGAAGAGAGGGATCAATCTTGTGGCTCGTGACACCAAAAGCAGTGACCCTTATATTGTTGCAACCTTGGATGACCAGGTTTCATATAATCTCTATTTACCGTTGTTGGTTTACTAAGTCTATCCCATGATTATTTAGTTTAGATGTTTCACTTTCCATTTAACTTATCTATGTTATATCGAAACACTTATATTAACAAATCGAATTTTCTAGGTTTTGAAATCATTTGTAAAACTATAGTTTCATATAAAATCTCACAAAGATTCTATTGCTTGGTTGAGGTTCACATATGTAGTAAGCAAATTCTGTAATTTTGCTTTTGAAAGAACGAATTCCATTTTTCAAGATCCTTTTCTTTCTCGTTTGCTTTTTAATGTTTTATTTAACATATAATTTGATTTTTCCTTAGTAAATTGTAATTACTCTTTTTGTAATACAGTTTCTTTTTTATACACCCTTCAAATTAGTAACACACCCCGTATATGCCGCGTATAGTGCTATACACGGTGCATAGGGGTTGCATAAACTTTTACATGGCGTATAGGTCTACAAAAGGTGCATAGTCTACACTGACCTTATTGTGGTGGAGTGGCATCCAGGTAGAGGTGAGCAAATCGGTTTTTTTTGCCGAACCGGTTTCGGTTCCAAACTGGTTCGGTTTTGGACCGGTTTTGTCGATTCGTAAGACCGGTTTCGGAGACCGGTTTCGGTTCGGTTTCAGTTTCGGTTTCGGTTCTTAATCGGTTTTTCGCGCACCTTTTGAAATCGTATAAATTACATAAAATTTAACTTTTAATAACTTTTAGGGTTTTTTAAAGAAGGAAATTAAATATTAATACAAGAAAACAAAGTTTTATTTGTGTTTATGGCCAAAAAAATGTATTTTTTTTAAACCGGTTTCGGTTCAGTTCCGGTTTTTTATCAGTTTTGGCCGGTTTCGGTTTCTTTTGACCGGTTTTTCCGTCGGTTTTAGGCCGGTTTTCGGTTCGGTTCGGTTCGGTTTGAGATTTTTTAGTACCGGTTTCACGTGAAACCGGTTTTGACCGGTTTCGGTTTTACTGTCGTGCCTCGTGCGGATGGAGGTCGGGTTTCCGCGTATCTGGGAGAGCTAATGGGCTAGCGGTAGTCGAGTAGTCTACCTTGGCCACAACGCCCAGTGTCCCGGTGGTTGGCACCTCGTTCTTTACCATTAAAAAAAAATAAGACTGTTAAACGGGATATCACCAAAATAGTCAAAGTTGACTAAACAAGTAAACATTTTAAAATACAGACATGAAAATTTGGATGTCTCGAAAGCACGGGTTAAGCCTTAGACGAGCGTAAGCTTAGCTGAAAAGTACACGGTCTTAGCCGGCAATTTCGTAGCCATCTGCCATCCTAGCCAAAAGCGTAGGATAAATCCTAGCGGTCTCTACCATTGGAGTTAATGTGACGGCTTCACATTAGGGGAAATGCGGGCTGACTACTTTGTTAAATGTTAAATTCCCACGCTAATTTAAATATTATTGGCCCAACTTTGATATTTTGGCATTTTTCGCTTGTTAGATTCATATATACACACGGTAATTAGCATGATTTTATCAACAAAACTATGGAAAACCAGTTAATTAAGCTAAAACCATTGGGTTCAATTTTACGCAGAAAACAAAGACAAAGGTCAGCAAAGGGAACTGCAACCCTGTGTGGAATGATGAATTAACTCTTGCCATGAGGGACCCAAAAGCTCCAATACATATTGTAAGTTATAATCGTATCGCAACTTATAAATGTCACACAAAACCTAGTTTTTTGATGAAATAGCGTTTTTTCCCAACCTTTTTGTGACTTTGGTTGTTGTCAGACTTCAAATTGTGAAAATGGGACTTCCGCAATCTAAGATTGCGGAAGTGGTTGACATGGTAATCTGACTTAGCAAAAAGCAACGAAGATGGACTTGATGAAGCTGACTGGCAATGTGTGGGGACTTCCGCAATCTAAGATTGCGGAAGTGGTTGACATGGCAATGTGCTTTTGTCCAACTCATTGTACATGTCATCACTTCCGCAATCTTAGATTGCGGAAGTCCCAAAAACACAAATTCAAGTCTGACAACTACCAAAGGCACAAAAACTTTGAAAAAAATACACTAATTCATCAAAAACCTCACACAAAACCAAAGTTCCAAGAACTTTTTTTTTCTATTAAAAGAAACCTTACATCTTGTATATCAGGCCGTGTACGATAAAGACACGTTTAGTAAAGATGACAGCATGGGAGAAGCGGAAATAGACATAAAGCCATACATAGAATGCCTTAGAATGGGCTTGAGCGCAAACAACATTCCAAATGGTACTGCAATTCAATGTGTTCAACCGACGGAGCACAACTGCCTAGCTAATGAGAGCTCCATTTTTTGGGAGAATGGCAAAATTGTACAAGACATGAACCTTAAGTTGAGAGACGTTGAACACGGGGAGGTTGTAATCCAAATACAGTTGGTTCTTCTTCCTGGTCATAATTTAGGTGTATAGATAACCTTATTGTTTGGTTATCCTTCCTTTGGTGTATATTTTGTGTAAAATATGATGAAAATTGTAGTATCATAATAAACAAGGTTATAGTTATGTTTTGAATGAGTATTTGTAGGTGTTGAATTTTAGATTTGTTGTTCATAGTACTTAGTGAGAGAATTTGAAGTTGAATATATTTTTGTCTTTCTAACCTAATTTCTGTACTTGTGATTCAAAGCTTAGACTTTCTTATTTAATATATTCCTTGATCGGGCTTCTCCGGTGAAGATCTATCAAGACGGCAACTCCCATTAGTCTCGTCATAGAGGGGGCGATAAGGGGTTCCCTCGTTGACTAAGCTCGGGCATGAGAGTAAGATAGTGTTGTTCTTCAATAAATGGCTTAGACTCGGATCTTATATTACCTAGTAGCTTTACATGACTCATGTAAGCAATTATATCATATGCTAGAGCAATTATATCATATGATCTCTTGGATTAGCAAGAAAAGATGTCCTGAGAGCCTCAATGGGAAACTATATAAGGGCTATAAAGAGTGAGATTGAAAGTAATAAGCGATATAATTTATACACAATACTTGTAGAGTAGGGGATGACGGTTATGTTATCTAATCGGTCAGGCTATGGGGTGTGGAGACATGAAAAAGGTCATGTCTTCATGCCACCTAAGATGCCATCTCATCAAAATGATGTCTCAATATTCTTGAGACATGGGTGGGGCGTGGAGACATGAGAAACTCATGTCTCAAGCATTAAATACTTTTTAATTTATTTTTAAATATTAATTTTAGTTTGTTTTAAAAGTAATAAATAAATAAAATAATGTTAAATTAAAAACTAAATATTATAAATAAAAATTACAAACCATGATAAATTTAAAAAAAATACGAACACACCGAAAAAAAACATACGATTTCCTAAAATATATAAAACTATTTCCACTTTTGAATCAACTTGTCTTGCAAATTCTTCAACGCGGCGCGTTGTTCTTCGGGATAACTCGAGATATCGGCGGACATAATCTTCCACTCTTCCACCGCCTTCGCTTCGTCAATCAACCTAAGCTTGTTTTCCTTGATTTTTATTTTTTTCATTAGCTTGGTTGAAAGCTTCCATTTGTGCGCTTAAAGTTTCAAGCCTTGAAGCGCTCCTGCTCGAGCTACCCGTTGCCGCTTTCTTTCCCGCTGCCGCTTCTTTTCGAGCTTTGTCCCGACCTACATAAAAAAACGCAACCATTTTTATACTATAAAGAAAACGCAACGAATTATATATAAAAATAACTATAAATTTATAAACCTATGGGACGTGGCTCCTCCACGAATACTGGTTCATCGAACTCGGGCTCGTCGTTCATATCAATGTCGATTGGAACAGACGGACCTCCCTGTTTAGCTTTAGTTTTTCGTTTGGCCCGTTCAACCTCGTTCCGAACCCCCGCCCATTTTGGTTCATCTTTCAAGACCTACCAAGCCCGTATCATGGAGAACGATCTCCTCACCTGACTTTTATACTTTGACAACGCATCCTCGAAAATATTTTGCTCGTTCCAACCACTAGGCGGGCTCGCCTTAATACGGTTGTAAGTTCCATTGAATTTACCACAATCCGTATTCATCTTTCTCCACTTCGAGCTAAGAGCGTCGTTTTGTCGATATGGCTTGCTTTGCATGAACTTGTGAAAGTATTCGTTCGCCGTCTCCCATAAGTTTTCTAACGATTGGGCGGTACCTTGATTAAAAATAAATTAAATTAACATACTAAAACAATATATATATAAAAACATATATATATTTCGGCAAAAAAAGTAATAACACAAACATATATTTCGGAAAAAAATACATATATATAAATTTAAATAATTTACCGATTGTGGCGCGTGTTGAAGCCGCGACCCACACCTTAGCTAAGGCTTCCTCTTCAACATCGATCCATGGTCTAGCGACTCACTCTAGTGGTTTACCACGTCCCGGTCCTTTTTCTCTTTGTTTCCTTTGCGTTTGCCTTTGTTTGGTGGCGTAGGTTGGGTTTCGGGAATTATCTCATCATCGGTTTCATTCTCCGAGTCTACGGGTTGAGATGTTCCAAGAGGTGTAGTGGGTTGGGATGTTCCAAGAGGTGGAGTGGGTTGAGATGTTCCAAGAGGTGTAGTGGGTTGTGGTTGTAGAGAAAATTGTTGGGTATTTTGAAAGGCTTGCATTTGTTACATATAGCTTTGCATTTGCATATATTGGATCGGGTTTAATTGTGCAAAGGCTACCGGGTTTTGAAGCATTTGGGGTACCGTCGGGATTGGTGGAATGGTTTGCGAGATGGGTGGATCGACTACCGGCGTGTAACCCGGTGTGGTGAAAGGATGAGTGGGGTTAGGTTGATTTGGGTTTTGGTTGAATTGGTGGAAGGGATCCATGAAGTTTTTTTTTTTATATAAAATGTTGGTAGTTTATAAAATAAAAGGTATAAAATGTAGAGATGAGGTGTAGAAAATGGTTGATTTGGTATATATATAGATTGAATTTATAGAAAAAACAAAAAAAATTAATTTTATAGCCGCTTGGCTAATTACTGTTTGCTTGCAACGTTCAAAAAAAAAAAAACCAAGAAATTCAACCATTGGTTCGTTCCTCTCGTTTCAACAGGGACTTAGGGGACGGGGGTAGTGGGGGACGGGGGAGGGGGGGAGGGGGCGGTGTGGGGGTGGAGGACGGGGCAAATGAGGTGGGATGGGGGGGGGTGTGCGTCTGTGCACCCTTCAGCCTCAGGTGATGATGAGAAAAAACCACCAACTTACGAACATGGCGCTAAAGTTCGAACATTACATGGAAAGCTTTAAGGTTTACGTGATAGTGATAGTGATAGTGATAGTGATAGTGATAGTGATAGTGAGTATGACAGTGACAGTGACAGTGACAGTGACAGTGAGTGATAGTGAATTCGATTTAATGAAATACATTTACTCTCTTAACCAGTAATTGTATTTATGTTATGTAGTAGTTTAACATGTCATTTATATAATATTAATTTGCAAATGGTTTGTGCATTATGCTGTTTTACGTTGTGTTTAGTTAGCATTGGTAGGTTGTACTCCACTTGTTTTTTTATGTATTTTACTTTTAACCCCGATACTTTTACATCTTTTACATTTTAGCCCTAACGTCTTTTCAGTTTCAACTTTCGACTCAGTAACTTTCATCTTTTACAAATATTTCGTTTTGGTCTAAATTTTACAAGCTAATACGCCATAACATGCGTCTGTGGATCAACAAATTTACACCTATTTTTCCCATTTAACGGCGTCGTCGCAACGCGCGGGTTATAGATCGACTTAGTTATTTTTTTTTTCTATTTTATGTTCACGTGTGAGGGTCAACATTTTTACTTCTACTTTTCTTTTCGATAGGTTTTGTTTTTTTTTTCTTTTTTATGCGACTTTTTCCGGTTTTAATGATCGCTGACCATGAGGTGGCATTTTTGTTGCTTGGTATTGTTTTACGTCCCGCTCAACACATGGCTTAATACTAATTTTTCTTATTAACTTTTAATTACGTAAAATTCAGATGTAATGTTGACTTTTGAATTTTCAATTTTCACGAGAAAAAAATAATATTTTTTATTATACTAAATAAACAAAACTAAAAATAAATAATTTATTATGATAAATAATTCAGGCTAGTTAAATGAAATCTTTTCAGAGCACCCATAGTGGGCGCCAACTTGGGTGTTATAGAGCCCCATCAAGCCCTTAACACCGCTCTCGTGGGCTTTATGATCAAAAAAAAATTCTAGGCGAGAGGAGTATAGCGTCATGCCCCCTTGCCTTTTCAAAAAAAAAAAAAACTATTAAAAAATCAATTTATACACCCAAATTTTTCTACACCCAATCAACAACAACAACAATAACAACAACCTTACCCAGTAAATCTCACGCTTAGAAAAACTAAGAGTAAGGTCTGGGGAGGGTGGGATGTAGGCAAAACCTTACCCTTATCCTATCGGATAACGAGGCTGCTTCCAGAGAGACCCCCCGGCTCGACAATACATAATCGACAAGCAAACACCACTAAAAAGTAATAAAGAGCTACTGCATTTATAGAAACTGTTAGGATCTGAGTTTGTTTGTTTTGATTGTTTAACTAAATGATGATAATAAATGGAATGAGAATAGAATGAAAGTGCAGCGGAATAATAAACTGTAAATCAAAACAAGAGAGTAAATGTTTTTCGATCGAATGCTTTCATTAATTCAAAGATTACAATCGTACAAGTTACTCCCCCTCAGCCTGATCACACAGTTGTTTGTCAGAGAGAATGTTTTGTGTGTGATGCAATAGAACAGTACATGCACTGTTCTATTTATAGACTGACTCAAACCACTGATGACCTAGGCTGACGTCACCTAAGACAGTGACCTCTAACAGAATAACAAACTTAAACATCTGCTATACAAACTACTGTTACATTGAAAGCACTGATAATAAACATCTGTTGAAGATAAACTCTGATGGTCTTGTATCCACTGCTGGAGCCTAAGTGCTGTTGGTTCCAGCAGTGCTTTGGTCTTCAGTACTTGTATCTGCTGTTGCTCTTCATCAGACCTTTGGTCAGCAGTTGTTCTTCATCAGTTGTTTCCTTAGCAGTTCTTTGTATCAGCAGTTGTTGAGTAGTTGTTTGGATAGAACAGTAGTTAGGGTCAGCAGTCTTTTGGGAGAAGTAAGTTGTAAAGACTGTTTATTCAAGGATCAAATAGATAGCATATTTTGGCTTTCCAATCATCTGTTCTTCTCCAGGTCAGCAGACCCAACAATCTCCCCCTAGAACAGATGATGCCAAAACTCAGCTTTATTCATTGATCTTTATTTCTCATCAGACTTTCTCTGATTTGACCTTTGAATTGTAATTCAAAGTTCAAGGCAAATAGGTCTTCTTCATCTCTTTCCAGATCCAGATTTAGCAGTGTTTGGTGATCTTCTGCACAAAGGCTGTAAGCATCATCCATACTGATCTTCTGAACCTTTCCATCTGACCTGAGCAGTGTCAATTCGTGGTTGTCTTTGTTGACCTTCCACTTTAGAATTTTTGAGTCAGTGGATTTGCTGAGATGAACCTTTATTCTTGATGAGTTGGGTGATGGTGGTCTTCCTATGAGTTCTCTTAGTTTCTCTGTTGTGGGATCAGAGAAATAATGGATTTGATTGAAGAGCCCTTCCTTTATAAATGTGTCAGCAAACTTTCTTTGGTCTTCCTCTGACATCTCCTTCTGCCTTTTGAACTGTCTACTTGCAGCAGCTGTGAGATCAGAGGTTTCAAGTAAGCTGTCTAGGTTAAAGGTCTGTTGGGGTCTCTTCATCATAGGCTCATCATTGTAGATTGGTTTTCTTGGAAGGCTGGGATCCTTCTTTCTATTCTCTTCCAGACTTTTATAGGTTTCAACCAATCTAAGCTCTGACCATCTGGAAACAGACCTCATCTCCCCATAATTGGCAGCTACAATCTCCTGCCTCATTCTTTTGAACTTCAAGGCTCTGACTGGGTCTCTGCCTTTGCCAAAATTGGGAATGGAGACTTTAGCTTTGGGATCTTTGGCCATTTCTTCAATTCTGATCAGTTCTTCCCTCAAAGCATGAGTAGTCCAGCCATTGAACTGCTTTTTGTTTGCTTTGTAGGACTTGGTTGCCATTATCTGTTCAAGTAGGGATTCCCTTACCTCCTTCTCCAGATCTACACTGAGAGGCATGGTGGACATGGAATTGCTCAGGGTCTTAGCAAAGTCTTCAATCCTTCTGAGTTTGCTAAGCTCTGCTGAATGGATGCCCTGAGCAGTCCTGTCATCCTTCCCTTTGCATTTCTCCCTGATGATGGCATCCACCTGTTCACCCTTGTATTTTAGATAGGTATCAATGTTGAGGGGAACAGGGAAATTTGGGAGAGATGGGAAGGATCTTTCAGATGGCTGTTCAGTATTGTAGAAGGATTGTAGTTCCCCTTGAGTAGATCAAGTTCAAGGGGATACTGAACAACCAATGGTGTAATGGTTGGTGGTGGTCTATGGGTTGTGAATTTGGATGTATGTGGTGAGAATGATGTGAGTGGAATGGCTGTGATGGGAGGAGTGGATTGGGCAGTTGAAATGGTGGTTGGTGATGTGTGAATGTTTTCATCATGCACAACAAAGGTTGATTTTCTCTTCCTTGTGTACATGATTTTTGGTGAAGGTGATTTGGTAGCAGTGGTTGGATTAACATCTGTTGGCCTTTTAGAAGAACCAGCAGATGTTGGGGTTTTGATTGGTGATGTAGGTTTGGTGGTTGTTTGTTCAGGAGTGTGTGTTGGTTTGGGTATAGTGGTTTCAGTGGTTTGGGTGGCAGTGGTTTCAGTGTTTTGGGTGGCAGTGGTTTCAGCAGCAGTGGTTTTATCAACATAGGTTTGTAACTTAGATGGTGGTTTTCTAACATGCTTGGCAGGTCTTTTCATCCTTTTAGAGGATCCCACATCTTCAGTTTCCCTTTGTTGTTTCTTCTTGAGTTCGATCAATGACTCTGCTTTTACTTCCAAGGTGTCAGCCCTTTGTTGTTTGGACTGAGCAGCCTTTTCAGCTTCTATGTTTGCAGAGTCATCTACTGCCTTATTCTTTTCAGTGGTTTGTGGTGGTGGTGGTGGTGCTTGATGTTGTTGTTGTGGAGCTGATTTGGTAGACTCTGGTTTCTTGGCAGACTTGGCTTGACCTTTTTGAGAAGGTGGGCAACCAAAAGGATCTAATTTTGGTAGCCTATCTCTGCCACTCTCCCCCTTTTTGGCATCATCAGCCGTGAAATCATCATCTGTTTCATCCCTGAGGATGGTGGTAGGGGCAGAGCCAGTAGTCTTCAGCAGATGGTCCTTGATGGCTTTGATGTCAGCATGGGTATCTTTGTACCTTGCATCAACCATATTTCTGATCTCAGCCATGTAGGTTTCATGTGTCTGATCAGCCAATTTCCTGTGAGCTATGATGATAGGGGAAACTGATTTCCATAACTCATTGGCTATATCAGTGGTAGATGGTTGACTCTTGGAGAGATCTGCAATTGAGCTTAGGAGAAGCTTGACATCAGATTTGATGTCAGCAACAGATGTTTCAATAGCAGAAACTCTGACCGTCAATTCTTGGTATTTTGACTCATCTCCTAAATGAATAGGATCATCTGAGTCCCTACCAGTGGTAGTTTTATCTGATTCAGGCCTAATAGGTGAATCAGATGCCCCTTTTTCTTGGTACTGGGGACTTCCAACTGTTTTTGGAGACACTATGGTGGCTTCAACAGTTGTTGCCTTCAAGGGAGTCTTAGTTATGAAATCACTGTCCTGATGTGAGACAGTGGTCTCTACATCAGTAGTGGCTGCTCCACTTGAAAACTCACCTAGAGTTTCATTGAACCCTGGTGGTGTAACCTCCTCTTCTGTTTGGGGGATAGCAGATTGAATATTCTCAGGCTCAGTCACTTGTTGGAGTATACTCTCAGTGACAGGTGGAAGAGAGGAACTGGGATCTTCCTGAGATTGTTCAATAGCTTCAAACAGAGGTTGCATTGTTTGTGGACATGTGATGGTGTGAGTGGTGGAGTAAGAAGAGAATTAGCCCTGGGAGAGGGGCTTGTGAACATATGGTCAAGTGACTCATATGCATCATGATGTGTGTCCCCTTGGCTTACAACATGATCCTTTTGAGAGGATTCATGAGGAGGTTGGTCAGGTGGAGGTATGTCCAACTGTTGTGAGGAAGTAACAACAGTTGTTTCAGGTTGCTTTTGTTGTGCAACAGAGGTTTCTTCTGGTACCTCATCATCCAGAAGCCTCATTTGTGGTTGAGTGGTGGTTTTTGTGGATGAATGTTTCTTTTTGGAAGGTGCTGGTGTGGGTTTCACAGCACTGGATGTAGTGCCATGATCACCAGGAGCAGTGGGCTCAACAACAGAGGTTTTGACAACAGTTGTTGCCTTTGTCCTCTTTGTTTGTGTTTTAGAAACTTTAGACACTTTTGACACTTTTTCTTGGGTGCTTCCACCCAGCATTCTTGTGAAAGTTTCATCAGTTAAGCTTTTCATTTGCATAGCAGCACCCTTTTTTGAAAACTTTTTCAGGTAATAATTTTTGTAAAATTACACTAAGAATTCGTGGGTAAATCAGAAAAGCATTATTTGACCCAGACTTGACTGCTTTCACATTTGATACCAAGTCCATGAACAAGCCCTGGGAAAGATTGAAGTCAGAGTTTGACAACATAGCATATCCCAGATATTGCATCCTCAATGGAATTTCATTAAAGGATGTGGACTTAGCAGAGACACAAAGAAGAAGAGTATGGAAGAAAAATTTCATGACTGGAGGGAAAAACTTTTTGAAAAGAGTTGATCCAGTCATCTGACCATCATACCCTCTTTCTTGGAACTCAGTGTGAAGCTCTGTTTTAGTGAAGGAATCCTTACCTGCCAGGTCATTCAGTGTGAAGGTTGTGGATATGATATCAGGGGTAATGACGATACTGGTTTCTCCAATTTTGGAAATAATGGATGTAGGCTTTTTGTCTTGTAATAGAAACTCAGCATTCAACCAAAATTCTTGGAGTGTATCCAGATAAATGGGGGCGTTGGCGGTTAGGATGGGTAAGTATTTGGAATTGAGGAAAATGTCGATGGTGGAATGAAATGGAGTGTTGTCATCTGTTTTAATCAGATAGGGGAGACAATTGTGTGTAGCTTTGGCTTGAAGATCCATTGTAATGGATTTTGACGGGGAAAATGACTGAAGATTGATGAAGGGTTTGAGAATGAAGAAGGCGGTTTACAGTATTTTGAATACAATGAGACAGTGTAACATCTGTTGTGGTAAAACAGGGTTTTTATAGGCTCAATGAAACCGCTGATGTGGCCAAACATCTGCTTGTATGAGCAGACGTGGCAATCATCTGATGGATGTAACATCTGGTGGAGAACAGCTGTTTTGGTAAACAACTGATACAAACAGCTGATGGATCCAACCGTTGGTTTTTTTTTTTTTTTTTTTTTAATATAGTATATATATATATATATGTGGACAGTTGTTTTATCTGAACAGATGTTCTGAAACAGATTTTTCAACTAACAGTTGTTTTATCTGATCAGATGTTTGGAAACAGACTTTTCAACCAACAGTGGAAATGAATGAAACAGTGGTTGTTTTATCTGATCAGATGTTATAAACAGATTTTTCAACCAAACAGCAATTTTAGGAAAATATTTGATTTCTGAACAATTTATTAAAAAAATTTATTTGGTTAATCCATGTTTAACATGCCAATTCTGGAAATCAGATTGGTAAAGGTAGATGTGTCTAAAGCTTTTGTTAACACATCTGCCAACTGATCCTCTGTTGGAACATGGTGTAAAGAAATCAAACCTTTTTCATAGCTGTCCCTGACAAAATGATGTCTTATGTCAATGTGCTTGGTAGTGGAATGAGAGACTGGATTCTTGATGATATTTTCAGCAGCTTGGCTGTCCAACATGAGTGGAGTCCTAAGTGCAGTTATCCCAAAATCCAGTAGTTGATTTTGAAGCCACATCAGTTGAGCTGTACAGCTTGCAGCAGCAATGTATTCAGCTTCAGCTTTGAAGTTGAAACAGCTGCCTGCTTTTTGCTTTGCCATGAAACTAAGGCATTCCCTAGAAATTGGCACCCTCCTGAAGTGGATTTTCTTGTGGTGTGACAGCCAGCAAAATCACTATCTGAAAAACCTGAAAGCTCAATGTTTCCATTAGCAGGATACCAGATACCAAGTGTGGGAGCACCTTTGAGATATCTGAATATCCTTTTCACAGCAATAAGGTTTGACTTTCTGGGTGAAGCCTGGGATCTGGCACAGACACAGGTAGCAAACATAATGTCTGGCCTAGATGCAGTTAGGTACAATAAAGACCCAATCATACATCTATAATGTGTTTGATCAACCAGTTCATCCTTGTCATCAACAGTGAGCAGCTTGACTGTGTCACACCCTCAAATTCCACGTGCGGGGTTTTACCGCGAGGCGCATGACAAACCAGGATCTAAGTCAACGGTCACAATAAACGACACTATATGATACGTAAAATGAAATAAACAAACATCAAGTTTCATAAATCCATTCGCTGCGGAAGCGTAACTTTTATTACAACCCAAAAGTAAAAGTGCATAAGTCTGAAAAAGATATGATAATGCATATGAAGCCTAGACGCCGTGTGACTCCGTGCGCCTATAGTAAGCTGCTACCTCAACGACCTGAGACAAACATGCTAAAAACGTCAGCAAATAATGCCGGTGAGTTCACAGGTTTTTAATTAAATGTTTAAAGTAATGAAAGCCATCATGTTATCACTATATCAAAAGTAATAGCGTTAGCTAGACGCATGAATTATGCTACTACGACCGGAAACCATTACAGACAACGATATATGATTTTGCCCGAAATGATTTAGCGTACGACCGAGACAATATGCACCCGCCCGGCTCCCAGCCGACGGGTGGGGTCTGTCAATCCCAATAGATCTATCCACATTTCCCCCGTTATGCTATCCAGCATATTCATGGTTTCCCCGGGACTTTACGTATCGTATAGTAAGTAAATGAATCAACCAATAGCATAACATGATAATTTATGGAATAAGTATAAGCATGTGTCTCCCCCAAAATGTAAAGCATAAGACGGGGCCGTGAAACTCACCTGATGCTGCTCTTCGTACTACAATAAGTAAACCTGCTCAATAGACGGCCCCTAATACCGGTGACCTATCATGACGAGCATATAAGGTGTTAGACTAACAACCCGTAGGTTGATTAGTCCCTAATAGTCCAGACCATAACCGTGTACATATGAAATGATGTTCCAACGTTTAACCGACCGTACCAGGCAAGGCCCGACATCCCATTGGTGACCCGACATCTCATGTGTTTAGACAATACAAGACATCATACCACATATGCAATCAAACACTAAACACGCGCAACAGTTCACCTAGTCTAGCATAATATCCGATTAACGCATAAACAGGTCCGAATACGTGTTACTAAGTCATTGGGTGAATCCCGGGTTCCTATCATGTTCCTAGGCGTCAAATCATGTTCCGGGATGTTAAAATATACATACAGCAGCATTACACGCGATTAGGAATCAAACTAGCAATTAGGAAAAGTCAACATGTGATTAGGGCTAGTCAACATGCGAGTACAGAGGCTAATCGCCCCTAATGAGGGGCGAGTAGGGCTATTCGTGTGACTTATAGGCGAGTAGGGTCATAAGGTGTGCAATTCAGGGCTTAACTAGTGATTAGGATCGTAATCGCATGAAGTAAAGGCAATTGGACCCCTAATCGCCACTTTTATACACGATTAGGCTGCTTTATAGGCGAGTGGGCCTCCAATCGCCTATAACATAGGCGATTAGGATCCCTAATCGCCTATAGTGCAGCTGATGTGGTATTTCGCGCGCCGAACACTCCAAATCAGATCCGAAACATGTAAAAACACCCAATAATCATTCTAACATATTAACAAACATATTCTAAGCAAAACCCCTAAGTTTTCATCATTCTAACAGTCCCGAATGCGAGCGTTTTCCCAAAATGGCAACTTAGCATGTAAACATCACATCAATATGCAAGAACTTACCCTAAATAGCAAATATCCAGATTAAACCACATAATCACGTTGTCCGATAGCATCCTACTGTTCTAGCATCATCCTAGAGCAAACCCTAACATCATTCAATCAACAACACACCTCATAACATCCTTAATCATCTAAAATCCTTCAAATGGGTCAAAATATCAAATATCAACAATACACCACCAAAACCATCCAAACTCCTAGGACATCATCATACTAACTTATTTCAGCAATAATCATCAAAATATCATAAGAACAACCATGATTCAATCCTAAAAATCCTATCTTTAAACATATATAACACATATAACACATGTAAAGGTGTGGGTTTGTATAAAAACGGTTTTAAATGGATTTTCAAAGATAAAAACATTTATAAGTCAGGTCTGGACGTTTAGGGAGTAAAACATAATCATTTAAAGGTTTGGGTTTGAAGAACACACCTTGTAATAAGGAGGTGATGATGGAATAAGCTTGAAAATGGTGGTTTTGATGCAAAAACGAGTTCCAGAGGGTGTTTGGGTGTTGGGTTATGTTATGGGACGGCTAGGGTTGTTGTTATGATGTTTTGGAGGTCAAGGGTGGTATTTATAGGCGTTTCTAGTCGTTCAGCATGTTACACGCGATTACGCAGAGATACACGCGAGTAGGGAGCCTAATCGCATGAACCTTCATGCGATTAGCTCCTAATCGCCTATAGGTCTCTCCCAATCGCCCCTATATAGGCGATTAGGCTACTCCCCAATTGCCTAATCGCCTGCAGCCTCCTATTTAGTGTGTTTTGCGCGTTAAACCCCGTTTTAACATATGTTAACACATATTCACATACTAACAAGCCACATAATGATTGTAAACATATAATACATGATAAATGACACGTTCCTACCCGATCACCAATTCCCGGGACCCGAGACTTGCGTGGTTGCGTTAAACCCGGCGATCCCACGAATCACCGATTCTTGTACACGTGGTTATGGACCGACACCCAATGGTTTCTCAAACCATTGTAACGACTCCCGATGATTCCCGAATCATCAATACGACTTAATTAACCCTAGTTAAGTATGATATTAAGTAGTTATTTGAAATGTTTTCGTTGAGATAGACTCGTATGCATGTAAAGTACGTAACGCATGTATGTAAAGTATAAAAGTATTGACCTGAATATGCCGGGTGTCACATCATCCCCCAGTTGAAAGAATTTTCGTCCCGAAAATTAAATGAAGTCCGTAGATGAAGTGACGGAAGGAAGAAAGAAAAGAAAAAAATTTTCCCCGTTGTTACATCATCCCCCAGTTGAAAGGAATCTCGACCCGAGATTCATTTCTCTTTGGAGGCCACATAGTTCGATTCAAACGCACGCTTAGGAAATAGATGAGGGTACTTAGCCTTCATCTGATCTTCTCGTTCCCACGTGAACTCCGGTCCACGATTAGAATTCCAACGAACCTTAACGATACGGATTTTACTCCGACGGAGGCTACGAATCTTATAATCTAAGATTTCAACTGGTTCCTCTACAATACGTAATTGATCATCAACCTTGATTTCTTCGAGAGGAACTACGAGAGATTCGTCTGCCAAACACTTTTTAAGATTCGAGACATGGAAGACGTTATGCACGCCACTAAGCTCGGCTGGTAAGTCAAGTCTGTATGCCACCGGCCCAATACGTTCCAAGATGGGGAACGGTCCGACATAACGAGGGTTAAGTTTGCCGCGCTTCCCGAAGCGTATAACGCCCTTCCATGGAGATACCTTCAATAAAACCCTGTCGCCAACCTGGAACTCCAAAGGTTTGCGACGACGATCAGCGTAGCTCTTCTGACGATCACGAGCTGCCGCCATACGATTACGAATTTGTACGATCTTTTCGGAAGTTTCGTACACCAATTCTGGACCGGTGAGTTGGCTTTCGCCCACTTCGGCCCAACAAAGAGGGGACCGGCACTTCCGTCCATACAGAGCCTCGAACGGTGCCGTCTTAATGCTAGAGTGGTAACTATTGTTGTAAGAGAACTCCACCAACGGTAAGTGAATCTCCCAACTCTTACCGAAATCGATGACGCACGCTCGAAGCATGTCTTCAAGCGTCTGAATCGTCCGCTCACTCTGACCGTCAGTTTGCGGATGATATGCGGTGCTCATGTCAAGTTGAGTACCCAACGCTTTATGTAATTGTTTCCAGAATCGGGAGGCGAAACGAGGGTCACGGTCGGAGATGATAGAGACGGGCACCCCGTGCCTGGAAACCACTTCCTTAAGATAAATACGGGACAACCGCTCCAGACTGTCGGTTTCCTTAATAGCGAGGAAATGTGCGGACTTTGTCAACCGGTCGACAATCACCCAGATCATGTCACAACCACTGGGCGATTTCGGAAGTTTGGTCACAAAATCCATGGTAATCCGCTCCCATTTCCATTCAGGAATCTCAGGTTGCTGTAGAAGACCAGACGGCTTCTGGTACTCCACCTTGACCTTAGCACAGGTCAAACACTTGCTGACATACGAAGCTATGTCAGCCTTCATATTAGGCCACCAATAGAGTATCTTCAGGTCCTGATACATCTTATCGGAACCCGGATGAATAGAATATCGGGATTTGTGGGCTTCGTCCAAGACAAGCCCCCGCAAACCCCCAAGTAAAGGAACCCAAACGCGCTCGGCAAAGTAATGCAGGCCATCCGACCCAAGCTCGAGGTGTTTATCAGCACCGTGCATGGTTTCAGCTTTAAGGTTTTCCTCCTTCAAAGCTTCCAATTGTGCCGAACGAATTTGGTCAGGCAACGAAGAATGAATAGTGAGCTGTAAAGCTCGAACACGACGAGGTTTGACAGGCTCCTTTCTGCTCAAGGCGTCTGCCACAACGTTCGCCTTACCAGGGTGGTACTTAATGGCGCAATCATAGTCGTTTAGAAGTTCGACCCAACGTCGTTGCCGCATGTTCAATACCTTCTGGTCGAAGATATGCTGAAGACTCTTGTGATCGGTGTATACGTCGCACTTGGTACCGTACAAGTAATGTCTCCAGATCTTCAACGCAAAGATCACCGCACCCAATTCTAAATCATGAGTGGTGTAATTCCTTTCATGGACTTTAAGTTGGCGAGAGGCGTAGGCAATAACTTTCCCGCGTTGCATTAACACACAACCGAGACCACGAATGGAAGCGTCACAGTACACAACAAAATCATCTGTGCCCTCAGGTAAGGATAAGATGGGCGCAGAGCAAAGTTTAAGTTTCAGCATCTGGAACGCTGATTCCTGTGGTTCACCCCAGTCAAACTTGCGGTCTTTCTGGGTAAGAGAGGTGAGGGGTTGTGCGATCTTCGAAAATCCCTCAATGAAACGGCGATAGTAACCCGCAAGGCCTAAGAACTGCCGCACCTCAGATGGCGTCTTTGGTGCTTCCCATTCCTTAATGGCCTCAATCTTTGCCGGATCGACATGAATTCCCAGTTCATTAACCACATGCCCTAGGAATTGTACTTCACGTAACCAGAAATCACACTTTGAGAACTTAGCGTACAACTGCTCCCGTCTCAAAAGTTCTAAAACCAAACGTAAGTGCTCCTCATGATCCGTCTCGTTCTTAGAATAAACCAAAATGTCGTCGATAAACACGATAACGAATTTATCGAGATAGGGCTTGCAAACGCGGTTCATCAAGTCCATGAAAACGGCAGGTGCATTCGTAAGACCGAAGGGCATGACTAAAAACTCGAAGTGGCCATAACGTGTACGAAAAGCGGTCTTTGGAATGTCAGCTTCTTGTACCCGCAGTTGATGATACCCAGACCTCAGATCTATCTTGGAATAAAAACTGGAGCCTTGGAGTTGATCGAATAAATCATCAATTCGAGGAAGCGGGTAACGATTCTTGATGGTTACCTTGTTCAGTTCCCGATAGTCAATACACATACGAAGGCTCCCATCTTTCTTTTTGACAAATAGGATAGGAGCTCCCCACGGGGATGAACTAGGTCTAATGAACCCTTTCTCTAACAACTCCTGCAGTTGGTTAGATAATTCTTGCATCTCAGGAGGTGCAAGGCGGTAAGGAGCTCGGGCAATAGGCGCCGCGCCGGGTGCAAGATCAATGTTAAATTCGACCTGACGGTGAGGTGGAAGGCCAGGCAAATCGTCGGGAAACACGTCGGGAAAATCACGAACGACAGGAATGTCCTCGATCTTCTTCTCATCGCTAGATGAAACCGAAACAAGAGCTAAGATCGCGGAATACCCCTTACGTAAATACTTATACGCCTTCATACATGAAATGATGCTCAAGGGAACTCCACTTTTCTCGCCATGAACCAAAAGAGTCTCTCCATCCGGGAGAGGGAGGCGAATGATTTTATCGAAGCAAACGATCTCTGCGCGATATAAGGACAACCAATCCATACCCACTACAACGTCGAAACTACCTAATGACACCGGCATGAGGTCGATAGGAAAAGATAGCCCTGATAGTTCCAACTGGCATCCTTTAAGAATATGAGTCGCCCCAATATTCTTACCATCAGCCAATTCTATAATATACTTGACCTCTAAGGGAGTCGGTACAATGTCTAACAGTCGGCTAAACTCAACAGATATAAAACTCTTGTCGGCACCCGAATCAAATAAAACGGAGGCATAACGATCACAAAGAAGAAACGTACCAGTAACAGTATCCGGATCCTGACGGGCCTCGCCCGACCCGATGACGAAGGCGCGCGCGTTCCTGCCGCCACCCCCGTTGCCCCTGTCATTCCTCCCAGCATTCCCTTGCTTCAGCTTGGGGCAGTCCTTCTTAAAGTGCCCCGTCTCCCCACAATTAAAACATCCCTGGTTACCCCTAGGTGCAGCAGTGGTAGTAGTAGTAGGGGCAACCACCTGTTGCTGAGTCTGAAGATTCACCCTGCACGTCTGGGCCAGATGCCCGTTCTTCTTGCAACGGGTACAAAAACTACAATTTCCCACATGATGATACCCACAACGATCACATCTAGGCAGCCTACCAGTATATCCACCCTGTTTTTGCCCAGAAGACGAACCCGTAGTCTCAAACTTCTTATGCTGCTGCTGCTGCTGAGGCTGCGCTGTACCCTTACCCGTGTTATCCCATTTCCTCTTGTTGCCGTCAGAGGTCTTCACCACAGTACCCTTAGGAGGCAAAAGACCCTCCTGAACCTTCTGTTTAGTCAACCTGTGGGCCAATCGAATAGTATCCCGAAGTGTAGCAGCATCATTAGCGGTCACCAACCCGCGAACCTCAGGCACCAACCCACTGATGTAGAACTCAATAGCCTTAAATTCAGGCGTCACAGAATCCGGGCACAAAAGTGCCAGCTCATGGTAGCGAGTGGTATACTCCTCTATCTCAGATCCCACCATCTGATGATTCCACAGCTCATGTTCCAAACTCTTGATCTCATCCCTGGGACAATACTCCATCTTCAAACGAAACACAAATTCGGTCCATGGCAACGCATGGGCCTCCAGTAAACCAATAGTCTGAACAGTCGAATTCCACCAAGTCAAAGCACGTCCCTCAAACGTCCCCGAAGCATACTTCACACGAAACTCCACAGGGCAATTGCACATGGAGAAAGCAGACTCAACCTTCTCCAACCAACGGAGCAGTCCCACAGCCCCCTCAGTCCCACTGAAGTTATGGGGCTTGCAATCCTGAAACATCTTATAAGTACAGTGGACTGGAGGAGGTGGAGGTGGTGGAGGAGGAAAAGCATCCCCTAAAATCAACAAAACAACACGGTCAGAACACGATCAACACACGATAAAAGATAAGGAATGAGGGTAGGAGTAATTAAATTACCACCATGGCCCTGGTGGGCGGCCTGCTGTGCAGCAATAGCAGCTGCCACGTGCTCCTGGATCAGGTTATTCAGCTCCGCCTGGGTCATGCTGATGTTGCCACGACCCCCATTACGTCCCCCGCCATTCCGGCCTCCAACTCGACCACCAACGCGACCACCACGACGTCCTGCCATCTTCTGTCAAGATCAAAGACAAGACATCAGATTCCAGAACAAATAACAAAGAATCATGAAGAAACCGTAAAATAAGGTGAATCAAGGGATTGGGTTCCATCATAGTCATTAGATCAAACGCAGAGTCCACCAGGATTTCCATGCATCTCAACTTATTATTTCGTGTGCACCCGAAATGATAAGTCGCTCTACATGGTCCCCGAGGCGTGCTCCTAGCCTGACCTTCAAACCACTAGGCACTCATGTCCAAATACAAACAGCAAGTACAAGTGTGTGATAATGTGTGCAAGCAGGTGTGTCCATTGGAGTATAGAAATGGGAGACGTCCGAATCTTGGACGAATCTCCGCAGAATGCCGAAGTCACTCCAACGCACGCCACCGCCTGTGCAAAGGTAATAAGGATCCTCGTTTCCAACGCGAAGTTGAAGTACAAGATAGGAGATAAGAATAATAGATAGATGATGTAAGCATAAATGATAATAACGAATATAATACGAACACCCCGGCAAATTCCCGTATGACATGACTTTTATGAATGTGACCGTCTAGTGTGTGTGCGACTCGGCTATAGACTTGACTCGACATGCAGTCCTAGTTCACTATAACCATTGGCTCTGATACCAATCTGTCACACCCTCAAATTCCACGTGCGGGGTTTTACCGCGAGGCGCATGACAAACCAGGATCTAAGTCAACGGTCACAATAAACGACACTATATGATACGTAAAATGAAATAAACAAACATCAAGTTTCATAAATCCATTCGCTGCGGAAGCGTAACTTTTATTACAACCCAAAAGTAAAAGTGCATAAGTCTGAAAAAGATATGATAATGCATATGAAGCCTAGACGCCGTGTGACTCCGTGCGCCTATAGTAAGCTGCTACCTCAACGACCTGAGACAAACATGCTAAAAACGTCAGCAAATAATGCCGGTGAGTTCACAGGTTTTTAATTAAATGTTTAAAGTAATGAAAGCCATCATGTTATCACTATATCAAAAGTAATAGCGTTAGCTAGACGCATGAATTATGCTACTACGACCGGAAACCATTACAGACAACGATATATGATTTTGCCCGAAATGATTTAGCGTACGACCGAGACAATATGCACCCGCCCGGCTCCCAGCCGACGGGTGGGGTCTGTCAATCCCAATAGATCTATCCACATTTCCCCCGTTATGCTATCCAGCATATTCATGGTTTCCCCGGGACTTTACGTATCGTATAGTAAGTAAATGAATCAACCAATAGCATAACATGATAATTTATGGAATAAGTATAAGCATGTGTCTCCCCCAAAATGTAAAGCATAAGACGGGGCCGTGAAACTCACCTGATGCTGCTCTTCGTACTACAATAAGTAAACCTGCTCAATAGACGGCCCCTAATACCGGTGACCTATCATGACGAGCATATAAGGTGTTAGACTAACAACCCGTAGGTTGATTAGTCCCTAATAGTCCAGACCATAACCGTGTACATATGAAATGATGTTCCAACGTTTAACCGACCGTACCAGGCAAGGCCCGACATCCCATTGGTGACCCGACATCTCATGTGTTTAGACAATACAAGACATCATACCACATATGCAATCAAACACTAAACACGCGCAACAGTTCACCTAGTCTAGCATAATATCCGATTAACGCATAAACAGGTCCGAATACGTGTTACTAAGTCATTGGGTGAATCCCGGGGTTCCTATCATGTTCCTAGGCGTCAAATCATGTTCCGGGATGTTAAAATATACATACAGCAGCATTACACGCGATTAGGAATCAAACTAGCAATTAGGAAAAGTCAACATGTGATTAGGGCTAGTCAACATGCGAGTACAGAGGCTAATCGCCCCTAATGAGGGGCGAGTAGGGCTATTCGTGTGACTTATAGGCGAGTAGGGTCATAAGGTGTGCAATTCAGGGCTTAACTAGTGATTAGGATCGTAATCGCATGAAGTAAAGGCAATTGGACCCCTAATCGCCACTTTTATACACGATTAGGCTGCTTTATAGGCGAGTGGGCCTCCAATCGCCTATAACATAGGCGATTAGGATCCCTAATCGCCTATAGTGCAGCTGATGTGGTATTTCGCGCGCCGAACACTCCAAATCAGATCCGAAACATGTAAAAACACCCAATAATCATTCTAACATATTAACAAACATATTCTAAGCAAAACCCCTAAGTTTTCATCATTCTAACAGTCCCGAATGCGAGCGTTTTCCCAAAATGGCAACTTAGCATGTAAACATCACATCAATATGCAAGAACTTACCCTAAATAGCAAATATCCAGATTAAACCACATAATCACGTTGTCCGATAGCATCCTACTGTTCTAGCATCATCCTAGAGCAAACCCTAACATCATTCAATCAACAACACACCTCATAACATCCTTAATCATCTAAAATCCTTCAAATGGGTCAAAATATCAAATATCAACAATACACCACCAAAACCATCCAAACTCCTAGGACATCATCATACTAACTTATTTCAGCAATAATCATCAAAATATCATAAGAACAACCATGATTCAATCCTAAAAATCCTATCTTTAAACATATATAACACATATAACACATGTAAAGGTGTGGGTTTGTATAAAAACGGTTTTAAATGGATTTTCAAAGATAAAAACATTTATAAGTCAGGTCTGGACGTTTAGGGAGTAAAACATAATCATTTAAAGGTTTGGGTTTGAAGAACACACCTTGTAATAAGGAGGTGATGATGGAATAAGCTTGAAAATGGTGGTTTTGATGCAAAAACGAGTTCCAGAGGGTGTTTGGGTGTTGGGTTATGTTATGGGACGGCTAGGGTTGTTGTTATGATGTTTTGGAGGTCAAGGGTGGTATTTATAGGCGTTTCTAGTCGTTCAGCATGTTACACGCGATTACGCAGAGATACACGCGAGTAGGGAGCCTAATCGCATGAACCTTCATGCGATTAGCTCCTAATCGCCTATAGGTCTCTCCCAATCGCCCCTATATAGGCGATTAGGCTACTCCCCAATTGCCTAATCGCCTGCAGCCTCCTATTTAGTGTGTTTTGCGCGTTAAACCCCGTTTTAACATATGTTAACACATATTCACATACTAACAAGCCACATAATGATTGTAAACATATAATACATGATAAATGACACGTTCCTACCCGATCACCAATTCCCGGGACCCGAGACTTGCGTGGTTGCGTTAAACCCGGCGATCCCACGAATCACCGATTCTTGTACACGTGGTTATGGACCGACACCCAATGGTTTCTCAAACCATTGTAACGACTCCCGATGATTCCCGAATCATCAATACGACTTAATTAACCCTAGTTAAGTATGATATTAAGTAGTTATTTGAAATGTTTTCGTTGAGATAGACTCGTATGCATGTAAAGTACGTAACGCATGTATGTAAAGTATAAAAGTATTGACCTGAATATGCCGGGTGTCACAGACTGTACTCATGGGTGTGCTACATGGCTTACAATCATTCATCTCAAATCTGGTTAATAAATTCTTTACATATTTGTTTTGGTGAATGAATGTGCCATTTTGCAGTTGTTTCACTTGAAGACCAAGGAAACACTGAAGCTCACCCATGGCACTCATCTCAAACTCTGCTGTCATGAGTTTTCTGAATTCTTCACACATTTGGTTACATGTGGATCCAAAGATGATGTCATCCACATATATTTGAACAATCATTAAGTGTTTCCCTTTCCATTTAAGAAATAAAGTTTTGTCAATTTTACCTCTTGTGAAGCCAATGGATAAGAGAAATGTGGAAAGAGTTTCATACCAGGCCCTTGGTGCTTGTTTGAGTCCATACAAAGCTTTGTTGAGCTTGTAGACATAGTCAGGATGGAATGTGTCTTCAAAACCAGGTGGCTGACATACATAGACCTCCTCCTGTATTTTGCCATAAAAGAAAGCACATTTGATGTCCATCTGATACACCTTTATATTGTGGTTGACAGCAAAGGCTAAAAAGAGTCTGATGGCCTCTAGTCTAGCTACAGGAGCAAAGGTCTCATCATAATCTATTCCTTCTTCTTGTCTGAAGCCTTGAACCACAAGCCTGGCTTTATTCTTGACAACAATACCCCTTTCATCAGTCTTGTTTTTGAAGACCCACTTTGTTCCTATAGGACAAACATCCTTAGGAAGTGGTACAAGCTCCCATACTTGTTGTCTTTTGAACTGAAGGAGTTCTTCTTGCATGGCTTCTACCCAACTGTTGTCTTTCAGTGCCTCTTGGTACTTGACAGGTTGTGTGAGGGATAAGAAACCTGCAAAAAGACAGATATTTGAGGATTGGCTTCTTGTGAGCACTCCCTCTCTGATGTTGCCAATGATCTGGTCTGGTGGATGAGCTCTTAAGTAAATAAGATCTCCTTGATATGGAACAATGGCATTTTGGGGTGATGGACAGAGGTTTGGTGACTCTGTTGGTGTAACATCTGTTGGTATTTCTGTAGAGCCAACAGATGTTTGGAATGGTAATGGAGGAATGGGTCCAAGTGGTGTGAAACTTGACTGACTTTTGTCAACAGATGATTGACTTTTGTCAACAGATGATAGGTCAGTGGTAGTGAGGGGTGAAGCAGAGGTTTGAGGATAGGACTGGCCAACAGTGGTTGACACAGCTGTGGCAGAGTTTTGACAACTGTTTTGAACAGCTGCTTCCTCTGATGCAGAATAGACTTTGTAGTGACTGGGAATCACAACATCTGTTCTGTAATCTTGCTGTGGAGACTGTGGAATACCTGCATTGTTAGTCTTAACAGTGATATCTTCAAATTTGAATTTATCTAAATCAAATAATTCAACAGGGTTTGCAGGGATTTTCAGAGATGAAAGTTCATTGAACTTAACATTCAAGGTTTCTTCTATTGTTTTAGTCCTTGTGTTAAACACTTTGTAGGCCTTAGCAGTAGAAGAATATCCCAGAAAATAACCACAGTCTATTTTGGCTGCAAATTTTGAAATGGAATCTTTAAGATTTAAAATGAAACATGGGCAGCCAAAGATTTTGAAGAATGAGATTAATGGTTTGATTTTGAACAAAATTTCATAAGCAGTTTTTTGATGTCTGGGGTTGATCAAAACTCTGTTTTGAACATAGCAAGCAGTGTTTACAGCTTCTGCCCAAAAGGACAGTGGCAAACCAGAATCTGCTAGCATGGTTCTTGCAGCTTCTATAAGAGTTCTATTTTTCCTCTCAACTACCCCATTTTGTTCTGGTGTTCTTGGGATGCTGAACTGCCTCACAATCCCTTTTGATACACAGAAGTCATCTAACTCCTTATTTTTAAACTCTGTTCCATTGTCACTCCTGAAGACTTTTACTGGCAAGTCATACTGCTTTTCAACCTTGGTGACAAAGTCCTTCAATATACCTGCAGTCTCATCTTTAGAGTGTAAAAAGTAAGTCCATGTAAACCTAGAAAAATCATCAACTATGACAAGACAAAATCTTTTTCTCCTTAGACTCATGATTTTAACAGGGCCAAACAAGTCCATATGCAACAGTTGTAAGCACTGACTAGTTTTGGACTCATCAATGGATTTGTAAGAGCTTTTATGTTGTTTCCCTTTTAAGCAAGAAACACAATGCTCATCACATTTAAATTCTTTTGATGGAAGACCTCTGACAAGGCTTTGTTTTGAGAGTGTGTTGATAGTATTAAGGTTGGTATGACCCAGTCTCCTATGCCACAATTCTGTCTCCTTAGTGGAGGCAGCAGAAAACAGACAGACATTTGCCATAGGATTATCCTTTAACATATCAACAACATACACATTGCCACTTCTATGAGCAACAAGCTGTGCTTTGCTCTCAGCAATAATGGTATCAATCTTTTTCACCACTTCTGGCCCAATAATCTTACAAGTTTTCTTTGTGAAAAATGAGCCATAACCTTTGTCACTCATTTGTGAAACACTCAGAAGATTAAACTTGAGATTATCAATAAGATTGACATTTTCAAACTTGAGTTTTCCTGCCTGTACAGTCCCTGAACCCAACACCTTACCTTTAGAATCATTACCAAAGGATATATCACCCCCTCCATGAGCCAAGAAGTCCAAAAGTAGGGCTCTACATCCTGTCATGTGCCTGGAACCTCCACTATCTACATACCAAAGACTATCTAAACAAGCAGAAGCTCCCTGCACATCAGTAAATGATTAGTTTTGGTGAGTGTCCAAAGCCAAATTGGCTTTGGATGGATCCTCAGACCTTTCAGACTCAAGTTTTGGAAGGTGATCAGTGGTTTGGACCAATTTTTGAATTAAGGTCAACAACTGCTGCTGACCATTTGCCAGTGCTTGTATGTCAGCACTTGGAGCAGCAGTTGTTTGATCACTTCCTGACAGATGATAATACCCATATGGATTTCTGTTCACTCTTGGTTTAGAGGGTCTTTTTGGCTCCTCATAAACATGTGGCAGACTGTGACATGGAGGTTGACCATAACCTCTTGGGTATTTGCTTGTGGGTGGAGCATCTGTTACTTGGACATCTCTAGAAGCAGATGTTTCAAGCCTTTTTGTAACAGATGTTTGGACAGGTGTGAAGGTCTGTTTGGGCTTTCCTTTTGGAGTACTAACCACAGGGTTTGCAAGAGTTTTTGCTTTGTATTCTTGTATTTTTACATCAAAATTTTTGAGATACAAGCACTCTTTAGTCTTATGATTCTTTTTCCCACATATTGAGCATGTGGCTTTTGAATCACATTCACTTGTTCCTTTGTTGATGTCATATGCTTTTAGAAGAAAACAGTTTTTGGTGACATGATTCTTCTTTTCACAGAAATCACAAAACAAGTTAACAGTCTTTTCTTTCTTCTTCCCCTTTTCAGGCTTCTTTTCAGCAGATGTTTGAGCATCTGCTGGAGAATCTCTCAGGGGAATGACTTTTGCCAAGGGAATGACCCTTGCCTGAGGAGCTGTTTTTCCCTCAGGGGTTTTAAAATCAACAGGTTTATAATTCTCAAGAGTATCACACTCATCAGACCAAGTAGGTTTAAATTCATACTTTTCAAGTTCAGCAAAAGATGAGGAACCTTCTGGTTTTTCAAGAACAATTTTCTTACCATTTGGTTCAGTGATTTTAATCTCTTGACCCTGCAGGTTTGTTGGTACTATCTCAACAGACTTTTGATCCTTTGTGTCAGTGTTTTCAAAAGCTGGAGCAGTGGTTGCAAAACCAAAGCCAAACTTCACATGACTTTTGGTTTGTTTGTTGAGTAGCATCTCAAAACCTCTACATGATTCCACCCATTTTTTACATTCAACTTGGGTGGACTCAAGCTCACTTTTACAACTTTGATATTTTGTTATCATAGTTTGGAGCTGGTCTTTGGTAATAGTTGCTTCATGTTTTAGACTACTAATTTCAGATTCTTTTGCAGTTAAACTTGTTTTCAAATCTTTTGTGAGTTTTTCAAATTTAACTTCATCATCCAAAATTTTCTTTCTAAGGTTTTCATTTACCTCTTTAATGTTAGCAAATGCTATTACACATTTGTCAGAACACAACTCTTTGAGAATTTGAGGAGATACCTTAGCAGCAGCCATCAATGCACAATCACACTTGCACTCACATTCATCAGATGCACCCCAGGGATCTGAGAGATTCACAACCTCTTCTTCAGGTTTCTCACCTGCAACAACTTCACTAACAATATCATCAGTCACAACATCAGATTCAGTTACCACTTCCTCAGATTCAATCTCATCAACCATAGCCATGAAACAAAAGTTCTCTGGTTCATTTTCAGCTTTGGCAACTAGTGCAAAATTCTCATCTGTTAGCTCATCAGGTAGACTGCTCCAATCAACAAAGCCTTGTGTAAAGAAGCTCTGTTGACTGGTCTCTGCAGGAGCAGAGGATGGAGCAGCAGTCGTTTGTACAGGTGGTGGAGCAACAGGTGTTTGCACATAATGGATCTGAGGAACAGTGGTTTGGACATACTGGACAGGAACAGTGTTTGAGGACTGTGCAAAATGAGCAGTGTTTTGCACATTTGGTCCAGGGGTATTATAGGAATTCTGATAAGTGTTGGTCTGTGGTCTTTGATTTGGATAGGTTATCATAGGTGTACCATGTTGACCCCTACATTCCCTAGCAAAATGACCAAACCTATGACATTTATAACACTTGATCTTTGATATATCCAACCCCACCTTAGATCTGCCAGTCAACCCTGGAAACCTTCTCCCTGTTTTCTTGTAAAAATTATTAGTTCTTACACTGAGAAGGGCCAATTGGTGCATAATGTCCATTTCTTCCAAATCATCAGGGTCAAAGTATTTCAGGTCATCATACTCAAAGGATATGTTATCAGATGCCTGTATATCACCACCACTTGCTGTGAAAGCATAGTTAGGTGAATAAGAATCAGAGTTAAAACCTGAGTTAAAACCTGAAGTTATGTCAATAAAATGATCATAACTCTGATCCTTTGTGTTTCCAGGCACCTCATCATGACCCAAAAGTGCTGTATTCCCAAACACATAGTCATCAGACACTTTTCCAGAGTCATGGAGCTTCTTTTTCTGGTTAAGCTCTCTTTCATAGGTCAAGAGCTTACCATGAAGCTGGGTCAGTGATAGGTCTTTAAATCCTATTGAGTTTCTCATAACAATTGCAATAGTGTCCCATTTGTCTGGTAATGATCTTAAAAACCTATGGTTCAAAGTTGAATGAGGGTAAGTAAGACCAACCAATTTTAGTTCACTAATTAAGCAGTTAAATCTCTCAAACTGTTGAGTTAATGACTCTCCTTTGACATGACTGAATGTTTCATATTGTTGGTTAAGTATTTCACGGTTGTTTTCAATAACCTCCTCTGTCCCACCAAACTGCTCTTTCAGTGCATCCCACAACTCCTTTGCACTGTTACAGTGTAACAACCCAGCATATATATCATTGGGTAGAGCCATGGCCACAATACTGAAGGCCTTAGCATCTAGCTCAATTTTCTGAAAATCCTGGTCGGAGTAGTTTTCAAGTTTCTTTGGCTCAAACACTTTGGGATCTTCAGTACTCGGCACAGTCGGAACATGTGGTCCGAAGATAACCGACTTCCAACACCCAGTGTTTTGTTGAGCTAGAACATGGCTCATCCGACGTTGCCAGATATTGTATTCAGATCTGACAAGCATCGGTGGCTTGTTGTTCGTGCCAGTGTTATGTGGATCGTGATTGATAGAAGCCATTCTCTGATTTTTCAAAAAACAAAGTCTGTTTAACAACGGTTGAATCGAAATTAAACTATTACTCTGTTTTCAATCAAACTGACAAACGATATCAATAATTGTGAGCTGATTATTAAATTGATTTGTTAGATCGAATTTAATTGACCAATCTCTGATACCAATTGTTAGGATCTGAGTTTGTTTGTTTTGATTGTTTAACTAAATGATGATAATAAATGGAATGAGAATAGAATGAAAGTGCAGCGGAATAATAAACTGTAAATCAAAACAAGAGAGTAAATGTTTTTCGATCGAATGCTTTCATTAATTCAAAGATTACAATCGTACAAGTTACTCCCCCTCAGCCTGATCACACAGTTGTTTGTCAGAGAGAATGTTTTGTGTGTGATGCAATAGAACAGTACATGCACTGTTCTATTTATAGACTGACTCAAACCACTGATGACCTAGGCTGACGTCACCTAAGACAGTGACCTCTAACAGAATAACAAACTTAAACATCTGCTATACAAACTACTGTTACATTGAAAGCACTGATAATAAACATCTGTTGAAGATAAACTCTGATGGTCTTGTATCCACTGCTGGAGCCTAAGTGCTGTTGGTTCCAGCAGTGCTTTGGTCTTCAGTACTTGTATCTGCTGTTGCTCTTCATCAGACCTTTGGTCAGCAGTTGTTCTTCATCAGTTGTTTCCTTAGCAGTTCTTTGTATCAGCAGTTGTTGAGTAGTTGTTTGGATAGAACAGTAGTTAGGGTCAGCAGTCTTTTGGGAGAAGTAAGTTGTAAAGACTGTTTATTCAAGGATCAAATAGATAGCATATTTTGGCTTTCCAATCATCTGTTCTTCTCCAGGTCAGCAGACCCAACAGAAACAGTGAACGCGTGACATAGTAAAATAAAGGTATATATACCATAAAAAAACAACATAACCCATAAAAAAGACAAATACAAGTCACCTATACGGACCTCCCCCTAGTGAAAGACAAAGTCTAAGCTCCTAGAACCATGCTACGATAGAACCAAATCCTCCCTACTAATCCTTAACCTTAATCATGTGCCTCCACGAAGCCCTATCCTTGACCATGTCCTCAGAGAGATGCATCTCTACTAAATCATGCCTAATCCACTCCCCCAAAGTTAATTTGGGTCTACCTCTACACCCAATCAAACCATAAAAATCATTCCTTTTATAAAAAACTCATCATACCATAAAGTTTCATAAGTCCATCTGTAGTGGATAATAATATTGGCGCCCCTTCTCTTGTTCTTATTGGTTGAATGAATGTGGCACATCATCCTAGGAAAAGTGGCGTTATAATCTTCACGCTCAACACTTATTTTTGGAATTTTAAAGCCAATTAGCGCCCCATAAGGCCCCTGCGTAACGGTGTTTGGGCGCTAAATTAAGATTTAAGGCCTCAATAACGCCTCACTACACATGGTCTAAAGCCATTCATCTCACTTTATTAATACTAGTACAAATGCCCGCGCGTTGCCGCGGGTAGTTATGTTTTTTTAGGTGCAATTTGCCTGGCGGGTTTCCTATAATATATTTTTAATTGTTGAAAGAACCATAGGATGATGAAACCTGTTTACAAAAGAAAAAAACTCAATACTTGGAGGCAGTAAACAAATAGCCGCAATATTTATGCCATGCATTTGATGTGTTCATCAAAAAAAAAAAGTGCACACGTTAGCTGCATCTAGTTCGTCTAAAAAATGATTAAAAATGGAAAGCTCTAAAACCAAATAAATGCCTTAAGACAATGAAACATTAAAGTCTCAAAGAGGACCATATGTTCACAAATTTTAGTTTTTATTTTTTTTTCTTTCAAGTTTACAATATTAATTACAATCAGAATTCATTAGGTATTAAAATTCTTTTTAACTTCTTTAAACCTTATTTACCTCCGAATATTATTTACATTTCATTGATTAACTTATAATTAAAACAAAGTAAATAGGGGTTATTGATAAATTTTGATGTGTAATAATGGAGGGGGTTACATGTTGGAAGTGATATGATGTGTGTATTACACACATATACAATTCCTAACAAGGTCATTCCACCACCTCCACACAATGCAAAAAAAAAAAAGTATGAACTTGGACATATCCTTTGAAATAAATTCTACCTGCGATGCATGCACACCAAACAAATTAAATCCAACAACAGCATCCAAATTAAAAGTGAGTAGAAAATCAAAAAATAAGTAATTACACAAACAAGAAAAAAAGAATTTGGATTTTACAAAACCTAACATGAGCACCAAAAAATATGATTACTGCAAAATCTACTAATTTACTATGGAGCACAAGCGGAGTTAGAGCATAGCAGAGAATAACTCAAAATTCCGAATCAAAGGTGTATGGCATGTATGTTGGAACTTGAGAGACAACCCTCCTTTTATAATGGATATTGAATGGGTGATTAAATGGCATACTTGAGGGGAATGGTGATTGATAGGAAAAGTGATGGAATTCATTGAAGGCCAATGAATTTGTAAATTGATTGTGTAGACATGGGGTGTGATGGGTGTTTATGAATGAGAGTTACATGCTAAGAGGGTATAAAGTGTGCATTAAACAATTATGCAATTGGCATTATAAGTTGTACATGGGGGCAAAAATGGAAGAAAATGACAAAAAAATAAAAATTTGTAAAGAGGCTTTTGATATGACATCTTTAAATTTAAGTAAAATTACCTTTAAGGACATGCTTCCTCCTTAATAAGGTAATAGAGATAGAGATTTTAATCCTTCAAACCCTCACTACACACATGATTTAAGACTGGCACAACAATAAGTTAACCTTTGGACCTAGATGAAAACATCGCTACAGTTGCCAACTTTAAAACTTGAAGTTGAAGCCCATCTATTTGGGGTTTTATATATCTGGCCCATGACATTACTTCCTTTAACAGCAAATAAAGTATATCAACCCAATCACCAACACATCGCTAGTAATTCATTACATGTTTTAAAATGTGTTCTCCTCTTGACGTTGCAATAGATTAAAAAAAAAAAAAAAAAAGATAACTTCACATCATTACGCAATCTCCTAGTGCACAATCCAAACAACATATCTTTGGTTCACCATGACTCTATACATGGTTGTGATCTGGTTAGCCACTATTGTTCACCCCATCACCATAGCAACTCTTTATCTCTTTTCTGCCCTATCTATATTTTTCTATTTCTTCGTTCTCTCTTCTCTTATCTTGACTCTCTCAACTCAGACTTTGACTCACCAAAGATGGTGTTCTCCCCCTTCTTAGATATGGACTCGTCAGAGTTACCGTCAGATTCAATTCAATAGATAAAATTTGTTTGGCATTAGAAAGAAGAGTCATTTTATTCTTCTCTACTTGAAATAGAGTTTGAGAATAGAATTTTACATAATGACTGGTAGACGGGCAACAAGCTGCGCCGCCACCCCTTTTTGAATAGCAAAACTAAACCTACTAAAGACAAATCCTTGCCTCTGGGGGGTCGAACAATTGCTATGAACGACCCGTTGAACTCTGGCAAGGAACCGGATGGCTTCCGGTGCCAACGCCCCAAAAGTATCAAAGGCTAATGGGACAAAAACATGTTGATTATCCTCACAAGCTTTGGCATGCTTCTCAATCTTCTTGGACTCGGCTTTCCGCATCGCCTGCCCGGTCACAAACCCAGTATCTCGAAAACCAACGAGCGGGGATACCCCTGTAAGGTCCACACAAGCGTGTTTCCCGCCCACCCATCCAAACACAAGCACATCTGTTGGGCGGAGAGTAGATCTCCCCTCTGTCGGGTTCGTTAGGAAATTAACTGGTGCCTCCTTTTTTGCCGATATCCCTCCCGCCTAAGTATATCCCACAAGGCATCCCGAACAAAGTCATGGCGATACTTGAAACCTGGCAACTCTTTGCAATGGACCGCGTGTTCCCCATATTGGTCCAAACAAGCCTTCCGACAAACTGGGCAAGTTTCATCGTCGGGGAACATAGGAATCATTAGGCGGTATTTAAGAATCGCCCTATATTCAACTGCATACATCCGTTGCCCCAACCCTTCAATAGGAATTACAGTCAAGAAGTCCTGGGCGTGGGGTCCTTGCAAGCATTCCACCACTGCTTTCTGGCGAGGAGACAAACCAAAATCATTCCCCATGTTCTGTGCAATTTTACTAAAAAGGGCATTCGCCAAAGTTTTCTGGGTCTTTGGTGGGGCGGTGTCCTTATTAGTGAAACCGCCAAGATCAAAATCTGGGAGAGACTCGCGCAGATATTCCAAAGCTTGTACGTAATCTGGGTCAATTTCCACGACCCTACTGTCTCGCAGGATGTGGTCCTGCAACTTCCAAGATTGGGCTCTAGAAGCCACAAAAGCATATACGGCAACATCTCGAGCTGAAAGAAGCCCCAGGCCTCCTAGGCGCATCGGCAGTGACGCCATCCGCTATTGGAAGTCGCCAAAAAAAGGCCCCCCACACACAACAATATCTTCAATAGCTTCCCGTAGCCCATTATCAAACCGAGATATCGCTTCCTCCATCATGGAAGGTTGGCACGTCCGCAGACCAAACAACAACTTAGCCACCCCCATGTAAGACCGAAGCAAGAGGAGCTCGCTTTGGGGATCCCTTAGGCAAGGAAGGCGTCCCATAAGGTCAACGGCACCCAAAGCTCTCCTCACGGCCAACTCACTAATAAACCCCACATCTCGACTTACGGCTCCCCAAGGAGTTTCACCCCTTTCTCCGGCCTCCCAATCTCACGTGGGAAAAGACCCTCTTTAAACTTCGCCCCGTTGCATGACGGCCAAAAAACCTCAGTTTTCTTAATATTAAGTTTAAGACCCAGTGATGGACCCTCTGACCTGATTATGTCAAGTGCTTTAGCGACCTCTGTTGTATCCCCCATAATTGTCCAGTCATCCAGGTACCAAGCGTGAAAGGGAAGTTTGCAGTTTTCTTGCACTTTGAGAACTAAGGGGTGCAAGGCTAGGGCAAAGAGGAGTGGTCCCAAAGGATCCCCCTGCTAAACTCCAGTGGTAGCCCCAATGCAGTCATTACCAACATATAGCCTAGCTGGTTGTGCGTAAAGGAACTTCACCCACGGATAAATGCCCGGGCACCAGCAGTTGACCTCACGCAGGAGTGCCGTGCGGTCAACAAGATTGAAAGCATTAGAGAAGTCCACTGTGAGCATGGCTAAGGATCCGTCAGAGTGGAAACAATTAAGAAACCTATTTGCACTATGAAGCACTGCCTTCGCCCCATTAGGGGTCCCAACTCCAAATTGGTGATCCCCCAAATACTTGACCATTTCCTTCCCAACCTTCTTCATAGCCACTTTGGAAACCAATCTTCTCCGAATAGCCCCCACAGCAATGGGTCGAATTCCATTGTCCGGCTTCAACAAAGGTGTAAGAGGGGCTAACGCAATGAACTCAGCTAAAGCCTTAGGGCAGAACCCCCACAACCATAGATTAACCACCTCGGTAATAGCCCCAAGGAGACCTGATGAAGTCGCAGTCCCCTCCCCACTAAGAGCGTCTAAAAGGTGTTGAGCTCGTAAGCCATCTCTCCCACAAGAAGTCCCATTCGGGAAAGATTTAACGCACCCAAACACACACTCCGCATCCACCGTTAAGACGGGCTGGGTAAATGTACCAGAAGGCAGGCTCGGGGGCGGTACAACCGGGTGTTTATCAATAAGAGCCTTCATAGTAGAGTCCTCGAGGGGTGCTACCCCAGATGAGCACAACACCTTAATTGCAGCCGTGAAATGACCATCACCAACTTTTCGGAGGCATTGCTTAATGTTGGAGTTCCCTTCGGAAGATCTTTTTCCCCCGTCACCCCCTCCCAAGCCTTGAAAAAGGGAGGGGACTAAATCAGTGAACCCAGACCCATCCTTCCATGTCGCAAGAGCTTGCTGAATGCTACTACACTGCAAATACTTTCTATTCCCTGACCTGCGTTCCTGCCTGGTAACCGGCTTGACTAGCCGAAGGGTACAACGTGGCAGCAACAAAAGCTTGACCCAATTTTCAATGGACCTTGGAGAAGCCACCACTTTACGCAAGGCACTTGTCAAAGCATGCGCAAACGCCAAACGACAACTAGGAGGAATGCTTTTAACAGTTTGAATGGGGAGAGATAAGACACGCTCAAGGAGAGCTACATCTCCCGCTACCCCCTGTAGAGATCCCGCTTCATACTCCACTGCCAATTGTCGAGGTCTTTGGATACCCACTATAAAATCACCATCATCCCCAATTCCCGCGGAAAATTTAGAGACACCATCAGCGTGATGGCACCCCAAGTGAAGGGCATGCATGGTCATACATCTCCCACACATCCACTTGTTACACAACCTAAGGGCTTCCCCGACAGCCATAAAAAGATCTAGATCCTTGGCTAAAACTTCCTTCAATTTTTTTTCCGCGAATCCGTCTTAAAATGGTCTCGTTGGAAATGTGAAATCAGCCTTTTGTAACCTGAAAAACCGGGCTTGCTGTAACAACCGGCAAAATTAAGGTAATTCCGTACTAATTAACTATACGCGATTAACGTAATTAAATGTAATTATGTGTTGATTATTTAACTGAGGCCTTAGAAAGATAGCAATTCCCAAATAATGCATAGGAATGCATATGTTTAATGACAAAACATGATAGGATCATGTGCGAGTAAATTATCCGGTATGGACACTGGCGATTACCCGGTAAAAATTAAATAAGCGAAACGAATCCCGGACACCCGGGATATAAAATAAGACGTAATTTCACAAGATATAATGAGTTTTGGAACTCCAAAGCCATACGTAAAATCTTGTTATACAAACCTCCCGGTAACGAATAAAGTGCATGTACCGCACCCGATACGCGCGTAACATATAATTTCACCCGGCAAAAGCCAAAATAAATTATCAACGCTTAAACTGGACTATGTTTAAGGGATATTAAAAGTATTTTTAATATTCGGATAACACGCGATTAAAACCCGAAAAATACCCGGACGGTACCCGAACGAAAGGGGATTAAACATAACTAATAATGGGTATTATTTAACAAAGTGGACCCCACCCAAGACACCCACAAGGGGCCGGCCTTGGGCCCTTCCCAAATGATTAAGCTTTTTGTTATCTCATTAAACCCTTCACATTCTTAATAATCCAATCATTTACTTGCATGGATTAACATTGGCCAAGAAGATTAGCTAATCACCTCTCCTCTCTCTCTCAAAATCCACGGCCAAACCCCCTAATAATATCCCCAAAGATTTTTCATAATCTTACATAATCTATCCAAGATATCACATAATCTATTAAGATTCAAATAATCTTTGGAGATTTGAAAGAGATATTATATATAAACTAGTGAAGAACACTTGAAGCAAAAAAACCAAAAAAATCCTTCTTCTCCTCTTCCTCTTGGCCGTAGCATATCCCCCATCCATATACAATTTTCTTACAAATTTTACACTACCAAATCATCTCTAGATCATTATCCTTCAAAACCCCATTGTGTGTTTCAAGAGCTTGGAGCTTAACCCTTTGGAAGAGCACACTAAACCCCATCCAATCCAAGGTTTTTGTCTTCTCTAGCCTTGAGCTAGTAGTAAGTTTAACCTTGCTTTGATTTGTAATGTTCATATTATGTGATCTTATGAGCAAGTTGTACATTGATGGGTAGGATGTGGTTTTGAAACATAAAATTTAATGTATCTTACAAGAGTAAAAATGGAAGAATAATAACATGGATAAATCATGGATTTAATATTAGTAATGTGATATTTTAAGAAAATGTAGAAATATGTACATACACTTGAGTTGGATGATGATTGGAACATGATTTTTGAAAAAGACTTGAATATGATAAAAGATGGTTTTAATCATCATAAAATGACTAGCTAATGTCAAAAATATGTTGGAATATGTTAGATGATCATGGATGAAAAAGTTACATGTTCAAAGTCTACTCACTTGGATGAGTGAAATTTGGATATGTTGGATAAAATCATAAAACACACATGTTAAAAGCATTAATAATGAAATAAAAGAATATTAGAAGTGGAATAATGTAAAAATAACCAAACATGAAAAATATGATTCTTCAAAGTCCACTAGTTGGAAGAAAAATACTAACTTTGGAAGTTAGGATGGAAAAGGTAACATTTATAAGCTAAGGGACTAATATAGTAAATTTGAAGGTCGAGGGACTAAAATAAGTAATTTAGAAACTTTGGTCCAAAAATGTGTTCACGGAAAGTTTGGTGTCAAATCGTAAATAATGGTTTTCCAAGTATAGTTTTGGTAAACATAAGAAACCGACGTATGTATATTTTGAAAAAATGTATTTTTATAAAAATAGAAGTTTTATAAAAATAGGAGGTTAAGTTAACTTAAGGATTTTATAAAAATAAAGGTTTTATAAAATATTGGACAAAAGTAAAGACTTGAGAAAACTTGTACAAAAATGGATACTTTTATTTAAATGGGAATATAAAAGCATCGGAAACATTTTTGGAATACAAGATAACAAGTTGAACTAAAAATACAAAAGTATATTTTTCCAAGTAATATACGTTCGGGATTGGAAGTATGAATAATATTTCCATAGAACGCATATTGGTAGAAAACGTGGAAAAAGCTAACTAACAGACTAAGTTACATGAACTAACGATAACGGACAAACGGACAAATGAGAAAAGAATGCCATTGCGACAAGATGAAAATATACATTTTAAGAAGTAAAGTATATATAACATGGGTGAAACTTATGTAACACTTTCCTAAGTGTTAGAAAGAATATTCGTGGGAGAAAGCATAACGTAAAGAATTAAAAACGCTAAACAAAACATATGGACTTAACAAGGAAAACTCACACGTTAATGTATGTATACATGCTCGTCCCGACGAAATTCTAGTATATCTATTTGAATGGGAAGGTAGATATGCGAGAAGGAAAACCGAGACGAGTAGGTGAAGTATATCTACGAACGTGTGAATACCGACAAGATCCTAGTATATTTATTTAAATGGGAAAATAAATGTACGGCATGGTGAGTTGAGTCGGGCGTTAAGAAGATATTACCGAACGACAAGAACTTAGCATATTTATTTAAATGGGAAAATAAATATGCGGCAAAGTGGGTCGGGTCGGGTTAAGAATACATTATATCGAACAATACGATCCTAAGTATAATTATTTAAATGGGAAAATAATTATACGTTAGGTAGAGTTGTGTCGAGAATAATAGTATACAAGTTACAAAGAACATTAACGAGAATAATACATAACTCGTAAGAAAAGGGGTAATCCATCGCCAACGAACCTAGGATACGCGTCTAATTAAACGGGAATCGGAACAAAACGTGGTCGGGGAGTTGGGTGTACAACTTGCCAAGGCACATGCACTATAGGTGTAGTGACTTATACGTCTAGGACGTTTGTAGGTGCGGGACCACAAAAACTTGCTATCTTCCTTTTCGAGCCAAACACAGATTCAGGTGAGTCTCACGACCCCATTTTAAACTATTTTATGTTTTTCGGGGGAAAGATATGTTAGGGAAATGTTTGACGGGATAAGTACTTGAGTTGTGATCGCCACTCGGGGTTGAGACCTCTCTACTATGATCATTAATTCAGGAAAATGTAACCGAAGGAATATTTGAATAGTACTATTGGTGCCTGACAAGGCCCACCCCTAATCGATAGCGTCGATTATGAATCGGCGTATGCCTGGGGTGCACGTATTCTGAAATCAAGTCGTAGGAATACCGAGTAACGACTTGGAGCGGGGCATTATTATTTGTCTTGGTTTGATTATAGGCTCAAGTAGAATTGTAGGAACTTGCAACTCCTATAAATTGTCATAACATGGAAATTCCTAAAGTGATAAAGTTTGATAAACTAAAACCTGTGAACTCACCAATATTTTTATATTGACGACTTTTTAAACATATCTTTCAGGTAATTGATCGATGATGAACAATGTGGCAAGCCGGGTCGGGAGAATCTCTCATATGGGCGTCGGGTGTTTCAAAAGGGTTTCAACTTTAATTCCCAAGGCATCGGGATATTTTGAGAAGCCACTTTAATGTATTCAAACAATTTTTTGTTTATGTGTGAACCCCAAACATGTTTTCGACATCTTAAATAAATGTTCCGTCTTTCTTAATTACTTACGATTTGCGTTAATCTTGGCTTTATGCTCTTGAACCGTCGCGCCACGTGTTTCCGCCATTGGCGTGGTGTGACAGAAAGTGGTATCAGAGCCAAGGTTATAGCGAATTAGTATTTTTAAAATCTATACTATAACCGGATTTGGTTCAAAAGATGAAGTTTTCGAAAACATTGCATAAAACGCAATAAAGTAGATTATTTCGAAAGAAAAGGACATTGGGTATGAAGAGATTCCGACCAAGCTAGCCATAGGTACTAGTGTGTACTACATTAACATTAGGAGTTAGGAAGAATGCCTTAATTTACGCATAACTTTCTAATGAATAATATATAAATATTAGTACGGTTCTTTTGTCAGGGATGTCGGACGCCGTGAGTGCCGCGCCGAGCTACGACAGTAGCATTCAGATTCTGCCGCCCCCACCGATCGAGGTCGTAGTACTCGACCCAGAGGACGATGACATGGAGGTAGACGCCGCCATGGGAGGAGCCGACAGCGACAGCTCCGATGAGACAGACCCCAGTGAGGACCCAGAGTGGGCCCCCGCTGGAGGAGACATGGCACCACAGGCCGATCTGCCGCTAGTGCCACTACCCGCCGCACCATTGCCACCCCACCCCATTCGCGCCATCAGGGATTTCCCTGCGGACTGTGCAGGTCCCTCGAGACCCACCCCCACACAGTCTGAGACCGTAGAGTCTCCCTTCGATCGACATGCCCACGTCGATCGTGAGCCACTACCCACCCCTCACATTCCCGTTCCCCCGGGTATGAGGCTTGTGCCTCTTGCCCGAGGACATAACGGGTGGGTCTCGGACGACTCCGACGACGAGTCGACAGCGTCGGTGGAGCACATTGCCATACCGATTCCACCGGCAGACCTGGAGGAGCCCGTTGCTCCGATGATGGAGGACGCCCCTACCGCCCTACTCGCCCTACCGGAGCCCGTGCCACAGGATGGGCCAACCTCTGCTGGGCACATCCTAGAGGGTAGCTCAGCCCGTAGCTCTGAGCTACACCGAGCAGGCTTGGCAGCTTTCGCCACTGCGAGCCCCACTACCCTACCACCGTGATATCCGCTCCTGAGTGGGTCACTGTTACACAGCCCCTCATGGTCCCACTAGCCGAGCTCATAGCCCCCTCCTCAGCACCCATGACACTACCCATCACCACCTTCCCTATACTACCACCCCTACCCGAGATGCTCACCATACCACCACCTGCACCGTTCACTGTGGGTGCAGGAGCCCCCTTTATGATACCACCACTTGCCCCGTATGCTCTAGGTGCAGGGGACCCATACCAGATACCACCCCACTTCACCCCTGGATTATTGGGTTTTGCTCAGCCCTTCCCATCCCTACCGATGCCAGACATAGTCGGCCCATCCCAGCCGACGTACACCGATATCCCTGGGCCGTCACAGCCCCACGGGATGACCCCAGTATCTGGACCAGCCTGGTCCAAGGTGATCTCATTGGAGAGCGACTTCCGGATCCTCGCTGACACAGTGCAGCGCACTGTGAGTCAGATGGATCAGCAGGCCCGTCTCATGTGGGCCCGGATCATAGACGCCAGGGATGCGCTGGCTCATTACGCAGAGGAGCTCCTGCATATGGACGCACTATGTGGGATCACCGGCGACGCGCACTTCGCGCACCGCCAGTTCCTCTACGAGCGTATCACAACCATTAGTATGTCCATCAGTATGTACGCTCCCCAGTACCAGTATCCTCAGCCACCACCGCAGTAGACGGGGAGACATCCCCGATATATATGTAGTAGTAGTGATATGTTAGCATAGCAGGGATTACAGCGCTAGTTTTGCATTTTTTTGCCCAGCCGAGCGGGGTGTGCCGGCATATGACATTATGTTTTTATTTATTTCAAACGATGTATGAGGTATGCCTTCCCCATTTTGTTATTATGAACAAAGCGTTGTACTCGTATTATTGAAATTAATGAGAATTTTATTGTTATGATGGTAAAATGTGTGATTGTATGACTGTGATTGTCTGTGATTGTTATTACTTACTTTACATATTGGGATTTGTGCGATTGTGTGGTGATGATTTTATTGTTTATTATGTTCATGTGATGAGTTGCTATTTATACTTGTGTATGACAATGATTGTTTGAATGTCTATCAAAGATTAACTCTAATAATTGTTATTGAAGTAACATGGCACCAACCACAAGAAGCAACAGTGGCAACGACGCGTTGCCCACGACACCCGCTGAACTTGAAACTTTGGTCGCGGAGCGTATAGCTCAAGCCATTACGGAACACGAAGCTGCTCGCACCGAAAGGTCGCGAGACAGGACCGGGAGTGATCAACGTGAGACCTCCCCTACTGGTAAGAGGTTTATGAATAAGTGCAAAAACGATAGGAGATTATCCTAAAGCTCCTATCCCATAATAACGTACCCCCCTTATTATTGCAGAAACTGCCTCGCGAGAGCGTGGCTGCACATTCAAGGCTTTCCTGGACTGCAAGCCACTCAACTTTAGTGGCACTGAGGGATCCGTCGGACTTGTCAAATGGTTCGAAAAGACTGAAGCGGTGATCCGTATCAGCGGCTGTACCCCCGACAGACCGTTATGTATTCCACGAATTTGTTCCTGGATCAAGCATTGACATGGTGGAACAGCCAGGTTCAGTCACTGGGAGACAGTGCTGCATACTCCCTAACCTGGTTGGAACTAAAAGAACCCATGATTGCTGAATACTGCCCGGCCAGTGAAGTGCAGAAATTGGAAACTGAATTCTGGAACCTCACCATGACAGGAGCAGACGTAGCGGGATACACATCCAGATTCCACGACCTATCACGATTGGTTCCCCGTTTGGTCACCCCAGAGAGCAAGAAGATTGAAAGGTACTTGTTCGGATTGGCGCCACAAATCCGTAGCATGGTCACTTCTTCCAAACCCACAACCATGCGCGAAGCCATTGATCTCGCTCTAAGCCTTACTGAGGATGCCATCCGAATGGGCACCTTGATCCGGAAAGTGTCAGGACTGAAGATTTCGGAGCCCAGTAGCGTGGAAGGTAAGAATTTAGGTTCAAACTCAGTAGTTGGGTCTGGTGACCAGGGAAACAAGCCAAGGTTTGGGAAGCGTAAGCGCAACGAAGGGAAGAAGGATGGATCATCGGGTAGTTCAGGCAAGAAAGGGAAAGGGTATGTAGCCACCAGACGTGGAAACAATGGAAAACAGGGTTATCAAGGAAAGAATGAGGTGATCTGTGGTAAGTGCCGCCGTTCTGGGCACAAGACTGAAGAATGTCGATCTGGAGCACCGAAAACCGGAGGAGCAAGACCCTGCTTCGCATGCGGGTCACCCGATCATTGGAAGAGGGATTGCCCTAAGCTTAACAACCAGGCACGCGGACGGACATTTGTGATTGGAGCTGGTGATGCACGACAGGACCCTAACGTGGTCACTGGTACGTTCCCTCTAAATGGTCATTATGCTTTTGTATTGTTTGATACCGGTGCCGATTTTAGCTTCGTATCAGTTGAGTTTAAAAGGTTACTTGGGCTAGAAACTAGTAAATTAGATACACCTTACTCTATAGAACTGGCTAACGGTAAGACTATAGAAACACGAGAAGTAGCGAAAGGTTGTAAGTTGGATCTCTGTGGTCACGAGTTTGGCATTGACCTATTACCGGTCGTAATGGGAAGTTTTGACATAGTCATTGGCATGGATTGGTTATCCGCACACCATGCCGTCGTTGTTTGCGACGACAAAATAATTCAAGTTCCCCTCGCGAACGGTGAAACTCTATCGATTCAAGGGGAAAGGCGTGGAACGCCACTAAGAATTATTACGTGCATGAAGGCCCGAAAGTGTTTAAGGAAAGGTCTCATCGCATTTTTAGCGCACGTCGTAGATAAGAAGGCCGACGAGCGAAAGCTGGAAGACATTCCTGTAGCCAGAGATTTTCCTGACGTATTCCCAGAAGATTTGCTGGGGTTGCCACCACCTCGACAAGTCGAGTTCCGCATCGACCTTGTTCCTGGAGCTGCTCCCGTAGCACGATCGCCATATCGCCTAGCTCCATCCGAGATGCAGGAACTATCCAGCCAACTGCAAGAATTACTAGACAAGGGTTTCATAAGACCGAGTTTCTCACCTTGGGGAGCTCCCGTCTTATTTGTGAAGAAGAAAGATGGCACCTTTCGTATGTGCATTGACAACCGAGAACTAAACAAGTTAACCATTAAGAATCGCTATCATCTCCCCAGGATCGACGATTTGTTTGATCAACTCCAAGGATCCAGCTTCTACTCCAAGATCGATCTAAGGTCCGGCTATCACCAATTGCGTATCCAGGAAGAAGATGTACCAAAAACAGCGTTCAGGACTTGTTATGGGCACTATGAATTTTTGGTAATGCCATTCGGTTTAACTAACGCACCGGCCGTTTTCATGGACTTAATGAATCGTGTGTGTAAGCCGTATTTGGATAAATTCGTCATTGTTTTTATTGATGACATCTTGATCTATTCACGCACCAGAGAAGACCACGAAAACCACCTTCGTTTAATCCTGGAGGTCCTACGTAAAGAGAAGCTCTATGCTAAATTCTCGAAATGTGACTTTTGGATTCGAGAAGTTCACTTTCTAGGCCACGTGGTGAATGAAAAGGGTATACATGTCGATCCCGCCAAGATCGAGGCAATTAAAAATTGGGACGCCCCTAGAACTCATACCGAAGTACGACAGTTTCTTGGCCTTGCGGGTTATTACAGAAGGTTCATCGAGAACTTTTCTAAGATAGCACAGTCCTTGACCATGCTAACCCAAAAGGATAGGAAGTTCGAGTGGACGGAAAAGCAAGAAAACGCATTTCAGATACTAAAAGAGAAGTTGTGTGGCGCTCCAATATTGTCACTCCCCGATGGAACGGAGGATTTTGTAGTTTACTGTGATGCCTCTCATCAAGGCTTGGGTTGCGTGCTGATGCAACGAGAAAAAGTGATAGCGTATGCTTCCAGACAACTAAAGATCCACGAGAAGAATTACACTACACACGATTTGGAATTGGGAGCCGTGGTATTCGCTCTCAAAATTTGGAGACAATATTTATATGGAACTAAGTGCACGATCTTCACTGATCACAAGAGTTTGCAACACATCTTTGATCAGAAGGATTTGAACATGCGACAACGGCGATGGGTTGAATTATTAAACGATTACGATTGTGAGATAAAGTACCATCCCGGAAAGGCGAACGTTGTGGCCGACGCCTTAAGTCGCAAGGAACGGGTTAAGCCGTTGCGTGTCCGAGCTTTGGGATTAACTATCCACGCGAACCTGACTGACCGGGTTCGTGAAGCTCAAATCAACGCTCTTAAACCCGAGAATGTCAAAAGTGAAAGATTGCGGAAGATGGTTGATTCACTGGAGCCAAAGGCGGATCAAACCTTGTATTTCATGAATAGAATTTGGGTACTAGTGTATGGCGGATTGCGTGAACTGGTATTGGCTGAAGCTCACAGTTCCTGATATTCGGTTCACCCCGGTGCAGACAAGATGTTCCACGATTTAAAGGAACTTTACTGGTGGCCAAATTTTAAAAGGGATATAGCGGCATATGTTGCGCGATGCTTAACTTGCGCGAAGGTCAAAGCCGAGCATCAGAGACCATCCGGCTTGCTCCAGCAACCGGAAATACCTGAATGGAAATGGGAGCAGATTTCCATGGATTTCATTACCAAGTTACCCAAGACAACAAGCGGCCATGACATGATCTGGGTAATCGTTGATCGATTGACAAAATCCGCACACTTCCTCCCAATTCGCGAAACGGATAAGTTGGAAAAACTGACCCGTTTGTACATTAAGGAAGTGGTGTCTAAGCATGGTGTACCTATTTCCATCATCTCCGATCGAGATAGTCGTTTCACCTCCAGATTTTGGGAAAGTTTGAATGAAGCCCTCGGTACTTGCCTTGACATGAGTACCGCATATCATCCCCAAACCGATGGTCAAAGTAAACGAACCATCCAGACCTTGGAAGATATGTTACGGGCATGCGCAATCGATTTCAGCGGTAATTGGGATACACACTTGCCACTGGTGGAATTTTCGTATAACAACAGTTACCATACGAGCATTCAAGCTGCACCTTTTGAAGCTCTATATGGACGCAAGTGTAGATCTCCTCTATGTTGGGCTGAAGTTGGAGAAAAACAACTTACCGGGCCCGAAATTGTTCAAGAGACAACGGACAAGGTTTTCTTGATAAAAGAACGTCTCAAAGCGGCACGTGACCGGCAGAAAAGCTACGCAGATATGAGGCGAAAGCCTTTGGAATTTCAAGTCGGAGACAGGGTCCTACTAAAGGTGTCACCTTGGAAAGGTGTCGCGCGCTTTGGGATGCGCGGAAAGCTGAACCCACGGTATGTTGGACCGTTCGAAATCTTGTCCAGAGTAGGCCCCGTGGCATACAAGCTCAAGCTACCACAAGAGCTTAACGGTGTACATGACACGTTCCACGTGTCAAACTTGAAGAAGTGCTTATCCGACGAAACTCTCATCATCCCTGCGGACGAAATCCACATTGACGACAAGTTACACTTCGTCGAAAAACCAATCGAAGTAACCGATTGGAAGGTCCAAAAGTTAAGGCGCAGCAAGATCAGGTTGGTCAAAGTGCGTTGGAATGCCAAGCGTAGACCGGAGTTCACGTGGGAAAGGCTGGACCGGATGAAGCAAAAATATCCCGCCCTATTCGAGAAGACCCCTATACCGGAGAACTCGAAGTGAATTCCGGGACGGAATTCTCTTAACGGGGGGAGAATGTAACAACCGGCAAAATTAAGGTAATTCCGTACTAATTAACTATACGCGATTAACGTAATTAAATGTAATTATGTGTTGATTATTTAACTGAGGCCTCAGAAAGATAGCAATTCCCAAATAATGCATAGGAATGCATATGTTTAATGACAAAACATGATAGGATCATGTGCGAGTAAATTATCCGGTATGGACACTGGCGATTACCCGGTAAAAATTAAATAAGCGAAACGAATCCCAGACACCCGGGATATAAAATAAGACGTAATTTCACAAAATATAATGAGTTTTGGAACTCCAAAGCCATACGTAAAAGCTTGTTATACAAACCTCCCGGTAACGAATAAAGTGCGCGTACCGCACCCGATACGCGCGTAACATATAACTTCACCCGGCAAAAGCCAAAATAATTTATCAACGCTTAAACTGGACTATGTTTAAAGGATATTAAAAGTATTTTTAATATTCGGATAACACGCGATTAAAACCCGAAAAATACCCGGACGGTACCCGAACGAAAGGGGATTAAACATAACTAATAATAGGTATTATTTAACAAAGTGGACCCCACCCAAGACACCCACAAGGGCCGGCCTTGGGCCCTTCCCAAATGATTAAGCATTTTGTTATCTCATTAAACCCTTCACATTCTTAATAATCCAATCATTTACTTGCATGGATTAACATTGGCCAAGAAGATTAGCTAATCACCTCTCCTCTCTCTCTCAAAATCCACGGCCAAACCCCCCTAATAATATCCCCAAAGATTTTTCATAATCTTACATAATCTATCCAAGATATCACATAATCTATTAAGATTCAAGTAATCTTTGGAGATTTGAAAGAGATATTATATACAAACTAGTGAAGAACACTTGAAGCAAAAAAACCAAAAAAATCCTTTTTCTCCTCTTCCACTTGGCCGTAGCATATCCCCCATCCATATACAATTTTCTTACAAATTTTACACTACCAAATCATCTCTAGATCATTATCCTTCAAAACCCTATTGTGTGTTTCAAGAGCTTGGAGCTTAACCCTTTGGAAGAGCACACTAAACCCCATCCAATCCAAGGTTTTTGTCTTCCCTAGCCTTGAGCTAGTAGTAAGTTTAACCTTGCTTTGATTTGTAATGTTCATATTATGTGATCTTATGAGCAAGTTGTACATTGATGGGTAGGATGTGGTTTTGAAACATAAAATTTAATGTATCTTACAAGAGTAAAAATGGAAGAATAATAACATGGATAAATCATGGATTTAATATTAGTAATGTGATATTTTAAGAAAATGTAGAAATATGTACATACACTTGAGTTGGATGATGATTGGAACATGATTTTTGAAAAAAAGACTTGAATATGATAAAAGATGGTTTTAATCATCATAAAATGACTAGCTAATGTCAAAAATATGTTGGAATATGTTAGATGATCATGGATGAAAAAGTTACATGTTCAAAGTCTACTCACTTGGATGAGTGAAATTTGGATATGTTGGATAAAAACATAAAACACACATGTTAAAAGCATTAATAATGAAATAAAAGAATATTAGACGTGGAATAATGTAAAAATAACCAAACATGAAAAATATGATTCTTCAAAGTCCACTAGTTGGAAGAAAAATACTAACTTTGGAAGTTAGGATGGAAAAGGTAACATTTATAAGCTAAGGGACTAATATAGTAAATTTGAAAGTCGAGGGACTAAAATAAGTAATTTAGAAACTTTGGTCCAAAAATGTGTTCACGGAAAGTTTGGTGTCAAATCGTAAATAATGGTTTTCCAAGTATAGTTTTGGTAAACATAAGAAACCGACGTATGTATATTTTGAAAAATGTATTTTTATAAAAATAGAAGTTTTATAAAAATAGGAGGTTAAGTTAACTTAAGGATTTTATAAAAATAAAGGTTTTATAAAATATTGGACAAAAGTAAAGACTTGAGAAAACTTGTACAAAAATAGATACTTTTATATAAATGGGAATATAAAAGCATCGGAAACATTTTTGGAATACAAGATAACAAGTTGAACTAAAAATACAAAAGTATATTTATCCAAGTAATATACGTTCGGGATTGGAAGTATGAATAATATTTCCATAGAACGCATATTGGAAGAAAACGTGGAAAAAGCTAACTAACGGACTAAGTTACATGAACTAACGATAACGGACAAACGGACAAACGAGAAAAGAATGCCATTGCGGCAAGATGAAAATATACATTTTAAGAAGTAAAGTATATATAACATGGGTGAAACTTATGTAACACTTTCCTAAGTGTTAGAAAGAATATTCGTGGGAGAAAGCATAACGTAAAGAATTAAAAACGCTAAACAAAACATATGGACTTAACAAGGAAAACTCACACGTTAATGTATGTATACATGCTCGTCCCGACGAAATTCTAGTATATCTATTTGAATGGGAAGGTAGATATGCGAGAAGGAAAACCGACACGAGTAGGTGAAGTATATCTACGAACGTGTGAATACCGACAAGATCCTAGTATATTTATTTAAATGGGAAAATAAATGTACGGCATGGTGAGTTGAGTCGGGCGTTAAGAAGATATTACCGAACGACAAGAACTTAGCATATTTATTTAAATGGGAAAATAAATATTCGGCAAAGTGAGTCGGGTCGGGTATTAAGAATACATTATATCGAACAATACGATCCTAAGTATAATTTTTTAAATGGGAAAATAATTATACGTTAGGTAGAGTTGTGTCGAGAATAATAGTATACAAGTTACAAAGAACACTAACGAGAATAATACATAACTCGTAAGAAAAGGGGTAATCCATCGCCAACGAACCTAGGATACGCGTCTAATTAAACGGGAATTGGAACAAAACGTGGTCGGGGAGTTGGGTGTACAACTTGCCAAGGCACATGCACTATAGGTGTAGTGACTTATACGTCTAGGACGTTTGTAGGTGCGGGACCACAAAAACTTGCTATCTTCCTTTTCGAGCCAAACACAGATTCAGGTGAGTCTCACGGCCCCATTTTAAACTATTTTATGTTTTTCGGGGGAAAGATATGTTAGGGAAATGTTTGACAGGATAAGTACTTAAGTTGTGATCGCCACTCGGGGTTGAGACCTCTCTACTATGATCATTAATTCAGGAAAATGAAACCGAAGGAATATTTGAATAGTACTATTGGTGCCTGACAAGGCCCACCCCTAATCGATAGCGTCGATTATGCATCGGCGTATGCCTGGGGTGCACGTATTCTGAAATCAAGTCGTAGGAATACCGAGTAACGACTTGGAGCGGGGCATTATTATTTGTCTTGGTTTGATTATAGGCTCAAGTAGGATTGTAGGAACTTGCAACTCCTATAAATTGTCATAACATGGAAATTCCCAAAGTGATAAAGTTTGATAAACTAAAACCTGTGAACTCACCAATATTTATATATTGACGACTTTTTAAACATATCTTTCAGGTAATTGATCGATGATGAACAATGTGGCAAGCCGGGTCGGGAGAATCTCTCATATGGGCGTCGGGTGTTTCAAAAGGGTTTCAACTTTAATTTCCAAGGCATCGGGATATTTTGAGAAGCCACTTTAATGTATTCAAACAATTTTTCGTTTATGTGTGAACCTCAAACATGTATTCGACGTCTTAAATAAATGTTCCGTCTTTCTTAATTACTTACGATTTGCGTTAATCTTGGCTTTATGCTCTTGAACCGTCGCGCCACGTGTTTCCGCCATTGGCGTGGTGTGACACTTGCCATCCTTGCAATCATGAAAATTCCTAAAGGGGCACGAGCACACTACCCCTTCGGAACTAGGCCCGAGATTATCACCTTTGGGCGGACCCATATAAGCGAGCACCCAACAACCCAAAACAAACCTCTATGAGTTCATAACACTCACGATCATAGAAACACAGCCAGGACTTTTAACAAACACCTGGTGGGCAGGCTTAACTAGGACCTAAAACACCAAGTATTTGGGAGATCCAAAGAGATGGAAGATAAACAAGTTGCTAAGACATTACTATTATTATTATTATTATTAATTATTATTATCATTATTACTACTAATGTTATTATTCAGTTTCGTTTACGAAAAAAAAAATACCCTTTTGCTTTCATGTTGGCGTCAGCAGGGTACCCTTACTAATAATGTTATTATTTGGGCAGATCTGTTTTAAGCGGTTGTTGTTGTGGAGTAACAAGCGGATCTGCAGGAGTGGTCGGAGACGATGAAAGAGGTGTGAAATTCTTCCTCCGTTTCATAGAGTTAGCTTCGTCGTCGATCTCACTGCTGTTAACCGACTCACCTCCTGTTGGAACTCCGATCTCACCACTGCATGCCCCATTTTCTAAATATGTGGATTTGTGTGAAATTAATTGCAGTTTTTGAGATAGAGGAAAAAATGAGAGAGAGAGAGAGGGGGGGGGAGGGTGGGTAGTCGTCGTGGTGGAGGAGGATGGTGGTTGTGATAGAGGATGCTAGGTTGGGGGGGGGTTACAAAAAGGCGTTGAAGAAGTGGGGTGAGGCGGGGAAATGTTTTGATATTCTTCGCTTAGTTGTTTATTTGTGTTATTAATGGTGTAAAATTGTAATTTTACTTGCTTTAACAGAGGAAATAGACGACAGTTAGGGGTAAGGACCAACATAGTCTTACATTGCAAAACTTTAGGAGCAAATCTATAGTTAGTGAAGTCTACGAATCAAGCGTACAAGAACTGTAAACCATAGGGACAACCAAGCAATTAACTCCAAATAAAATTAACAAGTTTTGAATATATGGCTTAGGAAAACGAGTATATAATTTTGGATAATCAATTCCAGTATCACTTATTCACATACCCATTTCATGCCCCCGATTTATATTTTTTAAATCCCATACTTAAACACAGGAATTTCCGTCGAGCTAGGGCCTTTTTTCATCCATATATACTAAGGTGTTGTTTGTTTTTGAAGAGGTAAAGGTCTACAGTCTGTGGACCACATCTGTAGGAGAAGATGTGAACCAAATGTCTGCAGTATGCAAGGAGAAGACTTTTTGCTTATTAACGTTTGCAATGTAACCTAAAACCATACCCCACCATAACCAAAGTCACTCTCATGATTGTTTATTAATATTCCTGTTATGTTATTCGATCTCCATTGCTTCATTTAAAAAAATCACCTTTAACCTTCCATTAAAGTCACCCTCATCCTGAAAAAATAAAGGAATATACGATTCCTTCCCAATCAACCACACAACCTTCCAATTTAGACACCAAGCACAAACCCCAATCAAGTAATTAATACACGATTCCTTCCAAAAACCCTGACTGAAATCTCGTCGCGATGGGAGGATGGAGGACGCGACGGTAGGGAGAGGAGAGGAGAGGAGAGGAGAGGAGGGAGGACGTGACGGGGAGGAGGGGGGAGGTGACGGCGGAGGCGGATGGGAGAAGGGAGGCGGCGGCGAAGGGGAGAGGAGAAGGGATGAGAGAATGGGTTTGAGAAGGTAGAAGTCTGATGTTATGTTCAGGAGAAGAGGTTAGAAGAGGCAAGGCCATGTTTGCATCAAGACAAGAAGAGAGCACACAAACCTTTTTTAGTGAAAGGTCTTAAAATATCTAAATTAGTTACCCCGGTAAGAAAAGCGATTAAGCGTACGACATGACATTTAATCTCTCGGCATATATAATAAAACAAAAATTAAAAAACAAGTAAAGAGGAGGTTTAGAGTTCAAGAAAAAGGGCGTATTAAAAATAAGAGGTGTAAAAAATAGGTGAGAAAATTAGCCTTAAAAAATAGAGATGCATCATTTTCCTCATATCATACACTTAATTCATTTTCCAATTATAAAAACAAACTGTCATTTCAACCATGGACCAGTGGTCGAAGAAAGGTCATTCCCGTTTACAAAATTTAATTCATTTTATATTTTTATTGTTTTACGATCTTATATTCCTACTTGAGAACGAAGTCTTGAATCTAAGAAATAAAAAAACATAAATTCAAACATAAAAATTTGCAACATGACACATAATGGTTTCAATAAAGAACTCATTAATGATTGTTTGGTAGTCGAAAGCAGATATTATCAAACCATTTTTTAGGGTTTTTGAGTTGTAAAGTTAGGGTTCATGTTTTGAAGGAGGGTTTGATAATATCTAATTAGAAGAAGGAATTGGAATTTAAGGGATAACAAATGATAGGAAATGATCAAAATTCCCCTATTTTAATGTTGGTATTTTAACAGAGTTTGTAAATTGGATAGATTTAGCACTAAATTTCTAACCTTAGTGGCTCCAGTGTAAAAAATTCTTATTTTAGATGGATTTAGCAATATTGAACAAACTTCTTCAAAGATGAATTTGGCCATTTAGGGGCTGTTTGGTAGCCTCTTAATGAGGCTCTTAACCATTCAGCGCTGAATGATTCAGCATTCAGCGCGTTTGTTTCAGCTTCTGAATGGAATTGTTAAGTCTGAATCATTAAGATTTGAGATGTTGCTGAACCATTAAGCACTGAACTATTAAGCACACAACTAGGCTGAACCTTAATGAGGCCCCCTACCAACGTGGGACAAGAAAACTAACCATTAAAAGGTCCATCTTAATGATTCAGCGCTTAACCATTCAGACCTCTTAATTCAGCACTTAATCAACCAAATAGCTCCTTAATCTTAAAAGACAATTACCTGCACCAAAGTCCACTCAAAAGTCAAAACCGGATAAACATGAATTTTTGACATGGAATTATGACATCATTATAAAAATGTCTCTTCTTTACCTTTATTGAGTGTCACATCATATATCGTATCTACCACTCATAAATCTATTTATGGTTATCTCCTTCCTCTTCTCATTTTCTATAATTTTTAAACAATTAATTTTTATTTAGTTTTATTAGATATCTTGTAATTAAAACTAAATTAAAATACTTAATAATTATTAATTCAGATTTGAAAGAAACAATTTCACCAATCTGAAAGTAAATTTTAACCGAGTTTTGATTTTTTTTTCTTCACATGCACTTCTTCACCTGCAAGTTTGCAACTTAGTGGCTCCGGTGTAAATATTTCTTATTTTAGATGGATTTAACATTACTGAACAAACCTCTTCAAAGATGAATTTGGCCATTTAATCTTAAAAGACACTACCTGCACCAAAGTCCACTCAAAAGTCAAACCTGGATAAACATGAATTTTTGACATGGAATTATGACATAATTTTAGACATGCCTCTTCTTTACCTTTGTCGAGTGTCACGTCATATATCGTATCTTCCACTCATAAATCTATTTATGGTTATATCCTTCCTTTCCTCATTTTTTTCTATAACTTTTAAACAATTAATTTTTATTTAGTTTTATTAGATATCTTGTAATTAAAATTAAATTAAAATACTTAATAATTATTAATTCGGACTTGAAAGAAACAATTTCACCAATCTGAAATAAATTTTATTCAAGTTTTGGTTTTTTTTGTTCACAAACGCTTCTTCACCTGCAAATCTGCAACGTAGTGTTCTTGTGTTTCCCGTTCGACCTTGTGGGTTTAGTATAACAGAAAGTTCCAAGTAAATTTAAGCCAACCCAACAAACATGTTTAACTCAATGGGTTTTGTTTATTTATTTTTAACCTGACGAATTCATACGTTGACTTGTGCAATAAATTTGTTTTTATAGTGTAAAGATGGTCAAGTTATTTTACACAGTGTGACAAAAATGAGAAGGGTGAGAATGATACAAAAACAAAATAGATCATAAAATATGACACAATGAGCCACAAAATATAATACAATGCCGAAAATATAACACAATGCTGAAGAAAAAAAACACAATGAATCGCAAATTAAATTGTCACAATGATATAAATAAGAAAAATACACAATGCTACATAAAAGACACAATGATATAACTTAAATTCTTAAACTACAAGGTAAAAATCCAAAAATGGGAAAACCTAAAAACTAAGATCGTAGGATTCAATGAGACAGTTCCAATGTCACTTGAATGAGTTCAATCGGAGTCCGTTTGACACCCTTCCTACGATTTCCTATTTTTCTTTCACTGTGTATTTGATCCTAACCGACTTAAACATATATGTATTGTGTGTCCATTTATAATTTTAGTTTAAATAAGACTTGTTTGTGTCAACCCACAAAAAAACTCAAGCCACGTTCAAGTCTTTGTGTTTGACATAATTTTAGGCTCCGCCGTGTTTGGATTCATGGATAATTTCTGGGTTGGGTCAGGTTGACCCAACAATATGAGAACATGTTGTTGATCAGTTTGGCTATATGTAATGGAAAATATAATAATAATAATAATACCTGGCAGGTTTGTGAGACCAGAGACTGATGTTGTCAGCGTATTGGAAGACATCCTTGTCAGTGTGTTTGAGTTCCCTTTAGGGTATGCGGTTATGATGGCTAATGATTCCTGAAGAAGAATCGATTGAAGGAGAGGGGAGGAGTAAAAGTGAGTTTAGGTGGTGTTATGATTAGGTTATGTGCATCAAACCTCAACCCTAGTAATCTCCTTATATTTATACATACCCAGGGGACACTCTAGTTGGGCCCAACTAATGATAAGTCTGCCCATCAAAGACAAATCGGTTATGGGCTTAGAGTATTTTAGCAATTGATCAATTATAATACAAATGATTATAATGGCTACCGATAAATATACAAACGTTACGTATATTTATTCCAACATTCTCCCACTTAGCCGAGTAATCATTTATTATGAGTATTTCGTAAGCCTCATGAGTTAAATACTCATTTTTGTTCTAAACCCAAACTGTAGCAGAGAAATACAACCGTTTAGTCTTTATTCGACTTAGGACCCCTATTAATCATACTACAATCCAAATCTAAAACTTAACATTAGGATCAATTAAGTTATGCCCTTAGTTGTTGATTTGTTACATTATTGTCTTTATGTCATTATACTAGCTTAACATAGTAATAGACAAACAAATCATAATGAGCAAATTTCATTAAACGTAAGTCATTATTCATAAAACATAAGTCATAAGTAAACATAAGTGGTCAATAAGTACATATGCTTCTAAACAAGGTCATTAGTAAGTCCCATCCTCGAAACGTGATCTTCGAATACTTTAGGTGGGAAACCTTTAGTCATCGGATCCGAAAGCATATCGTTAGTACTTATATGTTCGATACAAAGATTGTTTTCCTCGACTCGTTCACGTACGAACAAATACTTCGTATCTAAGAAATGACCAGCGCTAGTCGAACTGTTACTGTTTGAGAAACTAACGGCGGCTGAGTTATCACAGTAAAGCTTTAATGGTCTAGAAATGGAACTAACGATTTTGAGTCCAATAATGAGATTCCTAATCAACATTCCATGACAGATAGCATTATACACAACTATGTATTCTGCCATCATTGTGGATGTTGCCGTAAGTCTCTGTTTATGACTCTTCCATGAAATGGGTTCGCCTGCTAACATAAAGATATACCCCGAAGTGGATTTGTTATCATCTTTGCATTTAGCAAAGTCAGAGTCAGAGTATCCTACCACTTCTAAATTATCACTTCTTCTATAAGTCAGTTTATAGTCTTTAGCCCCTTGCAGATTTCTTAGCACCTTCTTAGCTGCTTTCCAATGATCATGGCCAGGATTATTCAAGTAACGGCCTAGCATTCCAGTGACGTAAGCGATATCTGGACGCGTACAGACTTAAGCATAAGCAAGACTACCGACTACTGAGGCATAAGGTATCATTCTCATATGTTCTTTCTCCACTTCTGTTTTCGGACATTGGAATAAACCGAAGACATCTCCCTTAGCTACTAGAGCTGGAGTAGGTTTACAATGTTGCATGTTATAATGCGTGAGAACACGGTCAATGTAGGCCCTTTAGGACAAACCTAAAATCCCATTGCGTCTATCTCGGTGTATTTCGATGCTAATGACATAAGAGGCTTCTCCGAGATCCTTCATGTCGAAATTAGACGAAAGTAATCGCTTCGACTCATGCAAAATATCTAAGCTATTGCTTGCCAGTAAGATATCATCAACGTAAAGGACAAGAATAGTAAAATTACTCCCACTCATCTTAAGGTAGGTGCATTGATCAACTTGATTCTTCATGAAACCATTACTTTTAACGACTTTATCAAACTTTAAGTACCATTGAAGTGAGGCTTGTTTTAAACCGTATATGGATTTCTTCAACTTGCAGACTAGATGTTCTTGACCTTCAGGTTACTTCATGAACACTTATTCGTCTAAGTCACCATTAAGGAAATCAGTCTTAACGTCCATCTGATGTAACTCTAAATCAAAATGAGCTACGAGAGCCATAACTATCCTTAAGGAATCTTTTCGAGAGACAGGTGAAAACGTCTCCTGATAATCAATTCCCTCTTTCTGAGTGTAGCTTTTCGCAACGAATCTCGCTTTATAGAGTTCAACGTTCCCTTTCGGATCTAGTTTTGTTTTGAAGACCCATTTACATCCTACGGCTTTTGCACCGCTGGGTAATTCAACCAAATCCCAAACGTCATTTTTCTTCATGGATTCAAGCTCACCAGTCATGGATTTAGTCCATTCAGAAGACTGATCACTGCTAATGGCTTCGTTATAAAAGTTAGGATCACTAAGCTTTCCAGTATCCATACCTGCTTCAGTTAAGAAAGTAACATAATCATCAAAATTGGTAGGCCTTGTAGACCTTGATGACCTTCGAAGCGGGTTTTCAGGTTCAGCAGTGTTAGGGTGATGAGTGTTTGATGGGCCTTCATTAGCTGGTACGTGAAGATCTGGTTGTAAATGATTCGGTGTTGGTGCAGTGACATTAGGATCAGAATTGGCATTGGGTACAAGAGGAATCATCGGAGTTATAGTAAGCGACGGATCTGTCTCCCCTTCATCTTGTACTTCTTGCAATTCTTCGTAAGGGTTTGCATTACCCCCACTGACCTTGAAATCCTCTAGGAATGCAGCATGCCTAGTTTCTACGATACGAGTGACATGGGAAGGACAATAGAATCTATAACCCTTAGAGTTCTCAGGATACCCGATAAAGAAACAACTGACGGTTTTCATGTCAAGCTTCCGTAAGAATGGGTTATATAATTTAGCTTCAGCAAGACAGCCCTATACTTTCATATATCTAAGACTCGGTTTCCTACCTGTCCAAAGTTCGTAAGGAGTTTTGGGGACAGACTTCGTAGGAACTCTATTGAGTATATGAACGGCTGCCTTTAAGGCCTCAGTCCAGAGGAATAAAGGTAAACCTGAGTTGGCTAACATACTGCGCACCATGTCCATCAGGGTTCTATTTCTTCGCTTACCGTTCTGCTGAGGAGTACCTAGCATGGTATATTGGTTTACAATCCCCTGGCTCTTACAAAACTCATAAAATGGACCAGGGGCTTGACCCACATCAGTATGTCTACCATAATATTCACCCCCTCTATCTGATCTAACAGCTTTTATCTGATGATTTAATTGCTTTTCAACTTCAGCCTTATAATCTTTAAAAGTTGTCAGTGACTCAGACTTTTCCTTAATGAGATACAAGTGCATATAACGAGAATAATCATCAATGAAAGTGACAAATGAATTATGTCCAGTGATTCCAGACAGGTTTGTGAGACCAAAGACTGATGCTGTCAGTGTGTTTGAGTTCCCTTTAGGGTATGCGGTTATGATGGCTAATGATTCCTAAAGAAGAATCGATTGAAGGAGAGGGGAGGAGTAAAAGTGAGTTTAGGTGGTGTTATGATTAGGTTATGTGCATCAAACCTCAACCCTAGTAATCTCCTTATATTTATACATACCCAGAGGACACTCTAGTTGGACCCAACTAATGATAAGTCTGCCCATCAAAGACAAATCGGTTATGGGCTTAGAGTATTTTAGCAATTGATCAATTATAATACAAATGACTATAATGGCTACCGATAAATATACAAACGTTACGTATATTTATTCCAACACATGTCTCATTAAGCAGTCGTTAATACACATTAGATAGTTGGGACTCATTCTTGGTAGTGTGTGAGCAAAGAACTTAACATAAAAAACTGTCTTTTTTATACGCAAGAAGGTATATATCCCACAATCAACCCACGAAAAGATCATGATGGGTGCAACATCATGATTCTTTTAACTTTTAGATGTTTTTACATGTAGTGGCAGATCTAGAAATTAATTTCAGCAGTAACATTTTTCATTTTTTTCATTTTAGTAGTAACATTTTTCAAATATCGTAAAATGAAAAACAAATTTTCCACTAATTATTCACTACGCGCGCGAAGTTGAGTAGCAACGAACGCAACACCTAGCTTCAAGCTAGGTCCGCGCCTGTTTACATGACTATGCTATAAATTTATTTTACACCATTAGTACTAGTCATAGTAGTGTACTAGTGTTGCTAATTATGCTAACATATTCATAATAATCACAAGACCTTCTTGCTTTGACATTTTCTGATTTTTGGTGCCTTGAATTAGTGGCGTATTCAGGACGGATTTTCAGGGGGTTCCTTTCGTAGTTTTTTTTTTTTACAGATTTTCACTAATTTTTCAAAATTTTCCGTTAATTTCTTCAGTTTTTTCCAAACCAAAGGGGTTCCTGGCCCCCTAAAAGCCCATAGATCTGCCCCTGCCTTGAATTATGGACCTCGAACACTCACAACTTAGATTAAACATCGAACTCACATTCATAGTCATCACCAATTCTTATGCCTACAACAACCTTAATCAACCTCCTGGTTCTCGCTATCACCAAATCTTACACTAAAATACAACCTTCTTCAACCACCCGTTCTCACCAAATCTTATGCTAGGATACGTTACCTTTTCGACCTGAATAAACTAATAGAATTAGTAGCAACAAACAAAAGAAGTATTTCTCAACCAAATCTTACGTTATTGGATGAATAAAAGTCATGAACGATTGTGACATTATATATTCTTTAGAAATTTCAGGACGTATGATAAAAACATGTGATTTTGATTAGGACTTTTAGGATTTTAAAATGAGGAACCTTCATACTTTTAGTTTAAAATTAAGATAAACATCATGTGTCATGTTGTGTTAGCAATTAAAAATGCGTGGACCCCTTATTTTCCTTTTGAATTTTGTAGAGGCCAGTAATTTTTTAATAATGTTGGTCCCAATTTGAAAACCCCAATAAAGATAAAAAAAAAAAGATTTCTAAAATTTGTGTAGGGGTGTTCATGAGTCGAGCCAAGCTGAGCCAGGTCAAGTTCGGGCTCAGCTCGGATTTGAAAACGAGCTGAAAATCAAAGCTCGAGCTCGGCTTGATTTTAAACCGAGCCGGCTCGGCTTGGTTTGATTTGGCTCAAATTTAAAAAGACAAAAGAAAAATAGCTTTCAAATTTCAATAGTATAAAATATTATTCAATTGTCCAAAATAACACATTTAAACTAAGTTCAACTTAATACATTACAAGCTAAAATCAAGTTCAAGCAAAAACAAAATAAATCTCAAATTTCAACGAAATATAGTAAAAGTTTATCAGCATACGAATTAACCCGTTAAGTATGCAATAGATGTCTGATTGAACTCCTAAATATTGGCTTCTTTGAAATCAAAAGCAATATTGAGTTTGATAACTTGATTAGTTGTAAATTTAATCCAAGCACACAATCACTATGCTAGTATTAACAAATATTAAATATGAAACATGTTCCCCCTCTTTTTTAACATTTTTATAGTACATTATATGTATATAAAAACAATATATAATAAAAATTAGAATTATCCCGCGAAACCAAGCCAGCTTGGCTCGTTAAGAACCGAGCCGAGCCGAGCTAGGCTCACTTTCTAACCGATCCGAGTCGGCTCGGCTTGGCTCAGTTTCAAACCAAGCCATATCGGGCGAGCTTTTTTCAAATTAAATCCGAGCGAGCTTCGAACAAACTCCAAGCTATGAGCATTTTGGACAGCCCTACATTTGTGAAATATTAGTTGAATGGTATGACAGAATATGCAATATCTCAATTTCAATGAAATTTGTATTTTGAATGGACAAATAACTAATTAAGAAAAAAAGGGGAGAAGCCCATTTGCCTTAATTTGATTGTGTTAAGGTCCAAAGTGGAGCATTTGGGAATTTTTTGTAATAACATTAACAGCCCTAAGAAAGGAAGGTTCATAGAGCCATTACCCGTATTTTTGCAAAAGTTCGATAACAAATTAAAGAGAGCATATAGAGATAAAAAGTGGTTGTTTCGGGTCTTTTGAATCAGATTCGAGAAGCGATCGTTTGGGGATTGAGTTTTCTTCATTAGAAATCGTTGGAAGGATCAAAGAGCTGTTCACACAATGTACTTCCTACTTCATGGTTTCGGTCAAGGGTTTATCAAAACAATATTAGTTTCATGTAAACTTACTATGATATTGCAGACCAGTTCATGTTTTTATGTTAGAGTATGATTTCGGAGCATTTTAAACTATAGAGTCTCGAACTTAACGTAAAATTTTGCATTTGAAATTTCGCAGCTGCCATGGATGAACCTTAAGGTCCTACACGACGTTTTACTCAACTGTCGAAGCGAAACCATGGTTTCGCCCAACTGTACAAGCCCAACCAAGGTTTCACCCAACTTTTCAAGCGAACGTAACTCTATGGAGAAACCATGTTTAGAGTGAAACTTAGGTTTCGCTTAAATGAATATAAAATCCAAGTAAAACGTGAACACAATAATTGATTCAACATTTTTCAGACTTATATTAAAGCGAATACTTAGAGTTGTTTACCTTCGAATTAGTGGATAGACAAGCTATCAAGCGTCCATGTAAATATTTTCTAGAAAATAATAACTCCGATGAATCATACGTTGCTAATCAAGATAGTAAAAAAATAATAAGGTAAATTGCGACATACGGTTACAAGGGAAAAGGGAAGCTCTAATCTCCCCCATTTTGTTTCATTATCTTGCTATTTTGAGAGGCTGGAGAGATAAACACATTCCTGTACTAGATTACCTTATTCAATTTTATGATATTGCTTAAGTTAATGATTCTTTATTAAACTAGAACTCACGCAACATAGTTGTTTTTTTATTATACACATTTGGTTAGAGTTCGGATAGGGTAAACTCCGGTGATGGCATTGGAACTTGCCGAGGGTATTCTACGAGAGACTTGCATCCTGATTATCAATGTTGGGCTTTTGTTTTGAGATTTATTGACTTGGTTTATATTTATTTAGATTAGATGTTTGGATTACTACTAGAAAAAAGCCCTTTCTTGACACGCAATGCGTGTCAAGAAAGGGGTCTAATGACAGGAAAAAGAATGTCAAGGATGGCGGTGTCATAAATTTAACATGACATATTTTCGCGTGTCATCTGTTTATGACACACATTTATGACAGCATTTATTGACACGCGTTATGACACTTTTTAATGACACATTTTTATGACATAATTTATGACAGAATTTTATGACATTCTTTGCATGTCATAATTTTTTAATCTACAAAAAAAAAAATTCCTGTAAAATTACATATTTACCCTCCTGGATTTATTGTCATTTTATTATATGAAAAATAATTAACAAACTAATAACAAAAACATCATTTCATTATATAATCCATATTTATCTAATTACAAACTAATCCAAGACAACGTTTAACGTTTACAAAAATATATTGTATCAACATTACATTGGCTTCAACAAGTTTCGATCATTTGAAAATAAATGTCGCGACGTAGCCTAACCATTCTTCGCGTACGACATTCATTTCCTCATCCCCGTAATGATCCGCTCCTCCCCAACCTGAGACAACAATAAAATTAATACATTAGTCGAGGCCGGCCAATTATTTTACATAAATTATAACGCATCGCTACGTTTATTTTGCCTTAACTTACATTGCCCAATATTTTGACTCCTCCTTGCACTCTCTTTCTTGAATTTCATGACGTAAAACCATATTCTTTCATGGATGTTAAGTCAGCTAAAAGGAACCATAAATAAAACAATGCTGATAATAAGAATAATCTGGGTTGAACAAAAAGCAGATCTCATATAATACATTCAAGATACATACCTTAATTCCACTTTCATCTACTTTTGAAACTTCGATACATAATTCACCATTTAAGGGGTCCCAATTATAGTCCAATATAAGACTTAATCCATTTGCCCTGGACTAAACAAAAATAACAAACACTGTAAACATTTCTGATGATTAAATTTAATTTTTTCCTTAAAATACATATACTTTTCTCGTTTTAATATTGTCTATTTACAATTAGTCAAATTACTTAGTAAACTGAAAGTGTAGCAACCTAATAACTTAACTCTTGCTGGAGTTGCACATTTTAAGTGCTACTATCCTACCAGTTTGAAGATCACGAGCTCGGTAGACATTGCTGTATGTACCTTGTCCAATCTGCACAAAAAGCAGCAGTAAAACAACATATGCAAAAATGGCATACATAAACCACAAGTTCAAGATAAATGTTGCTTACCCGTTGAATATGGCCTGTGTAGCCTGATCTAGCTCGAGTAACTCGCTCATTGGTTCGTATTAATTTTGCTCATTTCATTGTATATTGGTAGTTTGACATTTGGTTTAAAAAGGAGCGTCTGATGTGCGAGGCAATTAGTAAAGTGCCCCAAGCGTCTCAACCTTTTTTAAACCATGGTTTGGAGATGTATCATTTTAGATTTATGTAAGTTAGATAACTAGTTATTTGAGGTTCTTGAGAAGCTAGTGGCTTGCTGTAAATTGGCTTGTTTATAAACAAGCCGAGCAAGCTTGGTTTGTAAACCAGCCGACCTTGAGCCAAAGTAAGCTCGCTCATTTAAATTAACCTCAAATTAGTTACAACCCAATAGGCAATAGTATTTATAAATAAGCCCACTTAAGATGGTCAATGAGCCCACTTGAGACACCTGATTTTAAATCGTCTGAACGTACTGTGAACACCCCTGGTAGGCTAGAATAACTAGTTTTTTGTTTTTCTACAGTTTATTTTCACTAATTTTTTTAGGCTATGCTAACAACACGGCGCGTGTGCATATAAAAATAAAAGTAAGCATAACACAATGACTTACATATGATAAAACCCAAGGCTTGTATACTTGCGTAGAATTTAAAAAATCAGGCTGCATAAGACTTTGATATCTTTGCAAATGCTCCTGCATTCTTGTTTCCCACATAAATCTACCATATGATGCCATAGCTTGTGCTTTTGATACTTCTTTTGAGTTGAGCGAGTCTCGTGATCTAAACATATATGGATTCCTACCCTACAACACCAAGAACCAGACAAGCACGCACTTTAGGCATATCTCATAACATGAATAAGCAATGTACTATTGTAATCAGATTATGTATTATCTCTAATTAATAGAGCAGGTAAAATTTAAAAAAAAAAATAATTAGCTTGAAAATAAACTGGTCAAATGTATCAAACAAGTGAAGACCACCCAAAATGTATTTTTAAAGCATAAACCTCCCAAAAAAAACATGTCAAATAGATCAAACAGAGTTAACATGTTTTTTTTTTAATTATTATTAACATCACCTTAGTAATCATATTTGACGCTATTACTTACACACACATATACATAAACAATAAAGTGTTTTGGTTCAACCCAATCCGACCCGGTTGACCCAGTTGTATAAAATGATCTAGACAAACCTAATTTTGCAAGACTGCTTTGGTTGATTCCACCAATGAAACTGCTTCTAGTATCTCTTGATCTTTCTTTTGAAGTCCTCTTGATAAACTATTCGTGAGCCCTAAAATGTGCAACATCAAATGCAGATAAAACACAAATTCAAAAGTTTCGAAATACTGTAGAATACCATGTGCTTGACTTCTGCTAGAATCATTAGGGCATTCTTTTACGATATATGCAAGCAACTTAACAATGGTTGGAAACAAATCAATCAAACGCATTAGTGTTTTGTAGTGAGAATTCCATCGTGTATCTCCTGGTCGCGCAAGAGAAAGCTCTTGATTTAACCCGGTTCCAGTTTTAATTAACCCACTGTTAATGGCTTTTGCTACTCTTTCTCTCTCAGTTTCTCGAATAATATCACTTCTTTTACAAGAAGCACAAACCACATTCATCAAAGTGGCTACCTTCTCAAAAAAACTCGCAACACCCAATTGTTTTTTTGCTACCTTCACAACCACCAACTGAAGCTGATGTGCAAAACAATGCACATAATAAGCCGATTTATTTTCATCTAAAATCTTTGCCTTCAACCCATTAAACTCTCCACGCATGTTGCTTGCTCCGTCATAACCTTGACCTCTTAGCCGGTTCAAACTCAAGTTATGTTTTGCGAAAAAAGTGCCAATAGAAGACTTCAAACATGAAGAAGATGTTTCCATCACATGTACAATTCCCACAAACCTTTCCTTGATAACTCCATGTTTATCAACATATCTCAAAACAATAGCCATTTGTTCCTTATTAGACACATCACTAGACTCATCAACCAACAATGTGAACACACCATCACCGAGTTCATCAAAGATACGTTTAACCACTATTTCTTCAAAACAATGAGCAATATCCTTTTGAGTACTTGGACACAAATATTTATTATTTCCTGGAGCTTTTGGTAACTTTTTTAATTCCTCATTTTGGCTTATGATTAAATCCATTAACTCTAAAAAAATACCTTTAAAACTTGAAGTTTGACTCTCATCATGGCCTCGAAATGGTAATGCACATTTCAAACAAAACCTGCAAGCTTGAATAGTAGCGGTCAACCGAATACGATTTTCTTTCCTCACAACATCATCTTGTTTATCAATGGCAACAGCAATAGACTGGGCTTGATTTACTAGATCTTCACATTTTTGAAGAGCTTTATTATGATAACTATCAACATCACCCACATGTTTATCAAATCTTGGTTCTTTCCAATTTCGATAGCCTGTTGTCAAAAATGCATCACGCCCACCTTCATTAGCTATCCCAATTCCAGCATAATCTCTACATAAATAACAACACAAACAATAGGCTTTGTCCTCTTTCACACTATACTCTAACCAACTGCGATGATCATCAAACCAAGTAGGTACGAAACGTCGATTTTTGTCACCCTTCTTTGTTTGTGGAAATGCATGTTCACGGGGTTGGCACGGTCCTTTTAACCAATATTTTCTCCTTATTTCATCTCTTTGATTTGGATGATACTCTGTAATTCTTATCCTATCAGCGGGATCCCAAGGAAGATTATCCAAATCAACTAGTTTAGGCATAGAAGGAGTTGACATGGGCCTCGGATTGTTACTAGATGGAATTTCACTTGAAGATGGAACTTCATCTGAAGATGGAACTTTTCTTTTTAAAAAACCGTTTAGAGTTGCTACACCAAAAACAAATATAATTCAGTTTATCAATTTACATAAAGAAACCGAGTTATCAACTATGAAAATTCAAAGAGATAAAAAATGTGCACCTTGTTTTACTTTGCGTGAAGACATCACAATTCACAGAGACAAAAACGCTCCAACGCAAGCAATATATCACAATTTAAAATCTGTATTTACGAAACTAAGTTAGCAACTAATATATTTTATTTAGTCATTTTCATCCTAATTTAACTTAAATATTAATTATTATGTAAATATACATTGATTACAAAAAAAATTATATAAACAATAGCTCTGAGTAGCCTCGTAAGCATAGGCTAAAAATTAATTTATCTTCAATTTCAAATTTATAACTTCCACACTTTAGGAGTAATTGAGTAAAGTAGTTTATATTAATTATTATATGACTCTCTGTCCAAAAAAAACTCTTTGTCCACCCTCTGTCCACCTCTGTCCACCTCTGTCCAACCCTTCAACCATCTTCCAAAATTCAACATCATGTCCAACCTTAAATGCCACACCGTACAACCGAGCACCACACTTCAACCCTCCACCACCCTACCTACTAAAGTACTAAATAAAGGTCTTTAACAAAAAAAAAAAAAAACCAGAAAAAGAATGAGATTATGAATTAACAGTTCAAGAATCTCTACTTACAAAGTTACAATAGTCGGCCACTTATCAAGAACTCAAAACACAGAGCCTGGTCTGATCGGATTATCGCGGAGGCTGGAATCACAAAGGATGGAACTTGTTTGATCGGACACAAAGCCTGGTCCGATTGGATGATTGCGGATGATCGCGGAGGCTTGAATGGAAATCGTAATCGACGCAGAGGAAAAAAACCTACGGTGGGCACTAATACTAAATTACTAACTATATGGGCTTGATATAAATTACTAACCATACTAATCATGTATGTGGGCTGAACCTAGGGTGGGCACAGGCCCACCATGCTATTAAGATGCCTCCGCCCCTGGACAAGGTACAAGCTTTCTGTATCAACAACCAAATAGTTGATGATAACGTACGTAGCAGTGATAATTATCATGAAGACATGGCCATCCCTTTGGTTCCAATCATTGCGTTCGTTAGATCCAGAAGATGGAACATGTAATAGTTGATTCAAGAATCTCAACAAACCAAGTGTCTTATGCATATAGTAAGCACTTGATGTCTCTAATTTAGGTAATTATCTTATATGACCTTAATAGATACCAATTTACAATGTTTGGAAGGTTTATTGTTGAATTCAATCCATGAGTGGATGAATTTAAAGAAGAACTTGTGATAGTTGCCATAGATTTGAAAATTTGATGATAGTAATGCAAAATTGAGACAGAGATTAGAAAACACAAAATAGAATAAGAGACAGAAGATTTAACAGTTGGCCAGGAAAGAAGGAATTTAGCTAGAAATTATCATCGGAGTTGAACAAGTTTGTCGTAAAAGTAACGAACTCGCCGAAGTTGAGCTCTGATATATACCATGTGAACATAGAGTTATAAAAGGTATGATGCTCACATAAACTACTATCATGAATCATAAACACAATACAATCACCACCTCATATATAGAAAGGGAGGAAGAATCTAGAATGTAACAAACTCAAGCAAGCTAGCTATGCACAGTGGCGGATACAGAATTTTTTTGTAGGGTGGGCACATTTTGGGTCGACCATAAACGAAGCGGAAAAAAATAATGATAAAATAACATAGTTCATTAAATACTTAAAAATAATATAAAAATACCTCGTTTACAGTTGTCCTCTACGTGTTTTCATCTTTTGGAAACGCTCAATTACCTCTTCATCAGTAACATTCATAAGTTCGTCAACTTCTACAGCACAAATTACACAAGCGTTTAGGAAATCATCACCAATTCGATTGCGTAAACTTGACTTTACACGTTTCATCGCCGAAAAACATCTCTCAACAGATGCGGTTGCAACAGGCAAAACCAGTGATAGCTTTAGTAGTCGATAGACTAAATGATAAGATAGATGTTTCCTAGTCTCCACCATCACTTTAGCAAGTTCTGCGACACCATCCAATTTAGCGAACTTTTTGTCTTTTAGAACACTATGATGATACAAGGGAAGTTGATGCTCAAGCGTAATCTTTGCTTCTTCATCAAAATCATTTGGATAGAACTCACTCAACCGAAGTAACTTTGATGTGTCGAATTGAGAGAAACAGTCACGCGGACTCAAAGCTGCCATATTTTTAAGTAATTCCATGTTTATTTCATTAAAACGATCACCAAATTCTTGAAGCAACATATCCACAATAGCGTTAAAGCAGTCAAACTTAAAATGATGCTTATTGGTGATTTTGTTCCTTTGTCTCCGAGATGCAGCATAATCTTCCATCATGTTCAAATTTTGAATATCATGTTTTGTACAAAAGCTAGATGATTTTTCTAAAACTTGATCAAATCCATGTTCTCTAAAATTTTGCAAGACTGCTTTGGTTGATTCCACCAATGAAACTGCTTCTAGTATCTCTTGATCTTTCTTTTGAAGTCCTCTTGATAAACTATTCGTGAGCCCTAAAATGTGCAACATCAAATGCAGATAAAACACAAATTCAAAAGTTTCGAAATACTGTAGAATACCATGTGCTTGACTTCTGCTAGAATCATTAGGGCATTCTTTTACGATATATGCAAGCAACTTAACAATGGTTGGAAACAAATCAATCAAACGCATTAGTGTTTTGTAGTGAGAATTCCATCGTGTATCTCCTGGTCGCGCAAGAGAAAGCTCTTGATTTAACCCGGTTCCAGTTTTAATTAACCCACTGTTAATGGCTTTTGCTACTCTTTCTCTCTCAGTTTCTCGAATAATATCACTTCTTTTACAAGAAGCACAAACCACATTCATCAAAGTGGCTACCTTCTCAAAAAAACTCGCAACACCCAATTGTTTTTTTGCTACCTTCACAACCACCAACTGAAGCTGATGTGCAAAACAATGCACATAATAAGCCGATTTATTTTCATCTAAAATCTTTGCCTTCAACCCATTAAACTCTCCACGCATGTTGCTTGCTCCGTCATAACCTTGACCTCTTAGCCGGTTCAAACTCAAGTTATGTTTTGCGAAAAAAGTGCCAATAGAAGACTTCAAACATGAAGAAGATGTTTCCATCACATGTACAATTCCCACAAACCTTTCCTTGATAACTCCATGTTTATCAACATATCTCAAAACAATAGCCATTTGTTCCTTATTAGACACATCACTAGACTCATCAACCAACAATGTGAACACACCATCACCGAGTTCATCAAAGATACGTTTAACCACTATTTCTTCAAAACAATGAGCAATATCCTTTTGAGTACTTGGACACAAATATTTATTATTTCCTGGAGCTTTTGGTAACTTTTTTAATTCCTCATTTTGGCTTATGATTAAATCCATTAACTCTAAAAAAATACCTTTAAAACTTGAAGTTTGACTCTCATCATGGCCTCGAAATGGTAATGCACATTTCAAACAAAACCTGCAAGCTTGAATAGTAGCGGTCAACCGAATACGATTTTCTTTCCTCACAACATCATCTTGTTTATCAATGGCAACAGCAATAGACTGGGCTTGATTTACTAGATCTTCACATTTTTGAAGAGCTTTATTATGATAACTATCAACATCACCCACATGTTTATCAAATCTTGGTTCTTTCCAATTTCGATAGCCTGTTGTCAAAAATGCATCACGCCCACCTTCATTAGCTATCCCAATTCCAGCATAATCTCTACATAAATAACAACACAAACAATAGGCTTTGTCCTCTTTCACACTATACTCTAACCAACTGCGATGATCATCAAACCAAGTAGGTACGAAACGTCGATTTTTGTCACCCTTCTTTGTTTGTGGAAATGCATGTTCACGGGGTTGGCACGGTCCTTTTAACCAATATTTTCTCCTTATTTCATCTCTTTGATTTGGATGATACTCTGTAATTCTTATCCTATCAGCGGGATCCCAAGGAAGATTATCCAAATCAACTAGTTTAGGCATAGAAGGAGTTGACATGGGCCTCGGATTGTTACTAGATGGAATTTCACTTGAAGATGGAACTTCATCTGAAGATGGAACTTTTCTTTTTAAAAAACCGTTTAGAGTTGCTACACCAAAAACAAATATAATTCAGTTTATCAATTTACATAAAGAAACCGAGTTATCAACTATGAAAATTCAAAGAGATAAAAAATGTGCACCTTGTTTTACTTTGCGTGAAGACATCACAATTCACAGAGACAAAAACGCTCCAACGCAAGCAATATATCACAATTTAAAATCTGTATTTACGAAACTAAGTTAGCAACTAATATATTTTATTTAGTCATTTTCATCCTAATTTAACTTAAATATTAATTATTATGTAAATATACATTGATTACAAAAAAAATTATATAAACAATAGCTCTGAGTAGCCTCGTAAGCATAGGCTAAAAATTAATTTATCTTCAATTTCAAATTTATAACTTCCACACTTTAGGAGTAATTGAGTAAAGTAGTTTATATTAATTATTATATGACTCTCTGTCCAAAAAAAACTCTTTGTCCACCCTCTGTCCACCTCTGTCCACCTCTGTCCAACCCTTCAACCATCTTCCAAAATTCAACATCATGTCCAACCTTAAATGCCACACCGTACAACCGAGCACCACACTTCAACCCTCCACCACCCTACCTACTAAAGTACTAAATAAAGGTCTTTAACAAAAAAAAAAAAAAAACCAGAAAAAGAATGAGATTATGAATTAACAGTTCAAGAATCTCTACTTACAAAGTTACAATAGTCGGCCACTTATCAAGAACTCAAAACACAGAGCCTGGTCTGATCGGATTATCGCGGAGGCTGGAATCACAAAGGATGGAACTTGTTTGATCGGACACAAAGCCTGGTCCGATTGGATGATTGCGGATGATCGCGGAGGCTTGAATGGAAATCGTAATCGACGCAGAGGAAAAAAACCTACGGTGGGCACTAATACTAAATTACTAACTATATGGGCTTGATATAAATTACTAACCATACTAATCATGTATGTGGGCTGAACCTAGGGTGGGCACAGGCCCACCATGCTATTAAGATGCCTCCGCCCCTGGCTATGCATATAATCATCAATACAAACTGCCCATACTCATATACACTAATAGTTAGGATGTGAAGTAGAGGAAGAAGGTAGAATGTGTGTAGAACAAAGGAGGAGAAGTTGGAATATCAAATGACCACCATTAGAACCCTAACCCTAGCACCCTCAACAATTGTACACAACAGGTCCAACGCCACTAACGTCCTCTTTGGTCCAGTACCATCGTCCAAATTCAGCAATGCCTCCACCACTTTCCTCCATCGCCACATGTCGGATTACACTCCCCTAAACAATGCGCCAATAACACCTTTGTTATCGATTTTGCAGCTACTATGGTGGTGGAAGCGGCGCACAAAGAGAGGAAGAGTTCGTCGACGAAGGGGGTTGGATGTATGTATGATGGTGAACCTAGTCTTTATGGGATTGCAAGTTCACATATCGAAAAAACACTGACCGTGGTGGTGATGTTGTGTGTGAGAGAGAGAGAGAGAGAGAGAGAGAGAGAGAGAGAGAGAGAGAGAGAGAGAGAGAGAGAGGAATGTGAAAGATTAGGGTGTTAAATTTATTTTTGTTTCATTTATTAAAATATTTTTAAATAACTGGTAAAAAGACTAAAGTACCCTTGTGTGACCTAATTTAACTTTAAAAATTTGACTGCGTTAATGTCAAAGGACGTAACGTACAGATTTTTAGTACAATAAATACAAAAAGACTTCAATTTTAAAGTCAAATGACAATTCTTTGAAATTTGATATAAGATAATCGTTGTATTTACTCTCCATACTAACTAAAATGCTAAAAAAATCAGACTAATGATATGACAACTTTTCACCTTTGTTGCCTTATATTAAATGTTACAAAAATGTTCAATTCATGTTATAAACCATAAACTAGCAAAGGAAACAAAATTTTAGATGTTAAACCTTTCTAGAAACCACATATGATGATTTATAAACGTTGAGATGCCTTTTATAAAATGTAAAGGACCCATCTAAGAATAAATGAAAACTAAAAGGCAATTAAAATAAATAATAATTGGATTTATCTAGTGTTAGTTGAAATTATAGTGGTTTGTTGAGTGGGGGTCTTTCCAACATATAAGTTCGCACATGATAATACTATAAAAAGCCTTATGGATATGTATGTTTTTCACCCATGCAATTAACCTTTTTAAATAAACAAGCTTTTTGTTTGGGAGAGACATGGCTCTTACAGGAAAAATAATCGGGAATATAGAGATCAATTATGGTGGGAAAGTGTTACTTGATGTCTTGAGATACACACCAAACGACGTATCTTCCATTTGCCCTAATAAGGTTTATGCATGTAATCTGCTCACTGGCAACATAGGTGCTGTTGGATCCACCATTGTCTGGCACTTTACCCATGGTAATGAACTCCATTTGCTTTATGAATGGTTTAGTTTTTTGTTCATAATCTTATGCAATCTATATAATTTCGATTATCACCACGTGGGTTTGGTCAGTGCATTACAGCTGTTCGATTTTGAGCAAAGTTATATTGGAACGTAGATAAAAATAAGTTTGTGACAACAATATAAATATATGGAATTTCACAAAACAATATATTTGAAAAAAAAAAAAAACCAAACATGTTATATCGATCAAAGACATAAAAACGAATACTGATACTGCTTTAGATACTACTAATATCGATACTGACTTTGTTTAGGCCGCATCGGTTTGGCTTGTTCCTTTGCTGGTATGTGAATCGTACCAGACTACCAGTGGTACTTGGTAGAGTTGACAATAAAAAAAGTTTATTACAATATTTTTATTGCACAAAAGTTAATGTTAAATGTAACATAACATATAAAGTCGTGTTTTATCGATTTCGTTCTTCAAGGTACTGGTACAATCGTTCAATAAAGCATACCAAAATAATAATCTATTTCCGAGTACAACTTCGCCTTCTACAAATATGTACTTGATTGTACACAAGTGCGTATTCAATGTTTTAGTTTTTTTTTTTTTTTTTTTACAAAACAAGACATTTAGATGGTGGGTAAGCGGGCAACAAGCTGCGCCGCTATCCCCTTTTGAATCGCAAAGCCTATCCTGCTAAACACAAACCCTTGGTTCTTAGGGCTTTGCGAGTCACTGTGGACCACCTTCTGAACTCGTTTTAGAAACCGTACTGCTTCAGGGGCTAGAGACCCAAATGTGTCAAAAGCAAACGGCAGGAACACATGTTGATTCTCTAAACAGGCTGCTTCGTGCTTAGCAACCTTCTTAGCTTCTGCCCTCAAAACTGCCTGCCCCGGTGCAAAGCCGCTGTCTCGCAAACCTACCAAGGGGAAACCCCTGTCAGGTCAACACAAGCATGTTTGCCCCCAGCCCATCCAAACACAAGCACATCCGCAGGACGCAAGGTAGATCTCCCCTCCCGTGGATCAGTCAGAAAATTGACCGGTGCTTCTTTCTTGGCTGAGATCCCCGCCCTTCGAAGCACGTCCCATAGAACATCTCTGACCAAATCATGGCGGTACTTAAACCCCGGCAATTCCTTGCAGTGGAGCGCATGCTCGCCAAATTTATCCAAACATGTTTTTTTGCAAATGGGGCATGGTTCATCCGAGGGGAATAGCGGTATCATAAGCCGGTATTTGAGAATAGCCCTGTATTCGATCGCCGACATCCGCTGCCCAAGCCCTTCAATGGGCACAACAGTCAGAAAATCTTGAGCATGGGCCTCTTGAAGACATGCAAACGCTGCCTTTTGTCGCGGAGTCATGTCAAACTGTCCCTCCATAGTCTGCACGTGTTTACCATAAAGAGCACTCGCCAAGGTTTGTTGAGGTTTCTTGGGGGCGGTCTCCTTATCGGTATAACCGCCTAGATCAATTTCCGAAAGAACTGTTTTGACATTACTAAGTGCGAGGGTGTAGTCAGAATCCACCCCCATCACATCAGCACTCCGCAGGATGTGGTCCTGCAATCCCCACGACTGAGCCCTCGACACTACAAAGGCATATGTTCACACATCCCCTGCTGTGAAAATCCCTAAGCCCCCATGCCGCATAGGCAAGGATGCTAGCCTCCTTCAATGTTTTAAAAGGAAACAAACACAAGTAATTAGAAAAAAAAACAAAAACAAAATTTTAAACATATAAGTGAGTAAAATGAGTCTGTGTATATATTACAAGGAGTGAACATAAAAAGTAAACAAATAATAATAAAATAAACTCACTGTATATCAACGTTACCTTTTAACATATCCACAATATACAGTAATGGCCGGGTCTTTGCGATTTAAATGATTTGAATTGTATTTTAATTAAGCTGATGGAAAAAAAAGAATATATTTTGAGAATCATAATAATAGTATAAACATGTGTGTTTAATGTTTCAATAAAAATGATTCTATCTTGCAACTCTTCTTTGAGTCTATCTCATCTCTTTTCTCTTTAATTTTATTTGAAAATTATAAAATGTGTTACATGCATGTAGATATAATGAAACCGGCATTGATCAAACATCATTACTGTAATTGTATTATCAAATCGATACTAATATTTATTTTTATGGTTTTTATCGATGTAAAATATGACCTTATTTTTTAGGTTAATTACATCTGACAAATTTTATGTAATGAACCATTGTAAATTAATTTTTTCTTCATTATAAATGATATCGAGTACAAGTACCAGTACCATAAAGAAGCAATCTGTGTTAAGAATAATGCCATTTTTTAACCTTTTATTAATTTGAAGGTTTGTTACTCATAATTACATTAAGATTTATAACAATAAAAAGATAAAATATAGAAAGCATGTAACATAAAATGCTTACATACAATAAAATGTTAAAATTAAGTTATTTTTGTTTTGCAATAACAATATACAACCACGGCAAGAATATTATTCAAATCTAGCTTCAATTTTGTGTGCTCATCTTAATATTTAACCATTTAATTAATTAACATAACTGAATTTGCTTATGTTTTGCGTTTTTTTTTTTCCGTATGAAAAAGATGGAAAAAAGCAAACTGCAACAGAGGTAATCGAAGAAATCGGTGAGACCAACAACAAAATCGTATTTAAAGTAATTGAAGGAGTGATCGTAGAGGAGACCTACAAAGCATTCAAAATAACATTTAGTTATGAACAAAAGGATGGTAAGCAATGGGGAATTTGGACCATCGAGTTTGAGAGGCCGGATACAAGTGTACCATACCCAACTTCTTTCATGGACTATCTCTGCGGTATTTTAAAAGACATGGATGATTATGCTAGTAAATAGATCTCGATGCTCTATTATGACAATGAAGGAATGCCTCTACTCTTATGGATGCATGTGTTTAGCTTATAAAGCCATAACCACATAAAAATAAAATGCTATAAATATTTAGACTGTGATTTGTGTATGTAATATTGTAATGTATAATACATGTGATTATTTCCTTCCCTAGTGATTGTAAAATGAATCTTGAATGTTTGAAACCAGATATATAAATATTACATTAGAAATATAAATATTTAAACCAAACGCGTCACCGAACTCGTAACTGACACCCGACGAATTGACAATATAGTTCGGGTCTAAAACTATTGGGTTGGACATTGGCAATGTTTGGATTAAATGTTTAAGGACCAAAATAAAAGGAAAACAAAGAAAAAAAATATAATATGTTGAGCCCAGCCCAACCGAAGTGGATCTGGTCAGCCAGAATGGCCATTCGCCCGGCCGAATGACCATTCGCTCAGCGAACGACCTTTCGCATAGACAAACGACCTTTCGGCATGACCTGGGCTCGGGAACCGATTTAAAACAACTATAAAAACGATTTTAAACCCCATCTTTCTCATAAATACAACCTTAATCGTCCCCTATAGCCCCCATATGGAAAAATATAACCCCTAAACATCTCCAAAGGCTCAAGAAACATCATTTGGGTGACTTGGAAGGTGTTCGGTTGTGAGATTGAAGAGCTTTAGGTATAATACTTGACCTCTTGTGTTTTAGTCTTCTCTATTATGTTTTAAAACACCATAAACAAGTTTGTCCAGATCTGATATAAGTTTATAAAGATTAAAACATGAGTTTTCTAAAAGATTAACATGTTAAACATGGGGTTTTATGATTGTTATTTGATATGCTTGCATGTTATTCTATGTTGATGATTGTTGAACATCTAGCAGGGCTGGCCCTGAGCATGGGCCAGGTGGGCAGTGGCTTAGGGCCCGACCCTCAAATAGGCCCGGACATTTTTAAAAAATACACACACGCGCGCGCACACACACACACACACACACACACATATATATATATATATTAAATTCTATATTTAGGAATATATCTATACTATATTATAATGCATATTGGAGGGGTAGCTTTGGTAATTTGCCACTTTTAAGATATGTACAATTGTTTAAAGCATACATACAACCATTTCAAGCACCTTTAACTTCTTAAAATCTCCTCAAACCCTACAAAATACATCTGGCCGCCTCTTTGGTCTTTGGCTCCACCATTTGTGAGTTTTGAATTTTGAAATAGAGGTTTGAATTCAGATCTAGCTTTCACCTTTACAAACCTTCGTCATTTTCAATCCTGGTCTCTTGTCTCCTCTCTTTCTTTCTCACTCATCATCAAAAGAATCACGGTCGAATTTTGTGCTTGATTTTCTCACACACTATAAACCCTAGCCCCATCCCCATGTTGTCCAATCCCCACTTTGTCAATATAGGTATGTCCATGCTTGTTATATACTGTCTTCCTTTTGTTTTGCTCTAAGTTGTGTCCTATTTGGTTGGAAGAAGAAAGCTGCCATTGATGAACTAATTTTTTAGGATTAACTAATTTTTTTAGGATCAGATCTAAGCAGACTTGAAGCAGATGCGATTCTGGTCAGACTAGGGTTTCTCAAACTAATTTTTTATGATATGTTGTTGGTCCTTTTCTCACAGCTTAAAGTTGAAACATATTGGCTTTTGAAAACTTTAAAATCTTTTTTTCTTTAGGATACTTAAATTTCAGCAATTTAAATAATACTGAGTGTACTGTTGACCTTTGCTCTTTTATTCTCCCAACGACTACACCAACGAATGGAGCTACCTAGCGGATCTGGTGGTGACGGCTAGGGTTCCGCCACAAGCGGCGAAGACAACTACTTGGTGGTTATTAAAATTGGACCTGAAAAGAACTGCCTTGCAGCTGCAATAGTTCGTTTTTTTCATTAACATGCCTCATATGTTTGTTTCTTTGAACTATTTTTATCACAATGTCAGATTTTTAATGATATAGTTTAGTTGTCACTTCTCATTTACTATATCCAAAACAGTCGGTCAAACCCGGTTAACTATTCAACTAATGGACCCCGGATGTGACTATTCGACTACATCCCTGAAGGACTCTTTAGAACGCATCGATGAAGTCAATGCATTGTTGCAGGTAACTCTCTAAGCCTAAAGTACTATATTGGTTAGGAACTTCATTACAGTTTAATTTTCTATGCTCTTTTCAGTTTTAATATTCATGTTGGTGATAGATGTGTACTCTTTTACTCTGTTTTATAACTTTATAATTTATTTGGATAGATTTTATGCTTAATAATATGTTGGTGATAACTTCATTTTATGCATAGGGCGTTCATGTTTTGCATCTAATTTGAACCTTAACTTTTGTAAAGTATCAAAACTGGGCACTTTAAACAAATATCATTCAGGCGGTGGAGTTGCCAAAATTTCATTTATATAGAATAAAACCTTTTGATTTACTGAATTCAGACCTTCAACTTGTACCCTTGGAATGCTAAAGTTGTTGGTAGCCTACTTTAGATATGAAATATGATGTTGTTGCCATTTCCTTGTGATGTAGAGTGTAAATATAAACTTGGTAGTTCATGAGTAAAAATGGTGCTAATCTTGCAAATTTGACAGTCCTTTTATTTATTTTTTATTTAAAAAGCGCGCCTAGGCGCGAGGCGTATCAAGGCGCTGCCTAGGGCGCCTCAGGGCTCTGCGCCTACCCATTTTTCCAGAAGCGCAAGAAAAGCGCAAAATTTGACTTTTTTTTCCGTCGCTTTTGGCCCTGAGGCACGCACCTCTTATACACCATGTATTTTTATGCATAAAAATGTTGTACCTTGGTGTTTTTGGCTTGTACATATAGGTAAAATCATATAAAAACCTTATTTATAGCTATATAAAAAAAGATTTGGAATTTTTATTGTAATGTATTTGTTTTATTGTGATCTTAATCAAATTTTATGAAAATGGACTAAAATTGACCTGATTTAACTTAACCCAAACCCATATAGGCCCAGCCATTTTACTCCCTCTTAGTGCTAGAATCTAGAAAGCCAACTTTTTCGGCCAATGTTATAGATAAAAAGTAACAAGGATACAATACAATATATAACGAGTTGAGTGATAAACTAACAAAAAAACGAACCCTTCGTTGTAAATTGTCGCCGCCGCCGCATCGCGCGGGTCCTATACTAGTATATATATATATATATGTGTGTGTGTGTGTGTGTGTGTGTGTGTTTTATACATTAAAGTCTTGTTAGTGGAGTTGAAAAACCATGCTAATTTAATATAGAGATCTCAAGTTCAATCCTTGGCTCTAGCACCATATTCATTTTTTAATTCATTCCCCTTTACAAAATTTTGGGCCGAAATTTTTTTCGCCCGAGGCCCAAAATTTTTTAGTGTTCTTGAAAACGACCTTGACATCTAGGGTTTATAGATGATATTACTTATAAGGAATATTGCATGTTTTGATCATGTTAATGTATGATGGGTCTTGTGTGATGTTTATTTGATGTTCTTGATAGATAATATACATCCATGGTTTGTAAAAGTTAAGATTATAACATGTTTAAAAACGGACAGGATACATGTGTCAACTTATAGACTCTGTAGCATGACCTTAAACTATTTTTTTTATTGTTTCTTGGTATAAACATGTTGCATGTGATCTTAGCTTTCTGGAATGTATAAGATTGTTCGATTTAGTTATCGTTTGATGTGTTTTTGGAGTTTTATACAAACATGGGTCAAAATAGATTTTCGGATTACTATTTTGGGTCTACTTCAAATGACCATAACTAGAGTTTCACAAGGAGTTAGGTCATGAAATTTGGTCAATAGATATGTACATGATAACTTGGCTTTAGCAAATGGATTCATCTCGTTTGGATGAATACACGATGTTTGAGAATTTTTCTCGTAAACTGACTTGATGTGAATGTTTTCAGAACCTAGCTGTGGTAAACGATTTTTCATAATTTTTCTATAAGGTTTTGTCAAGAAACAAAAATAAAGTCATGATGAATGGAATCCTAGAAATATTTAGTAAACTTTTGGGAGTCTAATATGTTGTGCAAGTATTTTTCATAAAATCGTTTTGATAGTGCATAATATGTCCTAAAAACTCAGATTATGACATACGTGTATAAGTGCTTGTTTGAAGGCTTTCATGACTCGGTTATGACTTGAACTTGTATGAGATGTATGTGGTGTGTATAACCGATATTAAACATAATGTTCACCAACGGGTTCGTACGGTTTACTTGTGCATATAGTTACACTAGGTGTCATTTAAACGTTTTCACATTATTTAACGTTTTGGTAAAATGAGTTTTGTGGTGTATTGTGCATACACATATACTCACGTAGTGATACATATAATAGGGAGTCGGTTGCACGTCATTATTACTATCGGATTTGGATTTAGCTTTTGCAACCTAAGGTGAGTTTATCTACTTTTTCTCAAAAACATGCGTCTCGGGTTTTGAGACAACTTGATGAACTTTTCTAGTCCGGTTGGGACTACTTTTCCATCCTGGACTTTGGGATGCTTGATTCCTTGTGTAGATCAAATTTTGACTCTTTGTGTGGGTCGGGTTTTTATCATTTTGCAACTTGTTGCCCTTTGTGAACTAAACACCTCTATCATTGCAAAGTCCTTACATGTTATTGGGTTAATCGTTGGAGGCGAACGAGGTATTAGTTGATAACACTATTAGGTTGTGCAGTAGCCTTATGCTTGATGTGCTTGGGTCACGGGCATGAACTATTGACCACATATTCGACTAGTGTTGATAGACACTAGTACTCACTAACGCAAATTAACAACTTTGTAGTTCCCAATAATATTCCTGTTTAGTTACAATGAGTGGGTTAGCTACCCCTGACACGGACAAAAACTAATGGTATTTTGGCAACACTGGAAACTTTACTTTTGCTACTTAAATTGAGAACTCGCCAACTTTATGTGTCACGCTAGCATGCTTTTGCAAGTCTCTAGGTACGGAGCACGTTAGGGCGTGCATCATTGTGTCATGGGATAATTGAACACTGTTAACTTTTATATTGCTTTTCATTCATTTGGTTTTATCTTGGGCGCGTTGTTTTGCGCATGGTTTTAAAATGGCTATGTTTGGTTTACGCTTCCGCGACTTATCTAAACTTTTTGGTTAAACGTTAAACTTGATTTTTTGAAAAACGAACTAAATCGTTTGGGCATTTAGATTCGTTCATATGACTTATGGCTATGGGGATTCTGGCATGTCACACGCCTTGCGGTATAAACCGCACAGTGAAAATTTGAGGGTGACAAGTTTTATATGGCAACGACGGTCCGACGCACCTTGGTACGTACTTGGTTTTGGTTTTCCTGATATGTTTTGGACTGTTCAGACGATTGACCTTGCTGCCCTAATGGTACAAGATACCAGTTTGGTGATTTTCAAAGTAGCTCCCAAGAATCATGCATGTTGTAGGCTTTCGTATTGATGTTGGTGTCGCTTGAAGCGCTTCGTCTTGTACGATTGTTCACAAGGCGGATTAAAATGTTTTTGAAATTTCTTATTTTGGCACGCATCGACCTCGACCTCCTGAAAGAAGAATCGTTACTACGGTATTCACTGCAGTTCATAGCAACGAATTTTTTTTCACAAATACATCCCCAAAATATTTATGACTCTTGGTCGGTACCTATCTACATCTACACTATATAATAAAAGAAAACACATGAGGGACACATGGCACTCCCTCATGAATTCTCTCATTTTCTTATTTAATTTAATATAATAATTGATTTGCAGAAGCATATTATAAATTTATTAAAATGAATTTTATTCATTATTGTTCGTGCATGATGTCCCTAGGCTAGTATATATGTTGTTTGGACGAGTTTCGGGGTCTTTGGAGATATTTATAAGCGTTTTTTAGGGTGTTTGGGTCTGTCAGGCGATCAGGCATCCTAAAATGGCGATTAGAAGACCAATCGCATGTTATTACATGCGATTGGGTGTGTAATTGTGTGTATGTATAGGCGATTAGGCCCAATCGCCTATACTGCATGTGGTATAGCTATCCAATCGCCAATACTGGTCTGTACGAGTAGAAGGGGTATAAATAGGCCCAATCATTACCCGAATCATGTGTTCTTGCCACACACACTCCCCAAACACCCTCCCCCAGGTCTGAAAGTCTGAATTGATCATTGTAAACACTCGTGCTCTATTTTAGTAATTAATCTTAAAGCTTTTGACCCATTTGTGTGTGTTAATTACTCATATATCATTGTTTCTTAGTTGTTTTTGTTATTAGAACATATTTAGAGGATTCCGCACTCTGAATATAACCCTCGTGATTGTCGGGTGACCCGTTCGTCGATCCTACAAGTGGTATCAGAGCCGAGGCTCTTATCACGAGCGTTTTGATAACAAAAACTAGTGAAAACAGGTGGGTTTTTGTGTGAAAGTTGTGATTTTTAATCAAAAACCTGTTTGAATTTTGAAACCTTGAGTTTTTCACAAAAAACCCTTATTTTCAAATTCTTAGTGTGTTTTTATGGATGAAAACATGTGTTTTTGATTAGGTTTTGTTCTAAAATTGTTTTGGAATCTTTTCTAATCATTTGGGGATTAAAGACATCGTTTTGGATAAGATTTTGAGGCAAAAATGGTAGTTTTTGAGCAAAAGTGAAGTTACAGATCAGATCAGGCGATTAGACACCCAATCACGTGAATAGTTCTGGTGATTAGCCCAATCGCGTGAATAGTTCTGGTGATTAGCCCAATCGGGTGAATAGTGCTAGCGATTAGCCCAATCGCGTGAATAGTGCTGGTGATTAGCCCAATCGCGTGAATAGTGCATGTGATTGGCCGCTAATCACGTGGTGTGACCCAATCGCCTATAAAACCCTAATCGCTCAACTGTTCACTAGCAATTACACCAATCACGTGTAAAAACTAGTGATTACATCTGTAATCGCCTATAATCATCTGTAATCGCTATTTAACACATAATTACATTCCCCAATCACCAATAACCATCTGAAAGTGAAAATTTAACTAAGTATCGGACTTTTAACGAACTTAAACATATGGCAAACCCGTGGGGACATCTGAATCAACCAAGGCAACATTATAACCAACAAATGAACAATCAAACAAACGTACCCACGAACCCTTGGCAATTCTCAGCCGAGCGCAACGCGCAACGGATGCAACAAGCGCAAATGCAAGCGAATGTTGCCGGAACCAATCCGTGGGCGCTAGCGGCTCAACAGCAGGCAATGAATACGAATCCGTGGGCACTCGCAGCTGCTGCAAATCAACAGACAAATCATCTATCATCCGTTCTCTTAAGTGACTTAGAGACTGGTAGTTCGAATAGGGCACCGAAACTGCAATACATTTCCGACTACCATGGATGGAAGGGAAGATTTCAGACATACGTTGAGGGCATTGATGGTCTCGTATGGTCAACAATTGAGACTAGGTACAGCAGGCCGGTGGTTGAGAATTCAAATACTCCGATCTCACTGGAAGATATGAATGAAGATCAGAGGAAGAAGTACAACTACAAAAAGAAGGCGATGGCAGCGTTAAAACAAGCTCTTCCCAAAGACATACTTCATCAATTCGCACAGTGCACTACGTCACAGATGCTTTGGTTAGCGCTTGCTGAGCGAAACGAGGGAAATCTGAAGACTCGAAAGGTCAAAATGGATCAACTCAAGAAGGAGTTCGAGAACTTCAATGCTATTGGGAACGAATCGCTGAGAGACATGACTGCAAGATACTACCACTTGATGTCTGAAATGTATCAGTACGGGGTCTTGTACACATCTGCAGACCTTGTAGAAAGATTTGCAGAGGCGCTACCTCCTCACTGGCATCAGTGGCTGGACATCCTGAAATCAAACAATGCATATCAGACACTCTCCATCAATGAGTTCATAACCGAGCTGGAGAACAAGGAGATAGAAGAGATCAGGAGGGCAAACAAGGCACTCATTCCTCAAAATCCCAGTATCTACTACGGGAACCCTCATCAGGACGCCAGTGTGGGTGGATCCAAACCACAGACTACTTTTGTGGTTAATCCTGATCCAGTTTATGCCTTTGACAACTATTGTCCCCCAACTGATGTTCCTCCTCCAGTCTATCCCTTCGGACAAGGAAACCAGTATCCTTTGAATTATAATACTAACCAATTTGTTGTTAACCCTTTTTCTCATCTTGCAGCACCAGCACAGGCAACTTCAAACTTTGGTGGACCTTCTACATCAAGGTTTGGTGGGGCTCCAACTACAAGTTATGGTGGATATGGAGGTGCTTTGACTTCAAGTCATGGTGGCTATCGGACCAACCCAGCCGCAGAGCAGCTGAACACAACAGGTTTAGAGAAGGTGACTGTAGAGTTAGCCCAAGAACACATGGCTCTACTATCAACCTTGGTCAACTCCTACAGTGGATTGGTTGTAGGACAGATTGGGAATCCTCATCTCACACAAGAGGATTACGCGCAGATCGATAAAGATGACATGGATCTGATAGACATCCAGTGGCATTTTGCAAGTGTGGTGAGAAGGGCAAAGGAGTATATGGACAGGACAGGGAGGAGAGATGTTCTGATCAACAACAACACTAAGTTTGGGTTTGATAAAACTAAGGTCACGTGCTACAACTGTGGCACCAAAGGGCACTTTGCAAGAGAATGTGACCGACCGAAGCAATAAGGGCATCAGAATCCCTTCAACAACAACAGAGGCAATCAGAATCAGAGGAAACAAGCTCAGACACAACCTAACCCAAATACTGAACGAGCTCTTGTCCCTAGAAACAACCAAAACCAGAACAAGAGGCCTCCTGCAAAAAACAATCAAGGACAAGCCTTGGTAATTCAAGCTGATGAAGGTTTCAACTGGAACCATCTAATCACTGGAGAAGAAGCTCCCCAGGGTGGTGCATCATGCTTTTCCCAACAAACTTCTGATGCACTAGTTGAAGTTGAAGAATGCCCAAGTCAGTCTGGCGTTATTATTCCTGAAGCTGAAGCATCCGACTGTGACTCTGAGTGTGATTCTGATATGGGGGAAGACTTGGAAGATTTGTTAGCTGAAGCAGACGCGTTGATCAGCAAAAGATCGTTTCTTGTGGATGCTGACTGTACAAAGAACAACTTTGGCGAATTCTTTGGAGCTAAAAAGACTGCAGCTCATTATGCTTTGATGGCTATTACAGAATCGTCAAACAAGGTATGTTCTTCCTCCAATTCTAAGATAGAGTGTGTAGAATGTGGCAAGTTGAAGTACAGAATTGATGTCTTATCAGATGAAATTCTGAACTTCAAAGCTGACTTAAGTCAATGCCAACAGAGTAATGATCTTTTGAGAGCAAATGAAAAGGCACTCAAAATCACCATTGAAACTCTGAAGAAAGATACTCCTGAGTGTGATCAGCTAAATATTCTCAGTGTCCACCTCCGGTGAGATTCGAAAATCACAATTTTGATGTCTTGCCGAAGGAGGAGCTAGTGGACGTGACAACTGCAGCAGCAAAATCTGCAGAGGCGGTCAAAGCAACTGAAGCAGCTAAACCTACTGAAGTTACTAAGGCTGCAACACTTGCTGAAGCTGTCAAACTTGGTGAGAAAGCTGATGATATTAGTGTGTACGACACAGACTTGTCGGATGATGAGCTTGATGAGCCTCCTAGGTATGCACCGGCCAAGGTTCAAAATGTTCCTCTTGAAAACCATATCATTACTACTGAAACCTTGAGTGAACTTGAACCGAAAGTGCAAACCGAGGATGGCAGAAGGATTAAGGTATTTTATAAACTTAAAGGGTCTGAAAAGGTATATGCTGATGAGGAAGTCCCTCTTAGATGAATCGCCCCTGGTCTAATTGCTAAAATCTGGCAAGAATCTGTCATTACCATTGAAAAGGAATAGGGTAAGGGTAAGGGTAGAAAGGAGTAGGGTAATCAGTCAAATGAATACAACAAGAAAAATCAAAAGAAAAACACTGTTAATCCTCAAAGTCATGCTCAGAAGAAAAGTCCGAAGAAGCATGTCACTGAATTTGTTAGATCTACTGGAAATGAGATTAACGACGATCCTCATGTCGATGTGCAAAGAAAATTCCTTGAGGATCTGAAACACAAAAACTCATTTGCCAGTTCAACAAATAGCAAGAACAAAAAGGAGAACAAGTCCGAATCTCCTCGATTTGAAGAATACAGATCCTGTCATAAATGTGGGGAACGTGGGCATTTAGTCGTTGCGTGCCCTGAATTTAGACGAGAAAGGATCAAAGTGGATGATGCTCCCAGTTCTAGCAAAACTAAACAACCTATTTCCCCTAAACTTTCTGAAAAACAAAAGGGAAAGCAGATTGTTTATGACAACCGAAACAAAATTTCTATGAGCCAAAAGCCAGTTGATGGCAGGGGTCCACAGTTGAGGGGGAGCACTATTCCCACAAAGGTTCAAGCAGCGCCTAAGCCACTAGCAAAGGCTGCAGCTAAACCACAGGGCAACCCTAAAACTGCTCCACGTACAGTTAAATCTGAAGTGGATCCAAAATCTGTTCCTCCTAAGGAATCTAAGGCTGGATCTTCTAGCCCCAAAGCAAAGAAGAAGCCCAAGCCAAAGAAACCAAAACAGGTTTGGAGAACCAAGTCACCAACCAAAATTGGAGAATCATCTGCTAGTGATAACACTGCCGGACCATCGGGAACAACACCAACTCCAAACGGAAGATGGGTTGATTTTCCGACTTTAGATGAAGATGGTACACCTAAGACCATGAAGGCTTGGGTCCCCCTTGACCACTGAATTTTTAAATGTTTGTGCAGGGAGTTCCACAGGGCCTGATCAGCAGCCTATGGATTGTTGATAGTGGAGCTTCTGGGCACATGACAGGCGACTTATCCCTGCTTTTTGACATAAAGAATATTAATGGGGGGGGTATGTTGCTTTTGCTAGTAATAAAGGGGGTTATATTACGAAAGAAGGCAGTATGAGTAACGGATTAGTAAGCTTTGAGAAGATAAGCTTTGTAAAACAAATAGACCACAACTTGCTGAGCGTCTCGCATATATGTGATAAAAAGTTCACTGTGTTCTTTGATGACAATGCTTGTTTCATTCTGAAACCTGGATTCAAGATACCAAAAGAGTGGGTTATGATCTCAGCTCCCAGGGTCAACAACTTATACGTCCTGGATATGAGTCGAGCCATGACAACAGAAGGTCAAGTCACTTGTTTTCTATCGGAAGCGACAAAAAAGGAATCGATCATGTGGCACAGACGTATGGGACACATCCATCTGAGAAAAATGAACCACCTGGTTCAGAATCAACTGGTGGAAGGTGTTTCTATTAAAAATTTTCATCTAAACGACGTCCGTGTCTCATGCAAGAAAGGGAAGCAGAAAAGGAAGTCTCACAAACCTAAGAAGACAAATTCAGTTAGTCTACCTCTCGACGTCTGCACATGGACCTTTTTGGCCCAGTCAATCGGAAGAGCAAGAACGGTGACTTATACTGCTTGGTAGTTACTGATAACTATTCAAGGTTTTCTTGGGTCATGTGTATGAAGCACAAGAGTGAAACTTTTGAATACTTGAAGAATCTGTTCAAAAATTGGAAAATCTATATCAACTAAAGATCCGCAGGATTAGAAGCGATAACGGGACAGAATTCAAGAATCATGCTATGGAGTCGTTGTGTGCAGAAAAGGGTATTCATCATGAATTTACAGCACCGTACACTCCTCAGCAAAATGGGGTTGCAGAAAGAAAGAATCGGGCTCTTATTGAGGCAGCCAGAACAATGCTCGCAGATTCGACCTTGCCTGTGATCTTTTGGAACGAGGCAGTTCACTACGCGTGTTATACTCTAAATAGGGTACTAACGGTATAGAAGCTTGGCAAGACTTCTTACTAGCTTCTGAACCGGAGGAAACCGTACTTAGAGTTTCTGGAACCTTTCGGAGCTCCATGCACCATGATACATTATTAGGACAAAAAGGATTGGTGAAACCACTTTTGTAAACCTTAGTCTAATTCACTTCTGCAAAATATCCTAGGTATAGAACTACTGAAGAAAGAAGACTAAAGTACTGAAGAAGGATTCAACAAGTACTGAAGAAGAAGTATCAGAAGTTCTGAAGTCTAACCAGACATTTCACTGAAGAACTACTGAAGACAAACTACTCCATCAGCTCTTGTAAAGAATCTTTTTCACCGACTTATGTTTCAGTATTTTATTAGTTTAGTATTCCTTTATCTTTTTGTACAAGTTCCAAGAATGCAACTTGTTGCAAATTGTTTCTGACTTGCTTTTTGGCAAGGTTCATGCATATGTAAAGTCTATAAATAGATGGGTTCATCCCTCTGTTTTAGACATTGATTTTTGATTAATACAGAAATCCTTCAAAGCTTATTATTGTTCTTATTTCCATTTCATTTATTGAGAATCTGTTTGAGTATTTATTATCATTCACATTCAATACTTAGATTCTCATTAAAACTTGTCTTTAGATTTCAAACATCCAGGGGGAGTAATAACTCCTGTTGATAGTGTAGCTTTACTTAATCATTCCGCTGTGCAAATCTGATTGAGCTTGCTAAACACATAAGTGTTCACTAGCAAGAAATACATCAAGAGAAACACTGATCCAACAATCGGTATCAGAGCACTGGTTTATCTGATCACATATCAATCTAACACATTGAGAATCAGACACAGGCTCTTATTGATATTCAATAAAGGATTAAAAGTTCACTTTTATCAACATGCATCACTTTAAGAGATATTTGACAAATCAATACTCTTTAAAATGGATGCTCATAATACTGGTTCTGCCAATAAACCTGCTATGCTAGTAAGAAATGAATATAATATCTGGCAAAGGAGAATGGCACATACATTATCACAGACCAACATTTGTTGCTGGAAATCTGTGATATATGGTCCTCACAAACCAGTAAATATCAATCTTGAAACTAAAGAAGAAATACCAAAAGACCCAAAAGACTATACAGATGATGATTTCCTAAAACTTGAGCTTGATGCTAAAGCTTTCTCTATGTTGGCAATGGCACTCCCAAATGAAATCTACTCTGGACTATTACATTGTGATAGTGCCAAAGAGCTTTGGGACTGCCTAAAAGAACAGTTTGGAGGAACTGAAGAGGTGATTGCCAACAACAGAGAAATCCTGGCTCAACAATATGAAAGTTTTGGTCATATAAATAGGGAAACTTTAACTCAAAAATTTGAAAGATTCTCCTCATTAATATCTGAGCTAAATTTAAATGGTCAGACCTACACAACTGTATCTATGCTTCATAGATTTTTAAGGTCTTTACCTGAAAAATGGGAAACATACTCTATAGTCCTAAGATCCTCACCAGACTTTAGCTCCCTCACTCTTACAAAATTACATGGGAGATTACTAACTTTTGAAAGAGAAACTGATCAAAAGAAAAAGTTGCAAAGTTCTGGTAAAACTGCTGATGACTATCTACCAAGTAGTACAGCACTCTTGGGACAAGATTCACCTACTTGTTCAAATAGTTTTGGATCTTTTGACCACATTGACATAACTGCTGGGATCTCATCTGAAAGATCATTCCCAGGTTATGACAATGAAGAAAACAGTCAAAATGCTGATAACATGTGTTTTATCATGGATGATTTAAAAGATTTCAGCAATGATGACTTAGAAGAAATGGACATTTTACACCAACTGGCCATGTTAAGTATTAAAACAAACAAATTTTACAAAAGGTCAGGAAGGAAATTTCCAGGACTTAACATTTCTACAAAAAGTGGTTTTGACAAATCTAAACTTAGATGTCACAAGTGTCAGAAGTTGGGACACTTTGCTAGAGAGTGTAGAATCTCTAGCTACAACCAATCTCAGTCTGGAAATCTGTATAACCCTAGTTATAATAGGAAAAATGGAACACAAGGGAGTGCACATTTTGTACAGGCACAAGCTCCACAAATCCAATATGTGCCACAAGTACAATATGTACAGATGCCTGCTCAACAGATGCAGAGCCAACAATCAATCCCTCCCATTTCAGCTGCTCAACAACCTCCACAGACTCAGCAACCCTCACAACAAAGCTTGTTCACCTCAGGGTATGTTGACTGGAGCAGTCTTCCTTTTGACACTACAGAGTGTAATCCTGATGCAGACAACAAAATGTTTGACATCAACTGGGGAGAACCTGACAATGGCAGAAAGAATTTTGCCTTAATGGCATTTGAGGGCTGCACCTCAAAATCTGCCCTGTCTCAGGTATCAAAAGAATCTTTAACAAAACTTTGTTCAACTTCATGTAAAGAATCTTTTGCTCTCATAAGAGAGACTAATGTGCACTTACAAGGCAAAGCAAATGACTCTGAGAGAAAGTTCACTCAGATGAAATGTGATTTAGAAAGAAAACTTGCTGCAAAAGCAAAAGAAAATTCTAAATTAACTAACAATGCTATTGAAACCCAAGCACAACTTAAAATCATGATAGATGACCTAGGAAATGTCAGAAAAGAGCTTGCTGACACCAAGGTCACCTGTGAAAAATGGGTAGAATCTTGTAAGGGGTACCAACTGCTGCTAAACAAACAAAGTGCTTCAAATGTTAGGTTTGGCATAGGGTACAATCACACTGAAACACCAACAGATTTTCCCCCAAAACTAATGAAGATGGGAGAAAAATTGTTTCAGGTGAAACTTCTGAAGAGAAAGAATGCACATCTTTCCATGAAAACTTTCTAAAAACTCACAAAGAAAGTTCTTCAGAAGTACTGATAAAATCTGACTTTAGGCCATCAGTAGTTTCATCTACATCAGGAGTTGAGTACCTAAAAACTACTGATGACCTAAAACCTATCAAAACAGTCAGAAATGTGCTTTTAAATGAAAAAGAAAAGGCAAAAGAATGTGAAATCTGTGGTCTGTTTAACCACAAGACAAAATTTTGCAGATATAGAAAAGGAATTCAGTACAACAAGAAAATTTCACAACTGGTTGTGGGAAAACAAATCAAAAATGATTTTAAAGAAACTTTTTCTCCCAGGAAACAACAACCAGCAAACACCTTTTCTCAGAAAAAGATGAAATCTCAACAAAAATCTTTTTCTCAAAATTCTATTTCAGTAATTAGACCTACATCATCAGTAGTTTCACAAACTGCTGAGATAAAAGATCTCATGAACATGGTACAACTACTGATGACCAGGGTTAATGGTGGTCCTCAAAAGGATACCACCATTGTTCTTAATGAAAAATCCATTGCCAAAAAGACATGGATTCCTCAACCTGGTCAAGAACAAACTGTTAATGTTCTCAAGAGCAAACCCAAAGCCAAACTGGCTTGGGTTCCTAAATCTAACTAATTTGCTACTTTATGCAGAGGGTCTCCAAAGGCTTAAATAGCATTTGGTATGTGGACAGTGGAGGCTCAATGCACATGACTGGATGCAGATACCTAATAAACAATTTTATCAGTCAAAGAGAAGGATCTGTATCCTTTGGGAACAATTCCAAGGGATATGTGCTGGGACATGGCAATGTCTCCTCTGGCAAAATACAGTTTGACAAGGTCAATCTGGTTGAAAACCTTGAGTACAACTTGCTAAGTGTGTCTCAAATGTGTGATAAAGGATATTCTTCCTTTTTCACAAAGACAACATGCAAGATCATATCACCAGAAGGCCAGAAGTTGATAGAGAAGATCATTGAAGATCATACTTTGTTGATAGCCAAAAGATGTGGCAATGTCTATGCAGTGGACATTGAAAAGGACAAAGTACTGAACAACACTACCTGTTTCTTCTCAAAGGCATCAACTTCAGAGACTGATCTCTGGCACAGGAGACTTGGCCATGTGAACTTTAAAACCATAAATAAAGTCACAAAAATGGGCTTGGTCAGAGGTTTACCTTTGAAAGTATACCAGTGTCAAGAACACTGTGTATCCTGTTTAAAGGGAAAGCAACATAAGTCCTCCTATAAGTCTATTGAAGAATCAAAAACAACTGCATGTCTTCAACTACTCCATATGGACTTATTTGGGCCTGTAAAAATCATGAGCCTTGGTAAGAAGAAGTACTGCTTGGTCATCATTGATGACTATTCAAGATTCACTTGGGTATTCTTCTTATTCTCCAAGGATGAGGCAGCTGAAATCATCAAGTTCTTCATTCTACAAGTAGAGAAACAATATTCTCTATCTTTCAAAGCCATTAGAAGTGATAATGGGACAGAGTTCAGGAACAAAACTCTGGATAAATTCTGTTTGTCTAAAGGGATTATTAGACAATTCAGTGTTCCCAGAACTCCTTAACAAAATGGTGTGGTAGAAAGGAAGAACAGACATTAATTGAAGCACCAAGAACTATGTTAGCTGATTCAGGCCTACCATTGTATTTCTGGGCTAAAGTAGTTAACACTGCATGTTATGTTCAAAATAGAGTCCTTGTCAACAAGAGACACTCCAAGACTGTCTATGAAGTTCTTCATGGCATAAAGCCCCTTATCTCCTTTTTCAGGGCTTTTGGATGTCAATGTTTCATTCTAAACATTAAAGACTCTATTTCAAAGTTTGCTGCTAAAGTTGATTCAGGTTACTTTCTTGGTTATTCTTCCACTAGAAAAGCCTACAAGGTTTTTAATTCAAGAACCAAGATAGTAGAAGAAACACTGAATGTCAAGTTCAATGAGTCAAAACACACTCTCATTCTAGCACATCCTGCTGAACTCCTTGACCTTAACAGCTTCCACTTTGGACCTGAAAAGACTGTTACTTCATCTAAACCTACTTATTATGGTGATCAAAGGTTTGATGATAAGGATCCAGCACCATGGACTCCTCAAACAGTCATTAAGTCAACTTTCAAACCTTCAGAAGTTTCATAAACTTCTGATTCAACAACTGCTGATGTACAAACTCAAACATCTGCTTCAGCTCCTACAACTACTGAAGACAGTCAAACAGCTGAACCAGACATTATAAACCTCAGTGGTTTGTTTGATTAAGTACAAGAGCCACCTACACCTGTCAGTGGTTTACAACAACTGATTGAACACAAAGATCATCCATTGGAACAAATCATGGGTGATATTGCTTCAGGTGTTCTCACAAGAAACCGGCTTTCCAATTTTGCTTCTTCTCAGCATTCATTTCTCAGTTAGAACCTAAGAAGTACCAAGAAGCCCTCAAAGACAACAATTGGGTGGAAGCTATGCAAGATGAGCTGCTTCAATTCAAGAAGCATCAGGTTTGGGAAATCTGTCCCTTACCACCAAACAAGCCACCAATTGGCACAAGATGGGTTTTTAGGAACAAACAAGATGAAGTTGGTATGATCATTAAGAACAAGTCAAGACTGGTGGTACAAGGTTACTCTCAAGAAGAAGGAATTGATTATGATGAGACCTTTGCTCCAGTTGCAAGGCTTGAGGCCATCAGGTTATTTCTGGCCTATGCCATTTCCAACAAAATAAAAGTTTTTCAAATGGATGTTAAGAGTGCATTTTTGTATGGAAAAATCAAAGAGGAAGTGTATGTTTGTCAGCCACCTGGGTTTGAGGATCCTTCTCATCCTGAGTGGGTGTACAAACTTGACAAAGCTCTTTATGGGCTCAAACAGGCTCCAAGAGCCTGGTATGAAACACTTTCCAACTTTTTACTCAAAAATAACTTTACAAGAGGCTCCATTGATATAACTCTTTTCATTTAGAATGTTGGAAATCATGTCTTACTTGTTCAAATTTATGTTGATGATATCATATTTGGTTCAACAAACCCAAAATTGTGTGATGAATTTAAGAAACTCATGCAATCAAAATTTGAGATGAGTACAATGGGAGAACTGTAGTACTTTTTAGGACTGCAGATTAAACAACAAACTAATGGAAATTTTATACATCAATCAAAATATGTTAAAGAATTATTGAACAAATTTTCTTTACAAGACTGTAAATCATGTTCCACTCCCATGACCCCTACCACACAAGTTGAACCAGATGATCAAGGAAAACAGGTTGATCAAACCAGGTATAGATGTATGATAGGTTCCCGTTTGTATCTAACTGCTTCTAGACCAGATATTATGTTTTCAACATGTGTCTGTGCTAGATATCAATCAGCTCCTAGGGAATCACACCTCATTGCAGTCAAAAGAATCTTCAGATATCTGAAAGGAACTCCTACACTTGGAATTTGGTATCCTGCTTCAAGCAATACCAAGTTATCAGCTTTTTCAGATAGTGACTATGCAGGGAGCAAAATCTCAAGAAAATCAACATCTGGTGGTTTTCAATTCTTGGGAAACTGTCTAGTGTCCTGGCAATCAAAGAAGCAAACATCTGTTGCAACTTCAATTGCTGAAGCTGAATACATTGCAGCTGCAAGTTGTACATCACAGATACAATGGCTCCAATATCAACTTCTTGATTATGGAATCAAAGAGACCAAAACACCCTTGCTTGTAGACAGCAAATCTGCCATTAGCATCATTCAAAATCCTGTTCAGTTCTCAAAAACTAAACATATTGAAATCAGGTATCATTTCACAAGGGATTGCTATGAAAAAGGCAAGATTGAAGTGAAGCATGTCACAACAACTAATCAGATAGCATACATATTCACAAAACCCCTTGACACATCAACATTTCAGAAGTTAGTATCCATGCTTGGGATGCTAAATTTGTAAGTGTTTCTTTTACTTCTCTGCACATATTTTATTTTTCACTTACAACTGTTTTTAGACCAAAAACTTCTGAAAAACAAAAAGAGAGAAACTACCGATGAACAAAAACATCAGTATGGGAATATTTTCTGAAAAATGAGTAACTTCTGATAAAATAATCTTCAGAAGTTATGAATAAAGTGTTTATAGACATTCTCATCAGTTGTTAATAAACTACTGAAGAGAAAATGGGAACTACTGATGACAATTGTTCTTCATCAGCAGTTTTGTCATTAAGGGCAAATCAGACATTTCCAATTTCAGAAGTTTGACCTAGGGCGGTTACAAACTTCTGATAAACACCTTTCCCAACACTTATCCATTTCAAAAGCCAAAATTCCCTCCTTCTCTCTCAAAAAGCTCTCAAACCCTGAACCTGCAAAAACACTGTTTGATTCACACACACACAAACTACATGGCTCTAATACTGAAACAGGGACACAATCAAAGAGGCTATTTCGAGAAACATGAAGACTGGTCCCAATACGACGAAATCATTGATTTAGTCTTAAATCCCAATACTTTACTGCCCTCACCATTGATCCTCCAATCCACACTGAAACTCTTAATGAGTTCTGGGCAAATGCGGAGACGGTGACAGTAAATGATAAGGTGATCTCCCTCAATTCAACCATCCAAGGGAGAAGAATGGCAATCACACCCGAAACTTTGGGAATTAGATTGGGTCTAGATGATGTTGGTGCCCCAGATCAATTTCCAAACTCTGAAATTCATCTAACCATGACAGAGTGTGGTTACCAAGGTACTGTCTCACATGCTACTATTTTAAGAAATATTTTGAACCTAAGTACAAACTTTTGTTTCACTATATAATAATGTGTTTGAGTCCAAAAACTGGATCTTATGATCAGATGCCCTCTACTTTTCAACCTATTTTTCATTCCATTGTGAATGAAACAAAATTCAGGGCATCAGCACTTTCTTCAATGAGTTGGTGTTACATCATCTCAATTCTAAAAAGAAGTTTTTGTTGTATCCAAGATTTATTATGCAATGCATAATAAAGGAACTTGGAGAAGAGGTGCTTGTGGGCCAAACAACTGTTTTAAATCCTTTAACCTCACAAGCATACTCTAGGCACAATAAACCGGCCACCTGGCCATAAGATGACCAAGGGGAACACACAACAGTCCCCAAGGAACCCTCATCTTCCAAACCTTCACCCAAAAAGGCCAAGAAACCAAAACAGCAAAAACAAAAACCCACCAGCCTGAAAAGAAAGGTAGTTCAGGAAGTTGAGATGCCTGAACTTGCTAATGTACAATCTGCACTTGAGATGTGACTGAAACATCCTCTCAGTCTCATCCATCTCAAAACCCCACTAGAGCACCAATCACCATCTTATTTAAAAGAAAGAAATTCAAGAAAACAATCCCCATAGACTCTTCTTTTGAAACTGCTGAACCCATAGACCAAACTACTGAACCAGCACCACAAATTTCTGAACCTGAAGCCCTTGAAATTGCCAAACTTCTCTCTGGTACAGGTTTATGTTGATGATATTATTTTTGGGACTACTAATGATGAAATGTGCAGGGAATTTGAAAAGCTTATGCAGGACAAATTCGAGATGAGCTCGATTGGGGAGATGCAATTCTTCCTGGGTCTACAAGTAGAACAAGAGTCGGGGATCTTCATCCACCAGACAAAATACGTTTCTGACATCTTGAGCCGGTTCCAGATTGAAGACTCTACTTCAGTAGGCACCTCAATTCAGACCAATCACGGGATTGGACTTGACGAGAAAGGACAAGCTGTTGATCCTTTTCTTTATCGAGCAATGATAGGCTCACTAATGTACCTCACTGCATCAAGACCTGACATAATGTTCACGACATGTCTACTATCAAGATACCAGTCAAGGCCGAAACAGTCCCACCTGGTTGCTGTGAAGAGGATCTTACGTTATCTAAAGGGTTGTACGACCAAAGGTCTATGGTACCCTAATGACGATAAGTCTGATCTCATCGCTTTTAGTGATGCTGACCATGGCGGATGCAAGAAAGACTTAAAATCCACATCGGCTGGATGCCAGTTTTTGGGACCAACACTAGTCTCGTGGCAGTGCAAGAAGCAAGCCTCGGCAGCCTTATCCACCTGTGAGTCAGAATATGTAGCGGCATCTAGCTGCTGCTCCCAGGTTCTTTGGATACAGCAACAAATGAGAGACTACGGTTTGAAATTTCTTAATACTCCCATTCACTATGACAATGAGTCCGTTATAGCTCTTGCTAAAGACTCAGTTAACCATTCCAAGGCGAAACATATCTTGGTTAAGTATCATTTCATACGCGATTGCTATGAAAAGAAACTTATCGATATGGTCAAAATCCACACGGATTACCAACGTGCCGATTTATTCACCAAAGCTTTTAACGGTCCTCGTTTTGAGTACCTGTTAATCTTAAACTGCATTAAAGTAAAGCAGGATTAGATCCTCATCGGTAATCGTTTTTGTAAATAATTTTTCTTCAAAAATCAGAAAAATCCAAAAATATTGTCTTTTCGCAAATTTTTAGATTTTAGGGGGAGAAAATTCAGAAAAATACAAAAAACATCAGAAAATGCAAAAATTCAGAAAAAAATTGAAAAATTGCAAAAATGAGTTTCTTTGGTGAAATAGGGAAGATGATATTAACCCATCAGTTGGACTGTGTGGACTCTTATCATCTTAAAAATATTGGAACGGATAAGTAGCCTCTACAATGATGTGTCGGTAGGCTTAAAATCATTTCCAAGTTAGGCACGGTGATATAAACCTAAATCAACTGAAACAGGTGTGGATCAACGTGCGTTGGCATATGGTCTTGGTACCGAAATCTCGTTTGATAGCATGCCAAAATCTGAGGTTTCATGGTCTTTAAGAGGTTGGTACATCCGGGGTGAACTAGACGTCTCTCAGAATAAAAAGGAGTGGCACATGTGTCGTACGTTGGGTTCGGAGCCTACAACTGAGACGCCTCTATGTCGTTTCTTGAAAAAAAACAAAAAACAAAAAAAAAAACAAAACAAAAATAGAATAAATTGTGATAAGGAGACGTCCGGGAATCCTAAAAGAGCAAAAAGATTAATAAATGCCAAAACCATATTCTCAAAGAGAATTCGCTCAAAGGTATCAAATCATATACCTAAAGCATCGTACCGTGAAAAATCAAAAATACGGTATTTGACTTGAACCCTGGCCTGGATCTCACTGGTCTTTCTATTGCAGCGTTCTTGCAGACCTGATCACCACTGAGTCCATTCCTTGTAAAATACGGATGACAACAGCTTACTCACCGGTTACGAGGAAGCTTTGTGCATGACTTGATACGGGAATATGTCGCGTGGCGGGGAACACCTTGTACATCAGTCCTAATATTACCTAAACGTATCTAAAGTGCCTAGCGATAAAACTTGATTTTGAGTTTAGGTGGACAACAATATCGGCAGTTGTTGTAGGATGCTTATCGGTAATTTAAACTAAAACCGAATATATAAGGGTTCTTGTATGGTCCGTACACTGATATGATTCCCCAACTGATGAAAACTCACAAAAATATGATAGTATATAGTTAGTTGATCTCCCGTTTTTGTTTAATTTCTGTTTAATTTTATCTGTTTAATCATTCTTGATCGCCGATGATGGAATCCTAATCCATTGTAATCTTACTTCTTCAAAAATAAAAACGCCGATAATCAACTGGTTGAAAATTGTGTTTTTGCCGGGTCAAAACCATACTTTCTCTTAAGTACAAGGGTGAAAAATGAAAATATTTCTAAAATCTGAGTCAACATCTGTGTCACGTGTGAAAACGGGGTGAAAAACGCATGTTTTGAACCTTAACGGGTCAAATATGTAAAAATTGGTGCTGCAGGGGCATTTTGGTAATTCTGTGAATGTTTGGACACAATTAGGAGTGTACTCGCATGGTAACATACGCGAGTGGCTTAATCGTGTGACAAAAAGAGGCGATTACATTCCAAATCGTTTGTTTTTCTTCTGCTCGTGTGTTAATTCAAGCGATTAGACGATTATATCATGTACAACACGATTAAACACTCTAAGCGATTAGAAAAGTCTAATCGCATGATAGTTTAGGCAATTAAGGGGCAATCGTGTGTTATATCTAGCGATTACAATCTTATTCGCATATATGTACACGCGATTACAAACAAGTATATAAGGGAGACTTAGACAAATGTTAGCTCATTATTTCAAAACCAGTGTCTGTTCTTCCTTTTCCCTCTAATCGGCCTAAGCAAATCCTTGTTGCCCAAAGTTCATTCTTCTTAGATTATTGTTCTACACTATCCAGGTAACCTATGCTCAAAATTTCTGATCCAAACATCACGTCTTTAAGGGTTAAATCGTTTCTTCTTTAACCGAAACCCTAGGTCATACACTCTTGATTGTTTATGATTATAACATGTTTGTTAATGCCAAATGATGATGAGGGTTTGTTAGTCGGCCCTATTAGGATCTTGGTATACCAAAATTTTAATCAAAAACATCCTGAATTGAAAAACCCCAAATTTGAAAGCCTATGAACCCTAATCTTCAAACCAGTTAATTAGACCTTGATTCTGAACTGATAATGAAATATTCCTTAGGGGTTATCTTAATCGGTCATCATGGGGTCTGGATAAGCAAGAATTTCAACCCAAATCAACGCATTTCAGATTTGACAAAGTATTGGTGACTGTGAACACTGTTCAAGCGATTAGAATCTCTAATCGCGTGAATAGTGAAACGAATGGACATTCTGATCTTGTAATCACATGAACAGTACGCGATTGATGTCTAATCGTGTATATGTAGGCCATTTGTGCATATTTATAGGCGATTACATGACGGTAATCGCCTATAGCTGCTGATTCACCAAAAATTCGTCAAAACTTGTCCGTTTTTGTCCGTTTTATGCGTGTTTGAACTGTTGGTGATACTTATGACTTGTCTCTATGTTCAGGATCATGAATTGGAAAACTTTTCCTAAGCACAACTGTTGTGCCTTCCTCGGACCAATTACGAAGGAAAAGTGCAAAACGTTTAAAGGCGTTATTGATATCCTGAAGCGTTCAAGAATCCATTATGCGATAACTAAGCAACATGCGGCGTATAAAGACATCTTGCAAGAGTTTTACAAGAACGCTAAAGTGGACTACAAGGCGGCGCCGATTGTGATAACGAGTACGATTCAAGGCAAAGAGGTTATTATAACTGAAGAAACAATACAAGAAGAGTTGCAGTTTGGGGATGCAGTTACTGATCCAATTGTGTTCGACGCCATCTTGATTCGAGGCGGTTTCTTGAGAATGAAGTACCTGGGAATAGTCAAAGAACAAAAGATGCTACAGAAAGGTTTGTTACCGCCCGAACTCAAGTACCTCACTCACGTGGTCTTGAAATGCATTGGTCCAAGGAAAGGGACGTTTGATGCTATTAGAGACACATTGGCTTCAGCGATAGTCGCTTTGACGCTCAATAAGCCGTTCAATTTTTCTGGAATGATCTTACATCACCTGAAGGAGATCATATTACAAAAGGCGACAAAGACCTCATTCATTGTTTATCCTCGCTTTCTGCAAATGATAATCGATCGCCAAATTCCAGACTTGATAAAACATCCTTCGGAGTTCATTTGGATTGAGGACATAGATGAGACTGAAATGAGCAGAATGAGAGGTTACAAAAACAGAAAGAAGTCTGCTTATCCTCCAAGCAGGCGTTTATACGGGCACATGAGCAGAGATGACTATGAATCACCACCGGGCAATAGGTGGAGACACGATGATAGTGATTCTGAAGATGACGCACAGATTCATAAACTGGTATTCAAAGAGGGGGATAACATTGGGAGAGAGACAGCCGAATTAGGCGAAAATGCTCCGGGCAGGACTACTGATACTGCTGTCGGTCATGATGATGCATTTGAACCGGATGTTCTAGATTCCACTGAACCTTCCAGTGTAGCGATAGAACAAGAATCTTCACAATCAGCTTGAGGTAAAGCACCAATTGATGAAGACGCCCCAGTTAACATAACAGATGCAGAAGATGACTCAGATGATACAGAGAGTGATTCCCCAGGTGCGATTGCTAGAAAAGAGGCAGAGAGAAAAAGAAAGTTGTTTGAGGAGAAATCTCTTGCTGAGGATCCTACGTTTATTGCGGATCCAGATGATGACATTGCTGATATAGACGCAGAGCTCGACACTTCTCCTCCTCTGAAGAGACAAAAGACTACAGCAAAGAAAGATAAAGTTCATGGAAAGAAGAGAATGTCGCACAAACCACAAACGGAGAAAACTTCAAGGAAAAGACGATTTAATCTTCTTGAAGCATTTGGGGTTCTTGACACTCAGTCTTCCTAGGCAACAACAACGACAACAACAACAACAACAACAACAACAACAACAACAACAACAACAACAACAGTAGCAACAGCTTCCACTACCACATCATCAGGTGCAGCCATGCCTGCAAGTGTCACCATGTCGATGCCTGCTTCAGTAATCTTCACTAAGCCAGTCTCAGTTACTGGAGCAGCGACAAGTTCGCAGATCATTTCTAATCCTATTGGTGACCTGATAAAGAAAATGCGACAAGAAGTTCGACTTCCGGCTTCTAAGTCAACCGATCCGCCCTCCTCTTCCTCAGCACCGGCCTCTAATGAACATCTTCAACGCCAAATTAGTGAGCTAACTGCTATAGTTGCTGCTCAGTCGCGTGATATTGCTGAGTTAAGGGGTAAAAATGCTAATGTTGAAGAAAATGAAAGGGCTATGCTCGAAGTGATCGGTGAAACAATTCAATCCAACAAAGAGCTGCAAGCGACTGTCGACGCGCTTACACTATCAAATCAGCAGATCATTGAATCGAATAGGCAGCTCATGGAATCTCACCAGCAGCTGATACAGTCAAACCAAAGCACTTTGAAGAGACTTACAGGTGTTGAATCCAAGTACAGCGAGCTTCAACTTGCTAATGTCAATAATGAACGCAGAATCACCAGATACAAGAAGCAGAACACGAAACTGAGGACTAGGGTAAACGAGTTAGCTAGAACTCAACCTAGACTTACTGGTGGTGCAAGTTCAGAAGCTGGGGCTAGTGCTAGTGCTGGTGATGATGATGAAGAAAGTGACGATGAAGAAGATGATGACGAGGATGATAGTGAGGATGAATCGGATGATGATGATGATGATACTGGTAAAGGTGGTGATGGTGGTGATCCTGGAAACACGGGTGGTGGCGGATCATCAGCTGGATCTGGGTCTAGACGTACCAATAAAGATCATGACAGACAAGGCAAGGATCCCGAAGCAGGTTCTTCTGCTCAGGGGAGCCAGGGCCTATGAAAGACAAGATTCAGCAACTACGGGACGCTATGAAGAAAGCCGTAGTTCAAGTTGAGTATGTTGAGCCTTTAAACTGTTACTTTGCTTATGATGACGAAGGCAACCTACTCCCTTCTCCTGAGTCCTCTGAGTATGATTTAGAAGAAGGTGAAATACCTCCCAAGGTTACACCTGATGATTTAGAAAAGATTTTCGGCGTAGCACCCAGAGAATCTTCCGGTGCAAGTCAAACTCCTCCAGAACTGAATCCAGACAACCATGTAGTAGAGATGGAAGATGGAACCCGAGTGCCTTCTCCGGAATACGTTGTTGATGATTCTGGAACTGGGATTCCAAATATTTATGAGGAGATGCTTAATGAGGCTGAAGAAAAGCTCAAGTCTAAGCCTACTCCTGTTCCTGATAAAGTGAAGGAAAGACATGACAAGATCAGGCAGAAGTATCCCAATTGGTTTCCATCTAGAGGTGAGTCTGAGAAGAAGAAAGGTCTAGTACAAGCATCGATTTTCAAGAAGCGTTTGTTGAAGATGTCGGGAAATGTAATCAGCTGGGCCTATATCAAGCATGCTAGGATGTTGGGAGTCAAATGGCAGGACGGTGTGCTTTACTTTCAGCTGTACAAGAAGGTTCTCAGCCTACCTTTCTGGCACGTTCGTGACTTAGTTAGATTACATTATCCATTGTATCATGAGTCTGTTGGTGATCTTAGAGGCTTCTTCAATATTCTGAAAAGAGAAAGTGCTGGAGAATGGGATAAATTCAGACCTCAGTATCCTAAATCCTTCAAGACAGACAAGCTCCATCCCATCACTAAAAGCTCTATCTGGAAGCACAAAGTCAAGCCACCAGAAAGCGTTTCGAAGATACCATTGGTCCCGGTTGAACAAGACTTCTCTTCAAAGTTCTACTACTGGCATTATGATGTAGCTACAACAGAAGCAGTGATAGTCTTGAGCAACTCACCAAACCTTGCAGGAAAATCAGAATATGGGACCCGATGTGGCTTATTAACCTCTCATCAAAATATGTGGAGACGTTGTTCCTGTATCCCATTCAACACTTGAAAACCGAAGCTGATCAAGCCTTGAAGTTTCAGAGGGTGATTCGCTTTTGCCACGCCAACCAAGTTCATGCTGGATGCGACTGGTTGAGACTTTCAAGAATCAGGACGATGTCGAAGTGATGAGAAGACTGGAGATTGCTGCTAGTCATTTATGTTTGTTTCTATTTTCGAGTCTGTAAAGTTGTGTTATAAACTTTGTCTTTTGATGTCTCTGTATGTATACTAGCCTGGTCCAAGGGGGAGTCTGTTAGTGCATGATGTCCCTAGGCTAGTATATATGTTGTTTGGACGAGTTTCGGGGTGTTTGGAGATGTTTATAAGCGTTTTTAGGGTGTTTGGGTCTGTCAGGCGATTAGGCATCCTAAAATGGCGATTAGAAGACCAATCGCATGTTATTACATGCGATTGGATGTGTAATCGTGTGTATGTATAGGCGATTAGGCCCAATCGCCTATACTGCATGTGGTATAGCCATCCAATCGCCAATACTGGTCTGTACGAGTATAAGGGGTATAAATAGGCCCAATCATTACCCTAATCATGTATTCTTGCCACACACACTCTCCAAACACCCTCCCCCAGGTCTGAAAGTCTGAATTGATCATTGTAAACACTCGTGCTCTGTTTTAGTGATTAATCTTAAAGCTTTTGACCCATTTGTGTGTGTTAATTACTCATATATCATTGTTTCTTAGTTGTTTTTGTTATTAGAACATATTTAGAGGATTCCGCACTCTGAATATAACCCTCGTGATTTTCGGGTGACCCGTTCGTCGATCCTACAATTATATTAATAATCATAGTTGTAATGAAATCATTAATAAAAGAAAACACATGATTCTTTTTACAATATTTGATCTTATATATATCTACATCTACATCTACATCTACATCTACATCTACACTATATAATAAAAGAAAACACATGAGGGACACATGACACTCTCTCATGAATTCTCTCATTTTCTTATTTAATTTAATACAATAAATTCAAATTTAATTATAATAATTGATTTGCAAAAGCATATTATAAATTTATTAAAATGAATTTTATTAATTATATTAATAATCATAGTTGTAACTGAAATCATTAATAAAAGAAAACACACGAGGGACACATGGCACTCCCTCATGAATTCTCTCATTTTATTATTTAATACAATAAATTCAAATTTAAATATAATAATTGATTTGCAAAAGCATATTATAAATTTATTACATTGAATTTTATTAATTATATTAATAATCATAGTTGTAACTGAAATCATCAATAAAAGAAAACACATGATTCTTTTTACAATATTTGATCTGTTATTCTAAGTTTAAAATTAAGTTTGTTACAATATTTGACAAATGATTATTAAGTTTTTTTTTTATTTTGGTCATTGTTTAAGATGTTACACTATGCTCAACAAATACATATTAATTTTAATACTTAAAATTCAAAAGTCAAATAAACAAATTAAGAATAACACAATGCAATTAGTCAAGCTTTTTTGTGAGACTTTCATGTTGTTCAAAACAAATAAATAAAATAAATCAATCAACATTAATCGATTTCTATCTATAGTAATAAAAGACAGCACATGGAGTACGTAGAACTCCATCACAAAGCCTCCCATTTTATTATTTTAAACAATACATTTATTTTAATTTTTTTATTTATTTAATAATTATTACTTATTCAGTTTTTATTTGTTCAAAATTAGAAATAAATTATTAGACACAATTTGATAATGTTTATGAACTAATAAAAGTAATCTTTATTAAAAATTATTTATTTTTTTAAGATAGCGTATTTATGTGTTATTAAATTTAAATCGTGTACCTTAAAAACGTGTTTTTAATATGTGGTCTTTCACTATAAGTTTAAAACTATATTTCTTACAATATTCTGAACAAACAAAATAAAACAAATCAATTCACATCAATTAAATATTTGATTTAATACAAAACTAAATATGTTTGGCTATTTTCGCATTATAATACCTTTATATGTAAAATACATTTTATATATGAAAAATCATTATTTGAAATCTTCATTGACTTTGTTTTTTCAAGTTACTTCAATAGAGAAATGCAATATCTAAACAGTCTTTTCATTACTAATTCGTTTCAATCTTTATTCCATGCTATTAATTCACACATTTTTTTTATAATACAGTAAAATTGAATCAATAAATGTCATTATGTTTAAGGACCTTGATGTTAGAAAAAAAATGATTATACACTCAAGGTTAGAAATACTTTGGCTTTGGAATAAACTTGATGTCAAATTCCAAAATGAATAATACTCGATTGGGATGATTTAACGGATGAGGAGATACTTTTAAATTAATTTCATTTTTTATATCCTAGCCTAAACAGATTTACCTTTATTACTTTTTGATTTTTTTTTTGTTTTGTTGTACCTGCAGTCTTATAAGGTAATAGCCACGTTATGGAAGATATATTTTGGAATGTTTGAAAAAAGTTTTATGTGAATAAAAATGTTTTTTACAATAAATCATTTAGGGGCTGATGAATATTTAATATTTTTTCGGATGTAAAGGCAACTTTTTTTGTTCTAAATAAAATATGTAATCTAATTTTTCTTAATTATATTTTAAATTTATATATAATATATATAATTTAAATTGTTCAACCCGTGTATCACACTGGTACATAACCTAGTTTAACAGAATAAACAAAAAATAAATAAATTGACAAAAAATATTATGCAGTTCAAAAACTAATTATACTTTGCGAAACAAAAAAAACATACAAAACAATACAGGAATTCTCTATGATGAACTGTAGACCAATAGAAGGGATTGTAGGATCGATTTCGGACGCTCCGACAATCATGGGACTTACATGTCAAGAGTGCGGAAACCTATAGACGCAGTTTAGATAACAAAAACGACAACAAACGTACAATAACGAGATGCCAAGAACACACACAAGATGATTTCAAAGTCATTTCTATATTAAAACAGAGCGCGAGTGCAATAATACAAGATAACAGATCTGAAACCCTATACAAATGGCAGAGAACGTGGGTTGTGACAACTGAAATGACTAAAGCAAAGATTGGACCTTTTTATAGACCCCGCTAGCCATAAAATCAATAATACTAGGATAAATTGTACTCAACAAATTAAAAGGCTCACTTATCTATATAGATTAAAGACCTCTCACTTTCCCCAAATCTTATGCTAAAAGACGACCTTTATCGATCTCTCACTCTCACAAAATCTTATACTAAAACAAGTTGCCTTTTAAGTTTCAACTTGGACAAAGTGAGAAAATATTTAGTTCCATAACAAAAGAAAGTAAGTGTGGTGGACCCAATCTTGCATAATGGAATAGTATAAATCCACTCCAAAATTCTAGACGCCTCCGAGACAGGCCGTGGAGGCCTCCACTGGCTGTGGAGAGCAAAAAAACTTAAAACCACGGGCCGTGGAGAGTAAAAAAAACATAAAACCATTGGCCGTGAAGGTCTCCACTGGCCATGATAGCTCCTGCAATGATTAGTAATCATTGACAATGTTTTATTATTTATATAAAATGCTTTTTTTTGGATGTAACATTTCCACTGGCCGTGGAGATTCTGCCACATTTCCACTGGCCGTGGAGACCCATTTTTTTTAAAATTTTTTTAAGTGTGTTTTATGTATTTTTAAGCATGATATTTGTGTTTTTTATATAAAAAAAAAAGATTCATTTCTTATTATAAATATAAATTAGCGTACACAACAATTTTTTTCCACTTAGTAATTCGGTATACATGATAAAACAGATATATACGATAAGCTATAACAAGTCAATATAGGTTCTCAGGTAATGTTTGCATGAGATTGGTCATTCCTTGTGATACATGAACATTGGTATCTATTTAACCCATCTTAAAGACGCACATCTCGTTTTTTAAGAGAGATGGACGAGATGGAGGTTAACAAATGATAAGAACATTCCAAATAACTCTTTATACCTCTTTGCCTAAAGCTTCCAAGAGACAAGAATCCAATATTTATGTATCACAAGGAATGACCAATCTCAAGCAAGCATTAACTGAAAACCTACATTGACTTGTTATAGCTTATCGTATATATCTGTTTTATCATGTATACCGAATTACTAAGTGGAAAAAAATTGTTTTGTACGCTAATTTATATTTATAATAAGAAATGAATATTTTTTTTTATATAAAAACACAAATATCATTGTTAAAATACATAAAACACACTTAAAAAATAAAAAAAATATGGGTCTCCACTGGCCGTCGAGGACTCCACTGGCCGTGAAGGAAACATTTCCATAGGCCGTGGAGGCCTCCATGGGTCGTGGAGACCCATTCTGCCACATTTTCACTAGCCGTGGAGACCAATTTTTTTTAGTTTTTAAGTGTGTTTTATGTATTTTAACCGAAATATTTGTGTTTTTTATAAGGGGAAAAAATTGTTTTGTACACTAATTTATATTTATAATAAGAAATAATCTTTTTTTTTTAATAAAAACACAAATATCATGGTTAAAATACATAAAACACACTAAAAAAATAAAAAAATGGGTCTCCACGACCAGTGGAAATGTGGCAGAATGGGTCTCCACAGCCATTGGAAATGTTTCTAATCATTGCAGGGGCTACCACGGCCAGTGGAGACCTCAACGGCCTGTGGTTTTATGTTTTTTGCTATCCACGACCAGTGGAGGCCTCCACAGCCAGTGGAGGGGATGTCTGAATAAAAAACCCTAGTGTCTGGATATCCGGAGCCATTAATATTTATTATGGGCCTAAAACCCTAAAACCACTTGTTATTACTTGATACTGCTAGGTTACATGTGTTTAGAGAGATGGATTCAGGCCACTGTAGCAATTTTTGGAAATCACTTGAAATTTGAAAAAAAAAATATAAAAAATTAATGAGAACCTTATATGATTTGAAAAAAAGTTATAAAAAAGAACTTCCTGAAATTAAAAAATTAAAAAATCTGGGGTATCTAGTTCCGCTACTATATGCCTTTGCTAAGAGGTTGTACAGTGGCGATGCTTAGTAGGGGCGGGAGGGGGCAGCCCCCCCCCTCCCGCGAGTTTTCGCGCAGAAGTTCCGATTATATAGTATTCGTATAGAAAATTTTGGAAATATAGGGTTTCGACCCCCCGAAACTGGTTTTCGACCCCCGAAACTAGTGACTTCAGACCCCTCCGATGACTTCCGACCCTCCGAACCTTCGGGTCAAGCTTCGCCACTGAGGTTGTATAGTAAGGGATTATAACATGGGAGCATCTTGGTAAGTTAATCAACAAACAAATGCTTTACAAATCATGACGGCCGATATGTGAACAGATATACGCAACCGTTTTACTAAATTAATGGTTATAACAAGAATTGCACCGAGAATTATAATCTAAAACAAGATCTTCATTGACCTTTCGCTCACACCAAATCTTATGCTAAGATTAGTAAACTTCAACTTAAACAAATTCAAAAAATTAATAATCTATCTATACATCTAATAAAACAAAGTCCATGAGGACACTTGGCACTCCCACATTCATCCTCCAATTACATAGCCTATCAACTAATGCCAAGTGTCCCCATTGTGAGAATTTATAAAAATTTTCTTTTTTCTAAAAATCAAAAATCATTTATTTCTTTTGTTCAAAATTGGTCAAGAGTTTTATTGACTTTCCTAAATCACGATCATCATTATGACCATTCCTAAAACACAATCAAATCCTTTAAATGAGTTTAGGTTACAGCTTCATCTCTGCCTCCTCTATACGAATTCTATCATCTAAAGCAAACCATCCAAATCTGTGACTTTGTTCTACCAGGTTCGATAAGCTTCCGAAGATCGGGGACGTTTCATCAAAGTTTCCGATACGTTTCTGATTAGTTTTAGGGCTTAAACTGTTGGTATTCCTTACCTGGCCCATTTAGAAAACCTTTCAAATCCAACACTCTTAAAACATCATCGGCCTATTCTTTCATCATCATCATCATCGATCAATTCCCTCTGTCTCTCTAATTAATTCATCATCATTCTGCGCCAAAGTTTGTAAGTGTGTTTATTGTTCAGCTTTGTTCTTCAGCGCCGCTATAATGCACAGCCTTTGCCGGCGTTTGTTTTTCAGAGGATACGGTCTTACCGATATATTGCTTTGTCATTCAGCTTTGTTCTTTGTTCTTTACAGGGATATATATTGCTATGTTTTTATTCAAGAAAGTGGTTGGCAGGTTGTCTTTTTTAGGGATATATACACATATTGCTTTGTTTTTATTCAAGAAAGTGTGTTTGACAGCTTGCTTTTCAAGGGATATATTTATATTATTGTTTCTTTTTATTCCACAATGTGATGTATAGGTGTTGTTTAATTATAAATTAAAGTGTGGTTTTTTATTAATCGTAAATTGGTCAAGAGTTTTAGATCTGAATTATATTTTCTTTTTTTCATTCTAATCTGCTCTTTTTTTTGTTAATTTGTTCTCTATTTGGCTGTTCGTTGATACTTTTGATGATTGTATGTTTGTTCAGAGAAAGAAAGAGCACACAACGGAGCACCACCGTGTAAGTCATGAAATCTTCTTATTCAATTATTCATTATTATTTAATCTAAACAATTTCCCTTCTGTTTTTTTTTTTTTTTTTTTTTTTTTTGCTTTTGTTCGATGAACAGATCAATTCATCGCTTCAGTTAACAAATAAGACCGATGATCATGTGAGGTTCAAGGTAAAATTTTAAACCTTTATTGTTTTTTTTTCTGGGTGATTATGTTATGATCTTATTTTTGATTGGTGTGTGGTGATTTAGGCAATCTTCGACAAGTATTTAGGCATCCCCTTTCATTCGCAAACTTTAGTTGATAATTTTAATTTTTTTTTTCTGATTTGTTTTTGTTTTTTTATCAACAAATTTGTTTTTTTATCAACATATTTTTTGGTTGTTTAGACTGCTCGGGTTTTGATTAAAGATCATTCGGTGTTTGATTAGGCGGCTTTTAATACACGAGTTTTTTCATCTCGATATACAGGACGGGCAATTATTAGCTTCAATCCAGAGACGGTTCACCTCACGGTAAGAGTTTCTAATCTTCTTTATTTAGTTGTTCATCAATATTTCCCATGCTCATGTTATGAATTACATTCAATTTACCTCTAAAACGATTATTAGGTTCAGTTATAGATAATAATAATGTATTGTTTTTGGATTTATGCGTAAATTTATAAAGAAAAAAATGGTTTGGAAAACGAAGTCTTCAATTTGGGTCGTTTTTAAAAGGTGTTGTTAAAACGGCGTTAGTGGCAATTTGTTAAATGTGTCATATTCCAAGGCTGTTTTTTATGTTCATGCTTTGTATGATAGAGATATTGATAAATTGAAGATATGTCACGTTTTCACGTTTTAGTCTTTTTACTTCTTTTTTTTTAAAAAAAAGCAAAAAAATGAGAATGAGAAAGGAAACTGACGTAAATTAGGAACTCATTAAATTTCCTTATTACATTCAAATTACTCACTTCCTAAATTTAGTGTAATTTATATTGGTAATAAATTACATTTTGAATTTTGAATTTCAAAATTCAAATTAAAATTAAAAATATTTAAATTCGAATTATACAAAATTTCAAATTTTGAGTTTTGGTTAATAATGGTAAAAATTACACATACTAATTATCCTTTTAATTACACATTTAATAAGATTCAAAGTTTCTACATAAGTAGTGTCAACTATCCAATTAATACATTAATTGATCCTATTAATTGTGTTATATTATTCTAATATTAGTTTAGCTTATATTGGTAATTAGTTAAATATCGAATTTTGAATTTCAAATTTCAATTTTCAAATTCCAAATTAAAGTTCGTTATAGGTGAATTGGGGTCAACGCCATAGGTGAATTGGGGCAAGTTATTAAACACTTTGACCGAAACATTAAAGAATGATTTTCGATTTTTAAAAAATTATTTTTTTTTTATAAAAACATTAATGACTACTTTTTGAATTTTAAAAATAGAATAGTCATTAAATGTTTTTTATTATAAAAAAATTAAAAATCTGGATTATAGTGTTTAGGAAAGTTATTAAACACTTTGACCGAAACATTAATGAATGATTTTCGATTTTAAAAAATATTTATTTTTATAAAAACATTAATGACTCTTTTTGACTTTTAAAAATAGAATAGTCATTAAATGTTTTTATAATAAAAAAAGTAAAAATTTGGATTATATTGTTTAGGAAAGTTATTAAACACGTTGACCGAATCATTAATGAATGATTTTCGATTTTTAAAAAATAAATTCTTTTATAAAAACATGACTCTTTTTTGAATTTTAAAAATAGAATAGTCATTAAATGTTTTTTATTTTAAAAAACATAAAAAATCTGGATTATAGTGTTTAGGAAAGTTATTAAACACTTTGACCGAAACATTAATGAATAATTTTCGATTATTAAAAAATAAAAAATTTTATAAAAACATTAATGACTCTTTTTTGAATTTTAAAAATAGAATAGTCATTAAATGTTTTTTTATTTTAAGAAAATTAAAAATATGGATTACAGTGTTTAGGAAAGTTATTAAACACGTTGACCCAAACATTAATGAATGATTTCGATTTTTAAAAAAAAAAATTTTTTTATAAAAACATTAATGATTTTTTTTTGAATTTTAAAAATACAATAGTTATTAAATGTTTTTATTTTAAAAAAAATAAAAATTATGGATTATAGTGTTTAGGAAAGTTATTAAACACCCGGCTGTGGAGTAGTCCGGAAAGCAAAAGGTGGAAGAAGATTTACACAATGTGGGGTTAGCAACGATTTCGCAAATATGGAGCGCGAGAAATTTAAAGACTTTTGAGGACAGGTTTTGTCTCTGATAATACTATTTGCGGGCGTCATCCTATCGGTGTTTTTCTACATGTAAGTAATGTTATATACGTAATTACCTCTCGCTGAAGTTCATTGATTATTTATTTGAAAACTGAATGTCCATTTGGTATTTGACTTTTGACTTATATGTGGATTTTTGAGGTATCACAGCTAATTCTATGATTTTGATCGCTTAAAGCTCATATAATCGCTTTTAAAACGCACATCCAAACACACTGTTTTTTGTATTGTTAGTTTACTTGATCTTAGTACTTAAATATTTGTAGGCAACACTCTGAAATGAGTAAGCATATCGATGTTGATGCAAAGTTAAGGAAGTTCTAAGTTGCTTACTCAGAGACCTTGAACGGTAGTTTTTTTATATCAAATGCAAGCATATGGGTTATGTGAATTAGTTGATTAGTTAAAAGAGGGTTATAAAATGTTGTTTTAGTGGTGTAGGTTCATGTTTGTTTACTTATAAATCGGTCGATTTGGGTAATGTTCAACTTTTCCAATGGGTCAAATAGGGTAAAAGTCGCCAACAGTGTGTTTATGGTGTTTGATTAGATTGATGTTCTTTTATCTAATACATAGGCCATAGGTGAATTGGGGCAATCTTCCCTTTTCTTAACGGTCGATTTGGGTAATGTTTGCCTTTTCAAAGGTGTCAAATAGAATAAAATATGCTCGAAGCTTTTTTTAGCGGGTCGATATGGGTAATGCTCATTCTTCTCAGACGTGTCAAATTAAATTGTGAAATTTAGGTGGTAGTTAGTTTCTTATTTTCATTTTTATTACTTTCTCTTATTGTTGAATATGCCATAAGTCTATTTTTAACACATACCATTTAAGTCGCCTTATTCAGGTTGGATTGTATTTAAGAAACCCTGTATTCTCACATGGCCAGCTTTATGTCGCATTGTCAAGAGTTAAAAGCAGGGCAGGCGTGAAGTTACTTATACTTGATGTTGGTGGGAAACTGATGACTAAAACAAAAAATTGTGGTTTATAAGGAAATTTTCAGCGATATTTTGAATAAATGTGTATTCGTTGCTTTTAAATTTTAATAAAATGTTTCTACTTTATTTTTCTTATACGTTATACTACTCCAAATAATAATACGTTGTTGAACTGCGTGTCAACGCGGGCAAATATCTAGTAACAAAACAAAAGAAAGTAATTGTGCACGGACTAAATCTTGCATTATTTGATAGTTAAATAAGAATCAACGTCTACAATAGGACTACAACTCTATTAACAACAAAAAACGGGTTATCTCCAAGCTAGAGATAACCACAAAATCAATACATCAAGTTATATCAAAGTTACATCAATCTTTCCAACCTATTCTACCCTTCTTCGATCTACTATTAAACCAAAGGAAACTTAAAGATTTAACATCCGCCACGATCCTGGTGACACTAGCAATAGCCTGGGAGAACACAACCTCGTTTCTAGTAGACCAAATCTTCCAGCAAGTCAAAACACAAATACCGAACACCAATACCTTCTTCCTGTTTGACACGTTCAAGTGGTTCACGACCTGCAGAATGTCTTTCAAACCGAGAAAAGGAACAGCGGAGGAATTTTGAGCCACGACGCAATACCACTCCAAAAGCCATTATCCAAATAACAAGCCGTAAGTATATGCTCCGTTGTTTCCATCACATCACCACAAAACTTACATTCGCCTTCTCCGATGTTTATATTTCTGCGAATAAGAGCGGACGCCGTCGGAAGCCTATCTAGATTTACCCTCCACATGAAAACGTTACATTTACTTGGCAGCCAATTGCACCACTTGTAAATAAGTCTATCTCCATCCAACTCGGACTTTCTAAGCCATTCGCGAGCGTCTTTAACTGTGTACAGGATGTTGGAGCCTGCATTCCATTTCCACGCATCCTCCCTATCATTTAAACGAACAGTGGACACCAATCTATAACATTCAATAAGCTCCAAAATTTCAGCACTAGTAGCCGGGTATCTTTTCCAGTCCCATTGAACAACCCCTTGCGCTAAACGAATTCCAACTCTATCAGCCACTTTACACCATTTGTTGTTTTCAAGCCGAAAAAGATTAGGAAAAAGATCTTTCAAGGTAACGTCATTAATCCAAGTATCAACCCAAAACCGGTATCTAAACCATTACCAATAGCGCCCCGGATCATGTTAACAAAAGACACCCCTTGCACTTTAGTAACGTAACCCACCTTCACTAGTTTACTCCAAGGCCCTGTAGGTTGTTTATTCCAAGGATAAATATCACATCTCCGGTTAGAAACATGTAAGGCTATAATAACTCGCTTCCAAAGGACCCCCTCTTCCGTCTTGAATCTCCACAACCATTTTAGAAGCATAGCATGATTACAATCGGCCAACTTACTAAGACCCAGACCACCATCTTTTCTCTGTTTAGCAACCGTGTCCCCATGCCACCCAATGAATTTTACCAATCTCATCATTCCCTCCCCATAAAAATCTTTTAATTAAACCTTCAAGTTTATTAATCACCGCTACCGGGGCTTTAAAAAGCGAAAAATAGTAAGACGGAATACTTTCTAGCACCGATTTAGCAAGAACCAACTGCCTCCCATGGATAACACACACGCTTTCCAAGCAGATAACCGTTTCTTAAAGACTTGAACCACCGGATCCCAACTTTTGATACGGTTCATATTCCCACCCACTTGGATACCCAAATACTTGAACGGGATCTCACCCGATCTACAATTCCTCCAACTCGCTTGATCCCTAACGGCTTCCAAGTTGATCCCAACTCCAAACAAAGTCGATTTTTGGATATTAATCCTCAAACCCAAACACAAATGAAATATACGAAGGATTCAGCGTAAAGAAATAAAGTTGGACTTTGACCACTCACCCATAACCATCGCGTCATCTGCATATAGCAAATGCGATAATATCGAACCTCCGTTAGGAAGACGCATCCCGTCAAACGAACCAATGTCACAGGCCTTTCGAACCATACTAGAAAACGCTTCCATAACGATAACAAACAAGAAAGGAGAAATCGGATCTCCTTGGCGAATACCTTTACTACAAGAGAACTCGAACGTCGGGGAACCCATTAACTAGAACCGAAGAAGCCGCAGAAGATAAAACACCATAAATCCAATCACACCATAACGTCGGAAACCACATCTGCCTTATAATAGAAATTAAAAACTCCCAGTTGACATTATAGTATGCTTTTTCAAAGTCTATTTTAAAACATAAACATCTCTTTTCCACCCTCTTAGCCCACGATATCACTTCACTGATAATCAAAGGAACATCTAAGATATACTTCCCCGCTATAAATGCCGACTGAGTCTCATGAGTAACCATGTCTATCATTGTCTTCAATCTGTTAGAAAGGGCCTTGGATATCACTTTGCTTATCACTCCAATCAAGTTAATGGGACGATGCTCACCCAAACCCACCGGATCATTAACCTTAGGCACCAAAGTAATGAATGAAGACCCAAACCCCCAACTGAATTTACCCATCTCGTGGAATTTATGAAAAATCTTCTTAAAATCCTCTTCAAATAAATCCCAATATTTTTTAATAAACCGGAAGTTGAAGACATCTGGACCCGGCGCTTTATCACTACCACAATAAAAAACCGATTCCTTGATTTCCTTGTCCGAAAAAGGAGTAACCAAAGAATCCGCTTCAACCTCAGATAAAGTCTTCAAATCGCCACACTCTAAAACCGGACGCTCCACCATTTCTTCAATAAACTTGTCCCTGAAAAAGAAAACACTTCACGTTTAACAATAGAAGGTTTGGAAAACCAAACCCCGTTAACAAAGACGCCGGAATGAAGTCAGAAACTCTTCTTTTGTTCACCACCCCATGGAAAAAACTCGAGTTCTCATCGCCATCCTTCGCCCATTTAACCCTAGCCCTTTGTCTCAAACCTTTATTTTTGTAATCCTCCAACTCCTTAATCCTCATCTTGCCTTCACAAAAAAACCCACTGCTCCTCTTCCAATAAGTCATGGTTCTCCACCACCTTATCTAACTCCTCCAAGTCACCCAAGATAGATTAAAATTCCTCCTCCTCCAAAGAAATATTAACTTTTGTCCACTCCATAATACAATTCCGAATGTGCTTGAACTTGCGTAACAAAGACACATCGTGGCTACTAGAATCCCGAAAAGACTTCACAGCCTCCTTTATAACCTCGTCAAAACCCGAACGATCTAACCACCAATTATAAAACCGGAACGGTTTAGGACCATAATTACGGTATTCCACTTTAAGCACCAAGGGCCTATGGTCCGATTTATCTCCCGCTTATAAGGCTCTATACTCCGCCATTGGCCAATCGTTTAAAAAATTTAGAGAGACAAAGATTCGATCAATCCTGCTACATTTATTACCAGAAACCCACGTAAACTTACGACCTTTTAACCCATACTCGTGCAACTCAACCTTATCCAAGAAGTTGTTAAACTCATTAGACATGGCTGCATTAAATTTTGTATTCTTCCGCTCACTGCTGTCACGGACACAATTAAAATCCCCGCCCACTATCCAATACAAATTTCTTTTGAGGAGCGTAAAACATTTACCAAAACCATTTTCGTACCACTACCTTTAATGAAACCATGAACCGCAAGAAAATACCTACTCTTTTGAACCGAAGACTTATGGAAAATCTTTTGATCCCAAAGAGAAAGGAAACCCTCCGACCTCCCTGTGGCGTTCACATGTTCATACTCAAAGGCACCTCTACTCCAAAACCTACCCACGTCCACACCTTGTAAAGAAGCGAATTGCGATTCTTGTAACATAACAAAAGCAACCTCATTACTAACTCTAATATTTGAAATCCACTCCCCCTTATCGATCCTTCCCAGTCCTCTAATATTAGTGGAGAGTACATTCATTGAATCACCGTTTGAACACCTTCATCATTCACAACCTTCAACATAGAGTTCTCGAATTTATCCATATTTGCTACTCCTAGTTCTTTAGCAAATAAAACAATATCTGCCACCTCCTGTCTACACGACTCCTCGTGAACTTCCATATTATCTATGATCTCCTCCTTCGAATTCTTAATGATAGAATTACCCCCAGCCGAAGAAACTTCCACATTCAAGTCCGGAGTAACAAAATCCTCATCCTCGAGTTGATGTTGCGAACCAGAAGAACCAGCATCCACGTTTTGTTTGGGTAAGGAAAATAAACATGTCAATGTCAAAAATATCATTATCCTCACGAATCCTCTTCCTCGGTCTATCTTTATCTAACGAAGACATGGATCTTCTCAAAGCACCCTTCTTTTTAGAATACTTCCCCCCTTCCTTTTACCACACTTAGAAATGATAGGCTCCTGAAAGTTGTCATTGAAAACCCCATTGAGATGAGGTTCATCAACGTTACCACCATCTGATTGTTCCACATTTCCACCCCCATTATTCACCTCTACCTGTTTCGTCGATAATAGCTCCTCATCATCCGATAGATCAATAACACAATCTGGGACCCACTCCCCCATATCCTCCTCCACTAAGGCCTCAAACATCAACTCCTTCCACTTCACCTTGCAGCAGCTACTCACACGGTTAAAAGCATTAGGAATAATACCAACACAAGCACAAGATAAGTCTCCTTCATCCATGAATTGAGCCGATTGGACCACTTCCCCAAACTTGGCTGCGATACCGTCAAACACTTTCTCTTCCGCAATATGAAGTGGAACACCGAAGACTTTAACCCAAGCTATTCTACCCACCTCCAAGTGTTGACCAGACCAATGTTCCACAATCGAAAACCAATCCTTCCAAACCTCTCTACTCCCCAGAAAAACCTCCTTCTCCTCACGGTTAACAAAAGACAATATAACTTGAATTCCACCCACGTACTTAATACTACATTGAGTCTTTGTAACCTCCTTAAGCAGATTCCTCAAAGAAGATAACAAACCAAAAGAACTCACCTTGGCCACTAAACCTACATCATATAAATCACCAAAAGCTTTACCTTCAGATTCAACAGTAACTTCAGGAACCAATACTTCAATCGGCTTGTTTAATAAAGTGTCTTTAAACGTTCTATTATCAAACATCGTATTCTGGATATTAACAGCCTGAAGGTTCTCCGCCCTAGCCTCAGTTTCCACCAAATCCATAGGAATATGTTTGTCACCGGTTTCCAAACTTTCTCACCGTGAACCGTCTATCAATAGCCTTACCCTTATCCTTATCATTGGAAACCCTCTGATCATCCACAAATCTCGCCGGGACGATGAACAGTTTGTAACTACCTATCCATACATCCCTGAGATTTGTTCAAGATCAGTTCTGTTACGAGTAACTTTGAACGACGCAAACCCAAACCTTTTCCCAAACGATCATATTTCCTAGAAATGTATACACCTTAAATATCACCGTAATACCTCAGAACTTCCTTGAGATCCGAAGACGAACACGTCTCCGGAAGGTTAGAAACGAAGAATTTTACCCCATCCGCCTGACCTTTTGATTGTTGTTTGTTGTAGTTGTTTCTGCCATGCTTACTCGGAGCATCATACGAAGTATCAACCTTGTAACGATCTCTCGCTGCCATGCATACGTTAAAGAAAACCAATTCGCCGTCTTGCTGCCTCCTATTTTTTCGGAGAAACCCTAATTCTTTTTAGAGAGAAATAGTTACATACCAGTTGATACTACTAGACTACAAGTCCTTTGATTAGAGGGTCTATAGTAAGGTATTCTAATAACATCTTGTTGGATCAGTATTGCTCTTTGAATGAACTTGCTAGTGAACACTTAAGTGTTTAGCAAGTTCTTGATCAGTGATAGCACAGCGGAATGTTATGAGTTTAAAGCTACACTTATCAACAGGAGTTATTACTCCCCCTGGATGTTTGAGAAACTAATAAATGATAAGTATTTATTGAGAATCTAAGTATTGAATGAGAATGAAACACTTAGACAGATTCTCAATAAATATGAAATGGAAATAACAATAATATGCTTTGAAGGATTTCTGTATTAAAATCAATGTCTAAAACAGAGGGATGAACCCTTCTATTTATAGACTTTACAAATACATGAACCTTGCTAAAAAGCAAGTTCAGAGACAAGTTGCAACAAGTTGCAATCTTGGAACTTGTACATAAAGTAAAAGTAATACTAAAGTAATAAACTACTGATACAAAAGGCGGTGGAAAAGATCTTCTCATAAGTACTGATGAATGACAAACTACTGATGAGTAGTTTGTCTTCAGTAGTTCTTCAGTAGAAATGTCTGGTTTGGACTTCAGAACTTCTGATGACTTTTCTTCTTCAGTACTTGTGTAATCTCTTCTTCAGCAGTTTGATCTTCCTTCTTCAGCAGTTCTATACTTAGAATATTTTGACAGAAGTGAATTAGACTAAGGTTTGCAAAAGTGGTTTCACCAATCCTCTTTGTCCTAACAATCTCCCCCTGGATTGATGAAGCCAAAACCTTCCTAATTCCTTATTGTTTTCTTCTGTCATTCATGATCTTCCATATTCCTTTGAACATGGAATTCTTTAGCTGGTTCAGCTGTTCATCAGTGAGAGATCCTTTTTGTGGTTCTAGATGTTGGATTGTAAGCAGGTCTTGAGTTGATAGCTTCTTCAGATCATTCATCGACTTATAGGCTCTGCTTGTCTGATCTTTTCTTGTCACTAGTACTGAGTTGTTATCAGTAAAGGACCATCTGATGATAGGTACTTTAGACTTGTCAAAGTCTAAAGTGTAGGGAACCATAGTGGTACTCTGGGATACTCCTGAGTGTTGGATGTTTTCAACTTCAGTGACTCTCAGGTGGGATTCACCTCCTTGTTCTTGTTGCATCACATTAGGTATTTGAAAAGTTGGCAAATGATGCTCAGTAACTACCTTAGTGTGTAGTTTGTCTTTGATGGTTTTCTGGATTTAATAGGCAAAGGTGGAAGGATCCCTGAATTGTGTGATCAGAGGTTTTTCTTCAATGTCAAAGTCAGAATGGACTACTGTACTTCCTTCTAGTAGTACCATTCTGAAATCAGTCTTCACATTCTCCTCTGATTTCTTCTTTTGAGTAGCTGGTCTTCTTTGAACACCAGAAGTTCTAACTACTGAAGTTGATACTTCAGCAGTTTCAAACTTCTCTGGATTTGCAGCCCTTGCAGCCTTGTATTTTCTGTAAGTGTCCATTAATCTTTCTTCTTTCCATTTGGACACAGAGGCTTTTGAACCATAACCATTAGCTACTAGTTCTTCTATCATTTGGGCTCTCTTGGCTTTTGTATCTTTACTTGTTGCAAGTTTATCTGCAATAAGTTGAGCTCTTCTTGTCAGCTCTTCCATGGAGAGTCTCTTTAATGTATGGGCTTTGATCTTGCTGTTCTTGGTAATATAAGACATCAGTTGTTGTCTTTTGTCTTCCTCAGCAATTCTGTCTAGGCTAGCCTGCCTTTGAAGTTCAGCTTCATAAGCCTGTAGCTTTTCATCCAGGCTTAAGTCCAAGTCATCCCTTTCTTCCAGAATTTTCCAGATCTGATCTTCCTTGGCTTTCTTTTGAACTGCCACTAAACTCTTCTCAAGAAGTTCTGCTGATTGAGAGATTGGAGAAGGGTTTAGTACAGTCATAGTGGTAACTGTTGTAATAGACCTAGGAGGAACAGGAGTTGGTTGAGTAGGTTCAGTTGATCTGGAAGGCTCTTGTTCAGCAGTTTGAGTGTTGGAAGTGTTAACATCTGATGCGTTGACAACTACTGAAGGTTTGTCAACTACTGAAGGATTGTCTTTGGTACTTTCTGAGTCTTCATCAGAACTTTGTCCATCAGAGGTTTCTTCATTGTGCCCTTGAGATTCATCAGACTTTTCAGCATCTTCTATTTCTTGAATAGAGACACCAAATTGTTGGGCCAGTTTTTCTTTTCTGGCTTGGTTTCTTTGTTCTCTCTCTTGGATAGCCACTCATGCCTTTTTCCTGGCTTCAAGTGACTCCATAGGTTCCTTAGTTTTCTCCCCCTTTTTGGCTTCATCAGGTTTTGATGTTGAAGGTTGGGAGAACTGACCTGTAAGAGTAGCAATCTGTTTGCTGTTGAATTCAATCTTGTTGGACAGATCATTCATCTTTGTCTGTATCACTCCAAATTGGTTCTTGATTGACAGCTCCAAGTTAGCTGTGTAGGTTTGGAAGTGATTTTTGATGAGGGTGTTCATCATATGATATAAGGGACCATCTGGGCTGCATAGTTGGTTCATGTCTATGCTGGATTGCCCAGGGAATTGGGTAGGCATTTGTAGTGAGGGGTGTGTTTTTGGTTGATCTTCTTGTTGTACAGAAGATGCCACTTTAGGGGAATCAGGGATTAAGTGGACTTTAACCTGATCTGGTGTGACTAGCTTCTTGAGCATAGATACACCAGGTGCAGGACCTTCACTTGTAGCCGTCAATTCACTAGTTTTGTGTTTTGAAACATCATCCAAGTCAATGGAATCATCTGAATCCCTGATTACATCCTCAATGAGGACTGTATCAGTTACATCATGAGCTGAGCCCAACTCAGTTGTCTCATGTACCTCTTTTTCTTGGTTCAGAGGATTTCCTACCTCAGGCATTAAGCCTTCATCAGTAGTTGCCACAGTTGAGGTCTTAGCTATGTTACTTCTTTCCTCAGATCCACCACTGGTGGTAAATGAGTAGTAGCAGCCTCAAAAGTACCAAGAGTTTCTAAGTTTGGGCTTAGAGACCCTGGTTCATCCTCATCTCTTTGGTTAGGGCTTTGAGTGTCCACATCCATGTCAAATTCTGAGGCTATGTGCCCTGTTTGATGTGGTTGTTGGGGACTGACATGTTTAGATGGGACTTTCTCTTTTAGCCCAGAGAGAAGTTTGGCTATTTCAAAATCAAGTTCAGAAAGTTGGGGTGCTGGTTCAGTAGTTTTGGCAGTGGGTTCAGCAGTTTCAAAAGAAGCATCAATAGGAATGGTTTTCTTAAGTCTTTTTCTTTTGAAAAGAATTGTGATTGGTGCTCTTGGTGGGGTTTGAGATGGATGAGACTAAGAGGATGTTTCAGTCACATCTTTAGGAAGTGCAGATTGCACAATAGTTTGTTCAGGCATCTCAACCTCCTGAACAGCTTTTCTTTTTGGTTTGGTGGGTTTTTGTTTTTGTTCCTTGGGTTTCTTGGCCTTTGGGGGTGTAGGTTTGGAAGATGAGGGTTCCATAGGGACTGGTTCTGGTTCCCCTTGGTCATCTTCTGGCCAGGCATCCTGTTTGTTTGTGCCTAGAGTATGCTTGTGAGGTTAAGGGTTTCAAAATTGCAGTTTTACCCACAAGCACCTCATCACCCAGTTCTTTGATTATGCATTGCATAATGAACCTTGGGTATAACAAAAACTTCTTTTTAGTGTTATTATGATGTAACACCAACTCATTAAAGAAAAGTTTTGATACCCTGTATTTTGTTTCATTCACTATGGAATGAAAAATTGGTTGAAAGGTTGAGGGTATCTGGTCATAAGACCCTGTTTTAGGACTCAAACACATAATTATATAATGAAACAAAAGTTTGTATTTTGGTTCAAAATACTTTTTAAAGATTGTAGCTTGTGAGAGAGTACCTTGATAACCACATTCTGTCATGGTTAGGTGGATTTCAGAGTTTGCAACCTGTTCAGGGGCATTCACATCATTCAACCCCAGTCTAATTGCAAGTGTGGCTGGTGTGATGGCCATTCTTCTCCCTTTGATTGTTGAGTTGAGAGAGATAACCTCATCGTCCACCATCACTGTCTCAGCATTAGCCCAGAACTCATTGAGAGTTTCAGGATGTATTGGTGGGTCTATTGTAAGAGCGGTGATATATTGGGATTTGACAACAAGATTAATGATCTCATCGTATTGGGACCAGCCTTCTTGTTTCTCTAACTAGGCTCTAAGATTGTGTCCCTATTTTAGAACTAAAGCCATGTGGTTTGTGTGTGATTGAAACGAACAGTGTTTTTGCAGGTTCAGGGTTTGAGAGCTTTTTGAGAGAGAAGGAGGGAATTTTTGCTTTTTGAATGGATAAGTGTTGGAAAAAGGTATTTATCAGAAGTTTTAAACCGCCTAGGTCAAACTTCTTTATCAGAAGTTTTAAACCGCCTAGGTCAAACTTCTTTATTAGAAGTTTTAAATCGCCTAGGTCAAATTTCTGATGTGGGAAAAGTCTGATTTGCCCTTTTTGACTAAACTGCTGATGAAGAATTATTTTCATCAGTAGTTCCCACTTTCTCTTTAGTAGTTTTGAACAACTGATGAGAATACTTTATAAATACTTTTATTCATAACTTCTGAAGGTTGTTTTATCAGAAGTTAATCACTTTTCAGAAAATATTCCCATACTGATGTTTTGTTCATCAGTAGTTTCTCTCTTGTTTGTTTTTCAGAAGTTTTCAATTTTGAAAACAGGTGTAAGTGAAAAATGAAAAATATGTGCAGAAAAGTAAAGAGAAACACTTACAAATTTAGCATCCCAAGCATGGATACTAACTTCTGAAATGTTGATGTGTCAAGGGGTTTAGTGAATATGTCAGCTATTTGATTAGCTGTTGCTACATGTTTCACTTCAATCTTGCCTTTTTCATAGCAATCTCTTATGAAATGATACCTGATTTCAATATGTTTTTTTTGAAAACTGAACAGGATTTTGAATGATGCTAATGGCAGATTTGCTGTCTACAAGCAATTGTGTCTTGGTTTCTTTGATTCCATAATCAAGAAGTTGATACTGGAGCCATTGTATCTGTGATGTACAACTTGCAGCTGCAATGTATTCAGCTTCAGCAGTTGAAGTTGCAACAGATGTTTGTTTCTTTAATTACCAGGACACTAGACAGTTTCCTAAGAATTGACAACCACCAGATGTTGATTTTCTTGACATTTTACACCCTGCATAGTCACTATCTGAAAAAGCTGTTAACTTGGTAGTGCTTGAAGCAGGATACCAAATTCTAAGTGTTGGAGTTCCTTTCAGATATCTGAAGATTCTTTTGACTGCAATGAGGTGTGATTCCCTAGGAGCTAATTGATATCTAGCACAGACACATGTTGAAAACATAATATCTGGTCTAGACGCAGTTAGATATAAAAGGGAACCTATCATACATCTATACATGGTTTGATCAACCTGTTTTCCTTGATCATCTGGTTCAACTTGTGTGGTTGGTGTCATGGGAGTGGAACATGATTTACAGTCTTGTAAAGAAAATTTGTTTAATAATTCTTTAACATATTTTGATTTATGTATAAAAGTTCCATTTGTTTGTTGTTTAATCTGCAGTCCCAGAAAGTACTGCAGTTCTCCCATTGTACTCATCTAAAATTTTGATTGCATGAGTTTCTTAAATTCATCACACAGTTTTGTGTTTGTTGAACCAAAAATGATATCATCAACATCTATTTGAACAAGTAAGATATGATTTCCAACATGTTTTATGAAAAGAGTTTTATCAATGGCACCTCTTGTGAAGGTATTTTTGAGTAAAAAGGTTGAAAGTGTTTCATACCAGGCTCTTGGAGCCTGTTTGAGCCCAAAAAGAGCTTTGTCTAGTTTGTACACCCACTCAGGATGAGAAGGATCCTCAAACCCAGGTGGCTGACAAACATACACTTCCTCTTTTATCTTTCCATACAAAAATGCACTCTTAATATCCATTTGATAAACTTTTATTTTGTTGGAAATGGCATAGGCCAGAAATAACCTGATGGCTTCAAGCCTTGCAACTGGAGCAAAGGTTTCATCATAGTCAATTCCTTCTTCTTGAGAGTAACCTTGTAGTACCAGTCTTGCCTTGTTCTTTATAATCATACCAGCTTCATCTTGTTTGTTCCTGAAGACCCATCTTGTGCCAATTGGTTGCTTGTTTGGTGGTAAGGGACAGATTTCCCAAACCTGTTGCTTGTTGAATTGAAGCAATTCATCTTGCATTGCTTGCACCCAATTGTTGTCTTTGAGGGCTTCCTGGTACTTCTTTGGTTCCAACTATGAAATAAATGCTGAGAAGAGACAAAAGTTGGAAAGCTGGTTTCTTGTAAGAACACCTGATGCAATATCACCCATGATTTGATCAAGTGGATGATCTTTGTGTTCGATCAGTTGTTGTAAACCACTGACAGGTGTTGGTGGCTCATGTTCTTCAAACAAACTACTGAGGTCTATTATATCTGGTTCAGCAGTTTCAATGTCTTCAGTAGTTGCAGGTGCTGAAGCAGATGTTTGAGTTTGTTCCTCAGTATTTGTTGAATCAGAAGTTTGTGAAACTTCTAATGATTTTGAAGTTGACTTAATGACTGTTTGAGGAGTCCATGGTGCTGGATCCTCATCATCAAACCTTTGATCACCATAATAAGTAAGTTTGGATGAAGTGACAGTCTTTTCAGGTCCAAAATGGAAGCTGTCAAGGTCAAAAAGTTCAGCAGGATGTGCTGGAATGAGAGTGTGTTTTGACTCATTGAACTTGACATTCAGTGTTTCTTCTACTATCCTGGTTCTTGAGTTAAAAACCTTGTAGGCTTTTCTAGTTGAAGAATAACCAAGAAAGTAACCTGAATCAACTTTGGTAGTAAACTTTGAAATAGATTCCTTAATGTTCAAGATGAAACATTGACACCCAAAAGCCCTGAAAAAGGAGATAAGGGGCTTCATGCCATGAAGAACTTCATAGGCAGTCTTGGAATGTCTCTTGACAATAAGGACTCTATTTTGAACATAACATGATGTGTTAACTGCTTCTGCCCAAAAGTATAATGGTAGGCCTGAATCAGCTAACATTGTTCTTGCTCCTTCAATTAAAGTTGTGTTCTTCCTTTCTACTACACTATTTTGTTCAGGAGTTCTGGGAACACTGAATTGTCTAATAATCCCTTTAGACAAACAGAATTCATCCAGAGTTTTGTTCCTGAACTCTGTCTCATTATCACTTCTAATGGTTTTGACAGATAGAGAATATTGCTTCCCTACTTGTAGAATGAAGAACTTGATGATTTCAGCAGCCTCATCCTTGGAAAATAAGAAGAATACCCATGTAAATCTTGAGTAGTCATCAATGATGACCAAGCAGTACTTCTTCTTACCAAGGCTCATGATTTTTACAGGCCCAAATAAGTCCATATGGAGTAATTGAAGACATGCAGTTGTTTTTTATTCTTCAATAGACTTATAGGAGGACTTATGCTGTTTTCCCTTTAAACAGGATACACAGTGTTCTTGACACTGGTATACTTTTGAGGGTAGACCTCTGACCAAGCCCATTTTTGTGACTTTATTTATGGTTTTAAAGTTCACATGGCCAAGTCTCCTGTGCCAGAGATCAGTCTCTGAAGTTGATGCCTTTGAGAAGAAACAGGCAGTGTTGTTAAGTACTTTGTCTTTTTCAATGTCCACTGCATAGACATTGCCACATCTTTTGGCTATCAACAAAGTGTGATCGTCAATGATCTTCTCTATCAACTTCTGGCCTTCTGGTGATATGATCTTGCATGCTGTCTTTGTGAAAAAAGGAAGAATATCCTTTATCACACATTTGTGACACACTCAGCAAGTTGTACTCAAGGTTTTCAACCAGATTGACCTTGTCAAACTGTATTTTGCCAGAGGAGACATTGCCATGTCCTAGCACATATCCCTTAGCATTGTTCTCAAAGGATACAGATCCTTCTCTTTGACTGATAAAATTGTTTATCAGGTATCTGCATCCTGTCATGTGCATTGAGCCTCCACTGTCTACATACCAAATGCTATTTAAGCCTCTGGAAACTCTCTGCACAAGATAGCAAATTAGTTAGATTTAGGAACCCAAGCCAGTTTGGCTTTGGGTTTGCTCTTGAGAACATTTACAGTTTGTTCTTGACCAAGTTGAGAAATCCATGTCTTTTTGGCAATGGATTTTTCATTAAGAGCAATGGTGGTATCCTTTTGAGGACCACCATCAACTTTGGTCATCAGTAGTTGTACCATGTTCATGAGATCTTTAATCTTAGCAGTTTGTGAAACTCCTGATGATGTAGGTCTAACTACTGATAGAGAATTTTGAGAAAAAGATCTTTGTTGAGATTTTGTCTTTTTCTGAGAAAAGGTGTTTACTGGTTGTTGTTTCCTGGGAGAAAAAGTTTTTACAAAATCATTTTTGATTTGCTTTCCCACAACCAGTTGTTGATTTTTCTTGTTGTACTGAATACCTTTTCTGTATCTGCAAAATTCTGTTTTGTGGTTGAACAGACCACAGATTTCACATTCTTTTGTATTTTCTTTCAAAGACAAGTTTCTGACTGTATTGATTGGTTTTAGGTCATCAGTAGTTTTCAGGTTCTCAACTTTTGATGTAGTTGAAACTACTGATGGCTTAAAGTCAGAATTAATCAGTACTTCTGAAGAACTTTCTTTGTGAGTTTTTAGAAAGTTCTCATGGAAAGATGTGCATTCTTTCTCTTCAGAAGTTTCACCTGAAACAATTTTTCTCCCATCTTCAGTAGTTTTGGGGGGAAAAATCTGTTGGTGTTTCAGTGTGATTGTATCCTATGCCAAACCTAACATTTGAAGCACTTTGTTTGTTTAGCAATAGTTGGTACCCCTTACAAGATTCAACCCATTTTTCACATGTGACCTTGGTGTCAGCAAGCTCTTGTCTGACATTTCCTAGGTCATTTATCATGATTTTAATTTGTGCTTGGGTTTCAATAGCAGTGTTAGTTAATTTAGAAACTTCTTTTGTTTTTGCAGAAAGTTTTCTTTCTAAATCACATTTCATCTGAGTGAATTTTCTCTCAGAGTCATTTGCTTTCCCTTGTAAGTGCACATTAGTCTCTCTTATGAGAGCGAAAGATTCTTTGCAAGAAGTTGAACAAAGTTTTGTCAAAGATTCTTTAGATACCTGTGACAAGGCAGATTTTGAGGTGCATCCCTCAAATGCCATTAAGGCAAAGTTCTTCCTGCCATTGTCAGGCTCTCCTCAGTTGATGTCAAACATCTTGTTGTCTGCATCAGGATTACACTCTGTGGTGTCAAAAGGAAGACTGCTCCAGTCAACATACCCTGAAGTAAATAAACTTTGTTGAGAGGGTTGCTGAGGCCGTGGAGGTTGTTGAGCAGCTGGAAAGGGAGGGATTGATTGTTGGCTCTGCATCTGTTGAGCTGGCATCTGTACATATTGTACTTGTGGCACATATTGGTGTTGTGGAGCTTGTGCCTGTACAAAATGTGCACTCCCTTGTGTTCCATTATTCCTGTTATAATTGGGGTTAAAATTATTTCCAGACTGAGATTGGTTAAAGCTAGAGCTTCTACACTCTCTAGCAAAGTGTCCCAACTTTTGACACTTATGACATCTAAGTTTAGATTTGTCAAAACCAATTTTTGTTGAACTGTTGAGTCCTGGAAACTTTCTTCCTGACCTTTTGTAAAATTTATTTGTTTTTAAACTTAACATGGCTAGTTGGTGTAAAATATTCATTTCTTCTAAGTCATCACTGCTGAAATTTTTTAAATCATCCATGATAAAATACATGTTATCAGCAGTTTGACTAAAATCATTATTGTCATAACCTCGGAATGATCTTTCAGATGAGATCCCAACAGTTATGTCAATATGGTCAAAAGATCCAAAACTATTTGAACAAGTTGGTGAGTCTTGTCCTAATAGTGTTGTACTACCTGGTAGATAGTCATCAGCAGTTTTGCCAGAACTTTGTAACTTTTTCTTTTGATCAATTTCTCTTTCAAAAGTAAGTAATCTCCTATGAAGTTTTGTAAGAGTGAGGGAGCTAAAGTCTGGTGAAGATCTTAAGACTATAGAGTATGTTTCCCATTTTTCAGGTAAAGACCTTAAAAATCTATGAAGCATAGATACAGTTGTGTAGGTCTGACCATTTAATTTTAGCTCAGATTTTAATGAGGAGAATCTTTCAAATTGTTGTGTTAAAGTTTCCCCATTAATGTGAGCAAAAGTTTCATATTGTTGAGCCAAGATTTCTCTGGTGTTGGCAATCACCTCTTCAGTTCCTCCAAACTGTTCTTTGAGGCAGTCCCAAAGCTCTTTGGCACTATCACAATGTAATAGGCCAGAGTAGATTTCATTAGGGAGTGCCATTGCCAACATAGAGAAAGCTTTAGCATCAAGCTCAAGTTTTAGGAAATCATCATCTGTATAGTCTTTTGGGTCTTTTGGAATTTCTTCTTTAGTTTCAAGATTAATGTTTACTAGTTTATGAGGACCATATATCACAGATTTCCAGCAACCTGTGTTGGTCTGTGATAAGGAATGTGTCATTCTCCTTTGCCAGATGTTATATTCATTTCTTACTAGCATAGCAGTTTTATTGGAAGAACCAGTATCATGAGGATCCATTTTAAAGAGTATTGATTTGTCGAATATCTCTTAAAGTGATGGATGTTGATAAAAGTGAGCTTATAATCCTTTATTGAATATTAATAAGAGCCTGTGTCTGATTCTCAATGTGTTAGATTGATATGTGATCAGATAAACCAGTGCTCTGGTACTAATTGTTGGATCAGTATTGCTCTTTGAATGAACTTGCTAGTGAACACTTAAGTGTTTAGCAAGTTCTTGATCAGTGATAGCACAACGGAATGTTATGAGTTTAAAGCTACACTTATCAACAGGAGTTATTACTCCCCCTGGATGTTTGAGAAACTAATAAATGATAAGTATTTATTGAGAATCTAAGTATTGAATGAGAATGAAACACTTAGACAGATTCTCAATAAATATGAAATGGAAATAACAATAATATGCTTTGAAGGATTTCTGTATTAAAATCAATGTCTAAAACAGAGGGGTGAACCCTTCTATTTATAGACTTTACAAATACATGAACCTTGCTAAAAAGCAAGTTCAGAGACAAGTTGCAACAAGTTGCAATCTTGGAACTTGTACATAAAGTAAAAGTAATACTAAACTAATAAACTACTGATACAAAAGGCGGTGGAAAAGATCTTCTCATAAGTACTGATGAATGACAAACTACTGATGAGGAGTTTGTCTTCAGTAGTTCTTCAGTAGAAATGTCTGGTTTGGACTTCAGAACTTCTGATGACTTTTCTTCTTCGGTACTTGTGTAATCTCTTCTTCAGCAGTTTGATCTTCCTTCTTCAGTAGTTCTATACTTAGAATATTTTGACAGAAGTGAATAAGACTAAGGTTTGCAAAAGTGGTTTCACCAATCCTCTTTGTCCTAACACATCTAACTGAGCATGTTTGGCAAATTGATTAACAAATAAAGTCATTCCTATCTTGAAGATAAGAACAAGAATCATGCTAGTTATTAAATAATCTGAGGTAAGATCTGCATTGACCTCCAGCTTTCATCAAATCTTATACTAAGATTAATTACCAATCAAATTAAACTAATTCAGAAAATTAACAGTAACAAAACAAAATAACGTAGTTGTTGACCAAATCTTCCATTATTGGATAACTAAAAGTCATGGATGATAGAGACATGCGATACTGTTTAACGTTTTCAGGATGATAAACACGTGTGTTGAGTGTCAAATCCAGCACATAAAAAATTAACGATATTTACTATGATGCACAAATGCTACTATGAATGAAAGTGAGGTTCGCCTAAAAAAATACAAATTAACTACATGTAGATAGATTGATTGATTGTTGCTTAAACAAATAAGAAGGGCTTTTCGTGTACAACCAATAAAATGGGGTTTTGGTTTAAGCTTAAAATTATAGAAAACGATACAAAATGGATACATAAGAATAATAAGACTGGATTATATTGTTATATAAAAGAAATCACTAATAAGTATGCTGATCAAATTGTAAGGTGAATTCAAATAAGGTGTAAAGTTCTCCCGTCCAGCATTGATTCAATTGACGACCTGTTGAAGTGGCCGAGTTCATTGAAGATGATTAAGTGGGGCAAGAAGATACTCCGGGGTATTATTATGGTTACATGTTGGGCATTGTGGAAGCGAGCGCAATAAGAAGGTATTCCCGGATTCATCACCTAGAGTTTTAGAGATTGTAGCGATTGTAAAGTCGATGACGTATCAATGGCTTAAATATTGTTCTCGTTTTAAAAATATTGAGTGGCAAGAGTGGGTGAAGTTTCCTTTGTATATATTGTAAGGATTGTTTTAAGCAGTCCTTAATTTGAGGACTTGCTCATTTAATGAAGTTAACGGTTCAAACAGAAAAAAAAAAATTCAAATAATAGAAACTAAATCTTACAATAAGGTAATTTCTTGATTTGATTCGGGTTACAATTATTATCAATTATAAGGCAATGATCTTTTAATTATAAGGTTTGTTATCAATACTAGACACCGAATCCTTCTAAGCTCCACTCCGTTTAATGTCTAACCAAACGTAGTTTATTAATTATAGCTAAGCCGCTACTCTAAGCTAGCTTAAGCTGTTTTGATCTTAGTGTAGGCCGTAGGGGTTGCAATAATAGAAATGTTAGTTTTAAATAAATATAATAATTTAAATAATCTTTCTCCCTAATCATGCATCTGTAGCATTTCAACTTGTATTTCAAATGCACATTGTTGTCCCTCTTAATTAAGCTACCTACAAAAACTATAACAACAATAGATCTAGAGTAGATCTCATATATTACCACACCGTAACAATTTTTTCACGATATAATGAGATATGTATATGACAAAGGCTATAAAACATGTCAAAAATGCAATATGTTTCATGTTGTGTGTGTGTATATATATATATATATATATATATATATATATATATATATATAGGTCAAGTATAAAATGAAAACCCTATTGAGTTGAGAAAACCTTTGAAAACCCATGTAAAAAAACATTAATTTTTTTTTTGAAAAAAATAACCAATGTAAGATACATGTTTTTAAGCGTTTTGGCCCAAAAAAACCGCCGACGGGATTTAAAAAAAAATAAACAAAGTTGCTGAAAGCATATGTTTACAACAGCTAAATAGCTGAAAACATATGTTTTCAGCACAACTTTGTGTGTGTGTGTGTATATATATATATATATATTCAAATCCCATCGGCACTTTTCTTATTTTTTTTGCCCAAAATGCTTAAAAACATGTATTTTATATTGGCTATTTTTTTTCAAAAAAAATAATTGTTTTTTACATGGGTTTTCAAAGGTTTTTTCAACTCAAGAGGGTTTTCATTTTATCTTCCCCTTTATATATTTATATGTGGAAGTGTTTAATAGAAAACCTCAAAAATTTGAGAAAACCTTACTTCCCAAGCTTTTTTTTTTATTTGAAAATTTTAAGGAATGTAATATACATGTTTTTAAAAGTTTTAAGGAAAAAAATTCAAAAAAAATCGCCAAGCATTTATATATATATATATATATATATATATATATATATATATATATATATATATATATAGGGTAGGGTTCAAATAGGAACCATACCTTAAATAGAAACTATAGAAACCAATCTTAGCCATTGATCTCTAATGGCATGATTGTAAATAAGTAAAACATTAATTAAATCTTTAATTAAATTAAAGGGCAATGTGGTAATTGTATATTGACTATTAACAACACATGTTTAATTAGTTTCCTTTTATTTTCAATATAATCTCATTATTTTAGCAAAGCAGTTATTTTTTCCCATGGTAATCGTTCTTCATCAATATGCGTATTGATTGTTTGAATGGTATCAAAGTACGTCAAAAATCGAATGTGCAGTACATGATGTTATATAGTTTTGGATAATATACGTTGGTGTATATTATATGAAAAAGGTAATCGATCAAACCTTAAATAAGATAATGAGGTCAAAAAATGATGAGACGATTTATTATTATCAACTGCTTATACACTAGTGTATAATATACGTTGTTTTATATAGGAGACTGTATAAATAGTAGTGATAATCAAATGTATCAATATACACTGATGTATAATTATACACTGGTAAGAATGATAGTATTAAATACATATATTATACAATGATGTATAATTATACACTGGTGTATAAATAGTAGTGATAATCAAATGTATCAATATACACTGATGTATAATTATACACTGGTAAGAATGATAGTATTAAATACATATATTATACAACTGGCGTCCAATATCTCGTCCCACCGGGAGATTCATATACGTTGCTCGATGAGGAACCTACAATATAGAAATATAAATTAAAAATAAATTTTGCAATATTAAAAAAATACAGTTAGACGTGTTACAATTCATATATGCTACACCTGTGTATAATGAGGAACACATTGACTGTTTTATACTACACATTTCATTTTTCCTAATGAATATACACCTGTGTATATTTAATATAACATTTAGAACGTCAGTTACCTACTATAATACACATTTCAATATGCTATATTTAGCAACTTGGGTTTGTGAGAGAAAAAAACATTGTAGCGCAACAGTACACGAATCAAAACTTTTTTGAAATGCGTGCAACTTATACGGTACAACATATTGAGGCAACCCCTCTCTCTCCCTCTCTTCTTGACTCTTTCTTCTCTGTTATCTTTCCCGTTACTCGCGTTTTCAGAAAAGTCCAACTAAGACTTCTGATATCTCCCAAACCCAATCATCCCCTACACCTTGCGACTTGCAGGTTGAATCTTATTCTTCTCTCTGCTTCTTCTCCGATGAAGGTTACACTGTGCTGGCGTATATGCGGCTGCGGTATGGCAGCTCTTTCTGCCATCATCGTTTTCTCCGGCGACTTAAGGTGATGTTTTATCGTTTCTTTTTTTCTTTTTTCCCCATAAGATGATGATGACGAACTGGTCAACGGATGCTTACCTATGTTGATGTTGTTTCCAACGGCCATCTACGGTGACAACGGACGTCGATATTGCTGCTACTGGCGGTTTGCTAATTGTGTATTGTACCCCAGCAGACCATCGTCTTCTCTATTTGATTTTGTGTGATGAGTATTTCCTTAATTTTTGGGGTTTATGTTGTGAAAGTCCCAAATACTAGATCTTGAAGTGCAAGAGATTGTTATCACTTAGAAACACCTATTTGATTAGGTGTTTTAAGTGATTAATCTTGAACAACTAAGAAACTAGATAAATCTTATAAAACCGACACACAAGATGAACAAAGACATGATTCCATTACAGATATAACATTGAAACACCATGGAAATACAGATTAAGTACGCACCAAATGATCTTGTGCTAACTAAGATGACCAAAAACCCTAACCCTAGAGCTGCAACAAACATGCTATATATATAGAGACAGGACTGATGGGCCTGCGCACTTAGCTAACTGCGCAGGGCCCGTCTACAAGTGCGCAAACTCTAGGGTTTGCCTATAAACTTTGCTTAATTACATATTCAGCCCCTTTGACTTACAAAACTACATTATAGGCTATCAAAAGTCTTCGTTCTGGTAACTGTGGTCTCAACTAAACCCAACAATACTCCCCTAGACCACAACTACTAGTTCTTCCTCTCTCTCAATCAATCGTCACGTCGCTTTTCTCCCCCTCTTCTCTCTCTCCCTGTGCCTGGGGATCTTGAATGAAAACAGCAGGAAGATCTTCTTCGATGACAGGTGGTTCTTGAGTAGTTTCAGCAGCAGGTTCTTCTTGAGCGGGTCGTTCTGGATCAGATGCAGCTGTAGGTTCTTGAGTAGACACCTCTGGAGTAGTTTTAGCTTCAGCCTGAGTTTCTTCTACAGCAGCAGCTTTAGCAGCTTTTTCTTTTGCAGCTTTCTCATTCTGTTCTTTAGCAATATCTGCTACATTGATCCTGTCCACTAGGGATGAGCTCGGGACGGGATCGGTACCGAACCGATACCGATCCCGACAATACCGATACCGAAAAGTCCAAAAACCCAATACCGATCCCGATACCGAACACATACGGTACGGTACGGTATCGGTTCGGTATCGGTACGGTACCGGTATGGTATCGGTATTTTGCCTTAAAATACCGATACCGTACCGATCCCGTACCGATACCGATAATACCGAAACCGAAAATCCATAAATATGGATACCGATCCCGAAACCCTCGGTTCGGTATCGGTTCGGTACGGTATCGGGATCGGGACGGGACGGGATCGGTATTCGGGCTTGAATGCTCATCCCTACTGTCCACTATATCTAGCAGCTCTTGCTTCAACTTCATAGCATGATCGACTGCTCTTCTGAATAATATAGCTTCCTCAAAAAGTACATTTCCCGCTCCCACATTGATCTGGTTTGCATATAACATATTCAAGTCCGACAAATTAAAAGCAAAAACATCTACTGGATTAAGAATTCTCATAATCTCTGCATCATCCTTGGACTTGATCACTGCTTTACCAGTCCGACTGTTATAAACCATTTCTTGAAATCTTTTAGCATGACTGGAAGCTCTTGACGTATCGGAACTCTAGTGATGACCTTGGGAGGATCTATCACATAGGTGATCCTACCTTGTCCGGTATCAGAAGATTCTTTTGACTGCAGTTTCATGAGATTGCTTGGGATTTGACTGAAAGCGAGCGCAGCATCCAACTGCCCACATAATGTCTGGTCTGCTGGCTGTGAGATACATCAGGGATCCAATCATTGATCGATACGTGTGTGAATTCACTGATGGTCCTTGAAGATCCGGTACAAGTGTAGTTTGAGCAGCAAAAGGAGTGTTGGACGGCTTGCAGTCAGACAGGTTGTACTTTGCCAAGATATCTCTTGTATATTTGGCATGATGAATGAGAATTCCGTCTTCCTTCTACTGGACCTCCAGTCCTAAGAAAAATGATAACTCTCCCATCATGCTCATTTCAAATTGAGACTTCATAATGCTTTCAAATTCCCTACACAAGTTTTCATCAGTGGAACCAAAGATGATATCATCTACATAGATTTGAACCAGAATAGAGTGTTTGTTGACTTCTTTGGTGAATAGGGTCATGTCGATTTTCGCTCTAGTGTATCCGTTTTGCAACAGATATGAGGACAAGGTCTCATACCAAGCTCGAGGTGCTTGATGAAGACCATAGAGAGCCTTGTCCAGTTTGTAGTATCTGTTGGGATAGTGAGGGTCTTCAAAGCCGGGTGGCTGACATACATAGACTTCTTCCTTGATTTTTCCATATAAGAAAGCACTCTTTACATCCATCTGGAAAACCTTGAAGTTTTTGTATGACGCGTAGGCTAGGAAGATACGAATGGCTTCAAGTCGGGCGACTGGTGCAAAGACTTCCTCATAATCAATCCCTTCTTGTTGACGAAAACCCTGAACAACTAGACGAGCTTTGTTCTTGATTACCACACCACGCTCATCCATTTTGTTGCGAAAAACCCATCTCGTTCTAATAGGATACTTTCCCTCAGGAAGATCCACTAGCTCCCAAACCTTGAGTTTTCTAAACTGAAAAAGCTCTTCCTGCATTGCTTCTACCCAGCTTGCATCTCTGACTGCATCTTCAATGCTGAAAGGTACTGTCTGAGACAAGAATGCTGAGAGAGCGGTGTTGAGTTTATCTGCCTGATTTCTGGTAAGAACACCCTCAGTGATTGGCCCGATGATGTTTTCGATAGGATGATTCTTGGATGATTTGAATCCCATGTTCTGCTCTTCTTGAACTTGGGAAGGCAGATTTGACAAGTGATCTCTAGGTGTTGAGGAGCTGGATGGATCATTTACAAACTGTTGTGCTGAAGATGTTTCTTCTAAAATTGGAGTACTTTCAGGAGGTTGTGTAGTTTCAGCAGTTGTATCACCATTTGTGGGTTGAAGAGGAAAGATTGGATCAGCTACTAAAGGAGAGAGTCGGGTGGTGAAGGGTGCAACATCGTCTTCAGAAGAGTAAAGAGTATCTTCGAGAGGGGAAGGAGCGGCTGCTTGATTGACAGGTGTTTGATCTTCAGTGATATTGAAATTGTTGAAAACAATGTCCACGTCAAAGAACCAGTCAGGACCGGCTCCTGTGTTAGTGGGGTTGGATTCCTGCCAATCTACATAGAAAGATTCAAGGACCATCTTGGTGCGTTTGTTGTATACTCTATAAGCCTTTTGACTTGAAGAGTATCCAACAAAGAAGCACTCATCTCCAACTGCATCGAACTTCATTATGTTCTCATAGTTGTTCAGAAGAGTACATGAACATCCGATGGGCCTGAAGTAGTCAATCAGAGGTTTTCTTTTGAAAAGTAATTCATAACCCGTTTTCCCGCGCGCCTTGACGATTAAGACTCTGCTAAGAACATAACAGGCGGTATTCACAGCTTCTGCCCAGAAAATGATCGGCAACTTGGAGTCGATGAGCATTGTTCTGGCAGCTTCAATAAGTGTGCGATTCTTTCTCTCAGCGACTCCGTTCTGTTGAGGAGTTCTGTATGCGCGTAGGATCGTCTAAACAACAAAGATAATGATCAAACAAGTTCAATTTAGGTGCGGAATCCCTTAATTGATCACAAAATGATAATAAAATAGCAAAACGCAGAATTCATCATAAATATATTCAATTCATTCACTTTGATAATCAATTACACTTGAAAATGTAGTTTATAATGATTAAAACACTTTTACAGACTCAATAATAAACCTAGGGAGAACACACACAGGGAGGGAAAACAAAATGTCAAAAGTTACATTCAAAATGTTGGTTCAACCTTATATAGACCATTCGACATGGTCGAACGAAGACATAAATAATCTAATTTCTACCTTCGACCTCCCTGTGTACCTTCGACCGTTCTTAAATCTTCATTCGACCGTTCGACAGTTGACAAAACATTATATAATCCGCAATCCAATAGCATTAGTCGCATTATATGCATCTACAAACTCCCCCTCGACTATTGCTTGGATTGCTTGAGTTTTCGTTCTTGGTCCATTGTCTTGTTCATAAGCTTGATGCACAATAACGTCTTCTGTTCCTTCGTCATTACTGGTTCATGAGTTTGTTTCGGCTTCTTCTTTTTAACTTCCTGAACTTCCTGAACTTTCACAAACTTCCCCAGTTTCTTGTCAAAGTCACACCCAGCATTCACATCCCATGCAAAGCATAAGAATACCACACGTTGGTATTTGCTTGCCTGTTCACTATCCTTAGCTTCGCAATAGATCGGATTATAATAGAGCATTATGATATCCTCATGCGAACAGTTGATCAACCAAATAGGATCAAATATATGAATCTTCTTGAAGTCCTGTGCACCATCCTTCAACACGATAATAGCCTCTGCAGTCTTTCAATCGTAGTACCACCACATGAAGTCTTTAGAAAAGTGTTGTGGGATCTGCATCAGTGGAATATGTTTCAACACTTTAGGTGGTTTATACTTTAACGTCACCTTAGGCATCCTAGTAATATCAACTTTCTCTTTCTTATGAACAATTCTTTTTGGATACTGTGGAGTAAACAAGTTCCACTTCGTTCTGCTTTCTCTCGACATACGATCTGCAAAGTAAGTAACATGATCGTTTACAGAACCTGTCATCTCATGTCTACAAATATCACGAATAGCCCAGTATGGTAGTGTCTTCAAGTCATGGAATCTGTCAAAGTACAGAATTCCCTTTTCCTATTTTACAGCAACACACTTCAACTGTTTCACGAACTTCCATCCAAGAGCTTTCCTTTTAAACAAGTCATTGTGAAACTTGTAAAAGCAACCTTGAACTTCTCTCTTTGGACGGTTAGCCTCTTTCTCTTTAAGCTTCCTCAAAAGTTCGTTCAAAGCGTCAGATTGTTCAGTATTTGGCTTATTACAATCTGAAAACACTTCTTCAACAAACTTCTTACTCTTTTCATTAGCAAGTTTCTCAGCCTGGCTTAACATCTCATCAGTAAATTCAGGAAATCCAGAATCTTTGTTATTCTTGAAGCATTCTGGATATTCCTCACTCGTGATATCCTCAATCTCTACCTCCTCAAATACTGGAACGTCTCTGTCATCGGAGTGATTACCTGCTTCTTTCTCAGGTATGTTTGGTATCTGATTATCAATCATCAACTCCTCCAGAGTCTTACCGACCTGTTTCGCCAGTCCTTCCAAAATTTCCTTAGACATGGCTGCAGAAACTTCTCCATCTTCTAAGTCAGGATAATTGTACTCCAACTCGAATCTCATATCATTAGACTCAAATATCTCAAGAAATCTTCCTGTCATCTCGATCGTCCAGACTCTGTCAGTCAACATCTGGCGATACATGTTCTTGTCATCATCAGATAAAGATCTGATCTTCTCATTCCAAAAGATACTATCATCGTCAATAGTACCACCAGGAGCTTTCAAACTTGATCCTCCTGTATCTTTTCCCGATCCTCTCTTCTCACACTTATATTTGTCAGTGTCATCATCATCACTGTCAGAACTCGCAGAGCTATTACCTTCACCTGAATCGTCTCCTGAACCATCATCATCACCATCATCTTTCTTCTTCTTAGGAGCTTTACCAGCATCCTTAACCAACTCATCATCTTCTTCTTCCTCTTCATCAGATGGTTCAAAATCAACTTCTTCTTCATCACGCTCTTTATCTTCTTCACCAGCTTGTAATTGTGGAGCTTTAGAGTACAAATCTTTAATCAGATTATCCATACTCTTGTTACTTGCTTTCAGCTTCTTGTTCTCCTCTTTTATAGCAATGTACCTTCTGGTGTTTCTCTGCTCATGTTTCAACAACTTCTTGTTTTCTTTCTAAAGCTGGTTAATCTTAGCGTCTAGAGCCTCATGATTCTCATGTGATGTTTCAACAACATCTAACATCTTCTTGTCATTGTTTCTCAACTGTTCAATCTCTGCTTGTTGCTGATTTATAATCTTCATCATGTCAGCAAGCTTCTTGCTAACTGCAGTCATCACATCACTGTCTACAGTAACCTTCGGTGTTGAAGCTTCAGCAACAGGAATATTTCCTTTCTTCAATTTCTTTAACACTCTATCCAATGCATCGTTGAACTCATCAGTAGGTAACTCAGTCTGTTCAGCAGCAGATGATGTCTTTTGTTTCTTCGCTGCTAGGGATGTGATTGGTGATTTAGAGCTAGATGCTGGAGGCAGTTTCTTTCCAGCAACCAAATGCTCAATATCTCTATCCCTTTTCTTCATCGGCTTCAATACTTTCTCTTTCTTCTTGTACCGTGGTTTCTTCTATTTCTCACCTGTCTTTGGCGATCCTACAAAGTCTTCGGATCCCAATCCTAAACCTTCATCTGTCTCATCCAATGCAATAGGACTTTTTGTCCTTTGCTCTTCCACAGACTTATTTAGACTCTCATACTCACCAGCCACAGTGGCCTTGGGCGTGGTGCTCTTTACAGTCTCACTATCCGAATCCCATCTCTCGTCTTCTTGTGTCTCTTCAGAATCGACAGACACTTCATCAACTATATGTAAACCCTTCTTGGCTACACTTTTATGTCTTCTAGAAACCTTCTTCTGAGCGGGTTCAGTATCATCTTGTTTCTCTTTACCTTTCCCTGTCTTTGCACCAACGTTTACAACTTGACGCTTTCTCTTCGCAACAGGATCAACTGAACAAAGAGGATTATCTGGATCTGAATAACTGTTATCATGTCTGACTTTATCCTTTCCTGGATCTACATACCCTGGGTTGATCAGATCCCCAAACAGGTTCTTCTGAGGTGGTCTTTCATTCAACGGCACACCCTTATAACCCTTCATTCTAACAAGAGTGTTCAGGTTCATATGATCCTGTACAACAATCTGGGTAGGATCTCTTCTCAACTTCTTATGCTTCTCATCAAGTACCATCTGTATGAATCCCGGATATAGTAAAAACTTCTTGTTCTTCAAGCCTCTAAGTGGTTCTAGCATGTCTTCAAGTATCATACCAGATACATTGAACGACTTATTCAATATAAGAGCCACCATCAAAGAACTGATGCTCTTTCTCATAACGTCATACCCTCCACTCACCGAACCAAATACATTCAACATAACGTGAGCAAGATACTTGAACTGAGGGCATAGCTTCCCTTTGTGTAACGAACCATCAGTTATCGGTCCGTTGTACTTCATTCGTAGGAAGCACTTTCTCTGTTCTATCCATGAAAGTTCTCTAGGATCTGTCTTCTTCTCATCATACAACTTTAGTGCCTCACGGATATCATCTTCAGAGATAATCATGAGCTCCCCCTGAATCGTACTAACCACAGCAGATTCGTTGTTCCAGTAGTCCATTCTTGCATTCTTCCAGAACTCCTGTTGATGATCCATATAAATGATGGCGGGGGTAGCAAGTGCAACAATCACTCGGCTTCTCTTCAAGAAATCTACGATGCCGGTGAACTCTTGATGTTTCTTCAAATCGCCCATGAATGCACAGCAGTTGTGCGCCTGTTCAAATGGTAGTTCTTCCATCTGTTCCTTTCCAGTTGCCTTTTCAGAAGATCCAGCAGAAATATCAGCACTTTCCTGTTCAGACATTATCTGACTGCAAAACAAATCAAGAAAACATGTTAAAAACGGACAAAATAAGCAAAACTTGAAATTTTTGATTTTCAGAATCTACATTCGACCGTTCGAAGGTTCGAATGTGAAATCAGAAAGGTTCGAAAGTGGAATTAAAGGTTCGAATGTGAAAAACATTTTGTAAAAGTGTACAATCGACCGTTTGTTTCCAGGTTCGACCGTTTGAACATCTACATTCGCCCAAAAAGTCACATTCGACCGTTTGAATTTGGGCGAAGGAAACTGTTCATCTTCTTCAGTATCAAATTTTGATTTGGTTCGTTTTATCATGCCATTTTGATTTGAATACTCTCTAACATGACCGATTAATCATTTCCAATCAACAATTTCAATTATTATCCATTGATTATGTGTTTTTAATTAAAAACTAGGGTTCGAGTATTTTAAAACATCAATTGAACAATCTGTAATGATTTAAACCTTAGTTTTTGTTTATTCTCCCCCTAAAACACATAAGCAATGAATCCTAAACAAAAATTGTGGCAATTAACAGTTTATAATTGAGTTTTGATGTCAGTTAGGGCCCAGTCACTAAATCAATGATTAAGAACTGTATTGTTGATGATAACCTGCAAACGTTATAGCAAAATGATCAGTGAGTCAAGACGAACACAATGGTATGATTTTTAATGCACGGGCAACAAGATCACTTTAGCTCAGATTTTTGAAAATTTTTGAAATGAGGGTCGAATGTGCAGATCTGATATATATAGGCTCCACATTCGACCGTTTGACTAGGGCGAATGTGAAACTTTTTCCACCTTCGACCCTATTGAAAGGTTCGAATGTAGAAAAAGGGTTCGAATGTGAAAATATCACATGAACACTCACATTCGACCGTTTAAAAGGTATGAATGAGCAGATAAAATTCCACCTTCGACCCAACGAAAGGGCGAATGAAAATTGGAATTTTTGAAAATTTTACCAAATCTCAAAATCGAGTCCCGTTCAAAATATTTTTCAACTTTTAAGCATCCGACATTCATTATTTCTCATTTAAAGATGACAAAGCTCAAATGGTCCATCAAGTTTTAGAAAATCATCATCAACCACCATCAGCTATCAAAAATAAGATAGAAATGTAAAATCTTTTGGATTTTCTAAACTTTTTGTTAAAACACACCTAAAATCTTTTTGAGTTTTGTATTTTTGACGAGAAATATAAAATGCACAAAATGTAAAGATAAAGCAGTAAATGTTTTGTGATTTCCAGTAAGGGGATCATATCAGTTATTGAGAAATCTGATCACACCGTTGATCTTTTGATTTATTATCATTAAAGACAATGTGTGATCTGGCAACTGCTGATATTGTGATCCACATAAACTCACATGCAGACTGTTGTGCAGTGCTTTAGACTGATACTATTATTTATAGTATAAACTCAATTGTCTGTGGTTCCCACGCACACGACATACTCTCGTATCAAGAAGTAAATGCACAAAGACTCATTGTAACGCGTGATTATGCTTTCGTCATATGTAATTTACAAGGTATGAGGCACAGAGGTATACAGGTCAGCAAATCAATGCAACAAAGTAACTTGTGCACTCTACCAGGTTGAGGGCTAATATCAATCATGATTTGTATCAATGATTGGATACGATGTAATTGATAATCTTTGATTATCATCATACATGGAAGGTTCCTCAATTCGGTAACTTTAGGATTTGGCTTTATAGCTCTTTTATAAAGACACCCTGTCTGATCTAGGTACATAATGACTTACAGCAGAAGATCAGAGAGGCTATCCCCAGACAACTAATAACATAACGACCCGAAACCTCCGAATTTTGTACAAATACCCTAACAAACGAAATTACGGTACTAAGACCATATGCCCATGAGGAGTTCATCCACACATCAATTCGTTTGATATGTATGTATCAGGCACGCAGTAATAGGTCTACGAAGCCTATCAACACATCACACAGACTCAAACACACGCCTTATATTGCATTACATTTTTTTAGAATGTGTCAGATCCCCACTGATGTACTATCATTTCCCCTTTTTCTCCTGGAAATCATTTTGGGTTTTTCTAATTTTTATGGGTTTTTGAATTTTTCAATGTTTTTGGTTTTTCTGAAAATAAATTCTATCTAGAAATGTAAAACATATTTTTGGATTTTTGTGTTTTTTCTGAAAAGCAATAAAAACTAAACTAAAAAGCGATAAACTGAGGTGGTGATCAGTCTTGTTTTTCTTTTATACCGTTAGCTTTTAAAAGATATTCAAATCTTGATTTATCAAAAGCTTTGGTAAAAAGATCTGCACGTTGATAGTCAGTGTGGATTTTGACCATATCGATCAACTCTTTTGCATAACAATCACGGATAAAATGATATTTAATCCGGATATGTTTAGCTTTCGAGTGATTTACTAAGTCTTTTGTTAATGCAATTGTGGCTTCATTATCACAGTAAATAGGGGTTTTAAGAAATTGCAAACCGTAGTCCACCATCTGTTGTTGTATCCAAAGAACCTGTGAGCAGCAGCTTGATGCTGAGACATATTCTGCTTCACATGTGGATAAGGCAACTGCGGTCTGTTTCTTGCATTGCCAGGTCACGAGCCTGCTCCCCATAAACTGGCATCCAGCCGTTGTGGATTTGTTGTCTTTGTCACAGCCACCCCAATCTGCATCACTAAAAGCGATTAGGTCAAAATTATCATCATTAGGGTACCATAGTCCTCTCGACGAACAACCCTTCAGATATCTAAGGATACGTTTGACAGCTGCAAGATGACTCTGTTTCGGCTTCGACTGATAACGTGCACAGAGACATGTGGCAAACATTATATCTGGTCTGGAGGCGGTGAGGTACATCAGAGATCCGACGATTGCTCTGTATGTAAAAGGATCAGTTAGCTCCCCCTTAGCGTCAACACCAATCCCGTGATTAGGTTGTATCGGGTATCCATCGGCTTTGAATCATCCATCTGGAATCGGCTCAAGACTTCAGAAACATATTTCGTCTGGTGAATAAAGATCCCTGTTGGTCTTTGGTCCACTTGCAAGCCTAGGAAAAACTGCATCTCTCCCATCACACTCATTTCGAACTTTTCCTGCATAACACGTTCAAATTCTCTGCACAGAAGTTCGTTAGTAGAACCAAAAATAATGTCATCGACATAAATCTGCACTAGAAGCAAGTCATCCCCTGTTCGTTTTGTGAACAGTGTGCAATCTACCAAACCTCGTTTGAATCCTTTTGTCAGAAGATACGTGCTCAGCTCCTCATACCATTGCCTTGGAGCCTGGTGCAACCCGTAAAGAGCTTTGTTTAGAACGTAGACCTTATCCCGGTGAATAGGATCCCCAAAGCCTGGTGGTTGACCTACGTAAACTTCCTCCTTGACCACACCGTAAAGAAACGCGCTTTTAACGTCCATTTGATACACCTTGAATTTCTTATAAGATGCAAACGCCAGAAACATTCGGATAGCTTCTAAGCGTGCAACCGGTGCATAAATCTCGTTGTAATCAATTCCCTCAACTTGATGAAAGCCTTGTATAACCAATCGAGCTTTGTTCCTAACAATCACTCCTCTGTCATCTTTCTTACACTTGAACACCCATTTCGTTCCTATCTTTTTCCGTCCTGGGGGTAAATCTGTCAGTGTCCACACTCCAAGTTTCTGAAACTGTAATAACTCCTCTTGCAGAGCCTCTACCCAAGCGTCATCCAAAAGAGCATCCTTGTAAGTCCGCGGCTTGACCTGCGAAACATAACAAGCAAAAGACCAGTCATTTTGAAAACCTGACTTTTGAATTTTGGCATATAAAGCAAGAGCGCCAAGGTTTTCTGGTGAGTTTGCATTCCTCAGTTGACCTCTCGTCATCACACTACTACCAGGATCACCAATAACCTGCTCGATCGGGTGAATCCGATGTATCCGAGATTCTGGATAATCAGGTACTTGCACTCCCGTCTGAGTAGTTAAGTTCTCTATCGAATCCAGATCATTACCCACGTTTGATGATGAAGCACCATGTGAATTTAAGTTCACTGGTGGTGTCTCTGTAGCAACATCTGTAACAACTTCACTTGTAACATCATCGTCATCTTCAGATTCCGATGAATTAAGAGTTGTGGAAGCTTCCTGAAATACCTCTTCTTCAGCTGCAGGAGCATTGGTATCATTAGAAGCTGTTTGGGGGTTTACAGTGATCGGACGCACCAACGGTGATGTCACTGCGTTTTCGACCTCGTAATATAATCGTAGTACAGGTTCTTCAACCAAGCTATCTAGATTGAATGATTCAAAGAATCCTTGTAATCAAACATCCAGTCTGGACCGCTACCCTGTACATTCTGAGTATATCTTTGAACTTCAACGTTAGCCCACTCCTCGACCTGACGAGTTCGTTTGTTGAAAACCCGTTTGAGCGGGGTTGCATATCCAACAAAGAATCCTTCTTCAGCCTTTGGTGCGAACTTCGCAGATGGATTAAGCATTGTACATGGAGCTCCAAACTGTTCTAGATACTCTAAGTTCGGCTTTCGTCGATTCAAAAACTCATAAGAAGTTTTGCCAAACTTCTTCACCGTTAAAACATGATTAAGAGTATAACAAGCTACGTAAATTGCTTCGTTCCAGAACATTACTGGAAGATTGGAGTCCGCAAGCATTGTTCTTGCCGTTTCAATTAGAGTCCTATTTTTGCGTTCTGCGACACCGTTCTGTTGGGGGGTATACGGAGCACTGTATTCATGATGAATTCCTTTGTTTTCACAAAGAGCTTCCATCTGTGCATTCTTAAACTCCGTCCCATTATCACTCCTAATTCTCTTGATCTTGAGACCATAGACATTTTCCAATCGAGTGAACAGAACTTTCAAATTATCAAACGTGTCGCTCTTATGATGCAAGCACATAACCCATGAAAATCTGGAGTAGTCATCAGTAACCACAAGACAGTACAATTCACCAGCATGACTTTTACGTTTGACCGGTCCAAACAGATCCATGTGCAAACGTTCAAGTGGCAGTTCAACGGAATTGACTTTCTTTGGCTTATGGGATTGCTTGTGCTACTTACCTTTCTTGCAACTCACACACTTGTCATTTAAATGAAAATGTTTAACATTCACGCCTGTGACAAGTTCATTCTTCACCAATTGATTCATCTTTCGAAGGTGAATGTGTCCCATCCTCCTATGCCACATGATTGATTCTTTTTCAGTAGCCTTGGAGAGAAAACACGTGAGTTGGCCTTATGTAGTCATAGCTTTTGACATGTCGAGAATGTACAAATTGTTCACTCTCGGTGCCTTTAACATCACCCACTCTTTTGGTAAAACGAATCCCGGCTTGAGTATATAGCAAGATTTGTCATCAAAGAATACTGAACACTGCTTATCACAAATCTGACTGACACTGAGCAGATTATAATCGATTTGCTTCACATACGAAATCTTCTCAAAACTCACTATCCCATTAGTTACACTACCCTCCATGGTAATGTATCCACCCTTGTTCCCAGCAAACGCTACATAACCTCCATTAATATTTCTGATATCAAATAGTAGCGATAGATCCCCTGTCATGTGACCAGAAGCTCCACTGTCAACAATCCAAATACTGCTCACAGGGCCAGCTGAAGCTCCCTGCACATATCAAGAAAAAAATTAGATTTTTCGGGGGACCCAAGCCTGCTTGGTCTTGGGTCTTTGAACTTTGAGTTTCAAAGATTCTTCCTTACAAACAGATTGATTTGAATTGATCTTTTTCTGATCAATTAAATCTTTTTCGGTTTCAGTTTTCACATTCTCATTCACATGTGAAGATGAAGCACCTTGAGAACCCTTAGGTGACCAATACTGTTCCGAACGTTTCAAGATCCGGATTTGAGATTTTGGGGTCTCAACCGGTTTCTTTACTTCGTCTTTAAACGAAACTTTCTTGGTTACCTTCTCTGATTTAACAGAGACAGGTCCAACTGTTGGTTTGACAGCAGGTTTTACAGGAACCTTTTTCTTGTCAACAGTTGTGTTCACCATTGGTTTCTTAAGGGATTTTTCAGTTGCTATCCGGTTACGACGATCATATGTCATCGAACGATTATCCCTTCTTTGATAAAAATGATTTTGATTGTAAAAATGTGCTTGTTGAGGGACAACACGTTGTTGTGGATAACATTGATTATCGACTGGACGTTGATGATTTTGCTTCACTTCCACCTCGTGCCTTTTGTGCCTAACATACGGGCAGTGAGCAAGTAAATGCCCTCTCTCCCCGCATTTATAACACGCACGGTATTCCTCAAAGTTATTCTTGGCATTCGACTTAGAGTATGTAGTGATAGGATATTGATCCTCCACACATTTCCTTCTAAGACTCTCAGGAGCTGGATCCTTAGAGTAAGTCGGCTCAAGAAAACTGTTAGCCTTATTCTTTGGCTTGATGAATTCTGTGACATGAACCTTCGGTTCTTTAGGAATATCCAAGTAAATTCTTTCTAAAACCTCTGGAGGTACATCATTTGTTCGCTCATGCTTTGGGAACCAAATGGTACTCTCCTGCCAAATCTTTTCAATCTTTGAATAATTGGCGAATTTGATTGGATATTCTTCGTCAGACATTATCTTATCGGATCCAATCATCCGATAGAAAATCTTGACGGGTTTGTCACAGGATTCATTTTTCTTTTCAACAGGCTTAACTGATTGATTCTTTCTATGAGCGTTAGCCATGGGATGCACAATCTGAGATGGTGACACAGGTTCGTTTGTAATTATGTGATTTTCATCAGGAATATCACACACCTTCTCAGATTGATCATCCTCAGAATCGGAATCATCAGTTACAGCAACTACACCTTCATTGTTTAGTCCCAAAACTGGTCGAACATCAGAATTTGGGTCTCCCACACTAGAAGTGTTCGACTCATTATCCGATGTCGAGTCAGACTTAACTGAGCTCTCCGGTGTTATTGAATGTAGAGTATGGTTTTCAAATAACACTGGAGATGGGACGGCCTTGTAGTTTGCACTACTAGACTGTGAAGGCTCCTCTATTATATGATCAACAACATAAGCAATATGCTTATAACTTTCAAGTTTCTTATTCACTTTCTCTGCAAAGCACTTGATGGTAGCCATTTCAAGTTTTGTATTTTCTAAATCATTGATGTAGTTGTTAATGGCTAGTTGTTTCAAAGATAAAGTCTTTTTCAGTTCTGAAATATCTTTCTTATAACCATCAAGTACTCTGTTAAACTCTCGTGCTTCTTTCTGATACGATTGACAGTTGATCTTAGCACTCTCAAGCTGAACCCTGAGTTGCTTATTATCCTCTGTCAATTGATCACATGCACCACAATAATTCTTACTATTCATATCAAGATTAGATTCAGTACTTACCTGCTTTGGAGGTTCTGTCATCGCCATCAGTGCAAAGTGTGCTTCCTTACCAGCGAAAAACTTTGAATAATCAATTCTGGTACAAGCATCATCCACCATGCATGATTTGCGGGTCATCAGAAAATCAGCTTCAGCAAGCAATTGGTCGATATCATCATCCAGTGAGTTAACACTAGCTTCAGAATCAGACTCACTCTCCTCATCAGAATAAGCTGAATCATACTGTTCTGGCACATCAGTAACTGAATCAAGAATCAAACCCGACTTCTTCTCTCCACAATCATCACTTTCTTCACTCAACTCCTCTATTTTCACTTCAGACATCTTCTCAGTCACTATCTCTTCTTCAACACATACCGGCTCATCCAAATCCATTTTCTGTGCAACACATGCCACATTACCAGTGGTAATCTCCTCAACACCCAACTGCATACCCGTCCAATCAAATCCCTCGTCTTTCTGTATCACCAAGGCTTGGTTTTGATTATCTGATTGGGTTTGTGTGTTTGGTGTAGAAATAGGAATGATTGTTCGGTTTGGATTTTGTGGTGTTTGGTTTTGGTTCTGGTTTTGTGTTGTGGTTTGTCTAGCAGTGTTGTTTTGTGAAGTATTTTGGCGGTTATGGTAGGTATTTTGTGGTTGAAAGCTTGAAATATTAGGGCTTTGGTAAGATACCTGATTTTGGGTTTGACGGTTTTGGTAGTTGGTGTTGAAAGGATTTCTGTTCCCCTGCTATGCTGGCTGTGTACATTCCCTCTTGAAGTGACCTTTCCCACCACAATTGAAACATGTCACTTTGGCTTTGTTGAAGCCATATGTGGTGTTTGGGGAAGTAGAAAGATCATTTCTCCTGGTTTTCTCAATGAATTCGGTAGCTCTCCTCATAACGCTAGCAAATGCCCACTGGATATCAATGAGCTCCATCTCTTCTTTATCAATCTGTGCGTAGTCTTCACTGGTCAAGTTGTTGTTACCAATTTGACTCGCAACCAACCCGTTATAAGAAGCTACCATAGCTGACACCAATGCTACATGTTGCTGTGCAATCTCAACAGTAACATTGTTCAAGTTCGAGGTTTCCAGCACAATTGAACTCTGAGTAGGTTGAGTTTGGTTCATCTGGGTTTGATTCACTTGAGGAATATAAGATTGTTGTTGAGGTTGGTTTAAGCTTGTAGAATAACAAGCTGCTTGTTGCATTGGTGAGAATGGTGGGATGAAAGTTGTAGTAGGATATGATGGTGGGGTATAAGATGAAGTTTGAGCAAGATAATTGATAGGTGATTTGGATGGTTCAACATGGCTAGAAACGCACGCAATGTGTGGAGCAACATTTGAACTGGAACTTGAACCAGCAAGAGATGAAGATGCATTACCATGATATAAATCCGGATTCTGAGGAACTTGAGCTCTTTTTGCCTTCCTCTTTTCTTCCATCTCCTTATTCTCAAGCTTCTGGATAAAATCGTTGATGGTCCAATATTGTTAAGCATCCTTTTCCTTGAGCACCTCGATGTGTTGATTCCAGTATGGTGGCAACGCATCAGCAAACTTGTCCACCAGCTCTGACATCGGTATGTTAATCTCATAGCTTGAAAGCTCGGTCAGTAAATGACAATACCTTGGAATCAACTCCTTCAGCGTCTCATTCCCCATATAGCTGAAGTTCTCAAACTCTTTTCATAACTCCTCCATTCTCAACTTCCTCGTCTTCTCATTCCCATCATGACGATTTCTTAACATGTCCCACAACTGTTTAGATGTAGTGCAAGACCCAAACTGATGTAAGAGATCAGTATTAATGGCCTGGGACAGTTGAGAAAACGCCTTCTTCTCAATAGCAAATTTCTTTTTCTCATCCTCAGCAAGATTTTCCAACGGAATTGGCTCACCAGTGTTCTCCAAGATCGGAGCAACATAGCCCTTAGCAATCATTTGCCAAGCTTCCGTTCCTTCTAATCCCATTCCCTCAAGATGTATCTTGAACTTGGTCTTCCATGTGTTGTAGTCTACCATTTCCATCAACTTTGGTGGACGGCTTCCACTACCCGAAGATATGTCTTGAATAAGAGTTGAAATCGCGTTGGTAGTCTGAGAATGAACCGCCGCTGCTGCTACTCCCCAATAATCAGCCATCGGTTGTGGTTGTGGTTGTGCAACTTGTTGGGGCATAGAACTAGTCATCGCCATATAGTTAATCAGTTGGGATGGTTGACTAGTCTTCTGAGCAGCTACCGACCAAGGATCCATGGTTATCTGCTGTTGTGGTGTTGTATTAGGTCGTGGTGTTGTAGGAAAATTCCACATATCGATCTGAAAATGATTAAACACGAAACGATTAGAAAAATTTTATAACAGTTTCTACATTCGACCCTTTTAACTGATCGTGTGGCCGAATATGAAAATCGGTCCACGTTCGACTGTTTGAAAAAGCTCGAATGTAGAAAATAACAAACTCAAGTTCACTTTCGACCGTTTAAACCCACGTTCGACCACTCGATTGGTCGAATGTACCCAATAAGGTCGAATGAACAATAACAGACTAAAACTTTCTAGATTCGACCAAATAACACTCCACGTTCGACCAAATAATCCCTGGTTCGACCAAATACTCTCACTTTCGACCAAATCTCCCTAGGTTCGACCCTTCATTTTGAAAAACGGTTATTCTTTGAAAATCGGTTATTTTGATCAAAAATTTTCAAATGTTGATGAAATTTGATGATTTTAAGCAGGTTTTGCTTCGGATTAGATTTGGAACAAGTTTAACAAAGAGAATTTTGAGTTTTATCCATGAAAACAAGTTCAAATCTATCAATTTAACACCAAATTCAGTTTATCAATGAAAAACAGAAAGTTTTGATCAAAATTGGGTCCAAATCAGCTGTAATGTTATTAATTTGTGGTTGTTTGATCCAAATGGCTCTGATACCACTTTGTATGCGCGTAGGATCGTCTAAACAACAAAGATAATGATCAAACAAGTTCAATTCAGGTGCGGAATCCCTGAATTGATCACAAAATGATAATAAAACTAGCAAAACGCAGAAATCATCATAAATATATTCAATTCATTCACTTTGATAAACAATTACACTTGAAAATGTAGTTTATAATGATTAAAACACTTTTACAGACTCAATAATAAACCTATAGAGAACACACACAGGGAGGGAAAACAAAATGTCAAAAGTTACATTCAAAAAGTTGGTTCAACCTTATATAGACCTGCACATTCGCCCAATTGAGTTGGTCGAATGTGCAGGTTCGACCATTCGACATGGTCAAACCAAGACATACATAATCTAATTTCTTCCTTCGACCTCCCTGTATACCTTTGACCCTTTAGTTCCACCTTCGACTGTTCTTAAATCTTCATTCGACCGTTCGACAGTTGACAAAACATTATGTAATCCACAATCCAATAGCATTAGTCGCATTATATGCATCTACAAGTTCTCGTAGCACTGTACTGAAGATGAATTCCTTTGCTGCTACAGAAAGTCATGAAGCTTTGATTTTTGAATTCTGTTCCGTGAGCGCTTCTAATTGACCTGACCTTTAACTTCACTATGTTTTCAATAAGAGGAACAAACAACATCAAGATATCAGCAGCTTCACTTTTGTACTCTAAGAAATACACCCATGTGAAATGAGAAAAGTTATCTGTGATCACCAAACAATAAGATTTTAGCCAAGCTTTTAACACTAATTGGACCGAAAAGATCCATATGCAAGAATTGAAGAGGAGAGTCAATTGAGTTCACTGTTTTGGATTTGTGCGATTTTTTGTGTTGTTTTCCTTTGGCACATGCTAAACATTTTTCAGAAAAAAGGAATTCCTTGGAAGGAAGACCTCTGACTAGATTTAGTTTAGAAAGTTTGTTAATGTTTTTAAAGTTCACATGTCCCAATCACCTATGCCATAACAGTGACTCTGACTCGGATGCCTTTGAAAGTAAACAAGTCATTGGGCATTCAGACTTGGCATCTCTCATATTTATCACATAGGTATTATTCTGCCTAGGAGCTTTTAGCATAATCATGTTGGTGGGTGGTTTAAATCCTGGCTTTAGAAAGATGCACTCCATGTCATTGAATAACACCGAGATTCCTTTGTCACAGACTTGTGATACGCTCAATAGATTGTAGCACAATTCTGGAACATAATTGACATCTTCTAGAGTTAGTGCGTCGGAAACCACATCTCCTATTCCAACTATCTTTCCGCCCTTTTCATTCCCAGCGAAAGCAACAAACTCTCCATCAATAAACCGATAATTTTTGAGGAGTTCTTTCAGCCCAGTCATATGCCTTGAAGCGCCGCGATCAACATGTCATAGATATCTCATAAGAGCTATCAACCATTTCTGTAGTTTATTCTGAAATACAAAAGAAAACAAAAGAAATACACAGAGACTCTATGTACAATCACGACTCAGACCTTTACTTAGTTAACTTTGGGAATCCAGGTATGCTTTAGTTTTGATCTATCGTGATTTTCACCTAAAATTCACTTTTGTCTTTTCCAAATTTGTGTGGTTTTAACGAAACTTTTTACTATTTCTTGAAGGTTTTTGATCTGATCAGAAAAAGAATTTTGAGTTTTGACTTCATTTTGTGGTTTAGGTTTCAAATGACATTTTTTGACCACATGACCCTCATTTCCACATCTAACGCATTTTGAGTGTTTAGGCTTGATCTTTGGAGAAGATCTGGATGATGATGGTTGTGATGTTCTTTTCTTGATCTTGTTTAAGCAGGAGCTTTCACTTGAACACGATTCATCAATGTTATCACTTGATTCTTCATTTGTGTTGCAATCAGGCGCGCTGATGTTGCTTTCTGTATCATTCTGTGATTCTTCAGAACTTGAGTTACCTGTTTCACTTTGTGATTCTTCAGAACATGAAATATCTGTAGATGATGGAGTAAACTCTGGAATTTCTTCAGTGAGAAATTTCCCAAACCTGTTCTGTTTTAATTCTGGTACAAACACAAATGGTCTATATGCATTTTTATCATCAGAGAATGCAGCATTAAGATCAACACATACTGGCATAACATAGTCAACACAAACATTAGAGCGTTTGATAGGATTCTTCCTATCATCAGAGGCCACACACCCTTTAAGTCTAGTCTAGAAGTTAATTTAGTACAGTCATCCGGTCTAGATAAACTATTACATTTATCCATCCTAGATAAACTATTACAGTCATCCAGCTTAGTTAAACTATTACAGTCATCCGAATTCAAAATAGTTTTAGTCTTTTCATTATTCCAGATGAACCAATTCACTGTAGAGTAATTGGCACCCGGGTGACCTAACCCCAACGTTTGTCCACCACAACTTTCATCATCTTCCACTTGAGCCTTTTGAGTCACATCTACATTGCTTTTACTTATATTAGAATTTGACTCAGATTTGACACATTCTTTTACAAAAAGATTATTTTCTGGATGAGGTTTTGGAATGGGTATATATTCACTTTTGCTCAAAGGTAAAAACAGAGATCTTTCAATTCCCTTTTTATCCTTATACCCAATTCCATCTTTGACGAACGATTGCCTTGATTAATCTATAATATCAGCATGAGCATTTTTGCTTACATTCCATTTGTCCACAATAATCTGGAGATGAATTGTTTCATTTCTAGATTTTTCTAACTTTGAGGTTAAATCATTTATTAGAAAATCCTTTTTGAGAACAAATTCTTTTAGAGTTTGCATTTCAGCTAGAGTTGCATTTAACTTTCGCCGATACGCCAACTCATTTTCTTTCATTTCAGTGTTGATTTTTCGGATATCATCCATTTCTCTTAAAATTCTCCTATTGTGTGACAAACAGTAAGCAACCGCTGTAACGCACCTTGGTGAGCACAACTTTGATTTTATTTCAAGAGGAATACTTACCAGAGTTCTTTCCTCAGCTTTCTTGTGCACATTATGCAGCTTCTCATCTGCTTTGCTAGTGGGTGTCTTCTCGGCTACCAGTGCTTCCTCAGAAGCGGCTTCTTTTCCCTTTTCGGCAATTAGCACTCCCTTCAGACCAGCATTTTCTAGCATTTAACCCTTTGGCATTTCAGCCGACGACCCTTCCAGTGAATTCACACCATGTGTGGATTTAGTACAGATTTTGGCCATCAATGCTTTGTTCACATCAGCTTCAACCGCAGCTGCCTCCTCTCCTCAATCAAAGTCTTCAACCACCAACGCTTTCTGTTGATTTGCTTCACTTCCATCAGTAATCGCCACCATTCTTTTTGCCGATTTGATCTCTGCTTAATTTAGAGTGGGACACTCATATTTGAAGTGCCCAAGAGTCTTGCAGTTGTAGCATCTAATCTTTGACTTGTCAAAACCCGCTTTACCCATTCCGACTCTTCTACCGGTTCTATCTTGAAATCTTTTCACCCTTAGAGTGATCATAGCCATCTGCCATTTCAGATCCATTTCTTCCATATCATCCGGGTCAGCTTGGTACATGTCTTCAGGAGTCATCATCTCACTCTTAAGATCACCAGTCTTCAAAGCCTCAAAGCTAGTCATGAATGTGTTGAATAGTTCAACATGTTCGTTAGCGAGCTTTGTGAGCTGTGGGTTGAGTGTCTTTGCAGCTTTGTCAGAGTATGAGATTGTCTTTCCTGAGCTTGAACCACCACCACCCATTGCATCCACATATACATGTGATGAGCTTGAACCCATGTCACCTACTGGAGTCATTAGTGCTAGATTCTTCATAGCAGTGCTAGGAACGACCTTTGGAACGGTCTGGATCATTTCTCTTTTGGTGATATCCATTTCAAATGACTTCAGAGTATTGATGAGATCAGCCAAAGTAGATTGAGCATCTAAATACTCTTTTCTAATCATCATGCACTTTAGACTCCATTCCTTGGGCAGAAAGTCGAGAAATTTCTTGATGGAGTTTTGGTTGTTGACTGGAATTCCTGCTTTCTTCATCTTTATTAACAGATTCATGAACCTATCAATGTGAGACGACAGGCTTTCTCCTCGAACACTTCCAAACATATCATATTCTTTTCGAATCATATCTTTCTTGTTTTGTCTCCTCTCAGCATTATCTTCATAATACTCACTTAATGCAAACCACAAGTCATGAGCGGATCCGTATTCCTCAAACATGTTGTACACGTCATTGGACAGGGCCATGGTGAGAGAACCGTAAGCCTTGTGATCTCTCTGTAGTAACTGCTTATCAAGGTCAGTGAAGGTAGTAGGATCAGTGTTAAACACCTCTCCTGCTTCAGTGGTCCTCACTGGAATGTGAGGTCCAAGTTGTACAGACGTCCACTGGGTAAAGTCGTTGACGTAGTAAAACGACTTCATTCGGTTTTTCCAGGTTCCATAATCTTCTGCACCGATTAACTTAGGAATTCTAGTTATTGTTCCAGTTTCAAGTTCTTGTTGGGTTATAGGATTCATGGTTAAGTTGTTGTTGTTACCAGCCATTGATTAAGGTTGATTTTATAAGTTTAGTTTTCTGATTTTAAAGATTACAGTCCAGAATAAAGTTCACAGTCCTTAATTTAAGTGAGCAGTCCTCAAGTGCGCAGTACTGATAAGTGCGCATGGAACAAGTATGCAGCAGCCTGTAACAACAGAAACAACCCTGTCAAGATATTGTTTCCTGATAAGGGCGCAGTTTTGAAAGGTACACAAAGATCTAGTGCTTTTTTTATAAGTGCGCAGATCAGTCAAGACTTGGACATGGTAAGTGCTCAGTCTTGACATATCAATCTGCGTACTAAATAAAGTACGTAGACACTTAAACTCTCGTTTAAGATTTTAGTGCGCAAAAACCCTAGACAAGTACTCAAAACTACGCCTTTTCAGTAAGTGCGCAGAAGATCCAGAGATTTCTGATTAAGTGCGCAGAAACCCTAGTTGTGTGCCCGGAGACAAAGAAAACTTTGAAATTTTGAAGATTTTCAGTGCACAATCCAAGGAATAAGTACGCAACTTATGAACCAAGTGCGCACATACAGACTGGAATTAAGTGCACAGACTAAGAAACAAGTATGCAGCTTATGAGTTAAGTGCTCAAAACAAGAAATAAGTGCTCAAAACAAGAAATAAGTGCGCAACACAGGAAACAAGTGCGCAAAACAAGAAATATGTGCGCAAAAAACGTCTGTTAAAAAGCACAAAACTCAGCTGAATCCTATCCAAGACCTTTTCATTCCATCTGAGTTTTGTGCTTTTTAAAATAAACAACTTTTAACACCTAGAAACACAACACCAAACGAAATCTGAAGCAATCAGACAAGAAAAACACCCCCTTTTTTATAAAAACACAAAAGTTTATAAAATTTTTAAGAAAAACTAACAAGATGAGGGATTTGCTATCTTAAATAGATACAATCTAGAGCACAAAGGCTCTAATACCAAATTGTAAGTCCCAAATACTAGATCTTGAAAGTGTAAGAGATTGTTATCACTTAGAAACCCCTATTTGATTAGGTGTTTTAAGTGATTAATCTTGAAAAACTAAGAAACTAGATAAATCTTATAAAACCGACACACAAGATGAACAAAGACATGATTCCATTACTGATATAACATTGAAACACCATGGAAATACATATTAAGTACGCACCAAATGATCTTGTGCTAACTAAGATGACCAAAAACCCTAACCCTAGAACTGAAACAAACATGCTATATATATAGACAACACTGATGGGCCTGCGCACTTAGCCAAGTGCGCAGGGCCCGTCTACAAGTGCGCAGACTCTAGGGTTTGCCTAAAAACTTTGCTTAATTACATATTCAGCCCATTGACTTACAAAACTATATTATAGGCTATCAAAAGTCTTCGTTCTAGTAACTGTGGTCTCAACTAAACCCAACATGTTGATGTTCTTGCGGAACGGACATAGTTGTTCTGCTACCGGCGGTGTGTAAACCATCTATGCAGGCGACAGACCATCGTCTTTTTTCTTTGGTTTTATATGACGAGTTAAGCCCTAATTTTTGGGGTTTCATGGCTGGCTTTTGTTTGAGTGTCAGCCAACAGAACTAAATAGTAATCTACATAATAGAGTCAATGTCTGGAGATAGTATACGTTTTAAGGTTCCAAGATTTCTACCATTCATTTGCTTTACTTTTTATGTTTTTTTTTGTCGTATGTTCCAAGATCTAAGAATCAAATGAAGCTAAGAGTTTGAAATTGTGACTTTCTCTTTGCAGTGTTATATTTAGAAAAAAGAATTAAATTTGCTTTTGATTTTGGATTATTGGGAACATAGTATGCTACACTAAATAGTAGAAATGAAAGTATATATGTTGCATACATTGCAAAAGGTTTAAATTGTTGTTACATAAGAAATGCAAGTATATTACAGTAATATGATGTTTAATCTTTTTTGTTGTTGAAGGCACACTACATATTAAAGCTTACTTGGTTAATTACTAATAGTTTCCTAATCCTGATATTATATACTTTGATGGCTTTCATTGTCTAGGTTAAGTCATTTCCTACTGAATTATTGACTGACACTAGGGATCTTCTCAAGGCTGTTGGGCGGGCGTTTGGTGTAACCACTGGCCGTCCATGTCGTTGTGGTTGGCTTGCTATTGTTGCTCTGAAATATGTATGTCAGGGTGACGGTTTTCTGGTCTGAGTTTGACTAAACTTGATGTTTTGTCGGATCTTGCTGAGATTAAGCTGGGTGTGTGTTACAAACATATTCTGCTGATTTACGTGATCTTGAGTTGTCAAAGGTAATGCGCTCTTTCATGTTTTTATCTTCCACAATTTGTGTCACACCCTCAAATTCCACGTGCGGGGTTTTACCACAAGGCGCGTGCAAACCAGGATCTAAGTCAACGGTCACAATAAACGACACTATATGATACGTAAAAATGACATAAACAAACAATCAAGTTTTCATAAATCCATCGCTGCGGAAGCGTAAAACTTTATTACAAACCCAAAATGCAAAAGTACGTAAGTCTAAAAAAGCTAAGTAAAATGCATATGAATCCTAGACACCGTGAAACTCCGTGCGCCTATGATAAGCTGCTACCTCAACGACCTGAGAAACATGCCAAAAAGATGTCAACATAAAATGCTGGTGAGTTCACAGGTTTTATAATAAGCGTTTCGTAAATCCTTTGAAAACCGTTACCGTTACTACTATGTTGTGTGAACGCTAGCTTGGCGTTAAGTTAATTACTACTACGGTTGAAACCATTGCTGACTGTGTTTGTTACTGTGTGGTACCCCTCGGACTACCGTCATCCCCGGTAGGCCCTGTGTGTTTGAGACAATATGCACCCGCCCGGCCTCCAGCCGTCGAGTGGGGTTTGTCAGACCCAATAACGCTATCCACATTTCCCCGCTACATACCCGTATTAGTGGTTTCCTTGGGATTTAGATGAGCCGTATAGTAATATAAAGATAGCCATAGTATAACTTGAAATCATGTGTTAAAAGTGTGTAAGCATGTTTCTCCCCCGAAAACAAAACTAATAAAAGTGGGGGCCGTGAACTCACCTTATAGTGCGTCCTCAGTAGTACAGAAATCCGATACGTGTGTGATAGTCCCTACTAGTGGCGACCTATCAACGAGTTTACATAAGTGTGATGACTACTAACCCGAAGGCTAATCAGTCCCCAAATTGTCCAGACCGTGACTGTGTATGTTGAAAACATGTTTAAACGTTAAACCGACCAAACCAGACAAAACCCGACATCCCATTGGTGACCCAACATCCCACGTGTTAGCCACATACAGGATATCATGCACATATGCAATTAAACACTTAGCATGCGCAAACATTCACCCTATCTAGCTTAACGCCCAATTAACGCATAAACAAGTCCGAACACGTGTTACCAAGTTAATAGACATGTCACGGGCTTCCTAACATGTTCCTAGGCGTCAATCCGTGTTTCGGGATGTTAAAATATACATACAGCAGCATTACACGCGATTAGGAATCAAACATGTGATTAGGAAAAGTTAACTAGTGATTAGGAGAGTCACACTAGTGAATAGGATTGTAATCACTAGTAAAAGTGGGGATTAGGATTGTATTCACTAGTTGTTGGGGCGAATAGGCTTCTATTCGCATGAACTTCAGGCGATTAGGAGCTAATCGCCTATAACACTGGCGATTAGAACTCCTACTCGCTAGTACAGGTCTGTTCCATCCTTTTTGCGCGTTTAACCCTCCAAATCAGATCTGGAACATGCGTAAACACCCAATACCCAACCCAAAACCTTAACCCAACTATTTCAAGCAAAAACCCCTAATTTATCATCACCCTAGCCGTCCCGAATGCATGCGGTTTCCAAAATAGCATAACTTGCATGTAAGCATCACATCAACATGTAAAACTTACCCTAGACAGCAAATACTCAGATTTCATCACGTAACGATGTTATCCGACATTATCTTACTGTTCTAGCATCATCCTAGAGTAAACCCTAACCTCAAACAATCAACAAAACACAACATATCATCATCAATCCACCATAATCACCCAAACGGGTCAAAACCCCTAATATCAATATTACACACCTATGAACCTTCAAACTCCTAGATTATCATCATATTAACTTATTTAGATCAGAAACATAATAATAACACAAGAACAATCATGTTTAAACGATAAAAATCCTATCTTGCATGAATACATCACATATAACAAGTATAGATGTTTGGGTTTGTTTTGAAACGATTTTAATAAGTTTTCAAAGACACAATTGTTTATAAATCAGGTCTGGACCTTTAGGGATCAAAACAATACTATTATAAAGGTTTAGGATGAAGAACTCACCTTGAAATGGTGAGATTATGGGTTGTAAGACTTGAAAATATGATTTCTTGCTCAAAAATGAGTTACAGAGGTTGGATAAGGTGTGGGGTGGCTTTGGGGTGTATTAGGGTTTCACAAATGATGTTTTAAAACATAAGGGTGGTATTTATAGGCGTTTTTAGTCGTGACCTGCAGTATAGGCGAGTACGGGGCTGTTATTGGCGATTAGGGTCCTGCTCGCTAGTAACAACTAGCATTTAGCCCCTACTCACTAGTAACAACTAGCATTTAGCCCCTACTCGCTAGTAACAACTAGCATTTAGCCCCTACTCGCTAGTAACATCTAGCATTTAGCCCCTACTCACTAGTAACAACTAGCATTTAGCCCTACTCACTAGTAACAACTAGCATTTAGCCCCTACTCGCTAGTAACAACTAGCATTTAGCCCCTACTCGCTAGAAACAACTAGCATTTAGCCCCTACTCGCTAGTAACAACTAGCATTTAGCCCCTACTCGCTAGTAACAACTAGCATTTAGCCCTACTCGCTCCAAGGGGCCTCCTACTCGCCTATAGCCAAAGTACCCGAGTTTTTGGCGCGTTAAACCCTATTTTAACATATATAAACACGTATTCAAATACCGGCAAGTCAGATAATGATTACAAACATATAATGTATGATAACTAACACGTTCCTATCCGTTCACCAATTCCCGGGACTCGAGATTTACGTGTGTGCGTTAAACCCGGCGATTCTACAAATCACCCATTCGTGTTCACATGGTTATGGACCGACTCCCAATGATCCAGTGGATCATTGTAACGACTCCCGATGATTCCCGAAACCATCATAACGACTCAACTGACCTAGTTAAGTATGTTTTGAAAACGTTTTTCGCTAAGGTAGACTTATGTGTTTTATAAAATGTTAACCTAAACGTGCCGGGTGTCACAATTTGTTTCGCATTAATATGTTGGGTTCAAAGGAAGGATGTTTTATAAAGTTTTTTTTATTGATTAGATTAATGATGCTCAGAAGTAGAAACTGAAGATAGGGAATGTGGGGTTGACGCGTTTAATAATTTGTGTAATTTGGCGATAATTTGTCATAAATTATCATTGTGACCGCGAAAACATGCTATTTTGGTTCTTTGGTAATGTACAAACAATTGCCAAGCCACGTTTTAAAGGAATATATACATAGGTTGGTTAATGACTGAATATTTGATTTTGTTGCTCTTGATTCGAGTAATCCTACATGCATTGTTAATCGAGGTAGTAAACTTTACCACCACGTGGAGTAAACTTTTTCGGCGCCTACAATCGTTCCCTTATGAGAAGGCGAGTAGTGAATTAGGGCATGGTTTCAAAATTGCATAATGTTATACCGCCGCGAAGTGTCATCTTCATAACGCGTGCAATGAACCTAGGTTGTCGCCGCAACGCGCGACGCCGGTAACAAACTAGTATGTATAATAATTAATAGATATGTTGTTATACACTGGTGTATAACAACTAACAACTAACAACATATCTTTTTATCACTGTACAACCCAATAACTACATATAATACACCAGTGTATAACTACATTGTCATTCCAATACTATACATAATATGAATTCCAGAATACAAACAAACTTTTTGCACGTCAAAAATAAAACCAAACTATACACGCTCATCCAATACAAATCACAAAAAATGTAAGAAAAAACGAAAATTCATAAAGAAATAAATTTTTCACCACTTGCAATCAATAATTTTAATTATAATATTTGAGATAAAAAAGAAATTCATAAAGAAAAACTTGATGTAGTGGGATAATATCATGACACTTAAAATCGAATCAATATATTCAAATAAATGTAATACCGTATTTGTATTGTGACCAATTATTGGTTTTTATGATTGGGGTCAATCTTCTTCATCGCCATTCCTCGGGATTGTTATGGATTTGGAAGTGAAGAACACAAGAATAATGGTAAGGGCCAGGTGTGAGATTTCTAAATTTTAATTTTAATTTATGGAGAGAGATGAAAGCAAATGAAGAGATAATCAAGGAATAATTTTTTTGACTTCCTATTATGCCCTTTTTCAGTCAAAAATAAAAGTCAATAAGATGAGTGGTCTAGATTGATTCCTAGGTTCCTAACTAGAGTATTGATTCGTATTTGATCTTATTCCTATATATATATATATATATATATATATATATAGGGGAAAATTAATTTGAGAACACCTATATTTCGTGCGAACCGCGAGAACGGCATCTAAAAACCATTCAAATTAAAATTTTCTTTTTTACACTTATCGTAATACTAAAATACAAACCCAAAAACACAATTTACGCGTAAAAATTCAAATGTATACAAAAATAAATTGTTTTTACACATGTGTAAAAAGTTAATTTGAAAGTGTTTTTGCAAGAAAAGATGAATTATTTGGAAAGAAAATTCATTTATTAATGTTGTATTTTGATTATAAAGAGGTTTGTATTAAAAAAAAATGATTTTGATTGATTGTTTTTACTTGTTCTCACGGTTCTCACAATATTTAGCATTCTCAAGATAACCCTCCCCTATATATATATATATATATGAGTTGTGAAATCTCTGATGAATTGCAGAGATTGAGACTTTCAATTATATAAACAAAGTAACAAATTACATACAATAAAGACTAAGAGGTAATAAGGGAGAGAATTATGGAAGTCTGTTGACTATGGTCTTTTATCCTCCCGCAAGCGAAAAGGCGGTGATCGAACCCGTAGTAAATCACAAAAGAACTCAAATTGTGGTCTTGGCAAACTTTTGGTGAATATATCAGCGACTTGAAGCTTGGTAGGAACGAACTTTGTGTGTAGCTTCCCTGACATAACGAGCTCCCGAACAAAGTGGTAATCCAGATCTATATGCTTAGCCCGTTTATGAGAGACCGGATTTTGACTCATGAACAAAGCACTCTTGTTGTCGCAAAGCAAGGTGGGACGAGATGATGGATTTTGAGCAAGTTTCAAAAAAGATTGCAAAACAACATAAAACTCATTTTTGGCCTTTAGAGGATACAACCACGAAAAACGCGAATAATCATCAACAAGCACAACATAATATTTATAACCATCTTTGCTTATGATCGGTGATGGTCCCCAAACTCCCAAAGATCACAATGAACAAGATCAAGGGGATTTGAGGCGCGTTTTTCATTCAAAGTAAATGCCAATTTATGTGCCTTAGCAAGTTGGCAAGGCGAACAAAGAGTTGGTTTAGGCAAAATTGAAGTAAACGACAAATAACCAAGTTTTTGTAAACTAGAAATAGTATCAAAGGCAACATGCCCCAAACGATTGTGCCACAACTCAAAGGAAGCTTAATTTGATGAAATAGAAGCAACAAAAGCAAATGATTTATCCCGGATCACATAAAGTCCATTCTCACATCGTCCTTCAGCGAGCGGTTTGCTTGTTTTCCGGTCCTGAATAAGAAAAAACGAATCTGAGAATAGAACATCAACGGGATAATCTTTGGTCAACTTGCTAACGGAAAGAAGATTTCTGGTTATATTGGGAACAACCAAAACATCTTTCAAAGGAATGGAGTTGTTAATGGTGGTAGTACCCTTATGAGTAATCGGCAATGACAACCCATTGCCGAAAACAACAGAGGTTGTGCCTCGATAAGGGGAAAAAGAGTGGAGCTTACCAGTTTCATCAGTCATGTGAAGATCGGCTCCACTGTCCGCAGTCCAATCCGGAGTGTCATCGGTCAAATGGCACTTAGAATGAAAAGCACGAGCAAGTCCTTCATCCGAAGAGGCAGAGGCAACGAAAGAGGCGAGTTTAGGGCATTTATTGGCATAATGGCCGTTTGTCCTACACAATTGGCAGTGAGGCGGGCGACGAGAGCCTTTGGAAGGGACAGCTTGGGACTGTCCGCGAGAGGAGCCAGAAGTATTCCTGGACCATTGGAGTTAGAACCCGAGAGCCGATGTGATGACTGATTTGCAGTAAAGGCAACCGGGGCAGGAGTCGGTGGGTGAAGGACTGCAAGAAATTGTTCTTGACTCTCGGCCTTGGTGAGCAATTCTCGAAAGGGTAACGGGTCACGAGCTGTTCGCATAGCCGTTGACCAGCTTTCGAAGGTGGGTCCTAAACCACATAAAAACCAATGAGTTTTATCCGAGTCATTAACCAGATGACCTATGGCTGCCAATTGATCACAAACAGTTTTAAATTTTCGACCGAATTCAGCCACAGTGGAGGACCCTTTGGTTAAATGACGAAGGCTATCACAAAGAAGATGCATACGTTCAAGAGACGTATTGCGGTAGGGCCGCTTCAAGGGCGATCCAGATTTGCCGAGCAGTGGATATTCCAAGAATCTCAGCGATGGCTTCTTCGGTGAGGGAGGCATTGATAATAAGGATGGCTTGCTGATCTTGAAGGGACCAGGAAGCAAAGGCAGGGTTCGGCTGAGGCTTGTCGTCAACCAGAACAGTGGGAGCATGGATGGGAAGAGACCCATCGACTTGAGGAAGAAGACCTTGATTGGCAAGGAGAGGAATGATTTGGTGTTGCCAAGGAAGGTAATTGGTTGAAGAAAGTTTAACAGCAATCATATGAAGGATAGCGGCAATGGGAAGTTTGGATTCGGAGGAGGTGGAGGAAGAAGCAGTGGGTGTGGAGGCCATGGGCAGAGATCGAAGATAATAGGAGATCAAAGAATGAGTACCAGATTGGCTGATACCATGTGAGTTGTGAAATCTCTGATGAATTGCAGAGATTGAGACTTTCAATTATATAAACAAAGTTACAAATTACATACAAGGAAATAGATAATGACAATTAAGTACAAAATAAATACAATAAAGACTAAGAGGTAAAAAGGGAGAGAATTATGGAAGTCTGTTGAGTCTTTTAATATATATATATATATATATATATATATATATGTTTTGTGGTGTTACATATGTTACACAAAATTCAAATGACAATAAACAAACAAATGTTACCAAATGTACCAACGGTAACTTCCACTCCATTTGTTTAATCTGACAATAAAACTAATTATAGTGATTTTAGATTAGGTATATATTAATTTCATTCTTATTTGTGTGAATTCAAAAAGTATGTGTTGATAGAATTCGGAATATACGTTGGTACACGAATCAGATAAGTTCATGTGTCGGTGGATTATTATTTATGAAATAATAATATTTTAGACTTGAGGGACTTGATATTAATTAGATTAATATTAAGGAATATTATGATATTATTCAAGGGGGCTTAGTGTAAGTTGTTGTTTTATAAAAGGAGGGTTAAGGTGTAAACCCTAGATGCAACCGTTCCTAGCAAAACAACTCCCTTGCTCCCCAAGAAAAGATATTGTGGCCGCCACACAAAGAAGAAGGGCCGCCGCCCTTGTTGCTTTGTTTCGGCCAAACCACCACACCGCCGCCATCCCTTCTTGCAAAGTGTTGATTTCGGTTGGTTCGTGCTCGGTTGTGAACTTCCTACTAGCGAGGATTCGTTGTAACCCGCGTGTTACAATTCCGGTGTAGTCGTCAAAGGTTGATTACTAAACCCTCTATAGTTGTTTCTTATTTATTTGTTTATACGCGTTTAACTGAGATCCTGATTGGGAATAATTTATTAATCGGATTAATAAAATTAACTAACAATTTATATATATAAATCGGCTATTATATATATTATATATATAATCCATTTTTGTTAAATATATAAACCGCTTCCGCTGTGTATACGATACCATGATTCCCAACAGTGGTATCAGAGCCACGGTTACGCGCGTATAGATGGTAAAGTTATAATTTTGATCTATGTTTTATTTGTCAAAAATCATTTTTTTTCGACAAAAGATCAAAAGCTTTTTGTTGTTCATGGATTGTGATGTGAATCGAGCCCTAGGTATTTTGACCCTTGTCATGGTGGTGTTTGTGATGTATTATTTTTTATTATTGATTTGTATTTTTTTATTACGGATATTGAATCCGGTGTAATAGATAGGATTAGAATAGATTTGTTTTATTTGTATTTCAAATTTATTTGTAATCCTACAAGTACAAGATAAAGACGAAGATAAAAAGGCGAACAGGTTCCATGAAGATAGAGATCTCGGGTTAAGTGGGAGCTATATCAAAATAGTTTTGAAACCCCTTTTGACTAGTTCGTTTCGTTTATGGCTAAAACGAAACGGGCGACCTATTAGGGGCTCGATTCGTTTAATTTTATTATTATGTTTTGTGGTTGTGTTTTATTTATTGAAATAATTTAGATAACCCAAAATAAATAAAATTTTCACAATCATTGGCAACGGTTTTATTAAAACAAGTTTTATAAAAACCGAAAAGCATATTTAATAAAAGGAGTTTTATTAATATTAAAACAAGTCCATTCGCGATAATACGACCAACATAGTTTAAATAGGGTATTTAAAACTATACCGTGTCGAGTGTTGAAAGGAGTTTCAGTTATCACGAACAATATAAAATTGGATTTTATAAATTATTGTGTGACTCACATCATGCTAACGAGTCATTCAATATATTTATGGTAAATATTAAATTAAATCCCAATTTTAAATTGATGTTTTATGCCACCCTTAACAAGTTAACACTTCGTTCTAAATCGAACCCAAATGTTAGTGCTGACCCTGCATCTGGGCGTTGATCATGAGTGAAGGTAATCATCGCGTTTCCTGTGTAACATAGGCCGGTGTTACAGTTAACAAGTAAAGGACCAAACATCGCTTGTTTGACAAGTGGGCATAGTTGGGGTTAAACATACATCGCTCTTAGCGATAACCCCAAATGGAGAGTTGTGTAGCGGACACAATTAACAATCGTTGTTTACCTACCTAATCGTACCAGTGGACAGTGCTAAGCCAGTTCACTGTGTATTGATGAATCGGGGTCTCATCCTAATTAATTTTGCTTTTGGGTCATAAGATAAATTAGGATATTTAAAACATAAAATACTAATAAATTAGATTTTGAACTTTGTAGATGTCAACTGAAAACAATTCCGCCTCCCAATTCTCTCTCAAGTCCATCTTAGAGAAGGACAAACTTAATCACTCCAACTTCATGGACTGGCACCGCAACTTGAAAATTGTTCTCAAAGGCGGAGAACAAGTTGTATGTTCTAGAAACGCCAGTTAGCACTCGTGTGCTAAAAATGAAGGCATATGTTGATCACTTGGATTGTCTGGAATCCCCCTTGAGCGATGAGTTAGCTGGGGATATTATCCTAAACTCATTGCCCAAGTCATATAACCAGTTCATTATGAACTACAATATGAACGGGATGGAAAAGACACTTGCAGAACTGCATCAGATGCTCAAAATTGTTGAGGTGAACATACCTAGCAAGACTGAACCAGTACTAGTGATCAAGGAGGGTCAAGTTAAGAAACCTAACACCAAGAAAATGGGCAATCAGGGCAAAGGGAAGGGCAAAGGCAAATCTGTTGCCAATAAGAAACCTCGAAAAGATGCCAAGTGTTTTATTGTGATGAAACTCGGCACTGGAAGAGGAATTGTGCTAAGTATTTAGCTGAGCTGAAGCAAGCTAAGACATCAGGAGGAGAGTCCTCAAGTATATATGTTATTGAAATCTTTGCTTTTCCTAGCAAAACATGGGTGTTTGACAGAGGATGTGGTTTCCACATTTGTAATGTTTTGCAAGGACTAAGAAAGATTAGAAAGCTGAAACAAGGCGACTTGGAGGACCATGTTGGAAATGTACAAAGAGTTGTTGTGAAGGCTATGGAGAGAATGTGTTCTCTTACTTCCTTCTGGTTTAGAACTTGTTTTGAACAATGTTTATTACATTCCTAGTGTGACTAGAAATATTGTTTCAGTTTCGGCTTTGCGTGGACAAAGTTTTAATTATCGTTTCAATGGTGAATTTATTTATGCTTATTTTAACGATGTATTTTACTTTGATGCAAAACCCAACAATGGGATCTATGAGATAGAAATCCAAAACGATAACATATTATGCAATATCTCCCATAAACGTAATAAGTTGGACTTTAATGATACGTATATGTGGCATTGTAGACTTGGTCACATAAGTGAGAATCGTGTTAAACAACTCAAAACCGCAGGAATCCTAGATTCCAAGGGTTCAGAGTCGTTTGGAAAATGCGAATCATGCTTAAGTGGAAAGTTAATAAAAGCACCTTTTCAAATGTTGGAGAAATAGCTAATGATCTGTTAGGACTTGTACATACCGATGTATGTGGTCCATTCAGAACAATGTCAAGACATGGAGAAAGATACTTTGTTACATTTACTGGTGATTTCAGTAGATATGGTTATGTTTATCTTATGAAGCATAAACATGAAACTCTTGAAAAGATCAAGGAGTACCAAAACGAAGTAGAAAATCAGCTAAATACAACTATTAAAATGCTTCGATCAGATCGAGGCGGTGAATATCTTAGTCAGGAATTCATCGACCATCTAAAGGATTGTGGAATAGTTTCACAACTCACTCCACCTGGAACACCGCAACATAATGGTGTGTCTGAGCGGAGAAATCGAACTCTATTAGATATGATTCGATCAATGATGTGTCGAACAAACCTTCCAAAATCCTTTTGGAGTTATGCTTTGGAAACTGCCGCAAGACTTGTGAATATAGCTCCAACAAAAAGGTTGATAAAACGCCTTATGAGATATGGCGTGGAAAGAAACCTCATGTATCCAACCTTAAAGTCTGGGGATGTAATGCTTATGTCACTCTAGAATCTTTGGATAAACTAGATCCCAGAGGCGAAAAGTGGTTTTCGTTGGATACGGTAAGAAGATCGGTTACCTATTCTACCACCCCACTGAAAATAGGATTTTCACTAAACGCAGAGGCACTTTCTTAGAGGAAGAGCTTCTGGTGCGAGGGATTGGAGATAACCATGTGGATCTTGAAGAAATTCGAGAATCACAAGTGACTGAACCAGTTGTTCAGACAGAACCAGAAGTAACTGATCCAGTTGTTGAAGTTAAGCCTGAGAGGACTCAAGAAACAACAGAAACACCAAGTGTTCGAAAGAAGTATTAGGGATTGTCGTGCACCTGTAAGGTATGATGACATCTTCATGATTGATGAAGCTGAGCCTACTACTTACAAAGCTGCAATATTGGATTCGGAATCTAAGAAATGGCAAGAAGCTATGAATGCAGAGATGCAATCCATGTATGATAACCAAGTCTGGGATTTGGTTGATCTTCCAGCCGAATGTCGGACTGTAGGAAACAAATGGATCTTCAAGAAGAAGACTGACATGGATGGGAATGTGCAAACCTACAAAGCAAGGCTTGTAGCGAAAGGTTTTACTCAGACTCAAGGAATTGATTATGAGGAAACTTTCTCGCCAGTAGCCATGCTTAAGTCTATTAGAGTTCTACTTGCCATTGCTGCATATTATGACTATGAAATATGGCAAATGGATGTCAAAACCGCGTTCCTTAATGGACACTTACTGGAAGATGTCTATATGGTTCAACCTGAAGGTTTTGTCGATCCAAAGAATCCTAATAAGGTGTGCAAGCTGAATAAATCCATCTATGGATTAAAGCAAGCATTTCGCAGCTGGAATCTCCGTTTTGATCAGAAAATCAAAGAGTTTGGTTTTATCAAGAACGAAGATGAACCGTGTGTTTACAAGAAATCTAGTGGGAGCTATATCACTTTTCTTATACTGTATGTAGATGACATACTAATCATTGGAAATAATATCCCTATACTTAAAGATGTTAAGACTTGGTTAGGTAAATGTTTCGCAATGAAAGATCTTGGTGAAGCCGCTTATATTATGGGAATAAAGATTTATAGAGATAGATCAAAGCGGTTATTGGGTTTGAGTCAAAGTACATATATTGATAAGGTCTTACGACGCTTCTCAATGCAAGACTCAAAAAGGGGGCTCTTGCCCATGGCACATGGAACCATTCTTAATAACAAGCAGTGTGAAAACACTGAAGAGGGAAAGAAGAAAATGGAAGGTGTTCCATATGCTTCTACGATTGGTTCCATCATGTATGCCATGTTATGTACTAGACCCGATGTCTCGTATGCTCTTAGCATGACAAGTAGATATCAACAGAATCCAGGAGAGAGTCATTGGGTTGCGGTGAAGAACATTCTTAAGTACTTGAGAAGGAATAAGGACATGTTCTTAATATTTGGAGGACTGGATGAGAAGCTGTCAGTTAAGTGTTATACTGATGCAAGCCTCCAAACTGATCGTGATGATTCAAGGTCACAAACAGGATATGTTTTCATTCTGAATGGTGGGGCTGTTACTTGGAACAGCTCTAAGCAAAGTATGGTTGCTTAATCTACATGTGAATCAGAATACAATGCTGCATCGGATGCTGCAAAGGAGGCTGCCTGGATGAAGAAGTTCATTGGTGATCTCGATGTTATGCCTAGCATAAAGAAACCAATTGAGATACTGTGTGAAAACACTGGTGCCATTGCTCTTGCAAAGGAACCAAGGTCAAATCAGACCACAAGGCATATACTCAAGAAATTCCACTATATTAAAGAGATAATAGGACGTGGAGACATTGTAATAAACAAAGTTCATACAGATCTGAATCTGGCTGACCCCTTTACTAAGCCTTTACCTCAAGTTAAACACGAGGAGCATGCTGGAAAGATAGGGCTTAGAGTTGCTAGACAGTGGGCATGATCTGTAGTTAGTATTGGTGTTTTGTTTTGAACTATGACAGTAATATTGAATGTTTATTTGATTTAATGGGTTAAATGCAAATTTAAATATTTATTAACTGTGTTCATTATTTGTATGTTTAAATCCTTGAATAAGAGTATTCTAAATGTCCGTAGTCGATCAAATTACATGGGAATGAATTTGAATGTAAGACTATTGTGAATTGAGATGGTTGTATTCATGAGATGAATAACTCAAGGGTTTGAGAGTCATAATTCACAGATATCATTAGGGAATGATATTGGATGTAACTCGCTTCAAAACGATCTCCATGGATCTGTGTCATGAGATGTTTTGATATTGATATGTTCAATCTGTCCTTTTTCCTAAGGCACATATTAAACTACATTGATCAAGGACTATCCTTGATGTTATCTAACACTGTCCTGAAACATGGGTAGTAATAAGGGTAGCGTTGGGAGAAATCCAAGATTAAGTGGGAGTTGTATGACGTTGATGGAATTCTGTACTTCTATAGGATTAGAAGTCAAGACATTCTGGCGCCCTCGTTAATTCAAACTGGTGTAAACGCGTGGCCACGCTCGGACTAAGGTAGTTCGTTAGACCACTTTGAATTAGAGACGAGAATAGAGAATATTTGATTACTATATAAGAATGAATAATCCATGTCTTATGATCAACGGATGTCTATACAGAAGGGACTTATTGATAGAATTATCAGGGCTATAGTATTTGGTTAAGTAAAGTGTTACTTGAACACAAAGAACTAGTTGACGACTGTAAAGTGTCATACTGGTTTGGGTGCAATGCGATGCAGCTAGGCGTCCAACTCTGCACACGTTGACTCGTTTAATTAAAATCATCCAAGTGGGAGATTGTTGGATATATAGTATGTCCGATGTAATTAAAAGTCGAGGTCAACGTAACCCGACCCGGTACGATCCGAAGAGTTACACGTTGGTACACGAATCAGATAAGTTCATGTGTCGGTGGATTATTATTTATGAAATAATAATATATTAGAATTGAGGGACTTGATATTAATTAGATTAATATTAAGGAATATTATGATATTATTCAAGGGTGCTTAGTGTAAGTTGTTGTTTTATAAAAGGAGGGTTAAGGTGTAAACCCTAGATGCAACCTTTCCTAGCAAAACAACTCCCTTGCTCCCCAAGAAAAGATATTATGGCCGCCACACAAAGAAGAAGGGCCGCCGCCCTTGTTGCTTTGTTTCGGCCAAACCACCACACCGCCACCATCCCTTCTTGCAAAGTGTTGCTTTCGGTTGGTTCGTGCTAGGTTGTGAACTTCCTACTAGCGAGGATTCGTTGTAACCCACGTGTTACAATTCCGGTGTAGTCGTGAAAGGTTGATTACTAAACCCTCTATGGTTGTTACTTATTTATTTGTTTATACGCGTTTAACTGAGATCCTGATTGGGAATATTTTATTAATCGGATTAATAAAATTAACTAACAATTTCTATATATAAATCGGCTATTATATATATTATATATATAATCCGTTTTTGTTAAATATATAAACCGCTTCCGCTGTATATACGATACCATGATTCACAACAGAGACGGAATATTGTTGTTGAATATGACAAATGTGTTTTCTGCGGAGATCATGAAGAAACATCGGGTCATATCTTCACGGCTTGTGCTTTAGTAGCTGGGATTTGGCAGGCGATTGCAAATTGGTGTGGTGTTCCTCAGTTTTTTTTATCTTTACATTAAAACACTTGTTGGAGTTACATAGGCATGTTCGGATCTCAACAGTCAAGAAGGAGGTGATTTGGGGTCTAATTATTGTGTCATGTCGGTGCATGTAGAAGGCTAGGAATGAGATAATTTTTGAGGAAAAAAAGATTAAAGTGGCAGAAGTGGTGACAGACATTAAAGTGTTGGGTTATTATGGTTTAAGAATTGGAGTAAATTCTCCATTATGTAATTTGGTTGTTGGTTGCCCCGTTCCAACCTTAGCCCTTAGGAATGAAGTTTTCCGTTTGGCGTTAATGAAGTTCAATTTTCAAAAAAAAAAAAATTACGACAAGAGTATATGAGGAAACTTACGTGGAATGATATTATCTATAGTACTATATAATGTATTCTAGATGGACACTATAGTAATTTAATTTCATTTGAAGAGGGTATTATTATAATTTACCTCAAAGCTCAAAACACATTAATACATTATTTAATAAACTTACATTAATATATTATTTAAAGACTTCTAATTAGAAATTTATTACACTTATATAAAAAATAGAATAAAAATACATTAATAAAGAACTCTTAAAACAATTGGAATTCTTTAAGTTCCAGCTATTTGAATTCTTGTAACTCGTATAAATTAATTCTCGCATGTTTGTTTTTATGTTGTAACCGATAACCAGGTTAATATTAAGCAAATTGGAATCAACAAGTCTTACATGTAACACCACTCATTGTTGTCAACAAATTCGTGATTCACCTTCACCGTCGTTTGGCAACATCCCAGAAAGCACCGTCGTATCCAAGCCACTCAACCACAATAGGTTATGTTACCGTTGTGAACACCTACGCGTTGTTGGCCACCTTGTCGTCAAGTCTAAATTTCCTTTTAGGATTTCCCATATTGTTTATCGCTTACGTTGTGTTCCTGAGTTAACTTAAAGAGGGAAAAGAAAAGAAAAGAATAGAAGGAAAGGAAGTGAAAGGAAAAGAAAGGATAAGTATCCTTTCCTTTCGTTTCCTTCCAAATCGGAAGGAAAACTAAACTAAAGGATTTTGCCTAGTTTCCCTTCCATTTTCTTTCTTTTCCTTCCTTTAATGAAACTCGGGAACACGCCATATTTTATTTTCCTTCCTTTAATGAAACTCGTGAACACAAACAATTTTTTTCCTTCCTTTCATTTCCTTTCTTTTCTCTCGTTCAGTTAACTCGGAACACAACGTTAGAAATATACATGGCTGGCTCAGGAAGCTTTAGGAGTGATGACGCTTCATGACAACCTCTTTATCAAAACCAAGGTGCTTAACAGAAATCTAAACTCTATATTGTTAAAGTAATTAGTATAGTAGGTTTTTGTAATTAGATTTATGATCTTTGTCACTCAATGTAATGTAATGATTTAAATGTGAGATTTTTACTTTGAACTGGTATTTTTGAATTAATGAACTTCCAGGACTTCTTTTATGTCACATGAACATTTTCAACTTTAACCATGAATTTCTTGTAGCCATCTTCACGTTTGGTAAATTATAGGTGCAGAGGAAGTTTAGTGGAAACAACTGCTACATGTTTTAACTTTTTTTTTTTTCAAGAAAGATGGTAGAGGTAACTTTAAATCTTTGGCAATGTAAATGATGGAATATTTTAAAATTAAAAAGAATTTGTTTTCATTTGGTGAACCAAAAGTAAATTTAGGGTAGTCCTTTTAATATAACATGATTCAAAATTTTATAACAAAAAGAATTTTCCTATAATGTCTAAAATATATAATTTTGGTTATTCCTTTTATTGTAACATGATTTAACAATTTGTAACTTAATGGCCAAAAAATAATAAACGTTTATTCATTGTAGTTAGGTAAAATTGGTTTGGGTTTTAACTAGGTTTACGCTGTTGTTATCAAGTTCTATAGGTGATGATTTACGATTATGTGCAAATATTACTTCTTTCTCATATGATGGTGTCATTCAATTGCCTCAAATCATTATGTATAGCTAATAATTATATGATATTTCTTTAGTATTTTAGTATAATTGATTTAAATACTTTCATTTCTATTACGATTGTTTCAACCAAATTAATTTATATTTATACTACTATAAAATACATTTTTAAGACATTATGCTAATTCAATCAATTTAGGACGCCCTACAAAAGATTTAATGCATTTAGTATAAATATTTTATGCAGAGTAGCGTGTACAGTATAATGTTTTCCTGCATCTTTTGACAAGCCACTGTCTTCAATCTCTACTTAACGACATAAATATTGTTTGATGTGTCTTAGTATATTATATTATAAGTCAAACTATTTAGTTTTATCTCATCATTTCTGGGTCAAGTTATCCTACATAGTGTAATAAAAATACGAAGGGTGAGAGTGATACAAAAAACAAAATATATCACGAAATATGACACAATGAGCTACAAAATATAACACAATGCCGAAAAATATAACACAATGTTGAAGAAAAAGACACAATGATTCGTAAAAATGACACAATGATGAAAATAAGAAAAAGACACAACGCTACATAAAATACACAATGTAATAACATAAATTTTAAAAACTACAATCTAAAAATCCAAAAAAGCGAAAACCTAAAAACTAAGATCGTAGGGTTCGATAAGATAACTCCAATGTCGCTTGAATCTTATTTAAATTTTTACAATTTTGGTCAACAAATGTTATTTACGTCGGGAACTGATATCGTCATCACCATTATATGAAACCATCATCGTGTTGTGTCCCCACCGCATTACGCGGGCACCTCTTTAATTTGACTTTAGTTAATATATGATGTGCATGTACATTTACATGGCTTTTCGGGATGCTTGGGACTTCCGAGCATTGATTGCGCACGTCATAATAGATCCGAACACTTGCCCCGGATCGACTTCCAGATCATAATTGCTCATTCTTATCAGAAAAAAAAGAAGTTTTTTGAAAAATCATAGTCCGTGGGAAATTAATTTTAGTGCTTTCTTATTTTTATGTTATTTGTTACGTAAGTAAATAAATGTTTAAAACTAAAAAAAAAATGATAATAATAAACAACATTTAGGTGATACTTAAAAAAAACCATTCACACTTGCTTGACCACTACGCCTCTTAAAGCAAGTGGGTGTGAATGTCACTCATGTCTATTTAACGCCAAGACGATGACACTTTTTCATAATCTACCCAACCACCACGTGCATATGGTCTAACTAGGGGTGCAAACGAGCCGAGCCTTACATTATCGAGCTAGGCTCGTGACAATTTTCAGAAGCTCGAGCTCGAGCTCGATTCGAGCCTTGTATTTTGGGCTCGAGCTCGGCTCGAAAGCTCGATCAAAATGTATGTGGCAAGAGTTTTAAACGAGCCCAAGCTCGGCTCGAGCTCGTTTTGGACCATTAAGGAGCTCGTTTTGACTATTAAGGACTCGTTTTGAACCATTAATGAGTTCGTTTTGGACAATTAAGGAGTCCAAGGCCCAAAGTAATTTAGTTAATGCATGGGTTGCAATACAATTGAGCTATATAGTATTAATTGACATAAATAAGCAAAGCTCGATAAGGCTCGGCGAGCCCAACCGAGCTTTACATTCGAGGCTCGAGCTCGAGCTCGATAACCAAATGAGCTTTATTTCAGGCTCGAGCTCAGGCTCGAGCTCGATAAGACTCGGCTCGTTCGAGCATTTTGCCGAGTCGATCTCGAGTAGCTCGCGAGTCGCCGGGCTCGTTTGCACCCCTATACTAGGAATCAACTATGAAAGTTGCACTAGAAACGTTAATGTGATATATGTTAATAAGTTAACGATTTAGGTAAAACATTGTATTACACAAGGGTAATTAAAGCAAACATCTAAGTGAGCATGTTGGCATCCAGATTTATACGAAAATTCGTCGTTAACTTGGTATGTGCAAACAAAATAAAACAACCATTAACTAAATGAACGTTCCATTCTAATAATTGCTTCAGGTATTAAAATATGTTATCAAAAAGATACACAATAACTGCTACAAATATAATATTAACAAAATCACTTACTTTGGGAATAGTTGCACCGCCACGTCCCTGATCTCACCTGTCTCTCGTGTGGGTGTAAGATGATGGCAAAGGAGTCAAGCAGATGTGCTGTTAAGTTGAAAGAGACGTGGCAAAAATAGGGAAAAAATGTATCATGATTTAAAGGGGTATTGGATTTTAATAATCCAAATTTTCATTTATTGGTCGGTAATAATCTGTACTTCAAAAATTCAGAACAGCGATCCCAACTTTCAACGTATTAACTGACATTAATTACTTTTATTTTGTTGAAAACAATGTTGTGTTCAAAGATCAAAATAGAATATATGTTGTATTCGTATCATAAGCCGTAGTGGTACTATGACTAACGGAACAGATTCGGTTCGAACATCGGTACCTATAGTAGCGGAGTCAATATTTCTTTATGGTTTTCGATTGATATAAAATGCGTATTGATTTTCTTTTAACATATCATGACTATATTTTTAGGTTTTATCTTTTGGTCTCTAGCTATATTGCAAATATCATAATAAACTGAACCGATGTTGACCAACTTCCCGCCTCATAGCGTGAGAGAATCCCGCTAATTATGAATTAGAAAGAACAAGAAAAATTGAAACTTTTATATCAACTAAATGTGATCATTACATGTTAGAAATAAATGTAAACTATATAGGCAACTAAACTAAATAAACGAATTTTTATAGTGTTAATTAAGTGGCAAAACTTAATTAGTTTTGTTTAGCCACCCTTCACCAATTGAATGAATACGCCTATGTTAAATACTATAAATAGGGCTATGGCATATGTCTATTTTCCTCACAACTTTTCTCGAATAAACAAGTGGTTTATTTGGAATACTTGAGATCCAGCTAGATGGCTTTAATAGGAGCAATAATCGGCAAAGTAGAGATCAGCTCAGGTTCGAAGGTGATACATGATATCTTCAGGCACACACCGAACGACATACCTTCAATTTGCCCTAATAAGATTCATTCATGTGATGTGCTTAGTGGCCAAAGAGGAGCTGTTGGATCCAAAATTATCTGGCACTTTACTTATGGTATGGCAAACTCCATGTCTTTGTGATGGTTTTTTTTTTTTTTTTTTTTTTTTTTTTTTTTTTTTTTTTGTGTGCATATTTTTTTTTCTTTTTTTTAAACGGAAAAAATCTTTAAGAAGCTAGAGGGCAACTAACAAACATTTATTAGAAGCAACAAAACCATCCAACAACATAACCGATACCAATAAAACAACCTAGGAGCAATAAAAACAAAGAAAGTCTCATATCACTCTACATCACCTAGACTAAGATCCAAAAGATAATAAGACATAAAAATTGAAAACAAAAACCCAAACTACCTGCCTCTAAATAACTCTCTTGATTAGATGAGACATTAAAATCCCTGGATCTATTTTTTTATTTTCCAACATGATGAGTGAATCTTCCAAAACATAAACATGTATATGGCTAGTGTTTCAAAGAAAATAGTAAAATAAAAATATTTGTTTTTTTCTCTCCTCCCACTTTTCTTTAAATTTATCTCATCTCTCTTTTTATACAAGTATAAAACTAAGCATCTACGTATGTACATACATACAGATATAGTGTATATGCATATATGCATTTGTTCGTGTGTACTCATTAGCAGGGCCGGCCTTTAAGGGGTGCGGGGAGGACTTCCGGCCCGGGCCTAATTTCTTGGGGGCACATTGACCTTCTGGCAATCCAAGTTTTCTTAACAGTGATGTCCTTAATTCGATGGATTTGTGTATGTTTGAGTCCCAAAATTGTTAATCAAAGTAAAGGGTAGTTTATATAAAACAGAAAATAAAGAAATGTTGAGAGCAGTTAAAAATTAAAGAAGAAAATGAAATGGTTTGAGAAAAAAAATTGCAGATTTATTAGTGAGTGTAAGACTAGAGATGCTGAAGAAGATGAAATAAAGAGGGCTCATACTTAGTTGTTTTTGTTTTTTACCGATTGATTTTGACTTCCTTTTTAACTCTTATTTTTGTTATGAAACAAAAAAAATCAATTGTCAAACTTTCACCTATTTATATTTACCCTTTGTGGGATTTGAACTTCCAACCTTCCTCAAGAGGGTTTGTTCCCTCTATCGTTAGACTACAACTTAAGTGGGAAGTAAAATTTAATCCATCAATTTGATATTACTTTAATCGTAGCTTAAAAAATAGTTTGCATTATTTATTTCGTTAAGACCTAAAGCTAAGTCTAAGGGGCACAATTTTTACAGCTCGACCCAGACACCTGAATTTTAAGAGCCAGCCCTGCTCATTAGGTTGAGTTGTGAAAAATATAGGAACTCACTTTTTAGCTATAAGTTTAATTACTTATTAAATGAATTTGTGGTTATGGTTAAAACACAATAAAAAATTAAATAAAATATTGAGTTTGTTACACCGTTGTAGTAATTTTCTTACACCAGTGTAAGGACGACGTAACTTTTTTTTCATTTTTTTTTGTATATTTCTTATTTAGCCATTTTTACATCATTGGGTGAAAAAAATTTAAAAAATTCCCATTTTACGTCGAATTTCTCACGGTTCTCACAACTGTAACCGACAAGTTACATATGCAACACAACAATTTTGTTTTTTTTAATTCTTCGGCACTTTTTTTGTTTTTTTACTCAAAATGCTTAAAACACGTCTGTTACATTTTGTATTTTTTCAAACAAAAAAAACTTTTGTAACTTGAGTTTTTATAGGCTTTCTTAACTCAATGGGGTTTTTAATTTATCCTCCCATATATATATATATATATATATATATATATTGAGTGGAGAAAGAAAAGAAAATCACTAGTTTTACATGTAAAAACTCATTTTTAAATATATAACAAAAAACAATTTTATTACAAAATTTTTCAAAGCTTTTATATATAAACACACACATAAGCCTTTCAAATATAAAAATAATAATTTTTATAAATAAAATAATCTGCTTTTTTAAAGTGTACGTGTCTGCTAGATGTATTTATATGCAAAAGCTTCGAAAAGATTTGTTAAAAATTTATTATTTACATATAAAAACAAACTTTTACAGAGTATTTTACATGTTTATTATATGTATATATGTAATAAAATGTAACCTTCAGTTTTCTTTGGTTAAAATTAACAAAAATATGCTTTTATCTCCATTTTATAAATTAGCTCATAATTACTTTAAGCTTGATTACAACAAAAGACAAACACTGAAATCATGTAACATAAAATGCTTACATTCAATAAAAAATAAAATTAAGATATATTTTGTATTCAATAAAACCCACTATACAACCCAGTTAATTAACACAACTGAATTCACTCCTTTTTGCATTTTTTTTCTCCTAAAAAAAGAGGGGAAAAGGCAAACTATGACAGAAGTAATTGAAGAAGTCAATGAGACAAACCACAAAGTCGTGTTTAAAGTATTAGAAGCAGAGCTCGTGGATGACAAATACAAAGCATTCACAATAACATTTCATTGTGAACAAAAAGATGGTAAGCAATGGGCTGTTTGGACCATCGACTTTGAGAGGCCGGATACAAGTGTACCTTATCCAATTTCTTTCTTGGAATATCTCTGTGATTATCTAAAAGAGATCGACGACCACAAGAGTTGTAAATAGAGCTCGAAGCTCTATTACGCCAGTGAAGTAATGTATGCATGCATATGTTTAGCCAATAAAGCCATAAGTGCATGAAGAATAAAACTGCATAAATCTTTGCCTTGTGATTTGTATGTGTTTTGTGTGTTATCTCGTTTTCCTAGTGCTTATAATATGAATCAATGAATGTTTGAAAATAAATGTCTGTTTATTAAATTCAATCAATATGAATGAAATGATGTGTGTGTGTGATATTTGTTGGAAAAAACGTAGTGAAAATGATTTTTCACTAATTTTGGACATAAATAATTGTAATTATATATGCGTTATATATATAATTATTTCCGGGTTTGTGTACTACATTGTGAGAGTATGACAACGAACCAAGACACGTCCAAAATCGGAGCTAAGATGAATGAGATATCGAAGCTCAGAGTTGAGTGGTTGAAATGAATATTTTCTAAATTTTGGTGACTCTAGTATAAATTATGTTTTGTTATAAATTGGTTGTTTTGATTGACTCTTAATCTCTATTCAAGAATCATGATGATGGTTTTTATTATGTGTGATAATTTTATTTAATGTGACATTAACATGTTATGAATCAAATTAAGACTCATAAAATTGTTAAAATTGTCTTTAAAATGAATTGATTATGGAGTTTTATTTTGAGTATCAAACCACTGGTAAGCTTATTAATTAAGCTAGCGAAAGATCTAGGTTATCGACATCAATTTACTTCTCTTTTATGGTAATCTTGCTAAGAGTGCATGACAAATACCAAAGTAACCATTGATTTATTAAGGCGGTTGTCTTGTAACGGATCACTCTACCATTCACTTAACGGGATGCGTTGTAATAACAAAACTTATATAAAGACGTATACGATGTTTCCCGACTAAGGATTGGCTTAACACTGAGGTCTAGTATACAGACCGCACATGCCCTAGGTGAAGTTTAATAGATTTTTTTTGAAACATAACTTTCATTAAACGAACACCAAGAAAACAAACCGCCTATTCCTAAGGTAGGAATAGGGAGCCGAAATCCAAAAAATTACATCAATCGAAAAGACCACCACTATCCCAATCAACTATATCACCTTTAAATCTATGTTTATACAATAAGAAAGCCAAAGCTTTAATATCTGCGAGCATATCCACGATTTTCGGCTCCTTACCTAAGAAGATAGAATCATTCCTCGCCCTCCAAATCCGCTAACAAGAAATAATAATAATCCCATGGAGCACCAACTTCGCATTCCGGGATGTGTCACAGTGCACGTGCCATTCCACCAAATCCTTAACATGAAACAAAAACGTACCAGGGATCTTGCACCAACTCGAAATTCCTTGCCATACACCACTAGCAATAACACAACCCGTAAGAATATGCTCAATAGTCTCTTCACTGCTCTCGCACCACACACAATGTTGATTTTCTATAAAAATACCACGTCTCGTCAACGCCACCTTTGTAGGAAGCCTATCCAAGAAAGCCCTCCACATAAGAGTATTACATTTAGCAGGAACCCATTTGCTCCACTTGAAACGAATATCCCCGGTATTGTTAACACCCACTCCTCGTATCCATCTCTTAACCACAGCCACTGAGAAACCAAGTTCCTCACCAACTTTCCAAGCCCAACTATCCTGAATGCCATTGAGCTGCACACCTTGAATCAAAGACTCCAATTGATGTTTGGCTTCAATTTCGTCCATAGCGGCTGGAAGACGATTCCAATCCCAAAACAAAGCCGAAGCGTCATTGTCACACCCTCAAATTCCACATGCGGGGTTTTACCGCGAGGCGCGTGACATACCAGGATCCCAGTCAACGATCACAATAAACAAACAACAAATATGCATTCATATATATTTTTAAAACCAAAATATCATGCTTTGAGCCGTAAACCAGCAGCGGAAGCATTTCTTGTTTACAACCAAAAGACATATTATAGTTTACAAAACATTGTTTAATATGCTTCAAAATTCTAGACACTGTGTAAGACTCCGTGCGCCTAGTGCATTAACTGCTACCTTAGCGACCTGAGAAAACATGCCAAAAATGTCAACATATAATTCTGGTGAGTTCACATGTTTTCTTTTATAAAAGGGTTGTTACAAGTTTGAAAAGATCATATCCGTTACTACTAGGTTATAAGAACGTTAGCTAGACGTTAAGTGTTTGTTTACTACTACGGTTGGGAACCCATTACTATATGTGTGTAAGTTGTTGAATCATGCCCAGACGTTTTGGCTATAACCGATGCCTCGGCGAGCCAGTAATAAGAGACAATATGCACCCGCTCGGCCCCGCCGTCGAGTGGGGTTTGTGAGGCCCAATAGATCTATCCACATTTCCCCCGTTGTGCATTCCCGCACATTCATGGTTTCCCCTGGGACTTCCGTAAAAGCCGCATAGTATAATAAAGTAACCATGGTATAACATGACCTTTAATAAGTAAGTATGTAGCATGTTTCTCCCCCGAAAGTAAAACAGTAAAAGTGGGGCTGTGACACTCACCTTAGATTGCGTTACTTGAAAACAGTTAAGTAATTATGCTATGATAGCCCCAAATAGCGGTGACCTATCATAAGATGGTATAAGTATTCGGACTAATAACCCGCAGGTTAACTAGTCCCCGAATGTCCAGACCATAACCATAAACGTTTGAAAACACCTTTGACTGTTAAACCAACCGTACCAGACAAGACCCGACATCCCATTGGTGACCCGACATCCCACGTGTTAGACAATACAAGACATCATGTAATATATGCAATTAAACACTTAGTACGCACAAGAGTTCACCTAGTCCAACATAACGCTCAATTAACGCATAAACAAGTCCGAACACGTGTTACTAAGTCATTGGGTGTATCCCGAGGTTCCTATCATGTTCCTAGGTGTCAAATCATGTTCCGGGATGTCAAAATAAGCTTACGACAGCAGTACACGCGATTAGGAAACTAACATGCAATTAAGAAAAGTCAACTGGTGAGTAGGAGAAGTCAACAGGCGAGTAGGGGTGATTATCAGGCGAGTATGGGCCTATTCGCCTGATACATCAGGTGATTGGGCAGTAATCGCCTGATGTATCAGGCGATTAGAACCCTAATCGCCCCTAAGGCTGCTGTCGCACGTTTTCGCGTGTTGAACCCTCCAAATCAGATCCGAAACATGTAAAAACACCCAATATCAAACCTAAACCATTTACCAACCCATTCCAAGCAAAACCCCCAATTTATCTTTGCTCTAATGGCCTCGGTGCGATTATTTCCAAAAATGGCAAAGTATAACTATGAGATCTTTCCTTAAATGGTAAGGACCAGATTACACCTCCTACAACTTGCAAATCATCATCTCCATGTTCTAATATCATTCTAGCATGATTCCTAACAATAAACAAGCAATGAATCATATCATAACATCCTAATTCTTCAAGAATCACCCAAATGGGTCAAAATGCACACTTTCATCAAAACACTATAATAATAGCTTAAACTCATAGATAATCATCCTAACAACTCCTACACATCAAAAGTACATCAAATTCATGGAAACATTCATGTTATAATCACCAAAAATCATCATATGCATCAATACTTCACATATAGCAAGTATTATGGTGTAGACTTGTTTTAGAACTCATTTCCAAGGTTTTTAAAGACACATTCTTAGCAAAACAAGGTCTGGACTTTTGGGGAACCAAAACAATAACATTACAAAGGTTTGGGATGAAGAACACACCTTGGATTTTATCAAAGAAAGGTTTATTAGCTTGGAAGTGGAGAGTTTTGAAGCAAAAAAAGTTCCAGAAGTGTTTTGAGGGTGTGTGGGAGATTAGGATCAGTTAGGGTTGCACTAAGAGTGTTTGGGGAGTCAAGGGTTGTATTTATAGGTGTTTTGACTCGTGCATAGCAGATCAGGCAAAGTAGGAGGACTCATCAGGCGATTAGAAGCTCTAATCACCTATATAATGGCGATTAGAAGCTCTAATCGCCCCAATGGGCTGCCAATCGCCTATAACAATGGCGATTAGGATTCTATAAGACATTTGCTATAAGACATGTATATCATGCAATTACGCGAAATCACTATTTTAACACATATAAACATGTATTCACATACCGATGAGTCACATAATGATTACAAACACATAATGCACGATAACTAACACGTTTACATCCGTTCACCAATTCCCGGGACTCTAGACTGCGTGTGTGCGTTAAACCCGGCGATTCCATGAATCACCAATCCTTGTACCCATGGTTATGGACTGACTCCCCGATGATTTCCAGAATCATCGTAATGACTCGACTGACCCAGTAAAGTACGTAATAGGTATGACTCGCTAAGGTAGACTTACTAGTTTAGTCAATGTTACTAACCTGAGTTTGCCGGGTGTCACAGTCATTCTGAAACCGGATTCTATCACAGACAAGCACTCGTTTATTTCTTTCAAGAATGAATAAAATCGGAAATTGATCCTTTAAAAGGCACGTCACCGACCCATGTTTCTAGCCAAAACCGAATTTGCTTGCCATCACCAACTTGACCCCGAACAAGGCTATTAAAACCGATACCTTGTGTGTAACAACTCGGTCCAGACCCCCAAAATTTTTCGCGTGTTTAGTACCGTTTTATAATAAATAGTAACCAAATAAATATTAGATGTAATATATTAAACAAAACGATTACGTACGGAATTGAAAACCAAACCGAATAATATAACCAGTTTTATTATAACACGCGTTCTTGACCAAGTTAATACACGATAACGAACCCAACCCGTACCCAAACGGATTGGGTGAGTCACCAAGGGAGAGGACACTTGTCCTCCCCTCTTGATGACACCCACCATTTATCTTTTATAAAAAACTGCATACACACATGTCTGTGGTTTTTCATTCTACAAACACACACATACTATGAGTTAGAGAGAGGGAAAGCTAGATAAAGAAAGAGAGACCGGAGGTCTCTCCTCCTCCTCTTCCGCTAGCGGCGGTGGTCCGGTGGCCGAACCCTTCAACCAAATCCCCATCCCTCACCTCCTCAACACCCCACATCTATTATAATCGTAGAGAGAGAGAGAGAGAGAGATGTAGAAGTCTAGAGAGAGGGGAGAGAGAGAGACGCAGAATGGGGCACAGAGAAGGAAGAAGGCGGTACAGTGGTGATGGTTCGGATAAAGTTCTACCCGGATCAGATCTAATCTAAACATAAAGGTAAAACCCTTAATTAACTCACCCTCATTCTAGGTAGTTATGGTGAGGGATTATTGTTAAGTGGGATGCGATGGTGAAGGGTGATTGGCGGCAGACAGACGACGGAGGTCAGGAAGACAGGCGACGGTGATGGTGGGATGTTGCTGGTGGTTGTGGTTCAGTTGGCGGTGGCTACAGAGGATGGTGATGATGTTGATGATGGCTCGGTAATGGTAAGGATTATGTAAGATAGAGGTTAGGATGGTTGGTTGTTGATACAAGGGTTCGGGTCAAGAGTCGGGTCAAGGAGACGGGTCACGAGGTCGGTCAACAGAAGTCAACTCGGTCAATAAAGCAGTTAATGAGTCAACTCTAGACAACATGAACCATGGCTTGATGTGAGGATTCGACCAGGAGTATAGCCGTACGAGATGTCAGACGCGTTGGTTACTATAAACTATTCGTATGCATTGTTTCAAGGTGAGTTCTGTGTACCATTCCCCTTTTTGTGTTTTACTGTTTTGGGGTGAATGCATGCTTCCTTTTTATAAACTGATTGATGTGACAAGATACCAGCTGCCGGATACCAAACACTGACACTCATTAACCCAGGGGTTGGGCCACTTAATATGTGGGTAGTACTACTTGGGGAAACCCCCACACACAGTGGATCCGGAAGCCCGGAAAACCCTCCACTGAGGTCTACAGGGCCGTTGTGACATGTATTTTGCCAGGAGAATCCATAATGGTAGTAGATAGATTCTGTGTTAGGTTTGAGGTGTCGCTTGTACATCACCATGTGTTGAACCGTGTAAACGTTATGAACTTGCTTTTGAAATAATAAACTTATTGAAAACCATTTAAACTAACGCATGGACTCACCAACATTATTGTTGACCCAAAACCATTTTAAGCATGTGTTTCAGGTACCTGTCTGAGTTGAAAGGATGGAGCAGCTACTACTCGGAGTATCCCTGGCGGACGAATTAGAAGTCAAGCGAGAACCTTAGATATTACCCGAACTATTTGTATTAGAGAATGTACGGTATTTAGAAATGTAAACAGTTATTTATAAAATATAGTAATATATACATTGTTTCCGCTGTTTGCTTGCATTGTGTGATGTTTTTGGTAACCATCTGTATTCCGACCGGGCCCACCTGGATCGGAGTTGTGACAGTTGGTATCAGAGCAAACAGCTGAAGCGAATAAGAACTCCATTAGGCTTCAACTGTAAACCCTAGATCCTAACCTTTGAAGTCATAAAGTTTATTTCGGTTTGGAGAACCGATACATGACGAATGAACTGGAGATGCAACAAGGTGATACCGAACGAGTCGACCATGGGTACTGAACACATTAGGATGAGACCTTACCAGGAACACTCGAGTAAACTAGCGGGACCAACCACGAGAAAGTGAGATGTCATGATTTTTAATGAGAATGTACTTGGATGCTTAAGTGAGGCGAGGAAGTGATTATGGTCGCGAACATAATCATGAATCCGCAGGCACAACGACATTTCGGGGATATTTTATTAAAGATCATGAGAGTAGGATTAACGCCCTTGAACGGAAATTTGTGTGAACCACTCGGCTTGTTACCGACAAGATAGGAATACACCTTACATTTAGTACTTTCTGGTCTCCTAAACATAATGTTCCCATCCGATGGATGATAGTCTCGAATTTGTTGAATAATTCTTCGTCATGTCTTAGAACACCTTGATAGAATTATCCGTGAAAAGCTCCTTGTTTATGTAACGAACATTCCAAACTTCTATTTGAAAAACCAAACTCATGCTCAATGCCTCGTTTTTGGTCACAAAACCTTACTTAGATATCCCTTGAAACTCGAAATCGTTCATTTGAACGATTGTGCATAATCTTTAGATTGGAAATATTGTGAGATAACGCTTTGATAAGCGTTTTTGAACTCTATTTGCCGCGTCCCCTTTTATTTCTTTGGAAAAATCTTAACAATCCATTGTCACTTTAGTAACACTTGTGAGCAAGGTCATCCAACGTCACTCAAAGACCCGGGGATTTTTCCTCGTTCTGTCATCAGTAACCCCTTGGATACCGTGTCCCAACTCTTCTAATAACACTTAAGTGCAGAAATCTCCACGATTGTTCCTGGCTCTCTGAATATTTTCAGTCTCTTCGGGAAGTGTAACTCCTGGAATTTATGAGAACGCCAAAGAAATTTTAGTCTACACAACGATCATTCCAAATCTGTATTAACATTTTCTGATTATCAACCAAAATATTGAATTTCTTTCCAATTCCGGACAAAGATGTACCTACCAGTATCATGCGATTTGAACAGGTTAAACAACCTTGTTCCATAATTCATGTGTGGCGATTACATTCATCCGTACAAAGTGCAGCATCTAATCCTTTTGTAAGAATTTTGGCGAGATGCTGGCGATAGATAAGAAATATTCATGAAGATTCTACGGTTAACCAGACCATTCTAACTTAAAAACCCTTGAAACTCCTAGACGATAAGCCAGAAACAACCTAAAGAGCACATTCGTCCTTGTTAGTAAACTCTTTTAATTGTGATGAAACCGTTAATTCTGATCAATAGAAAGCGTTTGCTTGCTCTCTATTTCATAAAATTTTACCAGTCGTGTCATTTCGATCATTCTTGTTATTCGAGTTAGTATCATTAAGATACATAACACCTTAATGTAAGGTAAATCGGCGATTACGGTCCAGATCATAATCGCAAATCTACAGGTACGTTATGGTGGTATGGAATTCCGCGTAGGTTTTGGGAAAAGTTTCCAGTTCATTTCTGAGGTATCAAAGGTGTGGTGGGTTAGCTGTGGTACACCCTATATATAAACACCGATGGTGCATCAGGAATGAGACTGGGAATCAATCCAAAAATTAAACCCTATTTCTTGAAAAAGACTTCTGGTAAGTTTCTGGAGTACCAAAGGTGTGGTGGGTTAGCTGCGGTACACCCTATATATAAACACCAATGGTGCGTCAGAGATAAGACTGGAAGTCTGAACCAGAATAAATTCTAGTTTGTTTTCAAGTATTGTATCCAACCGGATGTTCTTTTCAAATTGTTAAACGAAACCATTGATTCTGATCAAAATGTCGCAATCCTTGCGAAGATGATACGATCGATGTGAAAGCAAAGAAAATATTTGATCTTTCCATTTTTCCAGTGAAACTCTCTGGTAAAAACCAGAAGATACCGTTCAGATGACGGACGTTGAGGTTCCCTGAAATTCTATCCCATTAAACTCACTCATCGAAAAATAAGAGCGCCCAAACCATTTTTGTCCTATATTGTAAATGACAAGAAGAACACTCGATATGAAAAGTACTTCTTTACTAAAGCCCAAGTGATGCACAACTTGGCAAGCGTAAAGTTGGTTTTATCGTACTTATCCAATCAAATGCCTTTCATCCCTCCCCATTGAATCGTTTCGTTAAGACTGATAAGGAAATGAAATAGGATCATTCTTAAAACCACTCGAACGACCAGAAGCTCGAGGAATTTGCAGGTCCTGTTTCCATGATTTCCATGTCTTAACCATTTATGTACTCCTTTTGACAACTGTCAAGACATCGACGTGGTAAACCTCTCGGTATTTGGACACCTTATCCGCGAGTCAATCTCCATACCTTCGTTTTGTAAGTAGAATTGTTAAGATTTAAAGTCTTCCCGTCGCTCGTATGAGTTGTGAACCTGTCTTGGGAAATATGTTATGATCCGCATAGAGCCCTCCTATATGTAGATCCTTACAACCTTGTGGTGTGTTTTGAACTTATTTCCTTGATTCTCAATAGTATGATCTTTCTACCTAGTTATAGAACTATAAGTGCACATCTATGAGTGAAGCTATAGAACCGGATAACCTTAACGAAATTATGAAAGCAGTAATTGAACCATGAGAATAACCCCAACCAGAATTTCGCGGGCGAAATTCTTTTAAGGGGAGGAGAATGTAACAACCCGGTCCAGACCCCCAAAATTTTTCGCGTTTTTAGTATCGTTTTATAATAAATAGTAACCAAATAAATATTAGAAGTAATATATTAAACAAAACGATTACGTACGAAATTGAAAACCGAACCGAATAATATAACCAGTTTTATTATAACACGCGTTCGTGACCAAGTTAATACACGATAACGAACCCAACCCATACCCGAACGGATTGGGTGAGTCACCAAGGGAGAGGAAACTTGTCCTCCCCTCTTGATGACACCCACCATTTATCTTTTATAAAAACCTGCATACACACATGTCTGTGTTTTTTTCATTCTACATACACACACATACTATGAGTTAGAGAGAGGGAAAGCTAGAGAAAGAAAGAGAGACTGGAGGTCTCTCCTCCTCCTCTTCCGCCAGCGGCAGTGGTCCGGTGGCCGAAACCCTTCAACCAAACCCCCACCCCTTACCTCCTCAACACCCCACATCTATTATAATCGTAGAGAGAGAGAGATGCAGAAGTCTAGAGAGAGGGGGAGAGAGAGAGAGACGCAGAATGGGGCACAGAGAAGGAAGAAGGCGGTACAGTGGTGATGGTTCGGATAAAGTTCTACCCGGATCAGATCTAATCTAAACATAAAGGTAAAACCCCTAATTAAATCACCCTCATTCTAGGTAGTTATGGTTAGGGATTATTGTTAAGTGGGATGCGATGGTGAAGGGTGATTGGCGGCAGACAGACGACGGAGGTCAGGAAGACAGGCGACGGTGATGGTGGGATGTTGCTAGTGGTTATGGTTCAGTTGGCGGTGGCTACAGAGGACGGTGATGATGTTGATGATGGCTCGGTAATGGTGAGGATTATGTAAGATAGAGGTTAGGATGGTTGGTTGTTGATACAAGGGTTCGGGTCAAGAGTCGGGTCAAGGAGACGGGTCACGAGGTCGGGTCAACAGAAGTCAACTCGGTCAATAAAGCAGTCAACGAGTCAACTCTAGACAACATGAACCATGGCTTGATGTGAGGATTCGACAAGGAGTATAGCCATACGAGATGTCAGACGCGTTGGTTACTATAAACTATTCGTATGCATTGTTTCCAGGTGAGTTCCGTGTACCATTCCCCTTTTTGTGTTTTACTGTTTTGGGGTGAATGCATGCTTCCTTTTTATAAACTGATTAATGTGACAAGATACCAGCTGCCGGATACCAAACACTGACACTCATTAACCCAGGGGTTGGGCCACTTAATATGTGGGTAGTACTACTTGGGGGAAACCCCCAGACACAGTGGATCCGGAAGCCCCGAAAAACCTCAACTGAGGTCTACAGGGCCGTTGTGACATGTATTTTGCAAAGAGTGTAACACCCCGACCGATGGCGGAAACATCGAGGTGTCACGTATGAATGATTGTTCAGTAGCGCATGGTAATACATATGTTTACATAATCCTTTTTTACAATATTGAATTACATTAAATGTCTTGAATGAAATCTAATACATCCAATAATCAAACAAAGCTTAAAACTTCAAATATCTTCTCATGCTAGCTCTAGACTTCAAGCATCAGTATTTCCTGTTGAGTTTGGAAAAATTGGGGGGGGGGGGGGGGTCAACTGGAAGTTGGTGAGAATACATAAGCCAAGTCAAACAATTAAGTTTTAGAATAAAGTTTAGCAATTCATATGTCTAATGTAAGTTTAAGTCTACATGAATAAACAACAAGTATAGTATGCACATAATCAATCCTCCGACAAAGTTTAGGTCCATCCCGCATCCACGGTTCTCCTTATAAAGTTTAGGTCCATCCCGCATTCACGGTTCTCCTTATAAAGTTTAGGTCCATCCCGCATTCCCGGTTCTCCTTATAAAGTTTAGGTCCATCCCGCATTCACGGTTCTCCTTATAAAGTTTAGGTCCATCCCGCATACACGGTTCTCCTTATAAAGTTTGGAACGATAACAATCACCCGCGCTCCCCATAGAAATGGTCAACGAATCTAGGTGGGGTTGTCAATCCAATAGATCTATCATTGTATACCGCCGGCTTGATCAGGATTAATGATTATGTAAGTTGAAGTTTAAGTCTAATAGTCTTTGTCTAAATCATGAGGCATTAAAGTTTACAAATAGACATGTATATAGAATTGCTTAAGTATAAAGTTTCAAGTATAAAGAATTGCATAAACAAGGTTACGTAAACTCACCTGAAATTCACTGTGTAAATACTAGCACGATAAAGTCCGAACTTGGATTAACTGAACTCTTGTGTCCTATTACAAGTAAAGGACATCTTAAATTCTAATGCAAATAAGCTTGTTTCGCATCTTAGTTGTAAAGATAGTTGATCCAACTACCTAGACTCGTAATGTGTATAACTTAACGAACCGATAGTACTTGGTTTTATTTCTCGAAAGTATATGCGTACAAGTTTAGTTATGTATATAATGGATACTTTAATATATATCTAGATTCGCAACTTGTAATTAATTAGAAGGAAAGCATTTAAGATTGTGAAAATAACCCATGTGTAGCTTGTCTCACGTTTTAAATTTTGTTTTGAAGATGGAATAATATTTGTACTATTATGTTTATATGTTTAAATATATATTCATATTCATACACTTCTATTATGACAAAATAAGGTTTGGATGGAATTTCTATGTAAAACGTAGCTTTATTACAAAACATGATAGATTTGAACGCCCGATATGTTGCTTATATTTTATAAAAATTTGGGCAGAGTCTCCTCTGTTTTTGTAAGAAACCGGACAAACTCAAGTCGTCCATTTTTATCTCAATACTCAATAGTCCAATTTCGCAACACGAATCAAGATCTAACTAAGCTTTTACATGTGACAAATGATTAACTTTCTAAAGCTAAAAATGAAAGTAAAACATACGCTTTGACAATTAATACATATATTTATATAGTACGCCATTTAGTTAATTCTTGTAAAAATATATATTGATGTAGGTTAGTTATTACTCAACTCGTCCAAGCTTAACAACAACAATAATTATTTCCGTTATAAGTCGACTCAGTTCGTATAAGTTAACGATAAAAATAGTTTTTGTTACAACTCGGTTCGGTTCGCTTACACTTTTAGAATAAATATTTATATACAATATACAAGAAAATAATAAACTGAAGTCGTAGCGTGCGTTATACCTTCCCGATAGTTGAGCTCGCGAACCAGCACATAACCCGTCTCGAACCGCGTGTCGACATGTCTGATCGGTTTGACCATGTCTGACCATTGTTGACTAGAAGTTTGACTGGAAGTTGACCTGCTGACTCGTGTTTTGACCACTCGAACCACTCGAACTCTTGACCCAACAAGAAATCAAATAAGAATCGAGACTCAAACCCAACGTCACTCCAAACCTACTATTGTTGCGGTTCCAGAACGAACCTGACCCGAAAACCACCATCACCTCATTTTTTTCCCAGTCGGACACGACCACTAATCGGATTCACCCACCGGAACGAGAACCAGTGCCCAGAACCACCACTGACCCGGTACCACCATGTTGGGTCTGCTGACCTGGAGAAGAACAGATGATTGAAAAGCCAAAATATGCTAACAGTTGATTCCACAAATAAACAGTCTTTACAACATATTCTTTCCAAAAGACTGCTGACCCTAACAACTGTTCCATCTAAACAACTGCTGTTACAACTGCTGATACAAAGGACTGCTAGAGAACAACTGATAGAGAACAACTGCTGACCAAAGGTCTGATGAAGAAACAACTGCTGATCAAGTACTGAAGACTAAAGGTCTGTTGGAGTCAACAGCACTTTGACTCCAACAGATGTTGCAAGACCATCAGAGTTTCCCCTTAACAGTAGTTTACCTTACAGTGTTTTGTAATATAACAGTAGATTGTATAGGGCAGATGTTTTATGTTGTTATTCTGTTAGAGGTCACTATCTTAGGTGACGTCAGCACAGGTCACCAGTGGTTTAGGTTTGTCTATAAATAGAACAGTGCTTGTACTGTTCTATTACATCACACACAAACATTTTCAGACAAACAATCACTGTGTGATCAGGCTGAGGGGGAGTATTTGTACTTATTGTAATCTTTCAATTAAATGAAAGCATTTGATCATTGAAAACATTTATTCCTGTTGTTTTGATTATAGTTTATCTTTCCGCTGCACTTCCCATATATACTTACATCATTCATTTCTCATCTTATTCTAAATACATCAAAACAATCAAACTCAGATCCTAACAATTGGTATCAGAGCTTGGTCAATTAAATTCGATCTAACCAATCAATTTAATATAAACAGATCAGCTCACAATTATTGATATCGTTTGTCTGTTGGATTGAAAACAGAGTAATAGTTTAATTTCGATTCAACCGTTTTTAAACAGACTTTGTTTTAAAAAAAAAAATTAGAGAATGGCTTCAATCAAACACGATCCACACAACACTGGCACGAACAACAAGCCACCGATGCTTGTTAGATCTGAATACAATATCTGGCAACGTCGGATAAGCCATGTTCTAGCTCAACAGAACACTGGGTGTTGGAAGTCGGTTATCTTCGGACCACATGTTCCGATGCTGTCGAGTACTGAAGATCCCAAGGTTCAGGAGCCAAAGAAACTTGAAAACTACTCCGACCAGGATTTTCAGAAAATTGAGTTAGATGCTAAGGCCTTCAGTATTGTGGCCATGGCTCTACCCAATGATATATATACTGGGCTGTTACACTGTAACAGCACAAAGGAGTTGTGGGATGCACTGAAAGAACAATTTGGTGGGACTGGAGAGGTTATTGAAAACAATCGTGAAATACTTAACCAACAATATGAAACATTCAGTCATGTCAAGGGAGAGTCATTAACTCAACAATTTGAGAGGTTTAATTGTCTCATTAGTGAACTAAAACTGGTTGGTCTTACTTACCCCATTCAACTTTGAACCATAGGTTTTTAAGATCATTACTAGACAAATGGGACACTATTGCTATTGTTATGAGAAACTCAATTGGATTTAAGGACCTATCACTGACCCAGCTTCATGGTAAGCTCTTGACCTATGAGAGAGAGCTTAACCAGAAAAAGAAGCTCCAGGACTCTGGAAAAGTGTATGATGACTATGTATTTGGGAATACAGCACTTTTGGGTCATGATGAGGTGCCTGGAAATACTAAGGATCAGAGTTATGATCATTTCATTGACATAACTTCAGGTTTTAACTCAGGTTTTAACTCTGATTCTTATTCACCAAACTATGCTTTCACAGCAAGTGGTGGTGATATCCAGGCATCTGATAAGATATCCTTTGAGTATGATGACCTGAAATACTTTGACCCTGATGATTTGGAGGAAATGGACATTATGCACCAATTGGCCCTTCTCAGTGTGAGAACTAACAATTTTTACAAGAAAACTGGGAGAAGGTTTCCAGGGTTAACTGGCAGATCAAAGGTTGGGTTGGATAAATCAAAGATAAAGTGTTATAAATGTCATAGACTTGGTCATTTTGCTAGGGAATGTAGGAGTCAACATGGTACACCTATAATCACCTATCCAAATCAAAGACCTCAGACCAACACTTATCAAAATTCTTATAATAGCCCTGGACCAAATGTGCAAAACACTGCTCACTTTGCACAGTCCTCAAACACTGTTCCTGTCCAGTATGTCCAAACCACTGTTCCTCAGATCCACTATGTGCAAACACCTGTTGCTCAAGCACCTGTGCAAACGACTGTCGCTCCATCCTCTGCTCCTGCAGAGACCAGTCAACAGAGCTTCTTTACACAAGGCTTTGTTGATTGGAGCAGTCTACCAGATCAGTTAACAGATGAAAATTTTGCATTAGTTGCCAAAGCTGAAAATGAACCAGAAAACTTTTGTTTCATGGCTATGGTAGAAGAGGTTGAATCTGAGGAGGTGGTGACTGAATCTAATGTTGTTACTGATGATGTTGTTGATAAAGTTGTTGCAGGTGAAAAACCTGAAGAAGAGGTTGTGAATCTCTCAGATCCCTGGGGTGCATCTGATGATTGTGAGTGCAAGTGTGATTGTGCATTGATGGCTGCTGCTAAGCTATCTCCTCAAATTCTTAAGGATTTATGTTCTGACAGATGTGTGATAGCATTTGCTAACATCAAAGAGGTGAATGAAAACCTTAGAAAGAAAATTTTAGATGATGAAGTTAAATTTGAGAAACTTTCAAAAGAATTAAAAACAAGTTTAACTGAAAAAGAATCTGAAATAAGCAGCTTAAAACATGAAGCAACCATAACCAAAGACCAGCTCCAAACTATGATAACAAAATATCAGAGTTGTAAAAGTGAGCTTGAGTCCACCCAAGTTGAATGTGAGAAATGGGTGGAATCATGTAGAGGATTTGAAATGCTACTCAACAAACAAACCAAAAGTCATGTGAAATTTGGTTTTGGTTTTGAAACCACTGCTCCAGCTTTTGAAAACACTGACAAAAGGGATCAAAAGTCTGTTGAGATAGTACCAACAAACTTGCAGGGTCAAGAGATTAAAATCACTGAACCAAATGGTAAGAAGATTGTTCTAGAAAAACCAGAAGGTTCCTCATCATTTACTGAACTTGAAAAGTATGAATTTAAACCTACTTGGTCTGATGAGTGTGGTACTCTTGAGAATTTTAAACCTGTTGATTTTAAAACACCTGAAGGAAAGACAGCTCCTCAGGCAAAAGTCATTCCCTTGAAAAACCTTCCAGCAGATGCTCAAACATCTGCTGAAAAGAAGGCTGAAAAAGGGAAGAAGAAAGAAAAGACTGTCCACTTGTTCTGTGATTTCTGTGAAAAGAAGAATCATGTCACTAAAAACTGTTTTCTTCTAAAAGCATATGACATTAACAAAGGAACAAGTGTATGTGATTCCAAAGCCACATGTTCAATATGTGGGAAAAAGAATCACAAAACCAAAGAATGCTTGTATCTCAAAAATTTTGATGTGAAAATACAAGAGTACAAAGCTAAAACTCTTGCAACATCTGTGGTAAGTACTTCAAAAGGAAAGCCTAAACAGACCTTCACTCCTGTCCAAACATCTGTTACTAAAAGTCTTGAAACATTTGCTCCTAGGGATGTCCAAGTAACAGATGCTCCACCCACAAGCAAGTACCCAAGAGGATATGGAAAACCACCATGTCATAGTCTGTCACATGTTTATGAGGAGCCAAAAGACCCTTTAAACCAAGAGTGAACAGAAATCCCTATGGGTATTATCATCTGTCTGGAAGTGATCAAACAACTGTTGCTCCAAGTGTTGACATTCAAGCACTGGCAAATGGTCAGCAGCAGTTGTTGAACTTGATTCAAAAATTAGTTCAAACCATTGATCATCTTCCAAAGCTTGAGTCTGAAAAGTCTGAGGACCCATCCAAAGCCAACTTGGCTTTGGACACTCACCAAAACTAATCCATTACTACTGTGCAGGGAGCTTCTGCTTGTTTAGATAGTCTTTGGTATGTAGATAGTGGAGGCTCCAGGCACATGACAGGATGTAGAGCCCTTCTTCTGGACTTCTTAGCTCATGGAGGGGGTGATATATCCTTTGGTAATGATTCAAAAGGTAAGGTGTTGGGGTCAGGGACTTACAAGCTGGGAAACTCAAGTTTGAAAATGTCAATCTTATTGATAATCTCAAGTTTAATCTTCTGAGTGTTTCACAAATGAGTGACAAAGGTTATGGCTCATTCTTCACAAAGAAAACTTGCAAGATTATTGGATCAGAAGTGGTGAAAAAGATTGATACCATCATTGCTGAGAGCAAAGCACAACTTGTTGCTCATAGAAGTGGCAATGTGTATGTTGTTGATATGTTAAAAGACAATCCTATGGCAAATGTCTGTTTGTTTTCTGCTGGCTCCACAAAGGAGACAGAATTGTGGCATAGGAGACTGGGTCATACCAACCTTAACACTATCAACACACTCTCTATACAAAGTCTTGTCAGAGGCTTACCATCAAAAGAATTCAAATGTGATGAGCATTGTGTTTCATGTTTAAAAGGGAAACAACATAAAAGCTCTTACAAATCCATTGATGAGTCCAAAACCAGTCAATGTCTACAATTGTTGCACATGGACTTGTTTGGCCCTGTTAAAATCATGAGTCTAAGAAGAAAAAGATTTTGTCTTGTCATAGTTGATGATTTTTCTAGGTTTACATGGACTTACTTTTTACATTCTAAGGATGAGACTGCAGGTATATTGAAGGACTTTGTCACCAAAGTTGAAAAACAATATGACTTGCCAGTAAAAGTCTTCAAGAGTGACAATGGAACAGAGTTTTAAAATAAGGATTTGGATGATTTTTGTGTGTCAAAAGGGATTGTGAGGCAGTACAGCATCCCAAGAACACCAGAGCAAAATGGGGTGGTTGAAAGGAAAAATAGAACTCTTATAGAAGCTGCAAGAACCATGCTAGCAGATTCTGGTTTGCCATTGTCCTTCTGGGCAGAAGCTGTAAACACTGCTTGCTATGTTCAAAACAGAGTTTTGATCAACCCTAGACATCAAAAAACTGCTTATGAAATTTTGTTCAAAATCAAACCATTAATTTCATTTTTCAGAATCTTTGGCTGCCCATGTTTCATCTTAAATCTCAAAGATTCCATTTCAAAATTTGCAGCCAAAGTAGATTGTGGCTATTTTCTGGGATATTCTTCTACTGCCAAGGCTTATAAAGTGTTTAACACAAAGACCAAGACAATAGAAGAAACTCTGAATGTAAAGTTCAATGAACTTTCATCCCTAAAAATCCCAGCAAATCCTGCTGAACTATTTGATTTAGATAAATTCAAATTTGAAGATATCACTGTTAAAACTAACAATGCAGGTATTCCACAGTCTCCACAACAAGATTACAAAACAGATGTTGTGATCCCCAGTCAGTATAAAATCTATTCTGCATCAGAGGAAGCAGCTGTTCAAAACAATTGTCAAAACTCTGTCACAGCTGAGTCAACCACTGTTGGCCAGTCTTACCCTCAAACCACTGCTTCACCTCTTACAACCACTGATCAATCATCTGTTGACAAAAGTAAAACATCTGTTGACAAAAGTTAGTCCAGTTTTACACCACTTGGACCCATTCCCCCACTTCCATTCCAAACATCTGATGGCACTATAGAAGTGCAAACAGATGTTACATCAACAAAGTCACCAAACCTCTGTCCTTCACCTCAAAATGCCATCATACCATATCAGGGAGATCTTATCTACCTAAGAGCTCATCCACCAGACCAGATCATTGGCAACATCAGAGAGGGTGTGCTCACAAGAAGCCAATCCTCCAATATCTGTCTTTTTGCAGGGTTCCTATCTCTCACACAACCTGTCAAGTACCAAGAGGCACTGAAAGACAACAGTTGGGTAGAAGCTATGCAAGAAGAGCTCCTTCAGTTCAAAAGACAACAAGTATGGGAGCTTGTACCACTGCCTAAAGATGTTTGTCCAATTGGCACAAAGTGGGTCTTTAAAAACAAAACTGATGAAAGGGTTATTGTTGTCAAGAATAAAGCCAGGCTAGTGGTTCAAGGCTTCAGACAAGAAGAAGGAATAGACTATGATGAAACCTTTGCTCCTGTAGCAAGGTTAGAAGCCATCAGACTCTTTCTAGCCTTTGCTGTCAACCACAACATCAAGGTGTATCAGATGGATATCAAATGTGCTTTCCTTTATGGCAAAATTCAGGAGGAAGTCTATGTATGTCAACCACCTGGTTTTGAAGACACATTCCATCCTGATCATGTCTACAAGCTCAATAAAGCTTTGTATGGACTCAAACAAGCACCAAGGGCTTGGTATGAAACTCTTTCCACTTTTCTCTTATCCATTGGCTTCACAAGAGGTAAAATTGATAAAACCTTATTTTTAAAATGGAAAGGGAAAGACTTAATGATTGTTCAAATATATGTGGATGACATCATTTTTGGATCCACATGTAACAAAATGTGTGAAGAGTTCAGGAAACTCATGACAGCAGAGTTTGAAATGAGTGCCATGGGTGAACTTCAGTGTTTCCTTGGTCTCCAAGTGAACCAACTGCAAAATGGCACATTCATCCATCAAAATAAATATGTAAAGAATTTGCTAACTAGATTTGAGATGAATGACTGCAAGCCATGTAGTACACCCATGAGTACAGTCAAGCTACTCACTATTGATGACAAGGATGAACTGGTTGATCAAACACATTATAGATGCATGATTGGGTCTTTATTGTACTTAACTGCATCTAGGCCAGACATTATGTTTTCCACTTGTGTCTGTGCAAGATCTCAGGCTTCACCTAGAAAGTCAAACCTTATTGCTGTGAAAAGGATATTCAGATACCTCAAAGGTGCTCCCACACTTGGTATCTGGTACCCTGCTAATGGAAACATTGAGCTTTCAGGTTATTCAGATAGTGATTTTGCTGGCTGTCACACCACAAGAAAATCCACATCAGGAGGGTGCCAATTTCTAGGGAATGCCTTAGTCTCTTGGCAAAGCAAAAAGCAGGCAGCTGTTTCTAGCTCAACAGCTGAGGCTGAATACATTGCTGCTGCAAGCTGTACAGCCCAACTCATGTGGCTTCAAAATCAATTGCTGGATTTTGGGATAACTGCATTACAGACTCCACTCATGTTGGATAGTCAAGCTGCTGAAAATATCATCAAAAATCCAGTCTCTCACTCCACTACCAAACACATAGACATCAGACATCATTTTGTCAGAGATAGCTATGAAAAAGGTTTGATTTCTCTGCACCATGTTCCAATAGAGGATCAGTTGGCAGATGTGTTGAAAAAAGCTTTAGACACATCTACCTTTACAAACCTGATTTCTAGAATTGGTATGCTAAACATGGATTAAACAACAAAATGTTTTTAATAAAAGCATTAAAATGTTTTCAGAAAATCAAAATTCATCCTTAAAAATAGCTTTTTGGTTGAAAAATCTGTTTCAAACTTCTGTTCAGATAAAACAACCATTGTTTCATTCATTTTATCCACTGTTGGTTGAAAAATCTGTTTCAAACTTTTGTTCAGATAAAACAACCATTGTTTCATTCATTTTATCCACTGTTGGTTGAAAAATCTGTTTCAAACCTCTGATAAGATAAAACAACTGTTTTATTATCCATATCTATATATATATATATATATATTTATAATAATGATAATAATAAAAAAAACTGTTGTTTGCATCAGTTGTTTGCATCAGCTATTTGCCAAAAACAGCTGTTCCCCACCAGATGTTTTAACCATCAGTTGTTTGCCACGTTTGCTCTTACAAGCAGAGTTTTGGCCACATCAGCGGTTTCACCAGAGCCTATAAAAACCATGTTTTATCACAACAGTCGTTACACTATCTCATTGTATTCAAAATACTGAAACCGCCTTCTTCATCCTCAAACCCTCAATCAAATTTCATTCATTCTCAACTTCGGAATCCATTAAAATGGATCTTCAAGCTAAAGCCACCCACAATTACCTTCCATATCTGGTTAAAATAGATGAAAATACTCCATTTCATTCCACCATCGACATCATTCTAAAATCCAAATACCTGACAATCTTAACCGCTGACGCCCCCATCTATCTTGATACTCTCCAAGAATTCTGGTTGAATGCTGAGTTTTTGCTTCAAGATAAAAAGCCTACTTCCATTATCTCAAAAATTGGTGAAACAAGTATCGTCATTACCCCTCAACTGATATCCACAATCTTCTCACTTAATGACCTGTCAGGTAAAGACTCTTTACCTAAAACAGAGCTTCACACAGAGTTTCAGGAAAGGGGGTATGATTCTCAGATGACTGGGTCAACACTTTTCAAAAAGTTTTTCCCACCAGTCATGAAATTTTTCTTCCATACCCTCCTTCTCTGTGTCTCCGCTAAGTCCACCTCCTTTAATGAAATCCCATTGAGGATTCAGTACTTGGGCTATGCTATGTTGTCAGATTCTGACTTCAATCTATCCCAAAGACTGTTTATGGATTTAGTGTCAAATGTGAAAGCCATAAAGTCTGGGTCCAACAATGCTTTCCTAATTTACCCAAGAATCTTAAGTGTAATTCTACAAAAGATTTTACCAGAAAAAGTTTTCAAAAAGGGTGAATCGATGCAAATGAAGAGTCTAACTGATGAAACTTTCACAAGAATGCTAAGTGCAAACACCCAAGAAAAAGCACCAAAAGTGTCAAAGGTTTCAAAAACACAAACAAAGAGGACTAAGACAACAACTGTTGTCCAAACCTCTGTTGTTGAGCCCACTGCTCCTGGTGATCATGGCACTACATCCAGTGCTGTGAAACCCACACCAGCCATCTCCAAAAGAAAACGTCCATCCACAAAAACCACCACTCCACCTCAAAAGAGACTTCTGGAAGATGAGATACCAGAAGATAACTCTGTTGCAACACAAAAGCAACTAGAAACCACTGTTGTTACTTCCTCACAACAGTTGGAAATATCTCAACCTGACCAAACTCCTCATGCATCCTCCCAAAAGGATCATGTTGTAAGCCAAGGGGAACCACATCATGATACATTTGAGTCACTTGGCCAAATGTTCACAAGCCCTTCTCCCAGGGCTAAGTCTCTTTTTACTCCTCCACCCTCACCATCACATGTTCAACAGACCATGCAACCTCTGTTTGAGGCTATTGACAAAACTCAAGAAAATCCCAGTTCCTCTCTTTCACCTGTCAATGAGAGTATACCTCCACAAGTGACTGGGACTGAGGAAATTCAATCAGCCATCCCATAAACAGATGAGGAGGTTACACCCCTAGAATTCAATGCAACTCTAGGTGAGTTTTCAAGTGGAGCAGCCACTACTGATGTAGAGACCATTGTCTCACACCAGGACAGTGGTTACATAGCTAAGACTCCCTTGAAGGCAACAACTGATGAGGCCACTATAGTGTCCCCAAAATCAGTTGGAAGTCCCCAGAACCAAGACAAAGGGGCATCTGGTTCTCATCCTTTGGATTCACCTCCTAGGACTGAATCAGTTAAAACTACCACTGGTAGGAATTCAGATGATCCTATTAACTTAGGTGATGGATTAAAATACCAAGAATTGACGGCTAGAGTTCAAACCATTGAAACCTCTGTTGCTGACATAAAATCTAATGTCAAGCTAATATTGGAATCCTTGGCTACTCTTTCCAAGAGTCAACCATCCACATCTGATATTGCTAGTGAGCTATGGAAATCTGTTTCCCCCATCATCATAGCTCACAGAAAACTAGCAGATCAGAATCATGAAACCTACATGGCTAAGATCAGAAACATGGTAGATGCAAGGTACAAAGATACTCATGCAGACATTCAAGCCATCAAAGACCATCTGCTGAAGACCACTAGCTCTGCCCCTACCACCATTCTCAGGGATGAAGATGATGATGCATTCACAGCTGATGATGCCAAAAAGGGGGAGAGTGGCAGAGATAGGTTGCAAAAGCTAGATACCTTTGGTTGTCCACCTTCTCAAAAAGGTAAATCAAAGTCTTCCAACATACCAGGGTCTACTCAAACAGCACCACAACAGCAACAACAAACTCAAACTGCACCACAACAACAACAAACCAGCAAAGATAAAGCAGTAGACAACTCTGCAAATAAAGAAGCTGAAAAGGCTGCTGAAGACACTTTGGAAGCCAAAGCAGAGTTGTTGGTACAACTAAAAAGGGAACAACAGCAGGAAGTTGAAGATGTGGGATCCTCAAAAAGGAAGAAGATGTCTGCTAAACATGTCAGACAACCACCATCTAAACTGAAAACCACTGCTGCTAAAACCTCTGTTGATAAAGCCACTGCTGACAAAACCACTGCTGCCACCCAAACCACTGATAAAACCACAACACTTGAACCTACAACCACCAAACCCACATCTGAACCTACAATCACATCACCACCCAAATCCCAAACATCTGCTGGTCCTACTAAGGTGCCAACAGATGTTGAGACAACCACTGCTTCCACACCACCATCACCAAAAATCTTGTACAAAAGGAAGAGGAAATCAACCTTTGTTGTACAGGATGAAAACATACATACATCACCACACACCACCTCAACCACACAATCAACACCTATATCAGCCATTCCACTCTCATCATTTTCACCACACACATCACAATTCAGATCCCATAGACCACCACCAACCATTACACCATTGGCTGTTCAGTATCCTCTTGAACTTGATCTACTCAAGGGGGAAATGCAATCCTTCTATAATACTGAACAACCATCTGATAGATCTTTCCCTTCCCTTCCACATTTCCCTGTTCCCTTAAACATTGACACATATCTTAAATATAAGGCTGAACAGGCAGATGTTATCATAAAAGAGAAATGCAAAGGGAAGGATGACAGGACTGCTCAGGGCATCCATTCAGCAGAACTTAGCAAATTGAGAAGGATTGAAGATTTTGCTAAGACCCTGAGCAATTCCATGTCTGCCATGCCTCTCAGTAGTGACATGGAAAAGGAGGTTAGGGAATCCCTTCTTGAACAGATCTTGGCAACCATGCCTTACAAAGCAAACAAGAAACAGTTTGCAGGTTGGACCACTCATGCACTGTGGGAAGAACTCTTAAGAATAGAAGAGTTGGCCAAGAATCCCCAAGCTAAAGTCTCTACCCCTGATTTTGGTAAAGGCAGAGATCCAGCCAGAGCCTTGAAGTTTAAGAGGATGAGACAAGAAATAGTGGCTGCTGATTATGGGGAGATGAGGTCTGTTGCAAGATGGTCTGAGCTAAGGCTGGTTGAAACATACAAGAGACTAGAAGAAAATAGGAAGAAAGATCCCAGCCTACCTAGAAAACCTGTCTACACTGATGAACCACTGATGAAGAGACCTCAACAGGCTTTTACCCTTGACAGCTTACTGGACACTTCTGATCTATCAGCTGCCGCAAGAAGACAGTTCAAGAAACAGAAAGAAATGTCTGAAGAAGATCAGAAGAAGTTTGCTGATACTTTCATTAAAGAGGGCATCTTCAATCAAGTGCACTTTTTCTCAGATCCCACTACTGACAAGCTCAGAGAACTCATTGGGAGACCTCCATCACCAAACTCATCAAGAATAAAGGTGCATCTCAGCAAATCCACTGACTCAAAAATTCTAAAATGGAAAGTCAATAAAGACAACCATGAATTGACTCTGCTCAGGTCAGATGGAAAAGTTCAAAAGATAAGCATGGATGATGCATATAGCCTGTGTGCAAATGATCTCCAAACACTGCTGAATCTTGAGCTTGAAAGAGATGTAGAAGACCTATTTGCCTTGGACTTTGAACTTCAATTCAAAGGACAAATCAGAGAAAGTTTGATGAGAAATAAAGATCAATAATAAAGCTTAGTTTTGGCATCATCTGTTCTAGGGGGAGATTGTTGGGTCTGCTGACCTGGAGAAGAACAGATGATTGAAAAGCCAAAATATGCTAACAGTTGATTCCACAAATAAACAGTCTTTACAACATATTCTTCCCAAAAGACTGCTGACCCTAACAACTGTTCCATCCAAACAACTGCTATTACAACTGGTGATACAAAGGACTGCTAGAGAACAACTGATAGAGAACAACTGCTGACCAAAGGTCTGATGAAGAAACAACTGATGATCAAGTACTGAAGACTAAAGGTCTGTTGGAGTCAACAGCACTTTGACTCCAACAGATGTTGCAAGACCATCAGAGTTTTCCCTTAACAGTAGTTTACCTTACAGTGTTTTGTAATATAACAGTAGATTGTATAGGGCAGATGTTTTATGTTGTTATTCTGTTAGAGGTCACTATCTTAGGTGACGTCAGCACAGGTCACCAGTGGTTTAGGTTTGTCTATAAATAGAACAGTGCTTGTACTGTTCTATTACATCACACACAAACATTCTCTCAGACAAACAATCACTGTGTGATCAGGCTGAGGGGGAGTATTTGTACTGATTCTAATCTTTCAATTAAATGAAAGCATTTGATCATTGAAAACATTTATTCCTGTTGTTTTGATTATAGTTTATCTTTCCGCTGCACTTTCCATATATACTTACATCATTCATTTCTCATCTTATTCTAAATACATCAAAACAATCAAACTCAAATCCTAACAATCACCAAACCTGAACATTACTGCTGAAACAGAACCCCGCTGAACCCATCCCGAACCTCAAACGATGAGCCAAACATAATATATCCAACCTTTCCGAGCACATTGACCCCGTTAACCAGATCTGGCAGAACTCATACGTGACCGACCCTCGTTCAACTCCATTCCTGACGCTAATGAAAACTCGAAGCTGCAAAGAATGATCCAAAACGGGACCTCGGTATAAGGGCTCTAAAATGGCGGGTGGAGGTGGTTGTTGGGGGTCACCGCCGCTGCTGTGGTGTAAGAGTGTGTGCGGGAGACGATGGCTCAGCTGGTGGTTGTTGTTGGCGGCGGAGGAGGAGCAAGGAGGTGGTGACCCCTGTTTTTTTTGTCGGCTGCTATCATCAAAAGAGGAAAGGAGAACACTATTGTGATGTTTGTGTTGAATGAGTGCAAGGAATGAAGATAAAGGTAGTGGTGGTGGTGGCTAAGGTTTTTGTGTTGATGATGAAGTGAAGGAGGATGAGAATTAAGGTGTTTAAATAATAAATAGGTAGGGTTTGTGTGTAGGTTAGGTGAAGGTTTACCGCGTATACGAATCCGTTAAATGCTTTGACTCTCATTTAAGTTACATAACTTGCTTATCCGCTAAAAAAAAATATTTTGTTAAATTTATTTATATAATCCTTCTTGAAACGAGTGGTAGGACCATATATTAACTCTATATATATATATATATATATATATATATGTCGCTTTAAGATTTATAAGAATTTCATAAGTGTCAATTATTTGGCACGTTATTATTGTAACAAGTTATTATTATTTTCGACACTATAAAAGCGCAACTAAATAAATTTAGTTTAGTAATGAATTAAAATGTATTACTTGTTAACGTGATATTATTGTTAACGAATTAAAATCGTTTTTATAAATAAAATGTTATTATTATATTATTCGAGAAAAATCGGGCGTTACAGTCTCCCCTACTTTTAGGAACTTCGTCCTGAAGTTTATTTTAAAAGAAACATTGTAGTAGGGTAAGAGTTTAAGGGATGTACAGGATGGCCATTAATGCTAAAGGGATTACCAAATAACTAGGGTTTGTTATTGGTTACCTACCGAAAACCTTGATAGAATTTCACACTACCTTAACATACCTGTAAATTCATGATTACGTTCCAGACCGCAATCACCAATTTACCTTACATTAGGGTTTTGTGTCCTTCTATGACTCTAAACACACACGTAAGTAATGCAAAATAACATTGTGATTGAATCTTTGTATCAATGAGTCTGATAAAATCTTTGTATCAAATTACATGTATGATGTATACAAAAATTGAGTCCAACTGTTGAGCAGGGAAAAAGACCTCTACCAGTCAGTGAGTAGGAACCTCTACCGATTGTTGAGCAGGTGCGATAGCCTCTACAGTCGTTGATGAGGTTGTAGGGCCTCTACCGACTGTTGAGCAGGCATGATGACCTTTACCAATCGTTTAGTAGGTTATTTGGTACTCTACTAACTGTTGAGCAAGTACTTCATCCTCTAACAGTTGTTTGATTAAGTGTATCAATTATTACACATGAGTTGCAAATTGGTAATATGTACATGTAAGCAATCAAGTATCAAGTATAGCATGCGAGTTGTAATAGAGTTGCCCTAGACAAGGTTAATGACTCTAGGTGTGTCTATACCAAATAGTTCTAGTATCAATGTTCAAATATGGTAGATAATCGAATCCTCATGTATAACTAAGGATTAAGTTTGATGCAACACACAATCAAGTTTCAATAGTTTGGTTATCATGGGTAACTAGTTCATGTTTGAGAAGGTGAAGGATATGAGTCTAATTCTTGAGGAGATGGAGAAAAATCTTGAAGCAGAATTAAGGTTGTGAGAGATAGTGAATGTGAAAATAGTTGATAAGGAGTTTATTTTATAGTAAGGAGATTATGTAGCAGTGCAAATTGTGGGGTCTGGATTAACGGTTAGAATCAAGCGTATGAGAAAACATGATCGAGGTATTTGCCAAAAATTTGTAATAATTCGAACAAGTTTAAAATAAGTAGGTGTCAATGGAAAAATTGTAGAGTAAATTTTGTCCCTGTGGATGGAAAGATTTTATTTTCAAAATTGGTTTTGTATATAAAGCAAAAGTCATTAAATAGTACAACTAAATTGATTTAGATCAAAATATTTCGATGAGTCATAGGTTTTAAACACGATGTCGGAATTTCAAAAATCAAGAATTTGTTGAGGTGTTTTGTATAATTGACTTTGATTATCCCATAAAAAGAAATGATTCCTAATATATTAAAACTTTTTTTTTTTGATCATTTGTTACACCAGTAAATTGTTACACTAACATTTGAAATTTAGAAAATGAGTTTGTGGAATAAAAGGCTTTTTGACAAAAATATTTATTTGCTTTAGTTTGTGAAATTCCTAGGTAATGAATATTTGACAAAATTTAGTATTCTTTAATGTTGGTGCTAGAGTATCTCCTATAAATAGGTTACAAGATGATAGTTTAAACAAGGATTTAAAAAATTCTTGAATATGATGAAATTTGATGGTTGAGGGTGTCTTTAGAAAAATGTAGAGGGGAGAAGTTTAAAATAAAATTGGCCCGAAGGTAATACGATTTAAGAAGTAAAATATGTAATATGTTGTAAAGAGAAATATATGATTTGGGTTAGATGTTAAAAATAATTAAACAAGCGGGTAATATTACAAGTTTGTAAAATGAAATATGATTGTGAGATCCACAAATGTTTCATGAAATTTAGGCTAACGAGGGGATTATATAAGGAAGAAAATAGATTTGAAGTGCAAGATTTTTTTTTTTTAAATCTTAGAATTTAATTGAGAGTGAGGGGTATAAATGAAAATGAAATACAAAGATTGTATTCATTTGTCCACGTATATACGAAAATGTTGACTTATCAAGGCAGATCGGATCTAAGCCCAGTGAATTTGCCCTATTAAACTAGGAGTACATTAGGATTGCAACAAGTGAAAGAGAGTGTAGGCAAGACCAAGCTAGGGTAAGAATAAGGAGGAGGATAGGGATAGAGATAAGGATAAGGTAGAGCTACAAGCAACTAAAGCAAGTACTGATTAAAGTCCTAAGGCTATAGACTAGATTATTTTTCTAATAACCTAATTCCCTATAACCAAGGTTCTGATACCAATCTGTAACACCCCAACCGATGGCGGAAACATCGAGGTGTCACGTATAAATGATTGTTCAGTAGCTCATGGTAATACATATGTTTACATAATCCTTTATTACAATATTGAATTACATTAAATGTCTTGAATGAAATCTAATACATCCAATAATCAAACAAAGCTTAAAACTTCAAATATCTTCTCATGCTAGCTCTAGACTTCAAGCATCAGTATTTCCTGTTGAGTTTGGAAAAATAGGGGGGGTCAACTAAAAGTTGGTGATAATACATAAGCCAAGTCAAGCAATTAAGTTTTAGAATAAAAGTTTAGCAATTCATATGTCTAATGTAAGTTTAAGTCTACATGAATAAACAACAAGTATAGTATGCACATAATCAATCCTCCGACAAAGTTTAGGTCCATCCCGCATCCACGGTTCTCCTTATAAAGTTTAAGTCCATCCCGCATTCACGGTTCTCCTTATAAAGTTTAGGTCCATCCCGCATTCACGGTTCTCCTTATAAAGTTTAGGTCCATCCCGCATTCAGGGTTCTCCTTATAAAGTTTAGGTCCATCCCGCATTCACGGTTCTCCTTATAAAGTTTAGGTCCATCTCGCATTCACGGTTCTCCTTATAAAGTTTGGAACGATAACAATCACCCGCGCTCCCCATAGAAATGGTCAACGAATCTAGGTGGGGTTGTCAATCCAATAGATCTATCATTGTATACCGCTGGCTTGATCAGGGTTAATGATTATGTAAGTTGAAGTTTAAGTCTAATAGTCTTTGTCTAAATCATGAGGCATTAAAGTTTAAAACTAGACATGTATATATAATTGCTTAAGTACAAAGTTACAAGTATAAAGAATTGCATAAACAAGGTTACCTAAACTCACCTGAAATTCACTGTGTAAATACTAGCAAGATAAAGTCCGAACTTGGATTAACTGAACTCTTGTGTCCTATTACAAGTAAAGGACATCTTAAATTCTAATGCAAATAAGCTTGTTTCGCATCTTAGTTGTAAAGATAGTTGATCCAACTACCTAGACTCGTATCGTAAACAATACGTGTCTTAATGTGTATAACTTAACGAACCGATAGTACTTGGTTTTATTTCTCGAAAGTATATGCGTACGAGTTTAGTTATGTATATAATGGATACTTTAATATATATCTAGATTCGCAACTTGTAATTAATTAGAAGGAAAGCATTTAAGATAGTGAAAATAACCCATGTGTAGCTTGTCTCACGTTTTAAATTTTGTTTTGAAGATGGAATAATATTTGTACTATTATGTTTATATGTTTAAGTATATATTCATATTCATACACTTCTATTATGACAAAATAAGGTTGGGATGGAATCTCTATGTAAAACGTAGCTTTATTACAAAACATGATAGATTTGAACGCCCGATATGTTTCTTATATTCTATAAAAATTTGGGCAGAGTCTCCTCTGTTTTTGTAAGAAACCGGACAAACTCAAGTCGTCCATTTTTATCTCAATACTCAATAGTCCAATTTCGCAACACGAATCAAGATCTAACTAAGCTTTTACACGTGACAAGTGATTAACTTTCTAAAGCTAAAATGAAAGTAAAACATACGCTTTGACAATTAATACATATATTTATATAGTACGCCATTTAGTTAATTCTTGTAAAAATATATATTGATGTAGGTTAGTTATTACTCAACTCGTCCAAGCTTAACAACAACAATAATTATTTCCGTTATAAGTCGACTCAGTTCGTTTAAGTTAACGATAAAAATAGTTTTTGTTACAACTCGGTTCGGTTCCGTTCGCTTACACTTTTAGAATAAATATTTATATATAATATACACGAAAATAATAAACTAAAGTCGCAGCGTGCGTTATACCTTCCCGATAGTTGAGCTCGCGAACCAGCACATAACCCGTCTCGAACCGCGTGTCGACAGGTCTGACCGGTTTGACCACGTCTGACCATTAACCTGTTTCCACTCGAACCACTCGAACTCTTGACCCGACAAGAAATCAAACAAGAATCGAGACTCAAACCCAACGTCACTCCAAACCTACTATTGTTATGGTTCCAGAACGAACCTGACCCGGAAACCACCATCACCTCGTTTTTTCCCAGACGGACACGACCACCAATCGGATTCACCCACCGGAACGAGAACCAGTGCCCAGAACCACCACTGACCCGGTACCACTACCAAACCTGAACATTACTGCTGAAACAGAACCCCGCTGAACCCATCCCGAACCTCAAACGATGAGCCAAACATAATATATCCAACCTTTCCGAGCACATTGACCCCGTTAACCAGATCTGGCAGAACTCATACGTGACCGACCCTCGTTCAACTCCATTCCTGACGCTAATGAAAACTCGAAGCTGCAAAGAATGATCCAAAACGGGACCTCGGTATAAGGGCTCTAAAATGGCGGGTGAAGGTGGTTGTTGGGGGTCACCGCCGCTGCTGTGGTGTAAGAGGGTGTGCGGGAGACGATGGCTCAGCTGGTGGTTGTTGTTGGCGGCAGAGGAGGAGCAAGGAGGTGGTGATCCCTGTTTTTTTTTTTTTTGTCGGCTGCTATCATCTAAAGAAGAAAGGAGAAGACTATTGTGATGTTTGTGTTGAATGAGTGCAAGGAATGAAGATAAAGGTAGTGGTGGTGGTGGCTAGGGTTTTTGTGTTGATGAGGAAGTGAAGGAGGATGAGAATTAAGGTGTTTAAATAATAAATAGGTAGGGTTTGTGTGTAGGTTAGGTGAAGGTTTACCGCGTATACGAATCCGTTAAATGCATTGACTCTCGTTTAAGTTACATAACTTGCTTATCCGCTAAAAAAAATTTATTTTGTTAAATTTATTTATATAATCCTTCTTGAAACGAGTGGTAGGACCATATATTAACTCTATATATATATATATATATATATATATATATGTCGCTTTAAGATTTATAAGAATTTCATAAATGTCCATTATTTGGCACGTTATTATTGTAACAAGTTATTATTATTTTTGACACTATAAAAGCGCAACTAAATAAATTTAGTTTAGTAATGAATTAAAATGTATTACTTGTTAACGTGATATTATTGTTAACGAATTAAAATCGTTTTTATAAATAAAATGTTATTATTATATTATTCGAGAAAAATCGGGCGTTACCACTACTAGAAAAACTGAAATTTTCTACGCCAGTTTCCGTAGGAAATGCGTCATAAATCACCCTTTTCTACGCATTTGTGACAAAAACGTGATGTAGCTAAACACCTCGTAGGAAACCCGTTTCCTACGCACTTCCTACGCAACTTCCTGCACATTTCCTACCCAATTTCGGCGTCGCAAGTTGCTACACATTTCCTACACAATTACCGCGTCGCAGGTTGCTACACATTTCCTACACAATTACAGCGTCGAAGGTTGCTACACATTTCCTACACAATTACCGCTACACATTTCCTACAACTTTTCTTTGCGTCACAAATCATGGGTTTTTACGAATTTGTGACAAAATACATATGTAGCAAAACCACTCGTAGGAAACTGGTTCTTACGCATATCCTACGCATTTTCCTACCCATTTCCTACAAAACATTGGCGTCGGAGATTGCTACGCATTTCCTACGACTTTTCTTTTTGATAGTTTTCTCCATTTGTGACACATTTTTTACGACAAAAAAAAAATTACAAATAAAATCCGTATTTCTTGCTCCTAAACAAATTGCTGGAATAATCTATAATACCACACAAAACCTATTTTACAAGATTCACCACAATTACAATAACATAAATTTAAAAATTGTGCATTACAATGTGCGGTTCTAACATGTTTAAACAGTAAACTAATGCAATTTAACATATTACCAAAAAGACACCCAGAAACTGTAACTAATTAGAAGGAGCACGCCAGTTTGTCATAAATTCTTGAAGTTGTTGTTGAAGTACTTCCCTTGCTTTCCTTTCTTCATCAAGCCGAGCTTCAAGATCAACCATTTGAGTTCGCATAGCTTCGGCCTAAAAAGTTAGAAGATATATAATAATTGCTGAATACATTTGATAAAGAAATATTTAAGATATTTGAATATACTAGTTTTTTGCCCGCTGCAATGGGGTCAAAACGTAGTACCCGCGCTTTGTCGCGGTCTCATAAACTTTTTAGTATTCGACAAGAGCCATTACAACAGTTAGTAGGGAGGGTTCATGCATATTACACCATCCATCAACTTAAAAAGAAGCAAATTACTTGTGTCACCATCCACAGTAACAAAATATCATACATAAATGCTTTCATATGCTAGTAAACTACAATTGTCATAGTATGCATATTATTTGCTATCATTTAAGCCTACAACAACACTATACATAGCTCAAACTGCAACAATGCAAATATTTTTTTTATTAACCTGTTTCCACATAGTTGAATGCATTTAAACAGAAGTATGAAACCAACATAGCAACTTATACGCATCATTGCTGCTTCAATAAAAGGGCAAGTCAGTAGGCTTTATTATTTTGAGTGTACCTTTTCTTGAATTCTTCTTTCACTTTGCTTTAACCACATGAACATAGACTAAAACTATTTCCATGTGCTAGCATCTGAAATACTTTAAACTATTCTGTACATAATTTTTTGGTCATTTTTCTTTCACTCTTTTAGAATTTGTCAAATATTTTTAAATTAAGAGAACATGCATTTAAGATGACTACATTAATTTGATTTGTCTCCTACTAAGCAAGATTATTTTACATACTGAAATAAAACACAAACAAGAGATGCAAACTGACCCGTTACATAAAACACACGTAAAGTGGGTAAGAACGGATAAAAACCCGTCAAATGCAGAAGTAGAGGGCCAAACATCAGCAATAGTAGGGGAATCTTTATTCTATGATGCTTGATTCATTATTATATGGTAGGAGGTACGAGACCATACAATGCAAACAGATTCAAGTGGATAAGTGGAATCAAATAGTAAGAAAAATACCTCTTCTTGGGACCGTTTGTATTCTGCATGCGACGGTGCAGACCCGGCAGAAGAAGATGATTGCCCAGTCACTAAGACATGTAGATTCGAAGATCCTACCCCATATACCGGGCGTGTGCGACCTTCTCCAATCACACGTGCCCACACCTCAGGGTCATCAGGGTACTCGCTGAAGTTAGGCCCGTAAACATCAGACATCGCACTCAAATAATCCCCCTACAATTCATCAAAACAGCTTGATTGTAACCCCAATAGATATGACGATCATTTAAAAATTATAAAGATAACTTACATATGCTTTACTGGCTCGTTCTGTACAAAACGTCAATTCCTCCAAGTTATATATGTCAATTTCCCCATCCCAAAATCTTTTTTTGCATTCTTTGGTGAGGTGGGTTTCTAGAAAGATTTGTTTAAAATTAGGCTCTGCATTCATTTTCCTTTTCTGCAAATAAATAAATAAATAAATAAATAAATAAAAATACAGCATAATTAATGTAAAAGTGTAAAAAGTTCAATTATTTAAGATTATAAGTATGATTAGCTTACCATACGGGCACGACGCTCAGCATATCCCATCGAGCCACCAGTGTGTCGCGACTTGTTATCACCTTTATTGCGGTTTGCTGATCCACTCTTGGACTTCTTAAGCCAACCAGATGTGTTCCAACGCTGTAAAGGGTATGTATGTATGTATACATACATATATCATATATTAAAGGGAAAAAATAACAAAAACTAATGTACTAACTCGTTTACCTTACACAACTCACGCCAAACTTCACGACCCATATGAGGGGGTGAAAAATCACGAATTACATCGAATTGTAGATAATTTTTTGGATCGATATCTTTTCGGACTACATAAGCTAGTGATGTGGATTTTATCCTCAACTGCCTCATTGTGTCTCTATAACGTGTTTTTAGCACGTTAATAAACCCTTCATGTATGGCCTGCTCGTTTGCTGGATCCCAACTCCAACGGGTCTGCAATAATAAAAAGACAAGTCAAATATGCATAAGATATAAAATTAAATAAACAACTCAGTACATGCATCGAGTCACCAAATAAAAGAGATGACATTAAAACAAAGACACATGGCGTGAAAATGAAACATCAGAACACAAACAACCTAACCATCACACCAGGAACAATCTTCTGAAGTAATGCTGACCCAAAACATATTTAACAACACAAAAACATAGAGAAAACACTGTTCAAATCTGATGGCCTATTAGTAGTAAGGATAATGATGTATTACCCTAAAGCAATCATACATACGAGCTAGTGCATCCCGCGGAATCTGTCTAAATGTAAGCCAAACTCCATCATGATGCTCAGCAAGTATACGGGTGATGCTCTTATGAACATCACCATGCTCAACCTCAAATCTACAATATTAAAACAAACAAATAAGTATATTTTTTAAGGATTATGACTATTATTATAATTTATTATTGAGATTATTATTTTTCATACCCATTCCCCGCGCGCCTGATTACTCTACGTTGAAAGGTATCACTAGATGCATCCACATACGAGTCACGCTGAGATAAAGGATCATCATCATCTTCATAATCTGAATCCTCTTGATCGACGTCCTCGTAGTCTTCATCCTCACCGTAACGGTTTGAATCACGATTAGTGGTCACACGTAATGACTGTTCACGCAATACCCCATGCATGTCAGCCATAGGATCCGCATCACCCCCACGACTACTACTGCCAGCATGACCCCCAAGGCTACCACTACTAGCATGACCCACATGGCTACCATTACCATCATGAGTCCCACGGCTACCACTACCACCATGAACCCTACGGCTACCACTACGAGCATGGCCTCCACGAATGATTCTGTATCTCCCACAAGTGGTTACATATGTACCGTCATTGATGCTACTACCTTTTCCATAGCTTTCTACTGCTTTCCCATTACCAGCTCTACCACTATCATTAAATTCCTCACGGTTTATGACGCCTCTCCCAGTACCAATGCCACTCATATCAGCTATTCGCCCACTAGATTTGTGTACTTGCCTGTTGGGTAGGCTATCTCCATGCGAAGCACCACCATTACCAATATTAACACCACTAGCACCATCATTACCACCAAGAGCATCACCATTACCAGCACCACCCTTACCACTACGAGCACCACCATTACCAATATGAACACCACCCTTACCACTACGAGCACCACCATTACCATTACCACTACGAGCACCACTTTTGCCACTACGAGCACCTGCCATAATGTATATACAGCCTGCATTAAATAGAACAAAAACAGTCAAATAGATAATATAAAACTGACAAACCAAATGATCGCATATAACAAAAGTGAGATAGATAATATAAAAATGACAAACCATATGATCGCGTATACTTATAAAGAGCACTTCTGTTTGTATCTTTTTTGTTGTACTTGTTGAATTGTAGTAGTGTTATAAAAAATAAAAAAATAAAACATTCTATATAGTGCATCTCCTAAAGAAATTGAAGTAATATGGAGTGTTTGTTACCAATAAACAAACAGTAGTTATGAAAGCTCAAACATTAACCATACCACACTAGTCTGTCAAATACTAACCTCCACATTTGTGACTATTTACACATACAGATATACTTATACAGAGCACCTCATAATACCATATAATCTATCCTTTTTCTAGACAAGAAAGACCTTTGTAATCAACATTCCAACACCATTTTGGTATATAAATTATAAAGCCATATTAACATCAACACAAAGCATAACAAACATACAACAACTAAGATAAGCTATGTTGTAACGAATCAGACAATAATCACGTCACAACTACAAAACAACAATCCACAATCAAAACCCTAAATGCAAATCATAAATGGTTGAAGATACATACCGGGATTTGAGCGGGAGAATGAGATTGGGGCTGGATGAGGTCGATTGGGGCTGTGAGGGTTTGGTTTTGAGCGGGTAATGAGATTAGATTTAGTTTTGAGCGGGACAATGAGATTAGGGCTGTGAGGGTTTGGTTTGAGCGGGAGAATGAGATTGGGGCTAATTTTGAGATAAATGAGCTAAAAATGTCATAACATTTGTGTTTTTATTTTTGTGTTTATAGTTCATTAGTTCTTCCCTTTATTAGATCGTAATTTACTATTCAATTAATAATACCATTGCCAGCCATAACATTTGACTAAAAATGTCTTTTATGTTTTCTATTACTTAATTTCACATTAATGTCGTTACTAATTAAGTAATTATATTAGTGTTATAATTATAATCATTGTTTTGAAACGGGTCGTCTTAGCTCATCCAACCCGACCTGAACCCGGAAATTTTACACGAACCCGAACATGACCAGAACCAAAAAATTGAGTCATACATATGAACCCGAACCCGACCCGAGTATTTGCGGGTTGACCTAAACATAGGGATGGCAAAAAAAAACCGAGCCCAACAGGTATACCCGAAACCCGAAGCATTTGGGACGGGTATAGCCGATACCCGACGGGTATGGGACGGGTTTGGTATTGGAAAAAAAAAATTTGCGGGTATGGGAAGAGTATGGTATTAGGTGATACACAACCCGATTACCCGAAATTAAACTATTTTAAAAACCGTAAATGAATAAGATGTGCAGGGACGAAGGATAAGAAGGGCCAGGGGTGGCCCTGGCCCCCCTGTTTTCTGGCGCAGTGGTATAAATTTGCGATTTTCATAGGTAAATTGAGTCCGGGTTGAGTTTGGCCCCCACCGATTTGCCACTACCGATCGAAAAAATTTAAGTCCGACCCCCACCGATTCCGAAACCAAGCTTCGCCACTGAAGATGTGTCCATAAGTTGTGATGGTGTTGTATGAATGGTGTAAGTACGCTTGGCGGTGGAGAGATGGTGGACAGGGGATTAGTACTTGAGCCTGCGCAACGCGTGCATGTGAAACACAATAATTAAGTTAATAAAACACAATAATTAAGTTAAGAATCAAAATAAAATTATATATATGTGTGTGTTTGATGTTTTGTCACAAATGCGTAGCAAGTTGCTACACATTTGCTACGTATACTATATTTTGTCACAAATGCGTAGAAAGTATCTACCCATTTGTTACACATTTTCGTTGATAAGATATTGCTTGTCACAATTGTGTAGGAAATTTTTACGCATTTCCAACTATATGTTCTTATTTTTCGTTTTTCATGGTTTAAACGTTGTTTTTTTATCCATATTTTGTACATCTTCATTATAGATGAATTACTTTTCAACGAGTACCATAGTACTATATAAAAAATGAAAAAAAACGAGCGTCTTATTACTAATGGGTCTGCTCTGAAACATGACAACATCTGTTGAGTGCAAACCATTGCTGTCATCAGAAGTTTGTTTCATCATCTGTTGCAAATCGGAGGGGGCCGAACTCAATTTTTTTGATCGGTAGTGGCAAATCGGCGGGGGCCGGACTCAATCCAGACTCAATTTACCTATGAAAATCGTAAATTTCCAATACTACGCCAAAAAACAGGGGGGCCAGGGCCACCCCTGGCCCTTATATACCTTCGCCCTTGTTCATCAATGTTTACCGATTCATCAATGGTTTTCAATCAGCTATTTCATTTATCAGTAGTTACCAAAGGCAGAAACACAACCACCATTGAATAGATTTCCAGCTTTAGTTGGATTTAGTCTTCCAGTGTTTTCACACGGGATTTCACCTAGTAGCAAATACATATACACGCATACCTACACATACCCGTATACATTCACATATGTGCACCTATATACATACATTCACATATATACATATAAATACGCATTCACATACGCATACGCATACAAGTTGCTAATAGTATTCGTAAAATATTTAAATACAATAATCAATGTTACTATTACATGTATAAGTATACATACAAACACATATATACATAAATATACAATGATCCGTCAAAAATGCGTAGCAAGTTCCTACACCTTTGCTACGCATATCATACTATTGTCACAATTGTGTAGCAAGTTGTTACACATTTGCTACCCATTTCCAACGCAATATGTAAAGTAGTGAAAAAATAAGTTTTTTTTTGTTTGGGTCACTTTTGTGTCACAAATTTGACAAAATAATTTGGGTTTTTTTTTTCGTAGCAATTGCGTAGCAACTGTGTCGGTATTTGTGACACATTATTTTGCGTAGGAAAGTTTTTGACAAATCTGTGACGCAACTTTGAGTTGATTTGGGTTTTCTTATTTTTTGTTGCTATTACGTAGAAGATGTGTCACAAAATCTTTATTTTTTCTTCCGTAGGAAATTTGTCACAAGTATGTAGGAATTTGTGACAAAAAAATTTGTGTAGGAAATTTCAGTAGGAAATCTCATTTTTTCTAGTAGTGTACAGTCTCCCCTACTTTTAAGAACTTCGTCCCGAAGTTTATTTTAAAAGAAACATTGTAGTAGGGTAAGAGTTTAAGGGATGTACAGGATGGCCATTAATGCTAAAGGGATTACCAAATAACTAGGGTTTGTTATTGGTTACCTGCCGAAAACCTTGATAGAATTTCACACTACCTTAACGTACCTGTAAATTCATGATTACGTTCCGGACCGCATTCACCAATTTACCTTACATTAGGGTTTTGTGTCCTTCTATGACTCTAAACACACACGTAAGTAATGCAAAATAACATTGTGATTGAATCTTTGTATCAATGAGTCTGATAAATCTTTGTATCAAAATTACATGTATGATGTATCCAAAAATTGAGTCCAATTGTTGAGCAGGGAAAAAGACCTCTACCAGTCAGTGAGTAGGAACCTCTACCGATTGTTAAGCAGGTGCGATAGCCTCTACCAGTCTTTGATGAGGTTGTAGGGCCTCTACTGACTGTTGAGCAGGCATGATGACCACTACCAATCGTTTAGTAGGTTATTTGGTACTCTACTAACTGTTGAGCAAGTACTTCATCCTCTAACAGTTGTTTGATTAAGTGTATCAATTATTACACATGAGTTGCAAATTGGTAATATGTACATGTAAGCAATCAAGTGTCAAGTATAGCATGCGAGTTGTAATAGAGTTGCCCTAGACAAGGTTAATGACTCTAGGTGTGTCTATACCAAATAGTTCTAGTATCAAATGTTCAAATATGGTAGATAATCGAATCCTCATGAATAACTAAGGATTAAGTTTGATGCAACACACAATCAAGTTTCAATAGTTTGGTTATCATGGGTAACTAGTTCATGTTTGAGAAGGTGAAGGATATGAGTCTAATTCTTGAGGAGATGGTGAAAAATCTTGAAGCAGAATTAAAGTTGTGAGAGATAGTGAATGTGAAAATAGTTGATAAGGAGTTTATTTTATAGTAAAGAGATTATGTAGCAGTGCAAATTGTGGGGTTTGGATTAACGGTTAGAATCAAGCGTATGAGAAAACATGATCGAGGTATTTGCCAAAAATTTGTAATAATTCGAACAAGTTTAAAATAAGTAGGTGTCAATGGAAAAATTGTAGAGTAAATTTTGTCCCTGTGGATGGAAAGATTTTATTTTCAAAATTGGTTTTGTATATAAAGCAAAAGTCATTAAATAGTACAACTAAATTGATTTAGATCAAAATATTTCGATGAGTCATAGGTTTTAAACACGATGTCGGAATTTCAAAAATCAAGAATTTGTTGAAGTGTTTTGTATAATTGACTTTGATTATTCCATAAAAAGAAATGATTCCTAATATATTAAAACTTTTTTTTTGATCATTTGTTACACCAGTAAATTGTTACACTAACATTTGAAATTTAGAAAATGAGTTTGTGGAATAAAAGGCTTTTTGACAAAAATATTTATTTCCTTTAGTTTGTGAAATTCCTAGGTAATGAATATTTGACAAAATTTAGTATTCTTTAATGTTGGTGCTAGAGTATCTCCTATAAATAGGTTACAAGATGATAGTTTAAACAAGGATTTTAAAATCTTGAATATGATGAAATTTGATGGTTGAGGGTGTCTTTAAAAAAATGTAGAGGGGAGAAGTTTAAAATAAAATTGGCCCGAAGGTAATACGATTTAAGAAGTAAAATATGTAGTATGTTGTAAAGAGAAATATATGATTTGGGTTAGATGTTAAAAATAATTAAACAAGCGGGTAATATTACAAGTTTGTAAAATGAAATATGATTGTGAGATCCACAAATGTTTCATGAAATTTAGGCTAACGAGGGGATTATATAAGGAAGAAAATAGATTTGAAGTGCAAGATTTTTTTTTTAAATCTTTGAATTTAATTGAGAGTGAGGGGGTATAAATGAAAATGAAATACAAAGATTGTATTCATTTGTCCAGTATGTAGGAAAATGTTGACTTATCAAGGCAGATCGGATCTAAGCCCAGTGAATTTGCCCTATTAAACTAGGAGTACATTAGGATTGCAACAAGTGAAAGAGAGTGTAGGCAAGTCCAAGCTAGGGTAAGAATAAGGAGGAGGATAGGGATAGAGATAAGGATAAGGTAGAGCTACAAGCAACTAAAGCAAGTACTGATTAAAGCCCTAAGGCTATAGACTAGATTATTTTTCTAATAACCTAATTCCCTATAACCAAAGCTCTGATACCAATCTGTAACACCCCAACCGATGGCGGAAACATCGAGGTGTCACGTATGAATGATTGTTCAGTAGCTCATGGTAATACATATGTTTACATAATCCTTTATTACAATATTGAATTACATTAAATGTCTTGAATGAAATCTAATACATCCAATAATCAAACAAAGCTTAAAACTTCAAATATCTTCTCATGCTAGCTCTAGACGTCAAGCATCAGTATTTCCTATTGAGTTTGGAAAAATGGGGGGGGGGGTAAATTAGAAGTTGGTGAGAATACATAAGCCAAGTCAAGCAATTAAGTTTTAGGATAAAAGTTTAGCAATTCATATGTCTAATGTAAGTTTAAGTCTACATGAATAAACAACAAGTATAGTATGCACATAATCAATCCTCCGACAAAGTTTAGGTCCATCCCGCATCCACGGTTCTCCTTATAAAGTTTAAGTCCATCCCGCATTCACGGTTCTCCTTATAAAGTTTAGGTCCATCCCGCATTCACGGTTCTCCTTATAAAGTTTAGGTCCATCCCGCATTCACGGTTCTCCTTATAAAGTTTAGGTCCATCCCACATTCACGGTTCTCCTTATAAAGTTTAGGTCCATCCTCATTCACGGTTCTCCTTATAAAGTTTGGAACGATAACAATCACCCGCGCTCCCCATAGAAATGGTCAACGAATCTAGGTGGGGTTGTCAATCCAATAGATCTATCATTGTATACCGCTGGCTTGATCAGGGTTAATGATCATGTAAGTTGAAGTTTAAGTCTAATAGTCTTTGTCTAAATCATGAGGCATTAAAGTTTAAAACTAGACATGTATATAAAATTGCTTAAGTATAAAGTTTCAAGTATAAAAATTGCATAAACAAGGTTACCTAAACTCACCTGAAATTCACTGTGTAAATACTAGCAAGATAAAGTCCGAACTTGGATTAACTGAACTCTTGTGTCCTATTACAAGTAAAGGACATCTTAAATTCTAATGCAAATAAGCTTGTTTCACATCTTAGTTGTAAAGATAGTTGATCCAACTACCTAGACTCGTATCGTAAACAATACGTGTCTTAATGTGTATAACTTAACGAACCGATAGTACTTGGTTTTATTTCTCGAAAGTATATGCGTACGAGTTTAGTTATGTATATAATGGATACTTTAATATATATCTAGATTCGCAACTTGTAATTAATTAGAAGGAAAGCATTTAAGATAGTGAAAATAACCCATGTGTAGCTTGTCTCACGTTTTAAATTTTGTTTTGAAGATGGAATAATATTTGTACTATTATGTTTATATGTTTAAATATATATTCATATTCATACACTTCTATTATGACAAAATAAGGTTTGGATGGAATCTCTATGTAAAACGTAGCTTTATTACAAAACATGATAGATTTGAACGCACGATATGTTTCTTATATTCTATAAAAATTTGGACAGAGTCTCCTCTGTTTTTGTAAGAAACCGGACAAACTCAAGTCGTCCATTTTTATCTCAATACTCAATAGTCCAATTTCGCAACACGAATCAAGATCTAACTAAGCTTTTACACGTGACAAGTGATTAACTTTCTAAAGCTAAAAATGAAAGCAAAACATACGCTTTGACAATTAATACATATATTTATATAGTACGCCATTTAGTTAATTCTTGTAAAAATATATATTGATGTAGGTTAGTTATTACTCAACTCGTCCAAGCTTAACAACAACAATAATTATTTCCGTTATAAGTCGACTCAGTTCGTTTAAGTTAACGATAAAAATAGTTTTTGTTACAACTCGGTTCGGTTCGGTTCGGTTACACTTTTAGAATAAATATTTATATACAATATACACGAAAATAATAAACTGAAGTCGCAGCGTGCGTTATACCTTCCCGATAGTTGAGCTCGCGAACCAGCACATAACCCGTCTCGAACCGCGTGTCGACAGGTCTGACCGGTTTGACCACGTCTGACCATTGTTGACTAGAAGTTTGACTGGAAGTTGACCCGCTGACTTGTGTTTTGACCACTCGAACCACTCGAACTCTTGACCCGACAAGAAATCAAACAAGAATCGAGACTCAAACCCAACGTCACTCCAAACCTACTATTGTTGTGGTTCCAGAACAAACCTGACCCGGAATCCACCATCACCTCGTTTTTTCCCAGTCGGACACGACCACCAATCGGATTCACCCACCGAACGAGAACCAATGCCCAGAACCACCACTGACCCGGTACCACCACCAAACCTGAACATTACTGCTGAAACAGAACCCCGCTGAACCCATCCCGAACCTTAAACGATGAGCCAAACATAATATATCCAACCTTTCCGAGCGCATTGATCCCGTTAACCAGATCTGGCAGAACTCATACGTGACCGACCCTCATTCAACTCCATTCCTGACGCTAATGAAAACTCGAAGCTACAAAGAATGATCCAAAACGGGACCTCGGTATAAGGGCTCTAAAATGGCGGGTGGAGGTGGTTGTTGGGGGTCACCGCCGCTGCTGTGGTGTAAGAGGGTGTGCGGGAGACGATGGCTCAGCTGGTGGTTGTTGTTGGCGGCAGAGGAGGAGCAAGGAGGTGGTGATCCCTGTTTTTTTTTTTTTTTTTTTTTTTTTTTTTGTCGGCTGCTATCATTAAAAGAGGAAAGGAGAAGACTATTGTGATGTTTGTGTTGAATGAGTGCAAGGAATGAAAATAAAGGTAGTGGTGGTGGTGGCTAGGGTTTTTGTGTTGATGATGAAGTGAAGGAGGATGAGAATTAAGGTGTTTAAATAATAAATAGGTAGGGTTTGTGTGTAGGTTAGGTGAAGGTTTACCGCGTATACGAATCCGTTAAATGCTTTGATTCTCGTTTAAGTTACATAACTTGCTTATCCGCTAAAAAAATTATTTTGTTAAATTTATTTATATAATCCTTCTTGAAACGAGTGGTAGGACCATATATTAACTCTATATATATATATATATATATATATATATATATGTCGCTTTAAGATTTATAAGAATTTCATAAGTGTCAATTATTTGGCACGTTATTATTGTAACAAGTTATTATTATTTTCGACACTATAAAAGCGCAACTAAATAAATTTAGTTTAGTAATGAATTAAAATGTACTACTTGTTAACGTGATATTATTGTTAACGAATTAAAATCGTTTTTATAAATAAAATGTTATTATTATATTATTCGAGAAAAGTCGGGCGTTACAAGGAGAATCTATAATGGCAGTAGATAGATTCTGTGTTAGGTTTGAGGTGGCGCTTGTACATCACCATGTGTTGAACCGTGTAAACGTTATGAACTTGCTTTTGAAATAATAAACTTATTGAAAACCATTTAAACTAACGCACTGACTCACCAACATTATTGTTGACCGAAAACTATTTTAAGCATGTGTTCAGGTACCTGTCTGAGTTTAAAGGATGGAGCAGCTACGACTAGGAGTATCCCTGGCGGACGAATTAGAAGTCAAGCGAGAACCTTAGATATTAACCGAACTATTTGTATTAGAGAATGTACGGTATTTAGAAATGTAAACAGTTATTTATAAAAATATAGTAATATTATACATTGTTTCCGCTGTTTGCTTGCATTGTGTGATGTTTTTGGTAACCATCTGTATTCCGACCGGGCCCACCTTGGTCGGGTTGTGACACCTTGGACCTTGAATTTATTCCAGTTCGTGACACAATTCTTCCAAACTCCGGTAATAGAACCATTAACCGGCGCAACTCCCCAAGTTCGACATGAGCCATGGATAGAAACTACAACTCTCTCCATAACGCATGTTGTTCATTGTAAAATCGCCACAACCATTTACTAAGCAACGCTCTGTTACTTATATCCAGCCGAGCTAAACCAAGATCACCCTCCCGAATAGGCTTTGTGACGACATCCCACGCCATCCAGCTCATCATTTCTAACCTCGTCCGAACCACCCCATAAGAAACGCCTAATAAGTGCTTCCAAGGTATTAAGAACTTTCACCGGCGCTAACAACAATGAGAAATAGTAAGTAGGTAGGCTATCAAGGACCGATTTTATTAACGTTACCCGACCACCGATAGAAAGAGTATTAGCTTTCCATGTCGACAACCTTCGCTTAAAAGTACTCACCACTGGTTCCCAATTTGCAATCCTGTTCATATTAGCCCCGACTTTAATGCCCAAATATAGGAACGGAATATCGCCAGCTTTACAACCCAAGTCTTTGGCTTCAGTCGTTAACACCTCACTATCAACCCCAATACCATACAAAAATTAATTTTTAAATTAATTTTCAAACCTGAACATAAGAAGAATAATCTCAGGATTATTTTCATGTTAGCGAAATTAAATTCGGACCATTCTCCCATAAGCATCGCATCATCCGCATAAAGTAAATGTGACAGAATCGGGCCATTGTTTGGGAGACGAATGCCATCAAAAACACCGATATCACAAGCCTTATTCATTAAACCCGAAAAAGCCTCCATCAAGATAATAAACAGGAAAGGGGAAATCGGATCACCCTGTCGAATACCTTTCTGGCAACCAAACTCAAACGTAGGTGACCTATTTACCAAGACTGCAAATCTTGCTGAAATCAAAATTCCGCGTATCCACTCACACCACTTAGAAGGAAAAGCCATTTGCTCAAGCACCGAAATCAAGAACTCCCAATTCACATTGTCGTAAGCTTTATCAAAATCTATTTTGAAAAGAAACATCTTTTTCTCTGGTTTTTTGCCCAAGCTAGAACCTCGTTAATCATAAGAGGACCGTCAAGAATATACATGCCCGATAAAAAGCTGACTGATTTTCTGAAACAACCTTGGCCATCACCCCTCGTAACTGGTTCGCCAAAACCTTCGACACTAGCTTACTGATGCATCCAATGAGAGTAATCGGCCGGAAATCCCCCAAGTTCACCGGATCGCCAACTTTCGGAATAAGAGTAATAAACGACGACGCCACCCCCATCGTTAAATCTACCGGTGCTATGAAACCGGTTCAAAATCTCAACAAAATCCTTCTCCAGAACATCCCAAAATGTCTGAATAAATCGGAAATTAAAACCGTCTGGCCCGGGAGCTTTATCCGCTCCACAATCAAACACTGCATTTTTTTATCTCTTGAGCCGAAAATTCCTTAATCAATTCAACTGAATCGGTAGGCTGTACTGTTTTCAGATTGTATACAACCAGCTTCGGACGGCGTGACATTGTCTCTTTGAACTTGGAGTTGAAAAAACGCAACACCTCTCGTTTAATAATATTCGGTCTTGTCTCCCATTCACCTCGAACCATCAAACCAGGAAGATAGTTTGCAGCCTTTCTTTTGTTTATAATACCATGAAAAAATATAGAATTATCATCCCCGAATGACGCCCAATTACACCGATATTTCTGCTTTAAGTCCCATTGATGAAGGCTCTCAATCTCTCTTAACCTGCGTTTAGACTCAACCGAAACCCATCCCTCCGCTTCAGTGAGTTGTCTCTCCTCCATATCCTCATCCAAGACTCTTAACTCTTGTTCCAATAATAATTTTTCTCCAACTTCTTGACGCTTACACTGATCGACCCAGGCAAAAATAATACGTTTAAGCTTTTTAAATTTCCTCATCAACACTACATCCGGCTCACCGCCGCAATGATCATCGCATTAAGCATGCTTTACTACATCAAAAAAAAATCATCACGAGCCAACCACGAATTATAAAACCTGAACGGTTTATTCCCAAAATTCGTGTTCCGAAATTTCAGAATTAACGGACTATGGTCTGAGATGTTTCTTTCAAGAGCTAAATATTCCGCATTCGGCTAGACCATTGCGAAATCCCAATTCACAAAAATTCTATCAATACGACTTAACTTGCCACCTGCCACAAAAGTAAATCGCCTCCCTTTTAAAGAATACTCTTGGAGATTCTTGGCGTCCAAAAATTCATTAAACTCATTCGCTTCAGAGGCATTGAAAACATAATTTCTCCTTTCGGACTCGCACCTAACCGCATTAAAATTCCCTGCCACCGTCCACTACCCTTCACCTTCGCCTATTAACTCTCCAATGTTATCCACGGATTCCTTTTTGTAACAATATTATGAGGAGAGTATACATTTAATAGATGATTCACACTCCCACAACCTTTAATGTAACCCGAAACCAATAAACAATTCGCTAATTTAGTAACCTCTGACATAAGGAATACCTTCGAATCCCACACCGATAACAACCCTCCCGACCTCCCGGCCGAAACAACCCAATCAAAACAAAACTCGCCTCTACCCCAAAATCGACCCACATCCACCGAATCCATATCCACGAATTGCGTCTCTTGAATCATAATAAAACTTACCTCGTGATGAATACGAAGACTCCTGACTATATCTGCTTTACTGGAAATCCCAACACCACGAATATTCAAATAAAGAATATTCATTGACCACCTACTTGATAACCTTCATTTCGTAGCATATCTTGAACCTCTGGTACAAATTCTTCGATCTCCTCCACCCCTAAAGAACTCCCCTTCTTTTTGCAGGTCATACGTTGAGAAGAACTTTGGTGAGATATGCTTTGTTCTGTCGCCCTTGATGTAGCCTTCCTTGATTTGTGATATGCAAGCAACATTGTCTTCATAAATAACCGTTGGGTCATTCTTGATTTGTTCTAATCCACATGCTTCTTGTATATGATTGATCATTGATCTCAACCACACGCATTCTCTACCAGTATCATACAATGCTATTAATTCGGCATGATTTGATGATGTCGCTGTAAGTGTTTGCTTAGTTGACTTCCAAGAAATTGTTGTGCCACCGTATGTGAATACGTAACCTGTCTGAGATTTTGCTTTATGAGGATCTGATAGATATCCGCGTCAACATACCCAACAAGCGGGGACTTGTTATCTTTTTGATAGAAAAGACCCAAGTCTTTTGTCCCGCAAAGATACCGAAATATGTGTTTTATTCTGTTCCAATGTATACGTGTTGGATTTGAGCTATATCTCGCTAGTACATGTACTGCGAATGCAATATCAGGTCTAGTGTTATTTGCGAGATACATAAGAGCACCGATCGCGCTTAAGTACGGTACTTCTGGACCAAGTACTTCTTCGCTTTTTTTAAGGTCGATAAGGATCCTTATGTGGATCTAGCAGTCGGATAACCATAGGTACGCTGAACGGATGAGCTTTATGCATATTAAAACGTACTAACATCTTCTGGATGTAGTTTGACTGATGGACAAATGTGCCTTTGCATAGATGCTCGAATTGTAAGTCGAGACATAGTTTTGTTATTCCAAGGTCTTTCATTTCAAATTCGTTCTTTAATAATTGAGCAGCTTTCTCTATCTCTTTAGGAGACCCGATGATGTTGATATCATCAACATAAACTGCTATTATAGTAAATTTTGAGTTTGATCTTTTTATAAAGACACATGGGCTGATTACTTCAGACTTGTATCCTTCCTTTTTGAGATATTTACTTAGTCGATTGTACCACATTCGACCAGATTGTTTGAGACCATATAAAGATCTCTAGAGTTTTATAGCACACATATCTCGAGGTGTTGATTTTTAATGCTTCAGGCAATTTTAATCCTTTAGGGATTTTCATATAGATGTCATTTTCTAGTGTCCCGTATAAGTATGTGGTGACGACATCCATAAGTCTCATATGAAGTCCTTCAGAGATTGTAAGACCGACTAGAAACCTAAGGGTTATCGCATCCACTACAGGGAAATACGTTTCCTCATAATCAACTCCAGGGATTTGGGAAAACCCTTGTGCTACAAGCCGTGCTTTATATCGTACAATCTCATTCTTTTCATTTCTCTTTATTGCAAACACCCATCTATAACCTACTGGTTTGACGTCTATGGGTGTTCGGACTACAGGTCCGAAGACATGTCGCTTTTCGAGCGAATTTAATTCGGCATTTATGGCTTCTTGCCATCTTGGCCAATCGTTTCTGCGCATACTCTCTTCTAGATTTTTAGGTACGTAATCATTTTTATTTATTACATCTGTTGCTATAGCATATGCGAATATATCGTCAACACGTGTTTTATTTCGGTTCCACATTGTACTATTTTGTACATAATTGATAGAGATCTCATTTTCATTCGGTACCTTTGTTTCTTCTAAAATTTCATTTTCCTCTGGAATCATATTTGTCTCTTCTGGACATTTACCTCTACTGGGGTTTCATTTATAATATTTTGTGCGATTTCACCAACTGCATTATTTTTGCTCTTTTCGTTTTCGTGGATTTTTGTCTTTGGAACCGATCGGTTTTCCACATTTTCTTTGTATTGTAATCTCTTCAGGGATTACCTCAATTCGAGCAGGTGTATTTGATGCTGGTACATGTGACTTTGTCACTCGATTCGTGTTTGTGAATCTAACTTTTTGTATTTTAATTGGTGTTGCTAGGAACATTGATTACAAAGGTTGCAAAGCCGGTTAGATGTAGCCTATAATTCTTAGACACTAGGTAAATCTTTAGCAGATAAGTGATAATTAATCACCTCACCATGCAAGATGTGCACACGTAAATGTCTTGAGGAAGCGACAAAGTTGTACAAAGACTTCACCCGAGCAAGATGTGCACACGTAAAATTCAAAGTAGGTTTTACGAGTTATCGAGTATTGATCCTTTAATTTTTTTTTCCTGAAAAACGACCTATTCCTTTTCCGGTACACACATTTTGTCATTTCATATTAAATTTGTCTATCTCGGGAAACACCCGGGAGATAATCTAGTTACAAAATATATGTGTGATGTTCAACATTGGTAAGTTTATTGTTTACGGTCATAAAAACAATACTATAAGGAATTTTTTTTTTCATCAACTATTGCTAAAAGTGACTAGGTATGGTTATTTTGTTATCAAGTTGATTTAGAATCTCTCAACTTGAAAGAAAGAGCATGCAAATAAAAAATGAAACGCAGAATTAACAATTAGGTGTGGAAGTTGCAAACCACATGGTTGAAGAGGAGGAATTGGATCGGCATGTGAAGTCCACCGTACAACTTGGGGGATTGACTACGTTTAATCATCCACTTGGTTAGTTCGTACATCTATTCTGTCCTTTCTGCCCCTAGATCTATCCTTATTAATTAGTAATATTTCCACTTGTAATGTGTGTGGGTTTATGTTTGAATTATTTATAATAAGGCTCTATTACCCTAAAAAAAAATTTAAAATCACAACTATTTATCATATATTTATAGTTAAATATAATAGAATCAATATCAATTAACATATCATAATACCATGTATATATACTAATCCTCTACATACCTGCTGCAATATAATACTTCATTGTAGTTAGGAAATTAGATGCTCAGGCTTGACTCAAAAAAGTTAATATTGTCAAAATAAAAAGCAAAAGTAATCGTAATATATATTGCACGTAATATTAAATAAAAAAGCACTTTTAATTTGGCTGACTAACGACAACACTATTGACATAAATTATGGTGTAAAAGCATCGTGCACAAGTGTGAGAACCCACCAAAATCTTACATTAATGATACGTATTAGTAGATGTAAAGCTCTTATACCATATACATTATATATCATTCGGTGTACATCAATGTTTTAATAGTTTGTAGAAATAGATCATAACTACATGAATACAAACCATATATAATACCTACCTAAGTATATTATTTTGAATATATCTTTTTTTTTAGTTTAATTAGTTGGTTAACATGGTTTGTACGTAGTCAAGTTTTAAAAACATGTTTGGCATTATTAATTTAGATGATCGATCCGCTGGCTGGCGAATGTGAATAGATGTTTCTCAGAGTTGGAGTTGGTGAACATGTACGTATTTTTCTTCAATCCAATATTAATTAGAAGACATACAAGATCATATATATATACGCAAATGAAAGATGATATATATATATATGTATGTAGCAATATTATTATATATGTTAATCAAGGAAGGCCATGCATTGATCATCTTTATAAGTAATTAATTAAGTAGCTATAGCAGGAACAACTAGCTAGGTAGGTAGGTAACAAAGTAGATGATTATGAAAAGGAGTAAATTAACATGTAATTATTAATATTAATTAATGAGCTAGGAAAAGGCCGGTGGGTCAGTCGGTCATCGACAGTACAATGGAAGGTGGTGAGTAGGAGTGGATGGAGGGGTGTTTACATGAGGTGGTGCAGGAGAGGAACAATGATCTGGCGGCGGCTGCGGCTGCGGCTGTTGTTGGTCGTATAAGAAGAATGAAGATGTTGAAGATGAAGATTTGAGAGTGGGACGTTTGATCTTGGTGTCTGAGTGCATGGTGCTTAAGATTTTCTCAAAAAGAGGGACGTCGCATGGAATCTTGAGGATGCCTTCTTGCTGGAAGCCGAACTCTTCTTCCGCGTCTCGTAAGAGGACACTGAAAGCTTGATGTGCCAGGTACTCTGTGGGGATCACAAACTTTTTCATCCCCTCTTCATCACATCTCCCTACCCACACTGCCAGGTATCCTTTTTTCACCACATGATGATCTGCTGCTTCCTGCTGACCCTGACCCTGACTCATATCTGAAAAGGATAGAGTCTTTTTCAGGAACTTGTTCAGCCCTTTACTACTACTGCTGCTTGTCTTAATGTTATTAGGAGCAGCAGCAGCAGCATTGTCGTCATGGCTATTGTTGTTGTTGTTTTTGGTGGCAGTAGCTGCAGCCTTCTTCCACTTCTTAAGCATTTGTTGAAGCCTAACAATGTCTCTGATTTTGTTAGACGACTTCTTGTTGGTGGAACCAGCTGATGTTGAACATGAGACGAGTCACCCATGTTGAACCTGATGTGAAAAGGAGATGTGGAAATTAATTAAGGTGGTTGTCATGTATAACCTACCCTCCCTCTCTAATATATTAGTAGCTAGGTATGTATGTTTTCAAAAATATTAAATTAAGCTTCAAGGGAATGATTAGAGTTGAAGATGGAGAAGGTTAATTCAATCATGGATGCATTGATTGCCTAATCAATCGCTGGTGGAATTCAACTTGCCATTTATTTTTCTAATGTATAAATTAATATTTGACATTTTTTTTATATTAATTGTTAGATAAATGTATATAAATACGTACGGATACGTGGAATGGAAAATAAAGCATTAATATGATTTGTGGGTAAGTTCCCTTTATTAACAAGTCTAGCTCTGCACACAAACACATGCAAATGACAAGGGTAGCCCGTATTTAACGTACAACTAATCAATGCAATGCAATAATACTTTAAGGCTCCGGATATTTGCACAAGTAGCAAATTTATTCAGACAACCTTATACGGGTTGTAGAGGGCTCTACGGGCTGTAGAGCTCATTTTTTGAACATTCTACGGGCCGTAGAGCCATCTACGGCCCGTAGGTAAATCATTAACAATGATTACCCGTAGAACAAAAAACGTTTGGGACGAGGTTCGATCTTGGGCACATTATCACACAAACACACACACAAGTCTTATTTCGTATATGGGGACCAGCTGGGCTACCAGTTCGCTGGTTTCTATATTGGAAAAAATAAATATAACATAAACCAGTATTAGGCACCCTCTACGGCCCGTAGAGGCCTCTACGACCCGTAGAGGGGTTTTTTTTTAACATTTTAATTGTTTAATAAATAACCCTGAGCGTAGTGAATCATCAGAATAGTTACAAATTTATAAAATAAATTTTAATTGTTTAATTTTTTAAATTTTTTAATGTCGTCTCGATAAGCGTGTAAAACATTAACACAAGTGTTTATATAACCAAACGATAAAACTAAACGTTAACAGGAGCGTTCAAAATAAAGATTGTTTAAAACATTTACATATCAGAATCAGAAATCAAACATCGTGTCATCAGGCGTCGGCGACGGCTGCGGCTGCTGCGAGGAGGTCCCGGGCTGCTGCGAGGACCTCCCGGACTCATGCGGGGTCTGCTGCGTGATGGGCCCTAAAGTCGGTGGGACACGAGTCTGCATGCCCAGCTGGCGATAGATATCCTGCTGGCCAGCAATCATCCAGCGCATCGCCTCGTCCTGCCGATCACGCCACTGACGCATCTCGACCTCCTGCTGCTGACGCCAGGTGTCCTGCTGTTGACGCCAGGTGTCCATCTGCTGACGCCACGCACGCATCTCGACAGCCTCTGCGGCAGCCGCACGTACGTCCGCCCTAACATCAGGAGGCAACCTGAGAGAGTGATAAACGCACGCCGGAATCTGCACATCCTCAGGCTGCTGCTCAGGCATCTCGACGTCCCTCAGATCGCCCCCCTCCCGCTCAGCAACAAACTGCAACCCAACCTCCACAACATCACCTGCAATGGATAACAATAAATAATTAATAAATAATAATAAAGAAGTAATAATAATAATAATAATAATAATAATAATAATAATCCAGGATTTTATAAAAAAAATTGGGCAGAGTTTCCCCTGTTTTTACGTAAACCAGACAACCCAAGTTGTCTACAAGTTTCCCAAATAATAACAACAACAACAACAACAACAACAACAACAACAATAATAATAATAATAATAATAATAATACCTCTAAGGCCCTGATGTACCAACGGCTCATGCACAAAACTCTACGCCACCCGGACCAATCAGATAGTGGAAGGCTGGATGATCCGGCGTCTTCGCCTTACTCGCCGTACAACCCATAGCTTTCATCGTGGGTAGACCTATTGGGCTGAAACAAATAAACAAACTCATAAACATTAACATTAATAATAATAATAATAATAATAATAATAATAATAATAAAAATAAGAAGAAGAACAATACAAGGGCGGTAGTGGCGGAAACTGATTCGGGTTAATATAACCGAAATAATTCCCGGCATTGCAGCGCTCGGCAATCCTGCTGATAATCCCCCCGCATGAGATGCCTCCCCGCAAATGCTTATGGGGGAAGGAGGCAAAGAACTCGGCCATGCACCGATGCAAGGCAATCGGCATGCCGGTGAGTATGCAATACAGGTACATCAGGTCCGTCTTCGTCACCCGCTCGTTACAAGTGCACTGTGCCGTTAAGGAATAGGTAATGCAACGGTGAATGTAACGAGCCACGGGGTGACGAATGTTAGATGCCCTGTCACACCTCTCCCCCTACACAGGATAACAATAATAAGTATAATAATAATAATAATAATAATAATAATAATAATAAGTATAATAATAATATTAATAATAATAATAAGAAGAAGAACAATATGTCTCATTCGGATTCCCGAACTCTGGACCACCAATGGTGGGCCACCACGCATAGAGCACGTCATCAGGAACACTAGTGACACCTCTAGTGTAGATATCCTGAACATTATCATTAACATTAACATTTAGAATAAGAACAAAAATAATAAGAATAAAAATAAAAATTATAGTAATACCTCTCCAAGCTCGTCGCTAGTGTACCACTGGGTGTGCGTAGACCACTCATCTAGGGAATAACCATACTCAACGCCGAGTATGGAAAACTCGACCTCCGGCGGTGGGCGTGTCGACGGTCCGGCGCCCGACTGATCGTCACCATCCTTTCGTGGCCGAAGGCGAAAGGTGGATAGGAACTCTATCACCAACGGCCGATGGGACGGCGCGTCGCAGTCGCCAAAAAACCTGTCCAATGGGCTCCCTTCCGGGATCCACTGTCGGGCAATCTCCTCTGCACCCCCCCCCCCTAGTGGCCCGAAGCGCGTCCCAACAAATCCCCCTTGGCTTTTCGATCTTCTTTTTCTTCAACCTCTGAAATCTTGGATACGGGTAATCGAATCACCGAAAAGTGCAATGCTCCCATCCCTGTAAGTCACCCCCTGCCATGGGGCTAGGCCCCTCCTGGACCACGGGATCCTCAGGCTCCAGCTCCTCCTCCTCATTCACGAAGTCCTCGTCTTCAAAATTTTCCATAACTGCAAAACCAAAGAATTTATAGTTAGTTAGGGGTTTCTATAATAAAGGTGTTTCAAAAGAATCGCCAAAACTATATTAGTTTTGGCTTGGGGTGTAAACGAGCCGAGCTGAGCCCGAGCCTGACTGGGCTCGGCTCGGGCTCGTTAAGGTTTTGTGAAGCTCGAGCTCGGCTCGGTTCGAGCCTACAATCTTGAGCTTGAGCTCGGCTCACTAGTAAAATCCAAAGCTCGAGCTCGGCTCGGCTCGGCTCGATGTGATTTGAGAATCTCAAACGAGCTCAAAAGCTCGGCTCGAGCTCGCAAAAGCTCAGCTATAACTTAGGCTCGCAAGCCCAGTCGTTAAGGCTATAACTTAGGCTCGGCTGTAACTTAGGCTCGGGCTCGGGTTCGGGCTCTAGCTCGTTAAGGCTCGCGAGCCCAATCGAGCTTTGTATCTAGGGCTCAAGCTCGGGCTCGATAACTAAACGAGCCATATTTCAGGCTCCGGCTCGGGCTCGTTAAGGCTCGGCTCGTTCGAGCTTTTTACCGAGCCAATCCCGAGCCGATCCCGAGCCGCTACGTGTCATTTACACCCCTAGTTTTGGCGATTCAAAAGAAACGCCAAAACTAATATAGTTTAGGCGTTTCAAAAGAATCGCCAAAACTAATTTAGTTTTGGCGTTTCAAAAGAATCGCCAAAACTATATTAGTTTTGGCGATTCAAAAGAAACGCCAAAACTAATATAGTTTTGGCGTTTCAAAAGAAACGCCAAAACTAATATAGTTTTGGCGTTTCAAAAGAATCGCCAAAACTAATATAGTTTTGGCGTTTCAAAAGAATCGCCATAACTATATTAGTTTTGGCGATTCAAAAGAAACGTCAAAACTAATATAGTTTATGCGTTTCAAAAGAATCGCCAAAACTATATTAGTTTTGGCGATTCAAAAGAAACGCCAAAACTATATTAGTTTTGGTGATTCAAAAGAATCGCCAAAACAATATTAGTTTTGGCGTTTCTTTTGAATCGCCAAAACTAATACTACACTAATACCCCCCCCCCCACCACCACCACCACCACAGCCCACCACCACCACAGCCCACCCCACCACCCACCCCACCACCACAGCCCACCCCACCACCACCACCACCACAGCCCACCCACCACCACCACCACCACAGCCCACCCACCACCACCACCACCACAGCCCACCCCACCACCCACCCCACCACCCACCCCACCACCCACCCCATCACAACAGCCCACCACCACCACCACAGCCCACCCCACCACCACAACAATGAAAACAATCTAAATAGAAAAAAACCAAGTATAAAACAATCTAAATAGAAAAAAAAAACAAAAAGAATTTTTTTTACCTATATTAGGGTTTCGTTCGGATTTCTTGGTGGAGAAGGCAGTGGTGGTGGTTGCAGTGGAGGAGGAGGCAGAGTAGGGTGGTGGTGGTGGTCGAAGGTGGTGGTTGTGATCAAAGGAGGCAGTGGGGTGGGGGTTAGGGTTGGGGATTGGGTTTTTTTGATTGAAATGGGAGAACTGCTCATCTGTTTCTGTTTTTTTTCAATTTAAACTGTTTACCTACAGCCCGTAGAGAGCTCTACGGCCCGTAGGTAAATAAAATTTTTAAAAAACGGTTTGGACGAGGTTCGATCGTGGGCCTATCAGTTCTCACACACACACATACACACTTATACAAACCATGGGGACCATCTGGGCTACCAGTTCGCTGGAATAATACCCAGAAAATTATATATAACATACAACTGAAAACCCAATTTTTTTTAAAAAAATCCTCTCCTACGGCCCGTAGACTCACATTTTTTTCTAAAAAACTACTGATTTTATTTATAAACTTCACAAAGTTTTAAGAAACTAAAAAGTTTTTGTCTACGGGTCGTAGAGCCCTCTACGGCCCGTAGACTCAATGGCCTCTACGACCCATAGATGGCCTCTACGAGAATATTCCAGTCTCCTACGGGTCGTAGAGGTCTCTACGACCCATAGATAAATTCCTTCTACGGCCCATAGAGCCCTCTACGGCCCAGTAGAAGTTTTGGTTTTTTTTTAATTTTGTTAGTTTTAATTAGGTGGTATAGTTTTTTTTATAAAAGACGTTTTCATTTCATATTGTATATGTAAAATAATAATAAAAAATAAAAAATGTACTTAATAAATCATTATACATTATAAAAACAAATTTACACCGAACTATCAGAAGAATCAGGACAACCAGTTAGGTCAAACCACTCTGGAGATTTTTGAGATAGCCTACGCCCCTCATCAAGACGATCCTTGTATAGTGCTAACCATGGGTTGTGATTTACATCTACCCAACCCGACCATGCTCCACTCGGATAAGGCATCGGAGCGTCGTCTGTTAGCTTAAGCATGATGTAGTGCTTGCCGTTCACGTGGGCTATCGAAATGACCCGATGTTCTGGCACGCTTTCAGGATGACTTTGAATACGGAAGAATGTGCTCGCTCCATCAGCACTGAAGAATTGAAGGACCACACCAAATGCCTGAGCAATCAGTAATCCAGTCAAAGGCGTCTCCATCCATTTTGAATTGGGTGCATCCCCGAGTCCCCTCCAATCTAAGGACGAGTATATGCGGGCGAACCCGTTTTTCTCGAATGCATTCATAATCTCAAACCAATCCTCTTGGTAATGACCCATCATCTCTTGTACAAGAAGGTGGCGAATCCAATACCAGTCTTCCTCCTTCCTATCCAAAGCCACAGCTACAGATCGGAACCCACAGTTACCGTCTGGCTGAACATTTTGAATGTGTGTGACAAACCGTCGATAAAGGGGATCAATCTGATGCTTAAATTCTCTAAGCACAAATTTATACCTGTCACCGCCAAACATTGGGAAATCATGATTAGGGGATGTGTACATATGTATATATGTATGTATGTATGTATAAATAGTTATTTATGTACCTGTCCCCTACTAAGAGTGGATACTTTTTGCTACACACTCTCATTTTATCTTTACCTGGGTCTGATGGCCTACGTCTTCTAACAGGCTCGTCTTCCTACAATGGATAACAATAAATAATAATAATAATACTAACATCTTCTTGCGCATCCTCCTGCTGTTTTTTTTTTTTTTTTTTGATTTTGTAGTTGGGCGCCTGCGAGTATTCTTTTGTACCTCAGGAGGTTGAGTGTCAGTCATACTTGGATTTACCACCGACTTTATTTTTGACAACATATTTCTTTGAACGCGTGGTGATTGAGACAGCAGTGTCACTTTGACTATCTCCCACTCACTCGCAAGGTCACGTTCCCCCATACTACTTTCGGTTCGTAATTCAGTCCTGTCCAGAAGACGTCTATTTCGTTCAGCTGTATTTTTATTCCTGTATTCAATAATAATAATAATAATAAAGTAATGGTATTACCTTTATTTATATACGAATCTAATTGACATGCACACGGCAACCCAGAACTCGTGAAAAGCTGGTGACCACAACTCATTTTTCGTTCCCTCAACTTCTCTATATTTTTTATCTCAGTTATCAACTTCTCGATCGCTGCATGAGAAACTTTACCGAGTAGGTCCTCAAAAAGAGGTATGTCATGGTGCACCTTTTTCACAGATAAACTCTCTTCAAACGAGTAGTTTATTGCCCTCTCTTGTGACGTTACCACATCGTCTGCAATCATCACAAGTTTGTGGAGTGAGTTGTTAGGCCCCTTAATGTGCATCTTAAACCTTGAATGCTGACTCTCAACTCTGTTGGTCGTATACTGACCAAAGTTGTAGTTTGTGTCTGTCCATATAGAAACAAACCTTTCTTTGTAGTCACGGAGCCAGAACCGGTCTATATATTCAAAAACATCTGTAAAGATAGAACAAAGATATTTGTTAATGTGTGTATGCGTTTTAAACTAAATTAATAAAATATGTACCAGCTCGTTGGTCCTGACATAGTCGTTTGTAGAATCAGTCTAACTAGAGCCTTTAAAATGCCGGAGATGAAGATCTACATAATCGCTTAAAAGATTTCACGAATATTTCCCAATCTGCATTTCCAAAGGCTTGTCTGCAGTGCTTCAATATATTTCGTTGAATGTGATACCTGAATGCATAATAATAATAAAAATAATAAAATAATAATAATAATAATAATAATAATAATAATAATAATACTAATAATAATAATATGTATACCTGCATAACAACTTCGAAGCTGCTGGAAATACAATGTCGCATGCATTCATCAAGGCTTTCTCACAATCAGTTACGATAGCACGGGGCTCCGTACTATCTTCTAGCAACTCTTTAAGCCTTTGTAGCACCCACAGGTGGTTATCCTTTTTTTCACGGGAGATGAATGCATGGGCAACACAAAACGACTTGGATGTTGATGTCATACCCACAACTTGAACAAACGGAAGTTTATACTCGTTCATTTTGTAGGTCGCATCAATCATCAACACATGCGGGAACGCACGCCATAACCTGTGCGAGGTGGGATGGAGAAACAAAATATCCTCGATCGCATTTGTCGAGGCATTCCTCCGGGTGAAGTAAACAAATTTTTTTTTCCACCAATGTGGCTTCGAGTACCTGCATAGCAATAATAATAATTAAAAAATAATAATAAAGAAGTAATAATAATAATAATAATAATAATAAGAGATAATAATACCTGCATTTGAGTCCTGCCGCCGTATAACAAATGCTTAACCTTGGTTATTGTGTTATGTATGTCTCTTAAGATGCAGGGACTATCAAGGTTTTGTTTTCTAACGGCCGAATGTATGTCTACTGACGTAACATTTTGAAAATAAAGTGTATCCACCAATTTTAACTCGCCCGGACCCAGCCTCCTAGCATACGCGTGACCCTCGATGTGTTGGAAAGGTTTGTAATTATGTGTTTGGTTCTGGACCTCCAAAATATAACCATCGTGGCCGGAGTGGTATCTCCCTATTACTTCAAACGGGCAATTACATTTTTTACTGCCCGTCTTTCGAACCGTGGCTACACTATGATGTACGCCACTACGGTCACATCGTATCCATGCCGTTATTACCCTCCTATTCGCCCCCCTGCTGTAACATTTTGCATTGAATTCTATGTACATTACGACTATTATTAATTAAACGTCGAATTTTTTTTATCATTATCGTACCCTTTAAAAATATTTCGTGACACGTTTGGACCCCTAGTACCATACTATAAGCTTATATTATCTAAATATTGGTTTAATTATTGTTAAAAAATAAATGCCTGGGCCGGGGTTCGAACCCGTGCCCAAGGCCGGGTCACACACACACAAGGCCTAACCAGCTGGTCTATAGCTTCAACTTGATTTATCTCAGATTTATAATATATATATATATATATATATATATATTATGATTAACAGTGCAGTTGACTATGGAAAAGTCAACCGCAAACCAATCATCCATAATTAGCTTATCAATCCGCGTTTATAATCCCCTTAAGGCATGAATGTTGATTGATAAGATTGATTCGCGTCTTATACACGCCAATTAGCAGCTATAACCTTCCTAATTGAAGCTCAATCACGCATCATCGTCTTTAAGACGGGTCAACCTTACCAATTCGAACACCCGAGCATCTCACTATAAATTCAACCCTCACTTTTCATCTACACTCGCCGAATACTCTTTCCCGTCTCAAATTTTCTGCTAAAAACCCCTTTTCAAGCTGCCATTGTTCGCGTGTTTGACTTTTTGTTTGACCGCTCAAAATCACGAGAAACAGTTTGTAAGTCTCAATGTTTTTGTTTGGTTTTGTTCATCGGCCCCCTGACAACAATAACCCCATGAATAATCGGGTTATTGTTCGTCAATCTTGATTATTGAAAAGCTAGGGCTCGACACTTTTGATTTGGGGATAATTGATCTGCAGACCTTGATATATTATTAATACAGATTCACTTTCATCACCAACTGATCAACAGATCAGTTGGTGTGACCCCCTTTTACTAAAATACGAACCGGCCACAAGGCCAGGGTTCGAGTCCCGCATCACGCGTTCTTTTCTTTTCCTTTTAAAATGATTATAAAACTGTTTCGGTATACCTATATAATTAATTTTAAACCAAGATTATTCGTTCTCAGGGTCCAGACCAACTGGTCTGGGCTTGTGATTTAAAAACTCTGACCCGGTTTGACGCGGGTTCGAGCCTCACCATATGCAAACTTTTTTTTAAAACCTTTGTTACTTATATATATTCATTATTATTTATAAAAATAGTTTTAAAATACTAAAAATGCTTTATAAATTCTACAAAATTTATTTTATGTTATTCAAATGATAAAATTTGTTGTCCAATTTTTAGTTTTTCAAAAATCTTTTATTTATTACATATAATAAATATTTCAAATTTATTCTATTATAATTATAAAATTCTATAAAAATATCAAAACGATTTTATAAATTTCCACAAAAATTATTCCGAGTTTATAAAACAATAAACATTCCAGAAATGATTTTTATTTTCGAAAAATCATTTATTTAATATTTTTAATCGATTTTTGTTATTTTAATCATAAATAAATCATAATAAATTCATTTTTCAATATTTTTGCACCAAAATTTTATACAAATTATTTCTGTCCATTTAGAACAGAAATACAAATTTTAATTTAAAAATTCTTTAATTTTAATATTTTTAGATATTAAAGTTATATTTTGGCAAAATAGAAATACATAGACTAAATATTCTATTTTTAAGAAAATAATTTTATAAAAATTATTTTTATACTTAAAACCTTATAATGTGACCATCTTTAATCTAAAGTCTACAAAAAGACTTTTGTTTATTTATTTATCGAATTTCTTTTATTTATTAAACAATTTAATTAATAATCAAACGAATACCTATCCCCAAATTAGGAACCCTAGAAAATACTTGTAGACTAGAAAGACTTAAACTTATTTATTACCTTAGATATAGGGTAATACTTGGCATCGTTGGTCTACACTTATTCTATTTTCACGAGACTTAACATTTTGCTAAGGTGAGTTTTACATAGCCCCTTTTCTATTTCACTATTTTGGGGTGAAACATGTTACAACATTCTATCTACAATTCAATCATAAAGTGTCTATGTGTTATTCTATGTTGCATTATGTCTTAAACATGACTAGGGTAAGCACAATATTCTAGCATAATCATTAACATTGATCAGCCGACGGTATACAATGATAGATCTATTGGACTGACAATCCCACCCGGATACGTGTACCTCCTACATAGGTAGCGTGGGTGATTGTTATCGCATAACATAATCGAGTGAACCATGAGCGTATGGGATGGACCACAATATTCTAGTCACAAGGGTTGATTATGCACTCGATTTACCTGATAGTATGTTTTCACATAAGGACTAGACTTGCCATGACACTTGAATTGTACAAGCTTTATTCAATTATCAAAACCTATGTAATTCTCACCAGCTTTTGTTGACCCAAAAATATTTTCAAAATTAACATGTTTCAGGTAACAATGAAGCTGAGGCTTAGAGTATGCATGAGGAAATACTATGAAGTTATTTGAAGTTATTTGTTTTATTTGATATTATGTATTTGGGATTTTTAGACATCATTTCATTTGGATATTTATGTTATGAATAAATTATTTAAAATTTCAATATATACCATGTGCTACTGAAACACTTATCAATACGTGACATCCCGATGTTTCCGCCATCGGTTGGGGTGTTACACCTGCGTTGCGAAACAGTACGTGAGTATACGGTAATGTAACCATTTTTTTTTGCCCTTTGATAAACCCACTCTGTCAGGTCTTTAAGAGACCCGAATACCTGCAAAATTTATATACAAGTTCAAATAACAACTAATATATACGAGTTCAAATCTCACAAACCCTACGAGTTCAAATAACAACTAATATATACGAGTTCAAATCTCACAAACCCTACGAGTTCAAATAACAACTAATATATACGAGTTCAAATCTCACAAACCCTACGAGTTCAAATAACAACTAATATATACAAGTTCAAATCTCACAAACCCTAAAACAAATTTAGGTACGGGACTAAATATACGAGTCTAAATATGTACACTACTAAATATACACGGGTCTAAATTATAACAAGTGCAAATACATAAACACACCTGATTTGTTTCGTACGAAACATCCGGGACAGGTTCCTCGCCACCGTTATCACCTCCCTCGTGCGAATGATAAGTCCCGTATTCGTACTCTGGATGACTTGGCGGCGGCACGTAAAATGACTGCGATTCTTCTACGTACTCTTGGTTCAAATCGGGCAGCAGATTCAAATCGGGTAGTGCCTTTCCGTCACCACAGTGAACAACGGATCTAACCTCCTCCTCACCACGTTCCACCACGGCTCCGAAAAGGCTTTCCGAGACGTGAGATATGCTAAACGAATGTGTAACACCCCAACCGATGGCGGAATCATCGAGGCGTCACGTAGTGACTATTGTTCAAAAGCACATGGTACTAAAATGTAAATATATTATTGAATAATTTAAATTGTCTTACATAGATGGAATGGAAAAGAAAAGAAAAAATACAAAAGTGTGAACGACACATGAAATTTGAAATAACTTATTAAAAGCAAGCACTAAAATCCAATGCTATAGTACTAAGATCAAACTGCACCTGAAACATGTACAAAATAAGTTTTGTCAACATATGAAATGTTGGTGAGCATTCCTAGTTTTAATACATATAGTAAGTTGGAAAATGGTATACAATTCAAGTGCAAGCTACACTGCGTTTATGTAAACTATGGATCATACAAATGAGCGAAATCAATCCTGTGACTGTATAATGTACTAGAATGAACGGCGGTGTACTTATCCAATAAATGGATAATAACTTAACAATGACCACAGATTCTCCGATGAAAAAGGGGGAGAATCAACCTAGGCGGGTTGTCAATCCAATAGCGCTATCCAATGTTAAGGTCGGCTTGTACAATGTTAATGATTTCACTAAGTACAAATGTATTCTACATGTACTGTCTAAGCATAAAGCACGTTTGTAAGCAAATGCACATAGTACTAGAATTGTATTGTAAAAATGTGAACTTGTATTTGTAATTTGTATAAGTGTACATGTAACAACCCAAAAATGAATAAAAGCAAAAAGGGGATAGGAAATACTCACTTTCGCCAAATAACTAAATGACTAAGCGAGCGTGAAAATGCGAGCAATCCAAAGACTCAACAACGAAACTAGTCCAATTTAGAAGAAAAGAAACCGAATAAGAAAAATATCCAGCTTCCAATTCGCCGATTATGAGAGCTTATAATCAAAGCTTCAAATGTAGAAGTAATATGCTATAGAAGAAAGGTATGAGGGAGAGTTTAATCGAATTGAAACAATCGATTTAGAGGTGCAAAGTGTAATGGGTCATAGGTGGGTTTTTATACTAGTTTTGGATTCAATTAGCCATTAAAATTGGTCAACACCATAAAGTAAGGTTTTATGATGAATTGAATATTTGACTAGGACTTTGACTCTTTGACTGTCTCCGCGGACCGCAAGAGCTAAAAAAATATATTTTTTTCTAATTTAATCAATTTTAAGTTCTGGACTTGTTTACTTCGGTTTGTAAGTTGTTTTGGGACCGAAAATTAAGAGTTTTGAGTATCAAGGTCTGAAACATACGTGCTCGGGTGTAGATGTGAGTATAAAACGTGCATACTTTACTTAAAAAAATTATAAGTTTTATTAAATTGTGAATTTTGGTCCTATTAAAATACGAGGGTTAAAAAATGAAAATTTTGAAATAGTTGAGGAACCAATTATGTACATTTATGAAAAGTGAAGGGTGCAGGTTGTCACAGAATGCTCCCATTCATCCGAAACATTACCGTAGTAGCCCGAAGACATCGCGGTAGCGTGGAATCGATCGGATTTCTTGTGCACCCGTTTTTTTTTTTTTTAAATGTGTCGTATACTGAAGAAAGAAGACAAGGAAGAATAATATATCTGGACCTCTACGGGCCGTAGAGGCTTCTACGGCCCGTAGAAGGTTTAATGCTCCCGACAACCAGCTTCTCTACGGGCCGTAGAGGCCTCTACGGACCGTAGAAGAAGTGCTTTTTCAGACTGACACACTGCAAGTCAGTCTGTTCATTGAATGACCCCGTACCTCGTATTCCCTACGGGCCGTAGAGCCCTCTACGGGCCGTCTAGGGTTTAAATGCACTCGACCTAACCACCTCTACGGCCCGTAGAGTCCTCTACGGGTCGTAGAGGGTGTCCTCATTTATTACACTGACACCCTCTAAGACCCGTAGAGGCCTCTACGAGCCGTAGAGGGCTGTGCAAACCTACTTTTTTTTATTGTGTAAATAACATGGCTCTAGTTTAATTATGAAACCCTAGACGATTAGTTTTATATACTTTGAATGAATAAAAAAGTTAAGGCATGCATGTGAATATATATATGAAGCTTAAATTGAAGTAAAATTTTAATCAAACTTAGAATCTGAAGAAAGTGGTGGTTTATTTATTTTTATTTTTTTTAATTTAATGGTAAACACAAGTTGCTGCTTAATAATATGCAGAAAGATCGAGCATTAAATAAGGATGGGGTTGGGTTTAAGTTTCAAGAAATACATATATGCATGTGGCCGGCCTCCAACAGCTGCAGTCATTTATTAACTCTAATTCACCTCCATTAATTTAATCTCTTCTGTTAATTAAGCACCCCTGTACAGGTGTCGGTAGATCATTCAACTATACTATAACTTACATATTAGACCACTAGCTTATACCATGAGAATGTCCCGAGATACACTGGCGCAGCTTTGTTGGGGCGGGCGGGGGCGGCCGACCTCCCCGAATTTTCGCGCAGAAATTCCGATCATATAGTATTCGTATAGAAAATTTTGGAAATATAGGGTTTCGACCCCCCGAAACTAGTAACTTCTGACCCTTTGGCGACTTCCGACCCTCCGAACCTTCGGGTCAAGCTTCGCCACTACCGGGATAGACATATTCTAATTCAAATATTAAGAGTTAGGATGACAAATGTATGCATTTTTATTTCCATCTTAATAAATCTAACAAAAACTTTAAAACTCACATTCTTCCATAGCTGTCAATACTTTTCTACACTTACTATTAACCCTCAACAACCAACACACTATAAAAACTTCTAATTCAAACCATTATGAACCAAAATTGAACCTATCAGTTACTAATAGTCATTTACTTATAGTTATTTAACATCAATACAATTGAATTCAACCTTATAGCTAGCAAATATCTATTCAAAGTTTTAAAGTACATAAGCATAATCACATCTCTTTAATCCCTCACATTCAATCACTGCATGTCCATAGTATTCTGATGAGTAATAACTCATATTCTCTAACCTAAAACCTAATCACTAATCAGCTAAACAATCACTTAACACTACTAGAAAATAGGCCTTCCTTGACACTTTTTTTATGACATGCCACATTTTATGACATGCAAAAGTGAATGTCATAAAAAAAATGTCATCTTTGGAAAAAGGGGATAATTTCTTGACGTTTTTTTACGCGTGTCAATAATTTACTGTCATAAAATAAAAAAAAATGACAGTTTTGAAATCGCGTGTCATGATTTTTGTCACCTAAAATCTCAAAAGTTTTCAATCCCCGCGCGTTTTTTCATAAACCTTCCCCTTCTCTCTCTCAAATCAAAAGTTTTCCCTTAAACTCAAAAGATTTCATCCCTCAACTCCTGCTCGTTCATCCCTCTCTCTCTCTCTCAAATCTCAAAAGATTTCACCCTTCAATCTCCTGCTCGTTCATCCTACTTATTTTTATTTACTACTCAAAATGACCCGATTGACATATTGTTTGCTGCCTCATCATAGCAGCCACGCAAAACAACTAATTTCAATCACTTACACTTTATTTAAACCACAAACCAGACAAAAACCAAATAAATCTAAAATTCATAGACGTAAAGTTAATAAAAATTAAAAGTTATATAGACATGAGTCACTAATCAACACTGGGTAGAACCATAAGATGTAATCGGAAAGCAATACAAAGAACAAGACTACATTGCTTTGCATTGGGTATCCAATGTTGCATATGATATCCAGTCATAAAAAAATGGTTACCTAATCACAACAATGTTGGTTTATACTACTCTTTGCATGGCTTCAAGGACTTGAGCACGTATGAGCCCTGTCATCATTTTTTCTGCAACGCCAATCATAACACTGGTAAAAAAAAAAAAAAAAAAAACTAGCTATTTCAAAAGCTTTTGAGAATTAAGATTGCTTATCCAAAAAAGTTGATTAGACACACTAGAGTGAGTTTACCTTCATCATTTTCATCTAATGAATGGTTTTCTTGCAGGTAAGCGTGTCTTGGCTGACCAAATAGTAGAACAGTAGGTTTGCCATTGTTTTTACTTTCATGGTATAGCTGCTACAACTACCAATGGTCAGATCAATATTGCCTTGAATCAAATCATCAGGTGGATGAGACGAATCCAAGCGTGTAAGGAATAAGTACATTCAACTTTTTGTGTTAGGTTAAGATCCACTAATGATGGGGTTTCAAATTGATCATGCCTGGAACCTAGTATGCTTGCAGTAAAATGACCGCTAGGTATGTTTGACACTAATTCAACCAGCCATGGGCTTCCATACTTTACCTTTCCCAAAAGATCTAACCTATCATCCCAATTTACCTACATTATATTATAATATTAGATTCTTGAGAAATGAATTCAGAGAAACAGAAGTCAAAGCTAAAGATTGAGAGTCAATATCTGATTTTGGGATGGGTTGCATTGATACGTATGTTAAACAGAACCTTAACAACCCATATGTAACATAGAAACAAATCTAGATAATTACGTAAACTACTATAATGGACAAAGTCATGGAACATGCTTCAAATGGTGATCACCAATGCATGTTGGGCATATATTGTATTCTCAAATACCAAATGGATGTTAATCTATTTGTATGTCTAACGCTCCTTGCCACTACTAGAAAAATACCCCTTCCTTGACGCGCCGCGTTTATGACACTCCTTTATGACATGCTTTTTTGACACGCATTTATGACACACTCTTTAATGACAAACATTCTTGACACTCATTTACGAATTTTTTTTACAACATTTATGACATACATGAATTTATGACACACCTTTATGACAGTCATTTTGCGTGTCATGTTTTTTTACCTAAATTTTTTTTCCTGTAAAACGAATAATATCCTACAAATTATTTTTTATTTATAATTACAAAAACAATAAATTTAATAATAAAGCTGCATATATTATACCACCAAAAAACCCATTACAATTATGTCGAATTCTACCACAAAGGGTTACAAAACCATTGTATCAATACATTACATTAGTCGATGAGTAAGCCTAAACATACGGATCATAACTTGAAAATGAAGGTCGAGGCATAACCCGACCATTCTTCACGAACATAATCAATATCCACATCCGAGTAAACCTCTACTCCTCCCCCAACCTGAGACACAATTAAATTAATAAGATGAAAGGTTGAGGTGAAGCAAAACATAAATTGACCTGAAATTGAACATTGTCGACAAAGTAAATAATTAGCCCACTGATCTGAACAATAGGACAGCAAAGAAAATAAATAGAAGATACCACAACACGCCTTGAATGGTTGGAATCTTCAAGAATAGACATCGCCGCCTTTTTAGCATCCTTAAGAAAGGACTTGAGTAAACCAACAGGTGGAAACCTGTGTACAAGACCAACTTCATGAATCGTTTAGTTTAACGCCTAAACTAATATAGTTTAGGCGTTTCAAAAAAACGCCTAAACTATATTAGTTTAGGCGATTCAAAAGAATCGCCAAAACTAATATAGTTTTGGCGATTCCAAAGAAACGCCCAAACTAACATAGTTGAGGCGTTTCAAAAGAATCGCCCAAACTATATTAGTTTAGGCGTTTCAAAAGAAACGCCTAAACTAATATAGTTTAGGCGTTTTTTTTTTGAAACGCCTAAACTATTTTAGTTTAGGCGATTCAAAAGAATCGCCAAAACTATATAGTTTAGGCGATTCCAAAGAAACGCCAAAACTAATATAGTTTTGGCGATTCCAAAGAAACGCCCAAACTAACATAGTTGAGGCGTTTCAAAAGAATCACCTAAACTATATTAGTTTTAAAAACATTCTCATCGGAGCACCACACGCTTTTTAAAACCAAGCTATGTTAAATTAGGGATCAAAACACATCGGAGCACCACACGCTTTTTAAAAACCAGTTTCATAATAAACTATTACTTTTTCATATATGCATTTAAAAACATTCTCAGAACAATTCCATAGATGCAAAGAAGTACATCACTCATTTAGGCATTTAACAAGGTGTGATGACTTATTAGCCTCCAAAATTGGCTGATGTTGAATCGCTAAGAGGAACACAACTAGATAATCAAAAACTAATGCAAGTTAAAGCAATGATAAAATACATACTTGAACTTCCCCTATTCCTTCTGGAAGAATCTTTCCCATCTCAAGTGACAAAAGCCGGCCAAGGTACTCAAGCTTGGTTCTCAATGCATCACCAATCTGTCTAACAATCTCACCTCGCTTTGGTGCAGGAAGCTAAGAAAAAACACATAAAAATAACAATTACATACCTTTATAAAGAGATTATAGATAGTTCCATTGTACACACTTTGAAACAACAATAGTATGCTAATTGCTCAATTTAGTCATCGTTACAATCATAACTTAGAAAACAGGACAATGTCAAACAAAGACATCAACAAGAAAGAAACCGTACTCAAGAAAAAATTTCACTTACCTGCATCCAAATCTTCGAGGCTTCAAAACAAGCCTTCATACCCTCCTCATAATCTTGATGTGAAGCTTCTATGCTTTCACACTCATATAACTCATCACCCGTGTACTGCACTTTTAGTAGCAGCCTGAACCCATGGTACATGAACGATATATACTTTAACCGTCGTATGAATTCTGGTATATTCTGTAACAAAACAAAAACGAATATCAGCTTACAAGATACAAGTAATTTCTATTTATATGAATTTTGACCCATTTACTTGTGAGCACGTCGATTTGGATTGGTTATATCATAAGTAGCAGTCAAGGCCTAAGGTCGCGCATTGCGCGATTACAAATAGAGTTTGATTTGTGCGCGCTTAATGTATATTCTTAGTAACACTACCTGCACAAAGCCGGAAATAAGAATCAAGTGCTCCCCATCATCTTGATTTGTAATCTGGAAGTTAAGAACCATAGCAATTTGTAAACCATAGCATGGAATAAAGTCAACAGGTAATAAAAGTGCACAAATATATTCCCGCAAATAATATGTTAAGTCAAGAATGGCAAAATTATATATATAATTTAGAGTCAACAAAAAACAAATAAAATCATGAATAAGTGTGTCAACATCTAAAGCACAATTCTTTTATGATAAATTTCCCTAATCTAAATGACCCATATGTTATGCATTACACATTGGTCAACAGTAGTCCTTTAAGATCATGTCCGGGAATTTTAAGAAGTTAAAATTTATCAGTACTATCTAATGAAACAGGCCAGGATTGTAAAAATGATACAAAAGGTTTGAACATGTATTAACAGACAAAAACAAAGGGCTGAACCTATAACCATAGGAATATTTCAACACGTAAACAATTCAATAGAAGTCTTAAAGAAAACCAATAAATAAATGAATATCTCTAAACCTGGTAATAGGCGTGGCCAGCCAAATTCTATGGCGTGAACTTCCGTTTCATTCGACCAGTCTCTCCAAAAGATGGTAGAAAAGTTTGTTTGAAAAAGCACTTAGTAATTCCATATCCATTTGATCAATTTTCCACTTAGCAAACAACCTTTTAAATTTAGGTTCTAACCCAATTTTCGCTGGCAAGGATCGCCTCTGCCCGTTGTTGCCATTGGTTGACAGTCGTCATAAAAAAACACACACACACAGTGGGTGAACCCATTTTGACCACAATCCAACTGGAAATTTTTAAAACTACCCGTCTTAACCCAAACCCAACTTGAAGGAAGATCACGATGTGAACACTCTACAAGATAGCTGATAGATAAAGATATGTCCAACCATATTGACTGTATGTAATAACCATAGACACATGAATGCATATATGTAGTCCTTACCATCAGTTTCTGGATATCATCAGTTTCTCCAACAAAATCATCAATACTGCATATTTAGAAACATATATTATGCAAATAAACTGTAAAAAACATATATTATGCAAATAATGCAGAAACCTATATAAGTAAAATTAACATGTAAATAATAATAATAATAATATACTTGATCTCAAGGTGAAGAGGATCAGAAGAGCCAGAAACCAAAGCATCAATAAACAACTGTTTATTCATAACAAGACACTTCACAAGCACTTTCTTTGAACCATCGTTAGGGCTTGAGCAATTATCTTCAATCTCATTCCACACCTTAATTCCCGCCTCATCTAACCACATATAAACAAAACCCTAATTTAAAAATAATAATAATAATAATAATAAATAAATAAACCTAAATATTGAAATAAATACAGGGAAAAGGAGCAGAGAGAGCGTGTGAAAGCAGGGGACTGGTGGCGTTAAGATTGAAGCCTGAAGCGAGGAAGATTGAGTGTATAGCGATTGCCCTTGCAGATCTTTCAATTGAGGGGTTTCAGAATGAGGGTTTCTGATAATCGAGAGGTTTCGATTGACGATTCAGAATGAGCTAAGGTTTCCATTGAGGGGTTTCAGTATGTATGTATGTGTTTGTAGAATGAGGGTCTCTATTGTTTCTAAGAAAATTGGATACAGTACATGATAGATGAAAGGGTGGGACTTAAATGTGTGGGAGGGAAATTAGAAATGTGTGAAATCTTGACGCTAAACATGACACACAATTGTTATACTATCATGGTTTTTGAATTCTTGACATCAGATTGTTGACACGCAAAAAAGTGTGTCATTATTTAACCAATTTTTATAAACCATGACACTTTTTTTAATGACACACGCTTTGAGTGTCATAAATAGGTGCGTGTCATTAAATGTGTGTCAAGATAGGTTATTTTTCTAGTAGTGTGCTCATAATGGTCAATCTGTTATCGCAAACACTGAAATCATATGCATGCTTCTTCTTTTAATATTTGCAATGTAATTTTCATAATGATAATGGTTATTATTGTGTTAATTTTTATGATAGGCACACCTCAACACATGTTACACAGGCTAACTGGTTTCGTGTTAGCAATTGAGATATTACATTTCATAAACCTAACACTATTCACATCTTATATAATGGTCCTAAAGACATAACGAACATCCCGCTACAACGCGCGAGTTAGCGTTAACTTGTTACTTTAGTAAAAACAAACTACTATCATACCAAGTTTTATCTTCACCCAAGCAATACAAAAACGTTTAGCTAAGAGTGGTCATACAAAAAAAAACTCACAAGCCATGATCATGGAGAAAATCATACTGAACAAGTATAAAGAATGAAACAACTTCTTATTTAGGTGAAAAGGGCTCTCTCTCTCTCTCTCTCTCTCTCTCTCTCTCTCCCCCCCCCCCCCTCTCTCTCTCCCTCTCATTACGATTATAATGTGTTTTGGACTGATCCCAAGCTTCAAGAGGTGGTTTTGGGGACTGAAGAGCCCCTAGGTGGGTTTTAGGGTAGAACGAATTGAAATAGGATGGATCAAAATGGTAAGAAGTGGTTGTTATTTATTGTGGTTTGTCCGACAGCTTAGCACAATTGTTTCAGGCATGAGGACAAATGTGCTTGGGCCAGTTGTCCGACATTCTTGCAGACCTCACACACACGTGCAAAGAGTATGTCCAAGGAGGTTAAGCATACAGCCATGCTTATAGTAGTGTACGGATTACGGATGTGCTTAGCTAGGTGTCCCAAGAAAGTCTCCCAATCTTGCAGTCTTACCTGTTTTTGAAACTTCTTCATTTGTCTTTACCATGCATAGTCAGTGGCGGATTAAGAATTTTTTTCACTGGGTTCCTTTTCTTCGATGTTCTAAGTTCATATGACCAAACATAAAAAATCTAGGTCGGTACATGGGTTCAGGTCAGTTTGGCGGTTCGGGTCGTTTTAGGGGTTCGGGTCAGTTTGGCGGAATGCAAATTATTTTCATGATACTTAACCTAAATTATTCAAATCTAATATCAAGTCTAGTTAAACAAGATAATACAACACTAAAGAGACTTAATGCTTTAAGCCTCCATAATTGTAAAAGTTGTGTTTTGAAATTGACAGATTGGATAAAATTAGTAAGACTTACAGAAATTATTAGCATCAGTATATCTAGAATTGTAATTCTCATGCAGTTCTACTGAGATAAAAGTACTCCCTGTTTAAATGATAAAGCTAAAATTAAAAATACAATCATACAAGTGAAACTTGAACAACAATAGCAACAAGGTTACAAGAAATGGCATTGTAAGAATTATTCAACCGTAGCAATGCACAATACTATCTAATTGTCAACTAATATTATTTGCAAATGGTATGTCAGTCTCAGTCATATACATAATTGCTAACTCATCAACAATCATCTGTTTAATCCAACTAATTTCAAATAAAAACATTTTAAATGCAATTCGATACAATTGATTTTCCATCCATTTCAATTTATGCAAGAATCTAAAAAAGAACAATTAAATAAAGACATGAACACTGTCTATATAATAAATTATTTACCTTTTGTTTACAAGTTTTTAATTAGCAGTAAAGAAACTAAAGCATTACCAACTCTAAGAAAAAAAAACTTGTAAATAATCATCGAAGATAAACCAATTTGCCACAATGAGGAAATAAACCTAGAAAACAAAGCCACAAACCTTTATCTCCTGTCTCTCTGTTTCAGACGGTGATGACGAAAACGATTCCCCTTTTTCATATGCAAACCAATATTACATATCATCAAAGACATGGTTTTGGAAGGATCTCGATCTAGGGAGGATGGTTTGGAGAGGAGGTCACAAGGAGATGAGTTGGGATTGGAGGCTGCTGCAGTGTTGGTTTGGAGGAGATGAGTGTTTGGAAAGGAGGGCTGCAGTGTTATGTTTGGTTAGGGTTAGGTTTTGAATATAAAAAAAATAGACACGAAAAAAAACAAACGCGAGAAGTATCGAACCGAGGATGTGTTCTGTATTAAGAAGGATTGGAACCACTAGAGCACTCTCAGTCTTTATTAATGGGTTCCTTTCATTTTTTTTATATACAATAACACTATATATTTTACAAACCGACTGGGTTCCCGAGAACCCGTCGAAAAAAGCCTAAATACGCCCCTGTGCATAGTCGTGCTCAATGATGAGCACTGGCGTGCTGGCTCCGATGTTGACTTTTTAGGCATAAATTGTTGCAAGGCATGTGTGGCATTTGGAACTTTGGGTTTTTACTTTGTTTTTCTAGTCTTTCCTTGATTATTGTTACTTAAGACAACCAAAACCTGCAAATATCAAATAGAAAGATTTTTAATTAATGTTTTAAATGATAATGCCCTAAGAATTGCATTCATTGGTGATAAATTTAGTGATATATATATATATATATATATATAATGGTTAAACATTAATAGTTTAACTCTTATTACATTAATTGTCATTTATCTAATTAAATACTCATTAACATTTTATCGTACACATTATCAAAATTTGTCCTACACATATAAAAATTCATCCTACATACAACGAAATCGTCATATATTTATCCTACACATATCGAGATTATCATACGTTTATCCTACACATATCGAAATTATCCTTCACTCCAAATAAGAGTTGCTTTGGAAGAATATATTTTAAAAATGAATTAAAAGATTTATTTATTTAACTAGTTTAGAGGGGGTTACAAAAAACTAATAATCAATTTAACATTCAATACAACTATTAAATGAAAGCTTCCTATTGGTTAGAATTTGTTCTTTTTCTTCTTACAAAATGTTTTCTTCTCATTTAAACCCTTCACTATATATATATATATATATATATATATATATATATATATATATATATATATAATGGCACGTCACTAGTTAAGTGTCCCCTGCACACCAGCGCACCATTCAATTTTCTTGGGTCCCTCCCGTCAAGGTATTTTTCACCGGCGTCTCCCATCCCCCCTTTTTATGAATGGAGTGTTTGATTGGTTGTTTTTTTACCTCTTGCCTTTCACTACCTCTTCCTTTTCTTGCTTTGGGTGGCAACCCCCCCCCCCCCAAAAAAAATCTACGTAACAAGCTTTTGCCCTTTCTCACCACCCCTTATAGTTTAATAAAAGGATAAATTATTATCAACCTCTCGTTTTCACCAAATCTTATGCTAAAGTATGACATGTATCTACCTCATACTATCTACAGATCTTATGCTAAAACAAGTTACCTTTATCGCCAACTCTCTCACACCCAATCTAATGTTAAAACATGTTACCTTTCAAGTTTCAACTTTGAACAAAGTCATCACGTATAAAGTAAAAAGTCAAAAGAAAGTAATTGTCAACAAAATCTTACATATTATCAAAACAAAAGATAGTAATTCTCAACCAAATCTTATTGATCTACATTTTATGTATACTTAATAGTAATTATACTATAATAATAGACCTTCTACTTTGAACAGTAACCCATGACAGATTTGTGATTTCCTTTGTGTTTGAGGGTTTTCTGATTTGATTCCCTTTCCCATTAGAAGCTCTGTGCTTCTCTTTCTCATTTGATTCCATTATCACCGCCATTTATAGATGATGTTAGATTCGTTACCACCACTAAACCCACTGCCATACCACCGCCCATTCGTATGCTTGTTTGATACCGGAGGATTCCCGTCGCCGCCACGATTCCGCCGCCATCCACACCACCATCTAACAAAGACGCCATCCACACCACCGTCTGAACAAGATTCCGATTAAGATGCATGTCCCTTTTTCGATTAGATCTATAAAATCCAAGGTCAGATTTCGTGGTTTGGGGCATCTGATGATGGTGTTGCTGATGAAGCTTTCGCCTCGAACTCTTAGGGCTGCTGGGCGGAGGTGGTTGACGGAGACGGTGGTGGAGGCTTGGGTTTCAGTGTTGGTTTGTAGATGGCTGTGATGTGTGTCTTGGTTGTGATGAGTTGAAAGTATTTCTGAAAACTGATGACCATGGCGTGGCAAGGACGATGCATGGCGGGTTTTAGCCTGCAACCCGCCTTGCAGCCATGTTTTTGAGAAACTCTGAACCATGGAAAGCTCACTTTCTTTTGGATTGTTCTTACGTTTGATAGATGCAGATTTTTATTATGTTTGTTTCAGGTTACATGTTTATTTTAGGTCGCTTGATTTGTGTTTTTCTTTGTTAATTATGTTGCGCTTTCATTTTAAGTTTGATATAGCATTTATGCACATCATGTGTTTCTTTTAATGTAAACGTCATTTGTTGATCGAGTCAATGCATGTATTGAGTTTGCGAGCCACAAGTGTATGCAGGTGTTGTCTTAGTAGTGATTTCAGTGTCTCAGCTGATTACATGGGATTTTGGTTTGTATCAGTATCTATAGTATGTATGTAGTAGGTTTGTATCAGTTTATGATTTTTTTTTTTGGATCTTTTTGCGTAATGGTATGTTGATTCTATGTTCAAGTGCTATACATATGCTTTTGGTATTGATTTGAATAGTGATTTCTTCTGCCTTTTTATATTGATACGTATGTGTTTATTTGAAGTTTGTGTTTGTATTCAAGGTTTTAGCATTTGGAATATGTTGAGGTTAAGCCAGAAAGTCAGGCTAGAAATTTCTGAAAGCGCAAGGTACAGTTAATGTACAATCAAACAACAACGAGATGGAATTTGAGGATGTCACTGTCTTCGAATGGGTGTGAAGATTACAACAAATGTGGGAATTTTGGGATTTGTCGAAGCGGTAGTTCGCTGTCTTTGTGTAGTTGTATGAGAGGGTTTGATCCAAATCCTAGGTTTCTAGAGCAGCGGAATAGTGGAAACTGGTCTGGTGGTTGGAACCGGATTAGAATGCAGTGCTAATGGTAGTACGAGTGATGGATTTGTAAGGCGAATGAGTGTTAAACTGCCAGATTTTGCTGACCGGATCAATGTAGGAAACAATGAGGCGTGGGAATTGTAGGTTAAGTAACTTAAGTTATGTATCATACCTGTTGTTTAGGTTTATTTCACATTTTTATTTCAAGAAATTAAATAAAACATGAAATTTTAGGTTAAAAACTGTTAAGACCGACAAAATTGGCCAAACTGAAGTAAGTCTGGCGGTTTAAAATCCGAACAGTTTGGCAGTTTAACGGTCCAGTCCGGTTTGAAGCCTTGGAATTGGCGGTGTAAACCGAGCCGCTTTGGAAAGGAGGTCTGCGTTGCTTATCTTATAGATTGATTGTTAATGATGAAATTAATATGTTGAATTATTTAAAAAAAGACTATTGGTTCAAATGGTTTTATTATCTTTTCATTGTTTTCTTTCTGAATCATTTGTGTTTTAAACTAGGGAGAAGAGCTCCAAAACATGTTGGCAAATATGCGCCGCTACATGTGGTGGAGGCGTCTCTTATGAGTTGGATGAAGGACAAGGATAGAGAGGCGGACAAATTGAAACAGTGCAACGCAGAGTTAGACACTTAAAAGGCACATCTTAGCACGAACTCACATAGGGCATAGGAATCGGAAGCGGTGGCGTTGCTGTCGCCGCTATCAACCGATGTTTACGAGGTTCTCCTTTAACTATCAGCCGTTTATTTAACCTTTACTTATATATATATATATATATTTGACATTTTTGGAAAATGTAGTTTTGTTATGTCTTAATCTTATAATCATGAACCTCAATTATCATTTTAAAATTTATAGTAGATAAGTAGAAGCGTAATATTCAATTGCACGATTCAGTTATACTACGGAGAGAAGAAACACGGGTCCTCTTTAAAAGTCCATATTTCTGACTGCTAAATGTCTTCTTCACTGTGCAACTGTCATAACTGTTTTGTTACAGTCACCATTTTGTTGGTCACATTGTCATTTTATTTTCATCATATTAGTTAAGGACTCAAGGTGCAGTCAAGGCGCACATCCACTCCAGTCCATTTTTTAGAGGTTTTATATATGTTTTCTGCTGGTTTAGACTGGCTTAGACAGTTTTAGACATGTTTAAACTGATTCAGACCGTTTGAAACTAATATTGGCCCGCTCAACAAGGTGCTTTTCCCGGTTCAGTGTACCTTGCTGCACTCAAAGCAATTTTACTGCGTCTTGCCTTGCCTAGGTGTGCGCCTTTGGCGCCTTTAACTGCAAACTAAACTTGACCTTGGTTTTAAAAAAACAAAAGGCACATAAAAGCAACGAGGTCTAAAATCGAGGCGCTCAGCGCAAAAGCGGTGGGCTTTTCTTACCCTTTTCTTACCCGAGGCGCAAGATGATTATAAAATATTTTTTATATATCCCATAATTTATTAGGCTTCTTTACCCAAAATATAGCTATAAATAAGGTGTTTATATCATTTTACCTACATGTACAAGCCCGCGCGCCTCATGCCTGAAAAATTCAAACATAAATAAATAAAAACACTGCGCCTTTTATATGCTTCCTGGACAGTGTGTCTTATAGTTAGTCTGCATGGGCGCAGCTACAAAAGGTGCTGGACAGTGAGTCTTATAGTGCCTCACGCCTATGTGCGCTTTTTAAAACCAAGAACTAGACCCACAAAATTAAAATTACTATAAGACTGAAATGATTCTACAAAACCTGATTGTGTTGATCATTGTCATGCATAATGTCATAGAAGCTTACAAATTTTACTGTATAATAGGTAGCTCCCAAGCAGAAAATACGGATCAAGCTTAGGTCATACTGAGTATCTCTGATTGAAGATTCCTGCAAACAAATCATGGATGCCGCAAGAACCACAAATGCTAGGACAATGGGCCCGGTTCTGCTGCCTGCCAAAAAGAGGATATATTGTGTGCTGAAGTCCCATCACGTGCACAAAGACGCGAGTTTTCACTTTGAAATCAGAACGCATCAAAGCCTCATAGACAAAACAGATCACAAATACATACTAATTTATATCCCTTTTACTTCAGAATGTTCAAGGTTCGGTATGATTATTATTACAGAACTGTGAGAGGCGAAAGAACGTTGTTCTGGCACAGGTAAGAGGAGACACGATAAGTGAGCTGACGACCCGTTAGCGAGTTGACAACATTGCTTCAGTCATACACGGATTTGGCAGGACACGTAAAACAGCTTCTGAAAGGTAAGTCGACTCACCAACACCCGACCTTTCAAGAATCTTTCGTCGAAACTCAAGGGTAGGATTTTGATTAAAACAACTTCTTGTAAACATGTCATATTAGTCATTTTAACTTATGAACTCAGATTACATTATCTTTGGAAATTTGTTGGTTTTTATCTTAGACTTTTTTTAGGCAAGTAACTGTACATTAACAATCTGAATGAACCAAAATCTCATATCCTGTAGGTGTCCTAAGAATGTTATTGTAGTTTTTAAATATTCTTTAATAGCCATAACATTATCGATAAAACCGTTTTACGAATTAAACTCTTTGTATCTAGTATTTATGTGTGGGGTTTTAATCCATTGGGTGGCGACGGACGTTGTGACTACGCCTATTAAAAAAGGGGGTTGGGAGTGGCGAGATTAAAAGACACTATTGAAGCGTTATTGGCTAAGTGGGCTTGGCGGTATAGGGTGGACAAGGAGGATCAGTGGAGAAAGGTTATAGATATCATTCATGGTGGGACGCGTAAATGGAGCTACCAACTGGTTAAAAATAATATTGTAGCCTACTGGAAATCAATAGTGGGGCTTTTAAATCGAATTAGGGTAGACGGCATAAGTATTCATGACCTGTTTGTTGGGAGAGTGGGGGATGGTGCGGATATTCAGTTTTGGGTGGAGAACTGGAGTGGGGATGCGCCGTTTATGCTGACGTTTCCTCTTTTGTTTAGGCTGGAGAAAAGGAAGTGTTGCAAAATAAACGAACGTATGATTAAAGCAGACTATGGGCGTCATTATGCAGATCTCGGACTGCAATCTGCAGCGTCTAGGTTAAATTCTGCAGGTCTCGGGTGCAGTATGCAGGTTCTGGTGTGAAGGTTTCTTCGACTGGTTGCGCAGCCCCAGTTCAGCAGAGGAGGTGTAGGAATTTGATTATTTAAAGCGCGTTATTGGGTCAATGTCATAGGGTTGGGCTGAGCTCGGGTGCCAAGGAGTGAGCGATTTGTGTGCCTTTGACTGCTATGTTACAATTTCTGTGTTCCGGAATCCAGGAAAACAAAACGTACGAACACATTGGTATTATTATAGAAAGTTTGGTTATTATCTGTTGTTTTTTTCTTTAAAAACAAACTGTTATTTTTATAATTTGGATTATATGAATGAATTAATGAGAAATACCAATATGATTAACGCCACCGCTACGCGCGGCCGGGTAAAAAACCTAGTTATTATACAAATACTAAACTTTCTTTTGTAGTAATTATTATATAAATGCGTTGATATGGACATAAAATACATAACCTTAATTGCTTTTTATATGATGTAGGTTATTGAGAAAATGTGCTTCAATTAAGAGTGTATAACAAATAAATAAAAAAGAAAAAAAAAACATTACTAATCTTCCGATTTAGAAAATTAAGCTAATATAATGAATAATTTAATCTAGATTACCTTATTAAGGAGGAAGCATGTTCATGAAAGTAATTTCCTCTAGTTTTAAGATGGCATATGAAAAGCCTCTTTACAAATCTCTATATTTTTGTCATTTCCTACCCTTTTTGTCCCTCATGTATAACATATTATGCACATTGTATATGTGTGTAATACATACTTTATATGTCTCTCAAGATGTAACCTACATTCATAACACCAAATAAAACCGATTTCCTTACTCTTGAATAATCATTTATAGTCATTGCTTTCTTGTCTTCTACACTTGTTTTACTTTTCAAGAAACTCATCTTACTAATATCATTACTTGACATGTCTAGGTTACTCATGATGCAAACCATGACAAAGTTCATAGATTTCGCATACAGAAAGAAACACCATTTAACCAATTCAAGGTATTTTTTTTCATTGCTCGATTTGTTTTGCTGTCGATTTGTAATTTTTGTCCTTTTACATTGTTAATAATATACCTTTAGTTGTTGGAAACATACACTTACTTATATCCATCAAATATTTATGGTGTACAGGATGATGTTGCTAAAGAATTGGTGTGCCTATTCTATTTCAACACTTCTTGTATGGCCAAAGAGGCAGAACCACACACATCGTCCTAATCGACCTTCAACAGCTTTGTAGGAAACCCAATCGGAATTTTTTTCTTTAATTGCTAATATCTTTTATAAATGTTAATGTGTTTTATCTATAGAGTTGAGATCAATATCTATCATGTTGCTATTGGTTTTATTAACAAGTTGAACTCAAAACTGTTATTGGAACTGCAGGTTGGGTAATTGAGCGAAGTTTCCAATAAGAATCACAACACTAAACTGAAAATGTTCTTGGAGATCGAGATTGGATCGGTAATATCTTCCCGTCGTTTTAGTTCATTGTTGCTTTAATACAGTTTGTTTGGTTAAAACAGGCCGATTCAGGATTTGGTTGCCTTGCATGCAATTTGTTTTTGGTCCAAGTTTTACCTTTATATAGTGTCCAATATAGCATATTCGATTATTAGGAAGTTGTATACATTGTAAATAGAATTTGAGTGCCTTTCAAAGAGTTTGATAAATATTATGTCCAAAGATGTACACCATTGTAATTTTGTATTGTGTACAAATATTTAAGCATAATTTACAATACACTTAAAGCCAATTTAGAGGGATTAAAGTTGGACATTCATCAAACTTTTAAGACACTTTAAGGCCATCTTAGTCAATTCAATTCATACTAACCTTTCATCTTCCTTGGTGGTTCATTATAATGAATACAATATTAACTACACAAATGGTGATTAGTTCACATTCCAATCATCATTCACATAACATTGTTATAAAGAACAAATTCACTTAAACCAAAAATTTAATTCGGAAATTCGAAATCGTCTCTTCGAGTTCCATAACTCCATCTTCTTGAAACTATAAGTTCTTCCGTACCCATCACACCCAGATGTTTGTATCTTGCTGGTTCTTCTCTTCGGTTGACAATCTGTTGATGCTGCTAAGGTTGGATTTCTATTTTATTGTTTTTATAGTTATATGTTCTTGATTTTTCTTGTTGTGTTTCTTTGCTTTTATAATACAAATTCAGTGCTATTTTTCAGGTGAGTGGTCTAAAGAATTCGCCTGGACCGAGTAAGAGGAGTTCCGGTTGGAAGCAAGCTTTGTTGCTGTTGTAGAAAAAAAAATTCTAAATTTGTAGCAAACACATGAATTGATATGTTTTTTTTTTTTTCCTGTTAATTATTATTTTTTTTTGTTGGTTATTGATCTATGCTATGTCTGGTTAAGACTATAAAAATGTTTAAATTTTCAATCATGAGGATTGGTTCGCCATTTAGTTGTGTTGTATAACTACAACTAACAAATTTGATTAATGATTTATTAACATATTTCCTGTTTTGTTTTGATTGGTAACACCAATCTTTTAGTGTTAACGTAGACTAGAAATTGAGCTTTTAATTGGTTATTCATGCATGTTATGCTTTTTAAAATAACTATATCAAAGGTTACAATCATTTAGGTGTGCTGTATAATTAGAGTCTACAACTTTGATTAATGATTTTTGAACTCATTTCCTGTATTGATTAATAACATGAATCTTTAATTGAGCTTTTAATGGGTTATTCATCTATGTTATGGTTTTTAAAATAAGTATTGAAACATAGGGAAATTCATTCTCATTTAGAAGTGAAAATTTGATTAGAATCATGGTTAGTTTGCTACATGGTTCTAAGTGTTTTGCGCACATACCGGATCCTCGTCGCAACGACAGTCAGGGACGACCCTTAAAACGAAAGGGGTTGGACACAATATTGCGTATAAAAATTTAGGCCGATGACACGTAAACTTACACTATTGAGCAAAGAAAATGAGAGTGGGGCGGGGCACCCTCAATCGACCACTAACCTCCACTCTTAATTTCAAACTTATTTAAACATGGAATTCGATTCTGAATTGATTAAAAAACTTATAATTTGAATGGTGGACATAATGATTTAGAGTATTTATAGTTACCAACACATGTATATGCATTCCACATAGTTTTAGCATATTTTTAAGGCTCAGTTAGGGTAGATAAATCCTTATGGACACGATACACAACAAAATTGATAAAACTAAATATAGAATATCACATTTTATATTATCGCTCCCGCGGCAACACGCGGGCTTCCTACTAGTAGTTCTAAATGAGCTCTAAACAAGTAAGAACAAAATATTTTGGTAATTACTACTGCAATTATACTATGTATAATGTATTCATGTAATGTATTCCAAGTGAAGATGAATAGTATTAATTTGACGAACTTAATACATATATAGCATTTATTGCAGAGTGGAACATAATAGGCGTTGGTGGTGGAGTTGTTTGAAGCATGTTTTGTAACCTAGATGGCGTAGGTTTCGGGCCCGGGTATGACGTTTTTTTCCCTTTCTCATGGTAGTGGTACTATATATATGTTTTGGGGTAAGCGTGGGTTTGACCCCTAGGTGAGGTGGGTTTGGATATTTTTTTCCCTTTTGTTATAGATTTTATTCTTGACCACTTAAGCCCAAATCTAATAACATGTTGGACTTGGGTTTTTTTTTCGATCAATAATATTTTTTCTCCTCATATAGTTATTTATTTGCTTTTCATCATGAAGAATCAAACTAACTCTGACCAAATAATAGTAATACTAGTACTAGCATTTGTTTTTATGATTTTATATGATACCTAATGAATCGAACCATACTGACAAAATATTGGCCACAACGCGATATGAATCACACTTGTTAATATGAGAATGAGGTAACTAATTGATTTGCTTAAGCTGTTTGTTCAACGTAAGAAAGCATGAATTAAATTTTGAATTCGGGTTTTAAGTTAATTAAGTATTGTGGGCTTATGAATTAGCGGGCTGCTGTTGGGCTGGAAAAAAAAAACGATAAAAAAGGGAAAACAATTGCAAATACAAATAGATCACATGTCCACATTATTATGCGGCAGGTTAAAAAGAGTATTCGATCGCATACAACAGTTTTTTTTTTTTGTTTTTTTTTTTTTTTTTGAAAACTGAACTTTATTAACAACCAAGAGCTACTTCATTCCTAAGAAAGGAACAAAGCACTCGAAAACCAATGACATAATCTCAAAGTTACACCAATCTCTCCAATCTACTATTTTTAAACCTTAAGAACCCCCGTAGCCTTTGAATTTGCCACTATCTCAACCACATTGGTCTTTTTGTCTTAAAAAATACGCTTATTCCTTGTCTTCCATAATCTCCAACAAGCTATGATAACGACTCCTCGGAAAACCTCCTTTCGTCTAGGTGACATAGAGATCGACTTATACAATTCCAATAAATCCTTTACCGTGAAGAAAAAGATTTGAGGAATACCACACCATTGAGATATGGCATGCCAAACCCCCGCAGCCATAGCACAACCCGTAAAATATTATTCGCCGTTTCATCATGTTCTCCACAAAAAACACAATGTTCACTATCTAAGTTTATCTTCCTTTTCCTTAACTCCACCTTTGTAGGTAATCGCTCCATTTCCGCCCTCCAAGCAAAAATGTTACATTTAGCTGGAATGCACTTGCACCATTCGAAAGCTTAGAAACCTACCTGATGACGAGACAATTGTATTTTCCTTTTGACACCACCCACCGTGAACATCATTGCTTCCATGCCATACCCATGTATCATTCCGTTCACTGTATCGAACATTAGTCAACAAATGACTGCATGTCGCTAGCTCTTGCAGCTCTGCAGTGGAACTTGGTTGCCGAAACCAATCCCAAACCACAGTAACAGTATGGTCTTCCACCTTAACGACTTTGGCCACGACACATTGTTTGTCTTTCACCATGTTGAACAAAAGGGGAAAAGATTCTTTTAGTCTCCCATTTATAACCCACATATCCAACCAAAACCGGATCACCCGACCATTGCCAACAGTGCCACGAATCAAGCCATCAATATCTACATCCGTCCCCTTTAATTTGAGACTGTTCTGCACAATTTTTGACCAAGCCCCACTGAATCTTTTGTTTACCGAGTAAGCTTCCCAGATTCTTTGACCTTTGTGTATCCCATTCACAACTCTGTTCTAAAGCGCCTCATCTTCACTTCTATATCGCCACAACCATTTAGAAAGTAAAGCATCATTACATAGGCCGGGTTTGGACAATCCCAAACCTCTTTTTTTTTTCTTGGAAGCGTTACCCTCTCCCAAGACATCTTTCTTTTCTCATCAGTTCCGCCTCACAAAAAAAAACACTTAATCATAGACTCAAAAATTTGTATGATGCTAACCGGCGCATTAAATAAGAAAAAGTAATATGTAGGAAGGCTTTTCATTACCGATTTTATCAAGAAGACTCTTCCTCCCACCGATAATGCTGCCGCTTTCCACCTTGATAATCGATTGCGAAAGATTTCTATGATCGGCTCCGAACTAGCTACTTGATTGATGTTCGCTCCCACCCTTATACCCAAATAATTGAAAGGATATTCGCCCACCCTGCATCCCAAGAAAGACACCATACTTGATAATTCCCTACTATTTACCCCCAATCCCAACAAACTTGACTTGTTTAAGTTAATTCGTATTCTAGATTAAATATGGAAAATCCGCAAACTCTCGTCACATTCTTCACCTTATTCACATCCCATTCTTTAATCAACATTGCGTCGTCGGCATACAACAAGTGTGTTAAATTTGGACCATAATTAGGTAATTAAATACCATTAACTAACCCAATATCCTTCGCCTTATTCAACAAACAAGAAAATCTTCCATGACAATTATGAATAGAAAAGGCGATATCGGATCACCTTGCCGCAACCCTTTGAGACAGTCAAATTCAAAAGTAGGCGCTCCATTTACAAGCACCACCGATCTTGTCGATTTCAATATCCCCTTAATCCATTTACACCATAAAACCGGAAAACCTATTTGACCTATAACCAAGCCTAAAAACTCCCAACTCACATTGTCATAGGCTTTCTCAAAATCTAATTTCAACAAAAAACGCCTCTTTACCCGTTTTTTTCACCCATGACATCACCTCGTTAATAATCAAAGGATAGTAAAAAATATACCTTCCACTTGGAAATGCCGACTGTGATTCCGATATAATACTACCAATCACCAACCTTAACCTATTAGTAAGCATCTTGGAAATCACCTTGCTTATAACCCCAATTAAGTTTATAGGTCTATGCTCTCCCAAAGACATAGGATCTTTAACTTTTGGAATCAAAGTTATAAATGACGAGCCTACACCTCTTCTTAATTAACCACACTCATGAAAATGGTTTAGCACTTCCATGATATCATTTCCCAACACTGACCAAAACCGTTTTATAAACCGAAAATTAAACCCATCTGGTCCGGGAGCCCTATCATCACCACATCCAAAAACCGCATCTTTAATTTCTTTTTCCGTGAATGGTGCTATTAGAGAGTCTGCGTCTATATCCGAAAGCCTCTTAATTCCAAAACAATCCATATTCGGCCGATTTGTGAATTTTTCCACATGCTTGTTCTTGAAGAACATGAATACCTCTTTTTTCACCAAAGTCGGATTGGTCACCCACTCACCACATATCATCAACCGAAGAATAGCATTAGATACTCCTCTGTTATTAATAACGTCGTGGAAAAACTTCGTATTCTCATCCTCATCTTTAACCCACATATTTCTAGACTTTTGTCTTATATCTTTGACCCTATAACCTTCCAACTCCTTTAACCACTTCTTACTTTCTTACCATACCCACAATTGTTCTTCATTTAAGTCTTTATCTTCAAGTAAAGCTTCTAACTCTCCAATGTATTCCTTTAAAATTCTTTCTTCTTTGTTTTCTTCTTCCTTTTTCTGTTTTTTCCACTCCTTAATAATGGTTCCCAATTTCTTCATTTTCCCTGTAAAGTTCACATCAGGAACTCCCTCATTTTCGAAATCTTCATACATACATTTGACCAACTCATAAAAACCACACCTATCTAACCAAGAGTTATAAAACCGCCATGGTTCCGCACCATAGTTGACATCATTAGCTATTAATATAAGTGGGCAATGGTCCGAAGGGCCACACGACAGAGCCCTATAAACCGTGTCCGGCCACATCTTGGCAAAGTTACAACATACCATAACTCTATCTATTCTACTCAGTTTATTACCCGTAGAGAAAGTAAACCTTCTCCCCTTCAACGCAAACTCTTGCAATCCCGCATAAAAAATAAAACTGTTGAAATATGTGGCAGCCACCCCTCCAACCCTAACACCCTCTCTCTAAACCCGAATCTATATCTATTTCGGCCCTCCCCGGCATACACTTTGCCTCTCCCCTCGTTTGCATCGTCGGCCGACCACCACCATCTCCGGTGGTGGCGGCGTGAAGGTCTTTAGCCCGGAAACAGGCTGTGATGGTGTCTGGGATGATGGTGGTTCGTTAGGGATGATTCCCGGTGGTGTTGGGTCTCGATCTTATTGCCTCATTGGAGTGTATTTGGTCGTAGTTGTTCATGTCGGTAGATAAACTTTATTTTCCCCATTTCTTTGATATTTATGTGCTTTGCTGTGAATTTTATGACATTTATCTATTAGTATACACATAAATATATGACTGTAAGTTTGTTCAAGTTTGTTTAATCATTCTGCTTAATAAAAAGGGTTGAGTGTTCTCAAGAAATCTGTGCGTTCATGTTTTTATACCATTAAGCGGACTTCAATTTAAATGAATCTCTTCTTATTTTGTTTAATTACATCAAGCCTTTGGAACTTATAGATGCCAAAATGGTAACTTATCTTTCTTATGATACAGTAGCAAGATTGTATTTGCCCTCACTACTCACCAATCATTAACAATTCATGATATGTAGATAATCTTAATTCTTACAGCTCAGAAAATCAATCAATCAATCAATCATACTGTGACACCCGGCAAATTCAGGTTAACAACATTGTCTAAACTAAAGTCTACCTTAGCGAGTCACGCGTATATTATACTTAACTGGGTTGGTTAAGTCGTGTTATGGTTCGGGAACTATCAGTTAGTATAGAGGATCATTAGATGTTAGTCTAGAGGCTCATTAGATGTCGGTCCTTAACCAAGTGTACAAAGGGTGACAATTCGTAGGATCGTCAGAGCATAGGGAACATACAAGTCTCGAGTCCCGGGAATTGGTGAACGAGTGTGAATATGTTTGGTTGCAAGTATTATGTGTTTACAATCATTATGTGACTTGTCGGTATGTGAAAATGTGTTAACATATGTTAAAACGGGGTTTAACGCGCAAAATACACGGAACCAACCCCTATAGGCGATTGGGGGAGGCTAATCGCCTATAGGGTATGCGATTGGGCCTCATTGGGGGTGATTGGGTGCTAATTGCATGCCCTAGGGGGCGATTAGGCCCTAATTGCATGAAATGTCATGCGATTAGCCACCCTAATCGCGTGTAACTGCTGCATAATCGCATGGAACGTGCTGGACGACTAAAAACGACTATAAATACAATCCTTGACCTCCTAAACTTCATATTAGCAACCCTAGTCGTCCCACAACTCGCCCAAACACACACACAACCTCTGGAACACGATTTTGGATCAAAACACAAGATTTCAAGCCTATTACATCAATCTATCACAAATCTAAGGTGTGGTTTTCATTCATACAACCTTTATTAACGTTTTTATTGAATCCCTAATGGTCCAGACCTGTTTTAAAACAAATAAGTCTTCTGAAAATCATTAATAAGCATTGTAAATCGGATTCTAACTATCATGCATGTTATATGTGTGTTTATGATTAAAAGATAGGGTTTTTATGATTCAAGAAGGATGATTAACATGTTATTAAGGTAGTTACAGATTGATGATGATGACATGATGATGAAATCTGAGTTATTGTTAATTAGGGTTACGGTTTTGCATGCTAATGTGATGTTTCGTGTTATGTGCATTGTCTTTAAGATGCATGATTGCATTCAGGGCTGATAGATCGAGGTTAAACGAAGAATTTTGATGGAAATATGTTTGATATAGTTGTTTGGTTGATATTTGATGTTTACACACGTTCTGGGATTGATTTGGAGTGTTAAACGCGCGAAAAACCGGAACAGCAATGCTGTAGGCGATTAACAACCCTAATCGCCTATGCTATAGGCGATTAGGAGGCTAATCGCCTGATATGACACCCTAATCGCCTATAGTATAGGCAATTGGGGGCTAATTGCTAGTGAAATGCATGTCTTATGACCTAATTGCTAGTGAAATGCATGTCTTATGACCTAATTGCTAGTTAAATGCATGTCTTATGACCTAATTGCGTATAGACTCCTGAAATGCATGTCTTATGACCTAATTGCCTATAGTATAGGCAATTAGCATTCCTAAATGCCTGTTGACTTTCATAATTGCTAGTTGACTTTTCCTAATCGCCTGTACTGCTGCTGTAAGTATATTTTGACATTCCGAGACCCGATTTGACACCTAGGAACATGCTAGGAACCCCGTAACATATCAAATAACTTGGTAACATGTGTTCGGACTTATTTATGTGATACTTGAACTACGTGCTATAACTTGATGGACTTTAACGTATGTTAAGTGTGTATTGCATGATTGTATGTTTGAGAGTACAAGTATAACACGGGGAGTCTCGGGTCACCAATGGGATGTCGAGTCTTGTACTTTGGGTTAATTTAACAGTCACGGTGTTTTCAAACGAACTTGGTTATGGTCTGGACATCTAGGGACTAACTAACCTACGGGTTATTAGTCTAAGTACTTGTAACTGTAATATGTTAGGTCGCCGCTTTACGGGGCTAGCATAGCTTGCTGATATTATTCGTGTTTCAAAGTAACGCAACCTAAGGTGAGTTTACGGCCCCTCTTTTAACTGGTTTCACTTTTCGGGGGAGAAAACATGTGTTAAACTTATGTTTTGGTAACAACTGTCATACTATGGGTTTCTATGGTTTACTATACGATCTTTGGAAGTCCCGGGGGAAACCATGAATGTGCGGGTTAGCACAACGGGGAAATGTGAATAGATCTATTGGGAGTAACCAACCCCGCTCGTCGGCTTGGAGGGCCGGGCGAGTGCATATTGTCTCAAACAGGAACAGGTTTACTATTCGGGCACAACATCTGGTTTGCGAGTTAGTAATGGTTTTCCAATCGTAGATGTAGCAAAACATACGCCTAGCTAGCGTACCTTGGTTTGCAAATTGTTATAGTATGGACAGGTTGAACTTGGTACTTTGATTACAAAACCTGTAAACTCGCCAGCATTTTTGTGCTGACGTAAACTCTTACATGTTTTCTCAGGTCGCTAAGGTAGCACAGTGGAACTAGGGCGCACGCGTCTGCACGGCGTCTAGTTAGGATTGCATGGTTTTCAAACATTGGATAATTTGGTTTACGTTTGGATTATGTTTAATAATAAGCTTCCGCTGTAACTGGAGATTTAAACTATGTTTTTGAAATTGCATATGTTAATTTAGACTTGTTTATTGTGATCGTTGGTTTGGATCCTGGTTTGTCATGCGCCTCGCGGTAAAACTCCGCAAGTGGATTTTGAGGGTGTGACACATACCCAGTATATCCCACGAATAGTAGAAACTATTGGTAGGGTCAGGGGAGGGTGAGATGTAGGCACACCTTACCTCTACCCATAAGGATAGAGAGGCTGCTTCCAGTGAGACCCTCGGCTCAAAAAGAGAGAACAGAAGACAGGCAAGCACACAAAAAACGAGACAAGCACCACAGGGATATATCGCTATCGGCTAATGGGCCAAGTGCAGTAATAAGCTAGTAAGATAGTGCATAAAAATATAATACATTGAACATCATACAAACATGTAAACGAGACTACAACCACATGTAAGTTTCACACTACTTAAGAAAACAGGATAAATAGACACATGAATCAAAATAGGTTTAGAAAACCTATAGTTAAGGCCTCATAATACCTGGTTATGCTACCTAAGTGTCAAATCCTAAAAGTCACTTACTTTAATCCTACTTCTCCACGAATTCCTTTATTGTACCATGTCCTCGGAGAGGTGCAACTCTATGAAATCATGTCTAATTCGCTCATCCCAGGTCAATTTAGGTCTGCCCCTATTCCTTCTCCCCTCTACAACGCATGCTTCCACTGCTCTCACTGGCGCTGTTGTTCGTCTCTTCTTCACATGTCCAAACCATCTCAATCTCCCTTCCTTTATCTTGTCTGATATCCTAGCCACTCCAAACCTCTCTCTAAAGACCTCGTTTCTAATCCGATCTATCCTTGTGTGCCCGCCCATCCACCTAAGCATCCCCATCTCTGCGACCTCCATCTTGCGTGCGTGCGTCTTTTTGATTGCCCAGCACTCTGTCCCATACAACATAGCAGGTCTAATTGCGGTCCTGTAAAATTTCCCCTTCAATTTATTTAGGAACCGCTTATCGCACAATACCCAGTGGCTGCTCTCCACCTACACCACCCGGCTTGTATGCGATGTGTTACGTCACTATCTATATCTCCATCCTTTTGAACAAATGATCCTAAGTACTTAAACCTAGTTACCTACGGGACAACCTGGCCCTGGATAGTGATATGAGTGTCCTCGTCATCATTAACCCCACTGAAATCACAATAGAGATACTCCGTCTTTGAGCGACTAATCCTTAAACCCATTCCCTCCAAAGCTTCTCGCCACTCCTCTAACCTTGCATTCAAAATTTGTTTGGTTTCTGCAAGTAACACAATATCATCTGCAAAAAGCATGCACCATGGCACTGGCTTCTGAATCGACTTAGATAACTCATCCAAGACTACCGCAAAGAGAAACGGACTCAATGCAGACCCTTGGTGGATTCCCACCTCCACAGGGAAGGAATCAGTATCTCCTACTGACGCCCGGACACTAGTTTCAGTTCTATCATACATATCCTTAATTACGTCTATGTACTTCCCTGGGACTCCTCTACCCTCTAAACTATCCAAAATCAATCTACGTGGCACACTGTCATATGCCTTTTCAAGGTCAATGAATACCATATGGAGATCTCGCTTTTTTTCTCTATATTTTTCCATTAATCTCCTTAAAATGTGTATCGCTTCCGTTGTTGACCTCCCTGGTATGAAACCAAATTGGTTTACCATAACCTGAGTTTCCCTCCTAAGTCTAGTCTCAATCACCCTCTCCCATAATTTCATAGTATGACCCAACAACTTAATACCTCTATAATTTCCACAACATTGGGCGTCTCCTTTTTTCTTAAATACGGGCACTACAACGCTACTCCTCCAACAATCGGGCATTTTTCCATATTTGAAAATAACATTAAATAATGTAGTCAGCCAATGAACGCCTTCTTCTCCCAAACACTTCCAGGCCTCAATGATTCATGAACTATAATTTGAATAGTATTTTAGAGATAAAAGATTTTCTTTTAATTTAGGCAGAAAGAAAATATATTGCTAAAATAACAATTTGCAAATGCCCAAAAAAAGAATACATCATCCTGATGCTATTGAGTTGCAGTTAACTCTAAAGTTTACAGTTTGGGTATTCTTGTGCCATCCATTGTTTTGTTTACTTTTATCATAATCATGTTGTCACCTTGGAGGTATGGATCTTATTTATTGAATTTGACTTTCATTGTTAGTTGTCTATGTGCATTTTCTTATGTAGGTTGCATCCTCGTTGCTTAATGAGAATAAAATAGTGTTGATTTTCTGCACAGGTCTCTTCGGTTATTGTTGTTGGTATGCGTCGGTTTAAGTGGAGGGAAAAGAGAGAGGGAAGTTTGAAAGTTAGTTATTTAGAAAACAAACATAAACTTTCTTATTATACAAATGAAGTGTTAGGGTCCTATTTATACATCACTAACCGGTGCATATGAACCGGTGTGTCCCTAGAATAATTATCATACTTAGGCTAATCCTATTTTATCAACCGGTATGTCACAACCGATGATAACTACCATATCTAACTTAGGATACAAATATTAGCATATGTTTATAATATACATAACATAAGATAAAAATCAAGTTTAACTAATTTTCTTCTAACAAATAGATGCATCTACTTCTGACGAAGACACTTTCTTTTGGAGACTAAAGGTATCAAATTTTACTAATTGTCTTTATTATTCATATTGACGTTTTGATATAGAGTTGAATCTATGTATTTCACTTGCTATGTTTTTAAGTTGTTTTGGTATGTTTTTCAATTCCAAAACCTCATATTACTAATTATTTTATTTCAACATGTTCGGAGATGTCCATAGCATAGTTGTAGTCATCTAACCGCAATGCTATTGAGTTAAATTGGATATGTCAAAACGTGCGTTGTCATATATTTAACGCATCACATAACGCTTAGACTAATTTGAATATGAAACTAGAAACAAGTAATAGATAAGATTGAAAAGCAATATTCAATATTCATCAGTTTGTTAATATTGTGGTTTTCTTTTATTCAGAAAATGGTTCCAAGAAGGGATCTTGATGCAGAGCTGCCCATTGAAGAGACTCCATTGTTGCAGGTAAACTCTTTCTCTCAGTAGGTGGCAGGTTGGGTAATGGTAAGAAAAGGATGCGATCACAACAGGTGTATATAAAAAAAATGCATAGCATGTATCCAAGAACGAGATGGTTTGTATGTTATAACTTAACTTTGTGTATTTACTCTTATTATAGATGTGGAACGACACCAAATTCGCCACGGACCAAAAGATTGATATTCTAATAAAAGAAGTTGATCCCGATTTTACTTAGTGAGTTAGATATTTTTATTTATGTTAGCTTTAGACATTGATTTTAGCTTTGTGAAAACTCGTTTGATTAGCTTTGCGGGATGAATGTGTATTTAGATATTAGATTTACTTTGTATTTTTGGATTGAATGTGTATGGAATCGTTTTTAACAAGTTTGGAATGATGTATTGGGCCGATTGAATTATTGTGCAGGTTTTAATTTGGTATGAAAACCAATTTGGTTGACTGAATAAGCAGGTGTAGTAGGCTATGTAATAAATATTTTTTTTAAATCGTCCTAAAGACGGGGTTATTTTTAATTAATATAATATTGTAAAACGTAAAAAAGACGGGTCAAGAGAAATCTAAAGACGCGGTTTGATATTTTTAATATAATATATGGATAGCCTAAAAGACGGGGTTCAGTGCAAAAGACGAGGTTTGTTGAACCCCGTCTCTTGCTGAGTGAGCAAAAGACGCGATGGTAAAAGACAGAGTTGTAAACCCCGTCTTAAAAGCTTATTCACCCCGTCTTTAGCCTATCATTTGTACTAGTGAGGCAACTCATGTGGAGGCAGTACGGTTTCCGGGGGAATGCCACCAAGACAAGCCGGCCCAGATACGATAGAACACGGAGTTCGGCCAATCGTGACGATGATGAATTCGGTCGGTATCGTGACAATGAGTCACTTATAAGAAAGTCATCATTCAAAACAAAACAAAAAAGTTGCGATGAATGGGATGCGATTTTTTTTTTTTTTTTTTTTTTTTTAAATTAGATACAAATTTTGAATAGTTTAAGTTTTAGTTAAATTATAAGGGCAGAACTTGATGTGTGAACCAACAAATATAAGAAGCTAAATTCATAACCTATCCGACCAATCACTTCTTTAATAAGTTATGATAGTTGTGAAGTTGAAAAAAAAAACCTCCTATAAATAAATTCCAGATATCATTGACGTTGGTGACCTAATGGGAGAAGGAAAAGCTTTTACGAACACTTTAATTAGGAAGGTAACGAGTTCAAGAACAAAAGAAGTAAAACTTTTCTGTTAAAAAAGAGTCCGGATCTTTTTTTAAACGGCAAAATCACTGTATATTAGTTTTGAAAGTGATTTAGCCATTTAGAATTTCCTAAATTTGACTTTCAGCCATGTTCTTCTCTTATTCCCTAAAAAGCACCTGTTGAATTAAATGGCAGCATTAGACTAGAGATTATAGGTATGTGTTGGTTTAAGGCTTTTAGCAACCAAAAAAGTGTTCTTTCCTTTGACAGTAGCCAAAAGTATAGCAAAACCCAAATAGTAAATAAACAACAAACTTGTCATGCAAATCCCAGTTTCACCCCTCAATTAGGTCACAACAACTACCTACCCATTATAATGCAATGGATTAACCCGTCCTTACACACACCGGCCAACATCAAGTCAATGCTATTTTTAGCTAAAACTATTGACCCACATAAAGTAAAGCAGTGAGAGGCCATGTAAGTATGTAACAACACCATAGAATTTAATGCACAACATAATAAATTCTTTGACAGTAGGGTTTCAGAGGGAACAAGAAGTTAATAAGGATGTAAACACTCTAATCACGTGTACACTGTGCATTCCAAGTGCTACAGAGATCTTGACATTTCGACCGTAGAAACGCATACAAAGAAACAAGAACAGTAAATTCCCTCTCTGTCCCTCTTGACCATTTCTAGACTGTAACCTCATTGCTGAAAAAAGCTAAAAGCTTTGCTACCATTAACTCTTAACTCAGATGAATATTATAAGAAATAATTATAAAAACAGTCATTGTTGACCAATTTTTTTTTTTTTTTTTTCAATTTTGACATCTTTTTAACCTTTTTTCAAAGCATACTCATCAATCAAAACCTAACACATGAGTCGGCTAGAATTTAGCCTACATTTTTTAAAAGATGCTAAGACGAATAAGATTTAGCCTACTTTTTTTTTTCAAAGCGGCTGAGACGTCTAAGCCTGCACTTTTTTCCCGACAGCTTAAACATCTGAATGTCTGAGACGGTTGTGCCAGCACGTTTTCAAAACGACTGATCGAGATGGCTAAGCCCTTACCTTTTGTCTACTTTGAAAAGTCTAAGCATGGTGTCTATATTGAAAAGTTTTTGATCAACAATGACTACTCTTCTAATATTCCCATAAATATATAATAAAAAGAAGTAATAAACAAAAAAAATTGAGAATTAACATTAGCTAAGCTCTATGAAGGATCAGTTATTCAGTTCAACTTTAACCTAATTGTGAAGAGGGTTTGGACCTGTGTAAATTACTCTTTTATCTTCATCAAACACATTAGTTCCTTCTTCTCTAGCTGCATGGAACTGTGGTTTTGTTGTTTTGAAAAACATATCTTTTCGGCTAGAAGATATTGAATCCCGGTGGTTGTGGGCGGATGACGGTCGTAAAAGAGTGAGAATTAAGATGGCCCATATGATAAGAACTTGAAATTTTGCATTGGAAACACTTCGTATTCTTCTTCCTCTAGTTGTTGTTGCATTCTTTGAAGAAAGTTGAGCCATTGGACAATGGAAAGAGTGAGCTCTTTGACTTGCACAAAGTAAGCGAAAATGGGCTTAATATTATTATTATGTTAAAGGACAAAAACCCTTTTGAGTTTTGAGGTGTGTGGGTGGCTGGAACCTTCTTATATATATCTCTCAATCATTGGACTTTGAACCTTTAAGTAACAATAATATGCTTTGCTACCTTTAACTACAATGAATATCATTTAAGTTATAAGTTATTACAAATTTGGTTAGACTATATGATGCGGCCCGCGAGTGACATGCCGCGAGTCACAACTTGATTCACGTGGATCGCTCACACCATAACAACCTCACTTGAGCCATCCAGTGAGCGAGTCAATGCTACCACACGTGAGTCAACGCTATCACACTCACGTGTGCATGGTAGCGGTTGAAAAGTAGCCGTTGGCTGGTCAAATTTGAAGGACACAGGATCGATGAGGGAAATATTTGAGAGAGAATATGTGATAACTAAAGATTCAATACATACACAAATGATACAATATGTTTGGGTATTTATACATGATGAAGGGGTGTGTCCCCTTGACTATAACCGACATGATGGTTGGTATTTAACTAACATGAGCCTTGACTAAACTTAGGATATAAATATATACTTAGGATATACTATGATATAATATGGGAAATAAGAATTATGTCTAACATTCTCCCCCTTAATTCTTGATTTCCCCAAGGTCTTCAACTCCTATGAGACTTCGCATCTCGAGAAATTTTATTCTTGGTAGTGCCTTGGTGAGTATATCTGCTTTCTGCATCTCTCCACTGATGTGATCAACTTGTATCTGCTCGTTCTCTATGCATTCTCTGATAAAGTGATACCTTATGTTGATATGCTTTGATCTTCCATGAAACACTGGATTCTTCATAAGTTGTATTGCTGACTTGTTGTCTACTAGTAGTGTTATCTTCTTTGGTTGTTCACCCGTGAGTTCGCTGAGTACTCCTTGTAGCCATATTGCTTGACATGCTGCTGATGTAGCTGCCATAAATTCTGATTCGCATGATGATAGTGCTACTGTACTTTGTTTCTGACTTGTCCATGTGATAGGTGAATCTCTGTAGTAGAATATTGTTCCTGTTGTTCCTTTTCCATCATCTTGCTCTCCATAACTGTTGTCGGTGTATCCAGTGATTTCTGCCTCTTTACTTCTGCTGTATTGAATTCCATAATTCAATGTGCCTTTAATATATCTTATTAAGTGCTTAACTGCCTTCATGTGAGTTGTTTTTGGTTTTTCCATAAATGTGCTGACGTATCCAACTGCGTAGGTGATATCTGGTCTGGTATGTGTAAGATACCTTAAGCTTCCAATTAGCTTTCTATATTTTGTCTCATTGACTGGTTCACTTTCATCTTCTTTAGTGAGCTTTAGACCTGATTCCATTGCATATTTTGTTGGATTGCAGTCTTCTAGTCTGACTTCTTTAATAACTTTCTTCGCGTAGGCTGATTGCTTCAATTGTATCTTTCCTTGTGTTTGACGTACTTCTATCCCTAGATAGTAAGTGAGTGGTCCTAAGTCACTCATTTCAAACTTGCCTTGCATTTCTTTCTTGAAGCTTGATATGTCCTTGATTGAACTTCCTGTCACTATTATGTCATCGACATAAACTCCTATAATTATTGTTGACTGCTTTGAAGTTCTCTTGTATACTGCTTGCTCTTGTGGACATCTTATAAATCCAATTTCCTTTAGGATGTTATTCAGCCTTATATTCCATGCTCTTGGTGCTTGCTTTAAACCATATAGAGCTTTCTTTAGCTTGTAGACTAGATTTTCTTTTCCTTTCTTTATGAATCCATCTGCTTGTGAAACGTAGACATTTTCTTTTAATTCACCATGTAAGAATGCTGATTTTACATCTAAGTGATGTACTTGCCATCCTTTCTGTGCTGCCAATGCTAATAGTAGCCTGATTGTTTCTATTCTTGCAACTTGTGCAAATACTTCATTGTAGTCTATTCCTTCTTGTTGTACGTATCCTTTTGCTACTAATCTGGCCTTATATTTGGTGATTTGTCCACTTGCGTTTCTCTTGACCTTGAATACCCATTTTAGACCTATTGGTTTCTGACCTGAGGGGAGTGTAGTCAGTTTCCAAGTGTTGTTCTTCTCTATTGAGTCTATTTCGCTTTTCATTGCTTCTATCCATTGTGGGTATTCTGCTGCTTCTTTGTAATTTACAGGTTCTTCATCATATGCTAAATATAGATGTTCATTTCTTCTGGTCTAAGAGGTTGTGTGGCTGCGTAGATGTCATTAAGTGATCTAAGGGCTCGAACTGGTCTATGTTGGGAGCCTGGTGAGTCTTCTAACTCTTGAGTGCTTGACTCAACTGCTGGATCAGTTGTCGGTGTTTCTTGAGCTGTGATTGGACTGCTAACAAATTCATTATCACTTTCACTCTCTTGATCTTCATTGTCCTCATTACTTTGCTCTTGTACAGCTTCACTTTCGTGATCTCCATAAACTTCGAATTTTGTCCAAGATGGTTCGTCATTGCTTCCTTCTTTCAAATAATTGTTCCAATTCCATGGTTCGTTTTCTATGAATTGGACATCTCTCTACTAATGTGTATCTTTTCTTCTACGGGATCATATAATCTATAGGCTTTTGAACCATTTTCATTTCCTAGATGTACCATTTTCTTGCTTTTGTCTTCTAACTTCTTTAAATAGGGCGTTGTTACCTTTGCATATGTTGTGCATCCAAATACTCTAATGTGCTTGATATTTGGTGCCTTTCCATTTACTACTTCGTAGGGCGTCATTCCCTTTAATGCTTTGGTAGGTAACTGATTCTGTATGTATATTGCTTGTCTTGTTGCTTCTGCCCATAAGTTTTGTGGTACGTTCATAGCCTTTAACATGCTTCTGGTCATACTCATTACTGAACGGTTTTTTCTTTCTACTACACCATTTTGCTGTGGCGTGTAAGGTGCTGTAAGCTGTCCAAGGATTCCTTTATCCTCAAAATATGCGGTAAGAGCTTTAGAAGTAAACTCTCCTCCACGATCCGTTCTTAATCTTTTGAGCTTGTGACTTGTCTCTGTCTGAGCTTCACTTAGAAACCTCTTGAAATTTTCATAAACTTGATCTTTTGACTTAAGCATGTAGATCCACATATATCTTGAATAATTGTCAACTATCAGGAAGAAATAGTTGTTGCCTGCTAATGATGTTGGTGTAATCGGTCCACATACTACAATAGCGGCGACTGTCGCCGCTATTAGCAATAGCGGCGACTGTCGCCGCTATTTGTCCTGTCGCTATTGCCTTGACGCTATTGCTCCTTGTGTGGCCGCTATTGCTTGTGGTCGCCGCTATTGCTCAACATCAATAGCGACGACATGCCGCCGCTATTTCTTGTGCCACGTCACTTCATGGCCATATTATTAGCGGCGACATGTCGCCGCTAATAACTTTTTTTTTTGTTTTTTTTACCTGCTGATTTTAACCTAAACATATACCAAAAAAGCATAAAATACTAAAAAAACCGAAAAAAGCATAAAATACTAAAAACCGAAAAAAGCATAAAATATTTTACATACGCATCGCACCTACATATCATAATCATCATCATAATCATCCTAAAATCGTTTACATTACCATACTAAACACATAATATCCTACCTACATATCATAATCATCATCATCATCGGTGTTATCATTCCCTTGATCTTCTTCATGATTTTGGTTTCCCAAGTCCGGTGTCGCAGTATCTTCAAGCATCGCCCGGAATATTCCATTTCTAAATTGCGGGTTTGCCAACAAACTCGCAATTTGCTCCTACAATAACATCAACAATAATCAATTTTTTTCAAAACTATAAACACATAACATCAACACCAATCAAATGGGTCGCGACTACAAACATATAACAATTGGGTCAAAACTACAAAAAACATTTACCAAATGGGTTAACACTATAAACATATACCAAATGGGTCAAAACTATAAACATATACCAAATGGGTCAAACCTACAAACATACCAATTGGGTCAAAACTACAAACACATACCAAACGGGTTAACACTATAAACATATACCAAATGGGTCAAAACTATAAACATATACCAAATGGGTCAAACCTACAAACATACCAATTGGGTCAAAACTACAAACACATACCAAATAGGTCAAACCTACTAACATACCAATTGGGTCAAAACTACAAACATTTACCAAATGGGTTAACACTATAAACATATACCAAATGGGTCAAAACTATAAACATATACCAAATGGGTCAAACCTACAAACATACCAATTGGGTCAAAACTACAAACACATACCAAATGGGTTAACACTATAAACATATACCAAATGGGTCAAAACTATAAACATATACCAAATGGGTCAAACCTACAAACATACCAATTGGGTCAAAACTACAAACATATACCAAATGGGTCAAACCTACAAACATACCAAATGCATCAAAACCACAAACATCTACCAATTTTTTCAAAACTATAAAAACATACCTGAGTAAAATCTGATGGAGGCGTCTTCTCGGTCGGTTGTGTCGGTGTTAAAGAACCTTCTCTTGGACAAGGTTTAGGGCCAAGCCCGGGAGTATGTCCACGTCGGCGACCGAACACTTTTTCAAATATGGAAATTGCATTGACCTGTTGTGAGGAACAACCTTCTTCGTTTCTACGTTGATTTTGAGACTCATACTCTGCCACCAACTTGCGCTGTATTTTACAAAGATGATTCAATAGATTTATAGATATATATATATATATATTTATAATGAGAATTACATTCTAAATAAATACTAACATAATTTTCTTCATTCTCCGGGCTATCAAAACGTCCTTCTCTATCAGTATGACCAGCACGGTATCCATCATACCGTTCTAGGTTCTGTTAACATTAGAACTTAGATCAAAAATTAAATAAACATTAGCGTGTGTGTGTGCGTGTGTGTATAAAGCATTACCTGCTTGAAAAAAGCACTAGCATAAGAGGTTGTTCCACCTCGGTACGTATGCAACTGTTTTGCACGGGCTGCTGCGTTAATAACCGACTTTCGCTGATGTTCTATGGTCAAGAAATGATCAACTGCCTTCTGCCAGTTTGCATTGGTCATATCATCGGGGACACTGGCCCTTGCTCTTTCCACGTCAGCATAACCTCCCCGATGAACAAACTCAGCTTTTGCCTTGGACTTGCGGTTGTTGTATATCTTTTGGATCTTAGAATTGATGCCACCTTTTTTTCTCGTTGGCTAGATCATCTTTTTCAATCACTGTAAGATTAAAGTTTTCCTAAAAATTAAATAAAACAAGTTAGTCAAGTAAATGAAACAAGTTAGTTGAATATAAAATATTATTATAAATCATTTACATTCAGATGCACAAATAAAGCATTCCTGTAGTGTTCGGGGACATTCCTAAACCCTTCTCTATCTAATGGTATGTGGCGCCACATATACAAACCCAACCCCCGAGCAAAAAGACGTCCATTTGTGCCAATAGGCATATTTGTTGCCTCCTCATCAAACGTCAGATCTAATGGTCGACCACCTTCGTCAACCAAATTGCGTAATGCAAGGTTTTTAGCCTTGCCCCTTGTTTTCTTTCGAGGAACTACAATTACAATTAAAAATTATTAGTCACTTTATATATAATCAACGAAATAAAAATAGTAAACACTTATTTATTATAAAAAGCTTACCATCCGCCCCATGGCCTCGCCAGAAGTCATCACCACCAGGAGGTGGTGGCTCCTCGGCTCCATCCCCGCCGTGCCCACGACCGATGACATCGGCCATCATATAAACGAGAACAATCCAAAGCGATAACATTTCCTGCAATCAGAATTAAAAATTATTAGCTAGTCACATTATTATATATAACAAATGAAGTAAAAATAGTAAACATTGATTTATTCTAAGACTTACAATAAGTGTTTCTCAATATTAATTACAATAACTCTTTTTTTTTTAATCACACTCTCCGTCAGATACTCCAGTTTCTTTGTCGGACGCTCCCGTGTCATAATCAGGATCGTCCTCGTCATAATCAATCTCATAGTCAACCACTTGGTTATCGACTGCCGTCGGGGCACTAACTTCAATTAAATTCTCACTTTCATTAACATGAGAAGACATGCTTTGAAAGTATTGGCGGAAGTCGATGAAAAGTGGACTATTAGATGAAGAGTTACTATGAACAACGTCAAGATCTTCGACTAAGTCATTGTCGACATTTTGAACATTTTCAGGTTGCTGAGGTCGATCCCAAATTTGTCGGTGATTAACATTCTCGACGACCCACCTATGTTTATTGGTTTCGTTTCCTCGAGAAGGTTCTTCGATGTAGAACACTTGTTTGGCTTGCGAAGCAAATATGAATTGATCTTCTTTGTCCCATTCGTGTTGAGTGCTGATACTGGTGATGTTATTTTCATTTGTAACACCCACTCAAGTATCGAACCACTTGCATCGAAATAGGACAGTTGAATAATCATTTGGATAGCGTAGCTCAATAATCTCTTCTAATATGCCGTAATATTTCTCACCGTTCTCTCCTTCCGTTAGAACCCCGGAGTTTTGTGTTGTTCGTTTTGTGTCACGCTCAAATACCATAAACCTAACACCATTAACTCTGCAAGCAGTGTATGTAGAAGCCAATACTTTTGCACCCAATGAAAGAGCATACAACTCTGGGTGGAATTCGGGAGAATTTTCTTTCTTCATAAGATAAACCTAACAAATACGAAGTAATAGTGTTTGTTATATATGTATTACCTAACAAATATAGAGTAATGCGTGTTATATATGTATTACCTTCTCGAGAAACCACTCCGGAAATTTAGTTTTAATATCATCTTCGGGATATTTAGATTTGAATTCACTACATTTAATAAAAAATTATACAAGTAAGGAAATTTAGTTTTAATATGATCTTCGAAATGTGTTGAAAATTACATAAAAGATAGAAACACTTACTTCATATAGCCCCTGACTTCTTCGCAATTATCAAAGACAAACAATTCTATCTTGAGTTTGTCGTCTGGTGAAAGATGTTTGACCTTGGTTGCGCTTATCGGGCGACATTTAGACTCAAACACCCACAACTTTCTTTTTTCAACAACAACATCCTCATTTCTATCAGGCTTATTGAACTTAGTCTGAACATTTTGAAGGTACATTGAACAAAATGTTAGAGCTTCTTCAGCTACATAACCTTCAGCTATACAACCTTCTGGCCTTGTCGGGTTTCTGACATAGTTTTTTAGTTTTTTCATATACCTTTCAAATGGGTACATCCATCCCATATATACTGGACCTCCAAGAATTGCTTCATCAGGTAAATGCAAAACCACATGAACCATAATGTCAAAAAACGCCGGAGGATAAATCAACTCTAACTTGCACAAGATTATACGAATAGCTTCCCTCGCTTTCTTCATATCTTCCGCTGATAGCGTTCTGGAGCACAGTTGTTTAAAGAACGCACAAAGGTCAACTATTGGCGTATAAACATCTTTGGCCAAAAACCCTCTAATCCCAATGGGTATCAATTTTTGCATGAGAATATGACAGTCATGAGATTTCAACCCAGTAATATTAGAATCATTATCTGTCACCCTCTTACTGATATTAGATCCAAACCCATCTGGTAATTTAACCTTTTTTAACCACCTACAGAAAAGCTTTCGGTCACCGACCTTAAATGAGTATTTTGGGTGGGGACTAAAGAACTTGTTTCCCTTTTTTTTCAACCATTGCGTCTTCCGAATCTTTAGCTTTTCTAAGTCTGCCCGTGCGTTTGGTGTGTCTTTGCTCTTATCGTTCATTAGAAGAGTACCAAGCAAACTGTCGCACACATTTTTCTCGATATGCATTACATCTAAGTTATGTTTCAGCTGCAGAGAAGACCAATACTCAAGTTCATAGAATATGCTTCGTTTAGACCAATTCAACTCGAAGTCTTGCCGATTAGGGTTAGCACCTCCAAATTGTGGATGCTTGCCTGGTAGACGATCGAGTAAAAGAGAATGTTGAGCATCTATGTCAGCGGGACTAAACTGTCTCGGGGGGGCTCTTGTCTCGGGTGCCCCGTTAAACTCACAACTCATTCTCCACGGATGGTCGGCATCTAAGAACCGACGATGGCCTACATACACGCATTTACCTATTACACGCATTGAGGAAGTATCTTCGTTGCAAGTCGAGCATGCGTTGTATCCCTGCCCGCTCCAACCTGAGAGACTACTACGAGCTGGAAAGTCGTTTATGGTCCATAACAACGCTGCCTTCATTGTGAAGTATGTGTCTGTCGTTGCGTCTTTAACACGTACACCTGACTGCCACAAATCCTTAAGCTCATCCACCAACGGCCTAAGGAAAACATCCATGTCCTTCCCTGGGGATTTAGCGCCAGGAATCAACAAAGTCAACATGAATGTGGACTCTTTCATGCATAGCCATGGAGGGAGATTATATATGGTTAGTATAACCGGCCAAGTGCTATGAGTCGTACTTTTGTTACCGAATGGATTAAAACCGTCAGCTGCAAGCCCTAGACGAACATTTCGAGGTTCCCTCGAGAAGTTGGGATATTTTAAATCAAATTCCTTCCATGCAAATCCATCAACCGGATGACGCATAATACCATCTTCTGATCGTCCGGTATTGTGCCATATCATATCTTTGGCTGTGTGCCTTGAGCAATACAAACGTCGTAGTCTGGGGGTCAAAGGAAAGTACCGTAACACCTTGTGAGGCACCTTCTTGCCATTTGTGTCCTTATTGACCCACCGACTCTCATTACAAACCGGACAAATCTGCAACGATTTATTTTCCTTCCCGAAGAGAGCACAGTCATATTTACACACGTCTATCATCTCATATCCCAGCCCAATCTTCTTTAATGTTTTTTAGCTACGTAATATGAAGCGGGGACCCTGTTACCTGGTGGATGTGAAGATTGCAACACCTCGAGAAGCTGATCAAACGAACCATTAGTCCATTTGTTCCTTGCCTTGATATTCATAAGCTTTGATATAAAGTCAAGGGAAGAAAAATTAGTACAACCAGGATATAATTCTGATTCGACTTCATCTATCAGGGATTCAAAATCATTAAGAACACCACTACTCTCTTCACCCGCCAAGTTACCTTCGTTAAAGTCCGTATCCTCTTCCATACGCTCCCCTATAAGGTCTTCGATAACGTCACCCATATCATTTCTTCGCAAAACGTCCTCATCTACAACTACATGGGGGCGGATTGAATTTTCACCATGATAGGTCCATGTCGTGTATTGCCGATAGAAACCCAATATACGCACATGATATGACATTTTTGTGAAGGGTATTAAGCCAGAATTATGACACTTATTACACGGACATCTAATTTTGCCTTCATTGTCGACATATTGTTTGCTCATCTCGATAAAAGAATTCAATCCTTTAATGTAATTAGGATCCGAACGTTGCAATTTAATCCAGCTTTTATCGATCGACATGATAATGTGACTGAAACATAATTTGGGTTTGAGGCACGATAATTTAAATGAAACATATTATTGGCACCTAAAGGGTAGGCTGCTAAACCCACTTTTTGAATACCTTATCTCATATATGAATGTGTATTACATGATTGTTTATTTAAGAAAAATTCGACAGCATTTCCCCTTAGCCCCCAAGTATATAATATAAATATATACCCAAGGAGCAAAGAGGAAACGCCAACCGAATCTTTCAAAAACAAACAATCATGTAGTACACATTCACATCCTAAATGAGATAAAGTATTCAAAAAGCAGTCCCAAAACGGGGACTACCCGAAATTAATTACTAAATCAATTTCGGGCGGGTATTTCTAAGCTCACTATGTTTTAAATGGTGATTCATTTTCGGGCATATCTTTCTAGTCTCAATATGTAATAACATACAAATATAAACAAACATACACTCATACATACATACATACTCATACACTCATGCATATACATACTCATACATACATACATACACTCATACATACACATACTCATACATACATACATACTCATACATACATACACGCATACATACATACTCATACATACACATACACATACTCATACATACATACTCATACATACACTTACACATACACATACACATACACATACATACATACTCATACATACCCTTACACATACACATACACATACTCATACATACATACTCATACATATACATACACATACACATACACATACACATACACATACACATACACATACACATACTCATACATACACGCATACATACATACTCATACATACACATACACATACTCATACATACATACTCATACATACACTTACACATACACATACACATACACATACACATACACATACACATACACATACTCATACATACATACACATACACATACACATACACATACACATACTCATACACATACTCATACATACATACTCATACATACATACTCATACACACATACTCATACACACATACTCATACATACATACTCATACATACACATACACATACATACATACTCATACATACACATACACATACACATACACATACACATACACATACACATACACATACACATACTCATACATACATACACATACACATACTCATACATACATACTCATACATACATACACACACACATACATACATACATAAAAATAAAAAATAAAAACAGAAAAAAAATAAAAAAACAGAAAAATATATAAAAACAGAAAAAAATAAAAAAAATCAGAAAAAATATAAAAAAACAGAAAAAAATATAAAAACAAAATACATAGCAAAATACACACATGTATGTACATATATACCTACTTACACAAATATATATATATATATATATATATACAACCTACTTAAAGCATGAAAATTTAAAAGAAAAAAACAATTAGCGGCGGCGACTAACCACGCGTTCTTCCCCAAATCGGTCCTTTCCTACAAACCCACAAACAAATTATCAAAAAATACTTAAAAACTAACTTAAAAACAGAATAAAAAGAATAAAAAAATGATAATAATAATAATAATAATAACCTATATTCATCTAACAAAAAAAAAATACACAAAAAAATAGTTCATCTAACAAAAAATAGTTCACCTATATTCATCTAACAAAAAAAAAATAGTTCATCTAACAAAAAAAATACCGGTTGAAGGTGGAGGTGGAGGGCCGGTTGAAGATGGAGGGCCGGTTGAAGGTGGAGGGCCGGTTGAAGGTGGAGGTCCGGTTGAAGGTGGGGGCCGGTTGAAGGTGGAGATTGTGGAGAATAAGGTGAGGGTTGAAGGTTGTGGTCTTGATGTCGCAGCAGAGAAGAAACAAAAAGAATGGCGGTAGGTGGGAAGAAAGGAGGGAACAATTGGGTTTATTTCCCGGTTTGAGCAATAGCGGCGACATGTCGCCGCTATTGATGTCGCCGCCATTGCTATCTTGTACGATGTAACCCTATCCCTTGGATTATTTTGTCATTGGACGGCCAGATCTTGAAGTTCAAGTGCTCACACGGATTTTGAGCAATAGCGGCGACGTCGCCGCTATTGATGTCTCCGCTATTGCCCATATTTCTTGTAGTGACATAAGTCTGCATGTACGAGTTCTAGAGGTCTCGTAGCTCTAAAACTTGCTTGAGAGGGAAACGGAAGTCTGCTTTGTTTTCCCGTAATACATGCATCACATACTTGAGATGGGTGCTGAATTTTTGGCAATCCACGTGCCATTCCTTTTGTGCTCAATTGTCTTAGTGAATCAAAATTCACATGTCCCATACGTGCATGCCATAGCCATGCAGGTGTATCTATTGTAGCTTGTAAACAAATTGGATTTGTTATTCTGAGCTTTACTTTGTAGAGTCTATTTTTAGCTCTTGGGACTTTCATCAATAAGTTGTTGTAGGCGTCATAGATCCATAGATGTTCATTATCCATAATTACTTTACATCCTGATTCTGTAACTTGCCCGAGGCTTAAGATGTTGCTTTGGAGTGTTGGAATGTAGTATACTTCTGTGACTAGTCTTTGTTCTCCATTGTTACATTCCAATGCTATTGAGTCTTTACCTTTGATGTTAACACACGATCCATCTCCAAATTTTACGCTGCCTGCTATCTTTTCGTCTAACTCTGTGAAATAGGAGCGTCTTCCTATCATATGATTGCTTGCGCCATTGTCTAAATACCATACTTCATTTACATTTTCTTCATTGTGATAGCGTTCTGGTATTATCTTCTTTTCTTCGAAAACTACATTTCTTTCTTCACCAACTGCCATAAGTAATGTGGGATCCTCTTCTTCCATTACTAGGTGAGATTCTTCTTGCTTATTTCGAGGTTTAGGACATCTGGGAGCTACATGTCCTAATTCATTGCAATTGTAACATCTTACATTGCTGCCATCTCTTCTGGGCTTGTAACTACTGTTGTCATGACGATTCTTAGTGGGATTTCGATCACTTCTCTGATCTTGATGGCCATATCTGTCAAAGTTTTTCATCTCATATCTTTGACTCTTATTGAACTTCCTAAAGTTTTGTCTACCTCGATTCTGATTGTAGTTCTTGTAATTGTTGTAAGGTCTTCTTTCTTGCCTTGTAAATAACAACTTCTCTTGACCGGCTGGTCCATATTTCTTCTCATCTCTTGACTTAAGGCGTTCCTCATAAGCTTTAAGTCTTCCAAGCGCTTCATCTAACGTCATGGAATCTATATCTGAATATTGCTCTATGGATGCAATAATCTGTAGGAACCTTTCTTGTACGGAGTCCAGCAATTTTCATACCAAGACTGACTCTTCAATTTTCGCTCCTAGGGTTTTTGACTTTTTACTAATCGCACTTAATCTACTAGCAAACTGGTCTATGGTCTCTGTCACACCCTCAAATTTCCACTGCGGGGTTTAGACCGCGAGGCGCATGACAAACCAGGATCCCATAGCCATAAGTCACATGAACGACTCTAAATGCCCAAACCATTTAATTCGTTATTGTAAAACCAAGTTGAAAAGTTTTAACCAGACAAATTTTATTATAGCGGAAGCGAATAAACAAAACAGTTAAATAAAGTCTGCGCAAAACATCGCGCCCAAAACCAGAAGTAAATAGTTGAATGTTAAAAATAGTTTAAATGTTTATAGTCCCATGACATAACATGATGCATGTCCTAGTCGTGCACCATACCTAGTTACCTGCAAAAGCATGCTAACGTGTATCAACATAAAGTCGGTGAGTTCACAAAGTAAAGCAAATGAGTATGTAAATGCGCTGGTTTCCAAAACCACGTAACCAACTAAAAGCGTAGGTCCTCCAGACCAAAATGTTCAAGAGTTATCAGTATAAGCGTGTCAGGGGTAGCTAACCCACTCATTGCAACTAAACAGAATTATTGGGACACCTTCAGTAACATAACAATTTGCCTCAATAACTGGTGTTTATCAACACCAGTTCTCAAATGTGGTCAGTAGTTCATGCCCGTGTAAACTGATCAAAAACCCGATCCACGCAAGGAATCGTAAACCCGACCCACACAAGGAGTTAAACCTGAGTAGTCCCAAACCGGACTAGAAAACGTTTACCAAAGTTGTCTCCACCCGAGACGCATGCTTTTGAGAAAAAATAGTGAAACTCACCTTAGTATGCAAGCACTAAATTCCAAACTTCAAAGTAGGGTGCATTACCGACTCTCTAGTACAAGTGTCACCAAGTAAGTATAGGTGTAATACCATTACACCATATAACCCGTTTGTCCAAGACGTTTAAATGTTCAAGAGTGTGTAAGTGACATCTAGTGATTCTACATGCATAAGTAAACCCTACGGACCCGTTGGTGAATATGTTGGTTACATTAAGTTTTACACTCCATATGCGTCAAATACAAGTGCCCATTTAATTGCATATCAAATACATACCACCTAGGACTTCAATTAGTCACGTAAACACATAATACACAATCTGCGTTTTTAGGACAGATTGTGCGTCACCAAAACTAATTTATTTAAAATAATAAATCAGTGAGTTAAACTCCCAAATTTTTACTAAATATTCTTTGGGATTTATTTAACAACGCCTATTTTTTTTATCTCAAAACCAAATAAAAAAATTATTAAAATTCGTTCAACACAGATATATTTAGAAAACTTTCACAACAGGTCAGTTTAGTAGAAAAATTCCCAAAAATTGTGTATTCATCCAAACGGGATGAATCCACTAGGAAAACCAAAATTATTCCAATGTTAATCTTCTGTAAAAATTTCATAACTTAATTCTTTATAGAACTCGAGTTATGACGGTTTAAAGTCGACTCAGTTTGTTAACCCGAAATTCTGATATGACCTATTTTCAAAGAAAATTCCAAAAACGACTCAAACGACGTCCAAATCACTCGATTTTACCCATTATGAAAAGCTAAGACCAGGTGTGATTTAACCATGCAAAGAAAACATCAAAACCATCACGTTAAAGCCACGTAACGGACCCTACAATTTAACCTAAACATTCTGTCCAGATTTTAATCATGCATAAACCTTTATTTAAACGACTCACGTGTGCGTATAATCGATCAACAATCATCAACAATCATTACAAAACATTCCTAAGACCTATTAAGATCAGAATCTATCATAATACATGCAAAATCATAACCCTAATGATCAAAACATCAACAACTTGCGCAACAAGTAATCTATTATATCACTAATCACCTATCATCATGTTTAACCCGTTAAATCTTCAAAAACTTCAAGTTTTAATATTTATAAAAAGGTCTCAGACCTGGACAAACTTAGTTTTAGGGTTTTTATAACATAATAATAAGATTAAAGCATAGTAGATTTAGGATTATACCACAAGTTTTTCGAAACAACCAACCGAATGCTCTTGAAGCTTCCCGATCGATGTTCTTGCGCCTTAGCAGGTGGTTTGGGGTCAATATTTTGTAGGTAGGGCAGTAGGGGTGATTAGGGTTTGAGTTTAGGTGATACAGGAGGCTTAGGGTTGCTTAAATAGGTGATTGAGTTGGTTTAGTGGCGTCAGACACCCGCGCGCGTTCGCTTGGTCCCTGTGAGCGGCCGCTCACAGGGCCTTGGCCCGCGTGGGTGGCCCGTTTCGTCACCCGACGTGTTTTCCTTTGACGTTTTCGCTATTTCGGACCGTAATAAGTGTAACCCCATGTGTTAAGACCCCAATCATCCTAATGGTCCACCTTTAACGATTTTTATTAACGTATTCGGTTTAAGTTCACATAATCACATATGGTTTGCACATAGTCTCACCGAGTATCACAGAAGCACGTAATAGCAATTAATCTAAACCAATTATCTCACAATTATTAAACTTCATTATTCACTAACGTCCGAGGTTCACTAATCATGTATACAGTCTGGTAATTCCTCGAATTACCACTTTATGCAGTTATTAACTTATAACTGTGTAATGTGTGTCATATCTAGCTAACCCTAGTTAAGTATAATGCAAGGAATGTAACAAGAGTTTAGTTAAAGTGAGAACCTGAAATTGCGGGGTATCACATCATCCCCAAGTTGAAAAGAATTTCGTCCCGAAATTCAGCAAGTAAACAATAAAGCCAGCTAGAAAAGTGTGCGCTTGGTTCCCGGATGTCACATCATCCCCAAGTTGAAAGGAATTTCGCCCCGAAATTCACTTTGAGCGAGCTGCTTTATGTTCGGCATTCGATCTATGCACAGGTTCAGGTTCAGTAAAGAGGTGTGGATATTTGAGTCGCATCTGATCTCTGCGCTCCCACGTGTATTCCGGTCCTAGATGGGAATTCCACCGTACCTTAACAATAGGTATAGTGCTTTGTCTGAGTTTCTTGACGCCCTGCTCAAGAATCTCCACTGGTTCTTCCACAAACCGTAGCTGGTCGTCCACCTGAATCTCCTCCAGTGGCACTACCAGTGTCGTATCCGATAGACATTTCTTCAGTTTGATACGTGGAATACATTGTGCACTCCACTGAGTTCATCAGGCAAGTTTAACTGGTAAGCTACCGGACCAATCCTTTTGACAATCTCGAATGGTCCCACGTATCGTGGATTCAATTTCCCCCGTTTCCCAAAGCGTATCACCCCCTTCCAAGGTGACACCTTTAATAGAACCTTGTCCCCAACCTGGAACTCCAAAGGTTTCCTACGCTTATTAGCGTAACTTTTCTGTTGATCCCGAGCAGCAGCCATCCGGTTTCTGATTTGCACTATCTTCTCCGAAGTTTCGTGCACGAGTTCGGGACCTGTTAGCTGGCTATCCCCAACCTCAGTCCAGCAGATGGGAGACCTACACTTGCGTCCATAAAGTGCCTCAAAAGGCGCACATTGTATGGAAGTGTGGTAGTTGTTGTTATAAGAGAATTCAATCAAAGGCAAGTGCTTATCCCAACTATTGCCAAAATCCACCACACACGCTCGTAGTAGATCTTCCAATGTTTGGATGGTACGTTCACTCTGTTCATCCGTCTGTGGGTGATAGGTTGTGCTCATATCTAGGCGAGTTCGCAAAGCGTTTTGGAGAGTAGTCCAAAAGTGAGAAGTGAATCGCGCATCGCGATCAGATATACTAGAAGTAGGCACCCCATCCCTAGAGACTACCTCCTTGATGTAGAGATTTGCTAGTTTCTCCAGCGAGTCTGTTTCCTTTATTGCCAGAAAGTGTGCCGATTGGGTTAAACGATCCACAATAACCCAAATCATGTTATAGCCCGTTGGCGTTCTAGGAAGCTTTGTAATAAAATCCATAGAAATCTTGTCCCATTTCCACATAGGAATTTCTGGTTGCTGGAGTAGGCCTGAAGGTTTCTGGTATTCAATCTTAACTTTCGCACAAGTCAAGCACTTACAAACATAAGTGGCTATTTCAGCTTTCATGTTTGGCCACCAGTAAAGAGTCTTAAGATCTTGGTACATCTTGTCCGAACCAGGATGTACCGAGTATCGAGAGGTGTGAGCTTCATCGAGCACCAGTTGTCTGAGATCCCCAAAACGTGGTATCCAGACTCGATCCATAAAGTACTGAAGACCATATGTCCTTAGTTCCAAGTGTTTATCAGCACCATGTAATGTTTCAAGCCTGATGTTTTCTCCTTTCAAGGCCTCGCCCTGGGCTTCACGTATCTTATCAGAAAGATTAGAATGAATGGTAAGTTGTAAGGCTCGCACCCGTTTAGGTGTCGTTTCCTTTCGACTGAGGGCATCAGCTACTACGTTAGCTTTCCCTGGGTGGTACTTGATGGCACAGTCGTAATCATTCAGAAGCTCGACCCATCGACCTTGTCGCATGTTCAGCTCCTTTTGATCGAATATGTGTTGGAGGCTCTTGTGGTCAGTGAAGATCGTACACTTCGTCCCATAGAGATAATGCCTCCAGATCTTTAGAGCAAAAATCACTGCTCCTAGTTCCAAGTCATGGGTGGAATAATTCTTCTCATGAACCTTTAATTGACGTGAGGCATACGCGATTACCTTATCACGCTGCATCAGCACACACCCTAACCCTTGGATAGACGCATCACAGTACACTACGAAGTCCTCTGTACCCTCAGGTAATGATAGTATAGGTGCACTACAAAGTTTCGACTTTAATAATTGAAAAGCAGATTCTTGGGCATCTCCCCACTTATAAGTAATACCCTTCTGTGTCAAGGCGATGAGAGGTTGAGCGATCTTAGAGAACCCCTCAATGAATCTGCGATAGTATCCCGCGAGACCAAGAAACTGGCGCACCTCAGTAGGAGTCTTAGGAGCCTCCCACTTTTTAATAGCATCAATCTTGGCGGGATCAACATGTATTCCTGCCTCGTTAACCACATGTCCAAGAAATTGGACTTCTCAATCCAAAAGTCACATTTAGAGAATTTTGCATACAACTGCTCATTTCTCAATAGTTCCAAGATCAGCTGCAGGTGTTGCTCGTGCTCTTCCCTACTCTTGGAATAGATTAGCATGTCATCTATGAACACTATGACGAATTTGTCCAAATAGGGCTTGCACACACGGTTCATTAGATCCATGAACACAGCCAGTGCATTAGTTAGCCCAAATGGCATCATTAAAAACTCATAATGTCCATAACGAGTTCGAAAGGCTATCTTTGCCACATCCTCCTCTCGGACTCTCAGCTGATGGTATCTTGACCTCAAGTCAATCTTAGAGTAGAAACTCGACCCTTGCAGTTGGTCGAACAAATCATCAATACAAGGCAAAGGGTAACGGTTCTTAACCGTCACTTTATTCAACTCCCAATAATCAATACACATGCGAAAACTCCCGTCTTTATTCTTAACAAACAGAACTGGAGCTCCCCATGGCGAAGAACTAGGTCTAATGAAACCCCTATCCAATAGCTCTTGGAGTTGGGTAGATAGTTCTTGAAGTTCGCCTGGTGCTAGGCGGTATGGTGCGCATGCAACTGGAGCTGCTCCAGGCGCCAGATCAATTTGGAACTCCACTTGACGAACAGGTGGAAGTCCAGGTAATTCCTCTGGGAAGACATTTGGGAAATCTCGGACTACTAGGATGTCCTCAATCTTGGTTTCAGTTTCAGCTCGAGTGTCAGATATGTTAGCCAAAATGGCTGGACAGCCCTTACGAATACACTTCTGGGCCTTCAAAAAGGAGATGATACCCACCATGGCACCACCTCGATCACCCTGTATAGATAAAAGTTCTCCACTTGGGAGGGGAATACGAACAATCTTCTCCTGACAGAGAATTTCAGCATGTTGCTTGGACAACCAGTCCATGCCAACCACGAGGTCAAAGCTACCTAGGGTGATAGGTAAGAGGTTGATGGCAAAAACTTGCCCATTCAACTCGAGCTTACAGTCACGATGTACATGGGTTACCTCGACAGGCTTCCCATCATCCAATTCAATAGAGTACGGGGTATCAAGAAGAGTAGGAACCATCCCTAATTGTTTACTAAGTTTTGATGACACAAAACTATAGTCCGCACCAGTATCGTATAAAATAGAAGCAAGAGTGTCGTTCAAGGAACACGTACCCGTCACGACGTTGTTATCAGTCCTAGCCTCCCTAGAGCCAATCATGAATGCTCTCCCACGAGCCCCATTGTTGTTGTTATTGTTTCCAGCATTAGTGGTGTTGTTGTTTCCCGTCCTGTTTCCACCACCGTTGTTGTTGTTGTTGTTACCCCTGTTGTTGCCATTACCATTACCATTACCATTCAGCTGTGGACAGTTCCTCTTGAAATGATTCTCACTTCCACACTGATAACAACCTTTACCACCTCTCTGCTGTTGCCCCTGCTGTGCAGCTGGCGGATTTCCCGGGATATACACCCTGTAGTCCCTCTGCTTATGACCCATCTTGCCACATCGATCACACTTAACATTGCCACACGTCCCAGTGTGATGCCTATTGCACATGTTGCACTTAGGTTGGTTCTCCTCATAACCTCCCTGAGAGTTGTTGCGGTTGTTACTACTGCCATGGTTGTCATGCCTCTTATTCTGTTGCTGCTGCTGACTGCCATTCCCTGGGGGTTTGCCAGATGCATGCTCCCACTTCCTCTTGTTATCATTAATACCTGAAGATGAAGCACCACAAGGAGGTAACAATCCCTCTTCCACCTTCTGATCAGTCAGCTGATGAGCCATACGAATAACTTGCTGGATGGTGTTGAGGTTAGCAGCAGTAACCATGCTCTTGATTTGGGGCACCAAGCCCTTGATGTATAACTCGATTCTCTTGTAGGGTGGGTTGGAGTAATTTGGGCACATCGCCGCCAGTTCATGCGATCTGGTGGTATATTTCTCAATCTCCGATCCCACCATCTTCAGATTGAGATACTCAGTCTCTAACTTTTGGATCTCATCTCGAGGACAGTACTCCTCCTTCATCAGTTCCTTGAAATCCGCCCAAGGTGTTGCGTTAGACACATCCACACCTAGCATCTGCACTTGAGAGTTCCACCAGGATAATGCCAAATTTTCGAGAGTAGCAGTGGCATATTTCACCCTGTCAGCTGGTGGACATTTACACATAGCGAAGCAAGATTCCAGTTTTTGAACCACCTCAGTAGCCCGACAGCCCCTTCAGATCCTCCAAAGTTCTGCGGCTTGCAGTCCATGAAGGACTTGTAGGTGCAGACTGGAGGGTGATGCCCAGGTTGACCTGAGTACCAAAAACGAAGAAACCACGAATGAATAAAAGAGCGTAACGTTGGAGTCTAGAGGAAAGTTTAGAGCGAGATAGAGTTACCAGCTTGAAAAGCTGCGAGGGCTTCCACCACCCTGTTGTTGATAAGTGCATTCAACTCCGCTTGAGTCATGTTGATGTTGCCTCTCCCGTGTCCTCTTCCCGCCATAGTAATTCTACATTTACACTATACTCATGAGAAAACAATAATATGTCCCACATACAATCGTTCCCATAGTGCAAGTAAACTAGAATATAAATAACATGCGCGAGAATAGAATAAAGAAATCAATTTATAGTAGTAAATAAGAATTCAATCATAAGATAAACGATCCTCAAGTCTCACAACGATAAAAACAGAAGTCGTAATAAGAATGTATATGGAATACTAAGATAACAAGAAGATAAAAGTAATCAATCATCCCCGCGATCCATGGAGATACATGAGCCCTCATCCTCGCTCTCATGCTCGATCTCTATCTCCAGTGGCTCCTCCTCCTCAGGATCAAGCTCTTCCTCGAGCGCCGCATCCATCGCTGCCCCGAAAGCATCAAATCCTCCTGCTGTAGGCTCTTCCTCGGGATCCTCTTCTGGATCCTCCTCTGGTTCCTCCTCTGGTTCTACACCATTTTAAGCTAGAGCTTCCTCAAGCTTGTTACGGACCAAGGTCAACTCCTCCCTTAAAAGTGTTGTCTCCTGAATAGCAATCGACCTCTCATGTCTATCCTCTGCAGCTTCCTTATTAACCCTTTCCAATTCACCAAACAAGTGGTCGATTTCTCTTTCCATGCGTTTAATAGCCCCATCGGCATTCTGCCTCCAAGACTGAAATTGCCTTACAGCATTATAGGCATTCTCTAGCTCTGTATGCACGTGCCTAACCATCCCTGCCAAAGACCTCTCCAATGAGTCAATAATAGGAGGGACCTGAGCTGGCACTCCGTATCCTACAAGCCACGAGTGCAGCATGTCTGTGAACTACACCCAACGGTTTGTATTCTCATCTGGGTTCCCTGCCTGAGCTGGCTGTTCATACGGGTTCAAAGATGTGTTTTGCGAACTCCCAAGAGGACGATAAGAAGAGTAGTTACGATGAGCAGGGTTAGTCATGTTTTCCTGCAATACATTAGATCAGTATACGTATCCAAGAAATAACAGGTGGTGTGCTTGGAATAGTGAGTGTACTAATACTTATGCTATGATGATTATAGACTAGATGCAAATCCTAGTTCACTATAACCAATGGCTCTGATACCGATCTGTCATACCCTCAAATTTCCACTGCGGGGTTTATACCGCGAGGCGCATGACAAACCAGGATCTCATAGCCATAAGTCACATGAACGACTCTAAATAAAGTCTGCGCAAAACACCGCGCCCAAAACCAGAAGTAAGTAGTTGAATGTTAAAAATAATTTAAATGTTTATAGTCCATCACATAACATGATGCATGTCCTAGTCGTGCTCCATACCTAGTTACCTGCAAAAGCATGCTAACGTGTATCAACATAAAGTTGGTGAGTTCACAAAGTAAAGCAAATGAGTATGTAAATGTGCTGGTTTCCAAAACCTCGTAACCAATTAAAAGCATAGGTGCTCCAGACCAAAATGTTCAAGAGTTATCAGTTTAAGCGTGTCAGGGGTAGCTAACCCACTCATTTCAACTAAACAGAATTATTGGGACACCTTCAGTAACATAACAATTTGCCTCAATAACTGGTGTCTATCAACACCAGTTCTCAATAACTGTGTATGAATCACTCACATATTCTTCTGAATTATATGTATCCCCGAGACTCATTTGAAAAACGATAGGCGTAGGTATATCCAAGAACAAACAATTTTGATAGGAAATATCCCTCTAATGACTTCTCTGGGAGCTTTTATAGTAAATGGAATCTATAGAATTGTGATCAATCAAATATTGCAAAGTCCCGGTATTTATTACCAGTCAGAATTAAACGATAACGGAATTTCGGTCTATACCGGTACCATAATATCAGATTGGGAGGAAGATTAGAATTAGAAATTGATAGAAAAGCAAGGATATGGGTTCGTGTGGGTAGGCAACAAAAACTATCTATTCTAGTTCTATTATCATCAATGGGGTTAAATATAAGAGAAATTCTAGAGAATGTTTGCTATCCTGAACTATTTTTATCTTTTCTGAATGATAAAAAAAAAATAGGTTCAAAAGAAAATGCTATTTTGGAATTTTATCAACAATTTGCTTGTGTAGAGGGAGATCCGGTATTTTCTGAATCCTTATCTAAGGATTTACAAAAAAAAAAATTCTTTCAACAAAGATGTGAATTGGGAGGGATTGGTCGACGAAATATGAATCGGAGACTAAACCTTGATATACCCCAGAACAATACATTTTTGTTACCGCGAGATATATTGGCAGCCGCGGATCGTTTGATTCGAATAAAATTTGGAATGGGTACACTTGACGATATGAATCATTTGCAAAATAAACGTATTCGTTCTGTAGCAGATCTTTTACAAGAGCAATTTGGATTGGCCTTGGTTCGTTTAGAAAATATGGCTCGAGGAAACATATATGCAGCACTTAAGCATAACTGGACACCAACTCCTCAGAACTTGGTAAATTCAACTCCATTAACAGATACTTTCATACTTATAAAGTTTTTTTCCGTTTACACCCATTATCTCAAGTTTTGGATCGAACTAATCCATTGACACAAATAGTTCATGGGAGAAAATTGAGTTATTTGGGCCCGGGGGGATTGACTGCGCGAACTGCTACTTTTCCATACGAGATATTCATCCTAGTCACTATGGGCGTATTTGCCCAATTGACACATCTGAAGGAATAAATGTTGGACTTATTGGATCCTTAGCAATTCATGCGAGGATTGGCCGTTGGGGGTCTCTAGAAAGTCCGTTTTATCAAAATTCTGAGAGATCAAAACGGGCACAGATGCTTTATTTAGCACCGGGTAGAGATGAATACTATATGGTAGCGGCAGGAAATTCTTTGGCCTTGAATCAGGGTATTCAGGAAGAACAGGTTGTTCCGGCTCGATATCGTCAAGAATTCTTGACTATTGCATGGGAACAGGTTCATCTTCAAAGTATTTTTGTCAAGCACCTCAGGCATGAGGTTGCTACACAACCTAATAGCGCTATCAACTAATACCCCGTTCGCCTCCAGCGATTAACCCAATAATATGCAAGGACATTCCAAATGATAGAGTGTTTAGTTCACAAAGGACCAATAAGTTTTAAACTGATCAAAAACCCGATCCACGCAAGGAATCGTAAACCCGACCCACACAAGGAGTCAAACCTGAGTAGTCCCAAACCGGACTAGAAAACGTTTACCAAAGTTGTCTCCACCCGAGACGCATGCTTTTGAGAAAAAGTAGTGAAACTCACCTTAGTATGCAAGCACTAAATTCCAAACTTCAAAGTAGGGTGCACTACCGACTCCCTAGTACAACTGTCACCAAGTAAGTATAGGTGTAATACCATTACACCATATAACCCGTTTGTCCAAGACGTTTAAATGTTCAAGAGTGTGTAAGTGACATCTAGTGATTCTACATGCATAAGTAAACCCTACGGACCCGTTGGTGAATATGTTTGTTACATTAAGTTTTACACTCCATATGCGTCAAATACAAGTGCCCATTCAATTGCAAATCAAATACATGCCACCTAGGACTTCAATTAGTCACCTAAACACATAATACACAATCTGCGTTTTTAGGACAGATTGTGCGTCACGAAAACTAATTTATTTAAAATACTAAATCAGTGAGTTAAACTCCCAAATTTTTACTGAATATTCTTTGGGATTTATTTAACAACGCCTATTTTTGTTTTATCTTAAAACCAAATACAAAACTTATTAAAATTCGTTCAACACAGCTATATTCCGAAAACTTTCACAATAGGTCAGTTTAGTAGAAAAATTCCCAAAAATGTGTATTCATCCAAACGGGATGAATCCACTTGAAAAACCCAAATTATTCCAATGTTAATCTTCTGTAAAACTTTCATAACTTAATTCTTTATAGAACTCGAGTTATGACGGTTTAAAGTCGACTCAGTTTGTTAACCCGAAATTCTGATATGACCTATTTTCAAAGAAAATTCCAAAAACGACTCAAACGACGTCCAAATCACTCGATTTTACCCATTATGAAAAGCTAAGACCAGGTGTGATTTAACCATGCAAAGAAAACATCAAAACCATCATGTTAAAGCCACGTAACAGACCCTACAAGTTAACCTAAACATTCTGTCCAGATTTTAATCATGCATAAACCTTTATTTAAACGACTCACGTGTGCGTATAATCGATCAACAATCATCAACAATCATTACAAAAAATTCCTAAGACCTATTAAGATCAGAATCTATCATAATACATGCAAAATCATAACCCTAACGATCAAAACATCAACAACTTGCGCAACAAGTAATCTATTATATCACCAATCGTCTATCATCATGTTTAACCCGTTAAATCTTCAAAAAATTCAAGTTTTAATATTTATAAAAAGGTCTCAAACCTGGACAAACTTAGTGATAGGGTTTTTATAACATAATAATAAGATTAAAGCATAGTAGATTAAGGATTATACCACAAGCTCTTCGAAACAATCAACCGAATGCTTTTGAAGCTTCCCGATCGATGTTCTTGCGCCTTAGCAGGTGGTTTGGGGTCAATATTTCATAGGTAGGGCAGTAGGGGCGATTAGGGTTTGAGTTTAGGTGATACAAGAGGCTTAGGGTTGCTTAAATAGGTGATTGAGTCGGTTTAGTGGCGTCAGACACCCGTGCGCGGCCGCTCGGTCCCTGTGAGCGGCCGCTCACAGGACCTTGGCCCGCGTGGGTGGCCCGTTTCGTCACCCGACGTGTTTTCCTTTGATGTTTTCGCTATTTCGGACCGTAATAAGTGTAACCCCATGTGTTAAGACCCCAATCATCCTAATGGTCCACCTTTAACGATTTTTATTAACGTATTCGGTTTAAGTTCACATAATCACATATGGTTTGCACATAGTTTCACCGAGTATCACAGAAGCACGTAATCGCAATTAATCCAAACCAATTATCTCACAATTATTAAACTTCATTATTCACCAACGTCCGAGGTTCACTACTCATGTATACAGTCTGGTAATTCCTCGAATTACCACTTTATGCAGTTATTAACTTATAACTGTGTAATGTGTGTCCTATCTAGCTAACCCTAGTTAAGTATAATGCAAGGAATGTAACTAGAGTTTAGTTAAAGTGAGAACCTGAAATTGCAGGGCATCACAGTCTCTGTCTCTCTCATCATAATCATCTCAAATTCTGTGCGTAATGATTGAAGTCTTGCTTCTGGATTCGGTCAATTCCAATAAATCCTGTCTTTAATGCTTCCCAATTTTCTCTTGCTGTATTATGTGACGCCACCTGCATCACCATATCTTCTGGAATTGCCTGGAATAGATTGGCAATCGCTGTCCTATCCTTCTTTGCATCTACCGTTGACGTGCCTTCTGTGGGTTCCACTACTTCCCAAAGACCATTTGCACTCAATATTGCTTTAACACGAACAACCCAAATCGTGTAATTTGTAGATGTCAACATCGGTGTTTGGAGGCTAAAAGTGAGAGTCTCCTTCGTGATCGTCTCCTTCGTTGTCATTGTGGGTTTAATAGGCGTCTTCTGCGGACTTTTGTTCTTTTTCTTCCCTATTGTGCAAATCTAATATGGACTACCCACGCTTCTTTAGGAACTTTGTTCGACCACTTTGTCAAACAAATTTTCGACCCCTTCTTAAAGTCGATAACGGTATTGATATTCAAAGAAAACTATATAGATTTAACAAATTTTTGATACTTTGTAAGGCCTTGAACAAAAATACCAAAAGGTTTTGTCAACTTATGTAGTTTTATAGGTTTTGATTATCAATAAATGTTCCTTTCAATATCTAAAAGTCAATCCTTTTTTACTTAATAATCCTCTAACAATTTTGATTAGTGTTCTTCTAATAACACTCAATCTTTAAACACCCTTCTAAAACAAACCCCTTGTCTGTTTAATACTCTAATAATTTTTCCTTTTCGACTTCAATATAAATATCTTCTTCGGATTAGTGAATAAAAACCCAAACTTTCACTAATAAGATCTTCTTATAAAACAGCCCTCAATATTTTAAAGTTTTCGTATGTTTACTTCTCAAAAGTCAACTTCTTCTCTTATGAAAACTCTACTGCCCAAAATACAAACACCCTTTTCTTGTGTCTGTATAATCCGATTGGAATACAAGATTTTTATTCCACACTGATTTATATCGGATCCTTTAACAAGTTCTTCTAACTTGTACCAATAATCGAATGCGAAAAACAATTTAAAAGAAAAAAAAATTCGGTTCTTATTTAAAAAAAACAGAAAAATCTTAATCCTTGATGTTTAATTATTTTTTTGATAATTTTCCTTTGTAAACGAATCTGTTTTGTATTGTGATTGTTTAGAAGATAAGTTGTAAATTATAAAAACTTGGTTTTGTTTATAAACGATTTTGGCGGGAAAAAAAACTTCGAACAGAAAACAGAGTATAGGAAAAAAAAATTTGATTTCTGATTCGGATTAAGTTTTAAAGTATTCGATTATGATAAACTAATAGGGCAGGGATAGATGTAACCGTCTGTGATGCGTCTAAACGTTCTATTCGTCAATTCCGGTAATCACCGGAGAAGACGAAGTTGGCCGGATAACTTATCCGGTTCTGATTTCTTTCTTTTGAACGGTTATATTTCCTTGTATTGATCTTCTAATGATCCTGAATTGGCTTTGATTGAATGTTCCAACGTTTGAACAAATCTTTATCAATCTCTGTTTTACCGGAGGGAAACAGGGGATCGACTTCGATCGTCTTCTTCTTCGTGTCTTCTATAATTAATGGAACAAATGATAAACTGATGCTCTGATGCCAAATGAAGGACGCAGGATCGATGAGGGAAATATTTGAGAGAGAATATGTGATAACTAAAGATTCAATACATACACAAATGATACAATATGTTTGGATATTTATACATGATGAAGGGGTGTGTCCCCTTGACTATAACCGACATGATGGTTGGTATTTAACTAACATGACCCTTGACTAAACTTAGGATATAAATATATACTTAGGATATACTATGATATAATATGGGAAATAAGAATTATGTCTAACAAAATTCGACCGTTGCCAGCCGACTGTTGGCTAGAGGTTGGTATTTTTGGCAACATTGATCAATTTTTAAAATCTCACACTTTCACAATCCAAATTTTTTTCTCTTCACTCTCTACAAATGGCTTTGGCTTGGAATGATTTCTCTTCGTCCGACTCGTCTGAATAAGACGATTTGTTTATGGAAGTGAGAAGGCAAAGAACACCCGCGCTAACTAGACAACCAGCGCTTAATCGTGATAGATAGTGAGCAAACGAAACTTTTATACGGCACGACTTCAACCCGGAGCCCATATACAATGAAGAACATTTTACGTGACGCTTTCAAATGAGCAGGCAATTATTCATGCGCCTGTCAAATGATTTGTCGGAGCGTTATCCTTTTTTCAACAAAGAGAAGACACAAGGGGCCTCCTAAGGTTCACCTCCGTACAAAAATGTATGGCCGCTATTCGGCAACTAGCATACGGGCTTTCGTCAGATGCAATGGATGAGTATATTGCCATGTCCGACAAAGTTGCACGCGATTCGCTTCATTTTTTTGTCAACGTATATATCTATATATCTATAAATAGTTTACATGCCACATATTGTTTACACTTTTATTATCAAATGTCGTTTAATATATATATATATATATATTTACTCATGAAGATATTTGCGTAAACCAACAATATATGATATCCAACGCATATACGAGGTTCATGGTGAAAAACATGGGTTTCCCAAAATGCTTGGAAGTCTCGATTGTACGCATGTTGGTTAGGCTATGTATTCTACGGCTTGGTGAGGTCAGATTCATCGAGGTAATCATTCTGGAACGAATATTATACTTTTGAAGCGGTGGCCTCGCATGATCTTTGGTTTTGGCATGCTTTTTTTGGAGTTTCTGGGTCAAATAACGACCTAAATGTTATCGACAAATTACCCAAATTCGATAACCTTATCGACAGGGTTGGCCCCCCAATTGTTTTATGCTAATAACGTAAATTTCAAGTACGGCTACTACTTGGTCGATGGTATTTACAACGAATGGTCGACACTTGTTCAAGCTTACTCGTCTCAACTTGAAGACAAAACAAGTACTATACAAAGAAACAAGAGTCGGCAAGAAAAGATATTGAAAGAGCGTTCGGCGTTCTTAAAAAAAGATTTTCGTTGATTGCCAACCCAATAAGGTTTTGGGCATGATAGAGGATTATGGACGTCGTCTATACTTGTATTATTCTACATAACATGATATTGGAGGACCAAGGCATGGCGATATGTCAAAATTACCAAGGTGATATCCTACGGACCCAAACGACAATCGCTGATATTTAAAAACTCGACAACATAAACAATATCAAGAATCGCGAGATACACGGAAACCTTCGTCATGAATTAGTCGAGCATTTGTGGGCTAGACGTCCCTATGATCTTGTATAAGATTAGTTTTAATTTTTTTATAGTTTGTATTCTTGTAAACATTAATCTAATTTTTAGTTAAGTTTATTTTTGAATTAATATTATAAATTAGACAAATTTAGAAAGCCTTAAAAAATTTAAAAAAAAATGAATAAAGCTGCTGCTCACCTCTAGCCACAATAGGATCAGGTGAGCGACCAGCAGCTTTATCAAGCTGCCAAGTAGGTGCTGACATAGCGCAATATAAAATATAGAGGTGAGCCACAACATATAGTCTTAGGAGTTATCATAATTACAATGACTTTATAGATATCTTTGTTAGGGATAATATGTGTATGAATTAACATTTAACTAGTTAGATGTTACATAAATCCAACCAATTATATACTACAAGAAATTCGGGCTTTAGGGGCGACACCTTTAGGGGAGACCCACTTTTTGGTCGCCCCTAAAGGTCAATCCAATCCCCAGCCGTCGGATTAACGAGTAGATCAACGACTCACATTTTATTGTACCTATAGGATTTAGGGGCGACACCTTTAGGGGCGACGGTCGCCCCTATGTATGAGTGTATGTATGTATATGTATGTATGAGTGTATGTATGTATATGTGTATGTGTGTATGTGTATGCGTGTATGTATGTATGTATGTATGTATGTATGTATGTATGTATGTATGTATGTATGTATGTATGTATGTATGTATGTATGTATGTATGAGTGTATGTATGAGTATATGTATGTATGAATGTATGTATGTATGTGTGTATAAGTGTATGTGTGACACCCGGCAAACTCAGGTTAGTAACGTTGACTAAACTAGTAAGTCTACCTTAGCGAGTCATGCATATTACGTACTTAACGGGGTCAGTCGAGTCGGTATGATGATTCTGGGAATCATCGGGAGTCGGTCCATAACCATGTGTACAAGGATTGGTGATTCGTGGAATCGCCGGGTTTAACGCACACACGAGTCTCAAGTCCCGGGAATTGGTGAACGGATGTAAACGTGTTAGTTATCGTGCATTATATGTTTGAAATCATTATGTGACTTATCGGTATGTGAATACGTGTTTATATATGTTAAAATAGAGTTTAATGCGCCAAAAACCCGTTCCAGCATCACAGAGGCGATTAGGAGCTTGGGAAACCCCTAATCGCCTATACTAGAGGCGAGTAGGATGAGGTTGGGGCGAGTAGGGGCCCTACTCGCCTGAATAGAGGCGAGTAGGAGCCCCAATCCCCTGAAATGACCTGCTAATCGCCTAAGCTGCTGAACACGAGTCAAAACACCTATAAATAGAACCCTTGACTCCCCAAACACCATTTGTGCAACCCTAACTGATCCTAAGCCACCCACACACCCTAGAACACCTCTGGAGCTTGTTTTGCTACAAAAATCACCATTTCCAAGCTTACACACCTTTCTTTGATAAAATCCAAGGTGTGTTCTTCATCTCTAACCTTTGTAAAGTTGTTGTTGTGGTTCCCAAAAGTCCAGACCTTGTTTTGCTAAGTTTGTGTCTTTAAAACGCTTTGAAAAGAGTTCTAAAACAAGTCTACACCATAATACTTGCTATATGTGAAGTATTTGTGCATATGATGATTGTTGGTAATTATGACATGAATGTTTCCATGAATTTGTTGTACTTCTGATGTGTAGGTGTTGTTAGGATGATTATCTATGAGTTTAAGCCCTTGTTATGATGTTTAGGTGCAAGTATGCATTTTGACCCATTTGGGTAATTCTTGAAGAATAGGATGTTATGATGTGATTCATTGCTTGTTTATGGTTAGAAATCATGCTAGGATGATGATATAACATAGAGATGATGAATTGCAACTTGTAGGAGATGAAATCTGATTGTTTCCATTTAAGGAAAGATAAGGTTAGTTAATGAAACCTAGTATTTTGCCATTTTTGGAAATAATCGCACCAAGCCCGTTAGAGCATAGATAAATTGAGGGTTTTTGCTTGGAAAGGATTGGTTAATAGTTTAGTTTTGATATTGGGTGTTTTTACATGTTTCGGATTTGATTTGGAGTGTTCGGCGCGCGAAAATGCACTACAGATGTGCAGAGGCGAGTAGGATCCTATTCGCATGGGGCTTCATGCGAGTAGGCTCCTAATCACCTGATGTTCAGGCGAATACAAGCCTATTCGCCCCAAGCACTAGCGATTACAATCCTAAATGCTAGTTTGATTCCAAAATGCTACTTTTACTAGTGATTACAATCCTAAATGCTAGTTTGATTCCTAAATGCTACTTTTACTAGTGATTACAATCCTAAATGCTACTTTTACTAGTGATTACAATCCTAAATGCTAGTTTGATTCCTAAATGCTACTTTTACTAGTGATTACAATCCTAAATGCTACTTTTACTAGTGATTACAATCCTAAATGCTAGTTTGATTCCTAATCGCGTATAATGCTGCTGTATGTATATTTTAACATCCCGGAACATGATTTGACGCCTAGGAACATGATAGGAACCCCGGGATACACCCAATGACTTAGTAACACGTGTTCGGACCTGTTTACGCGTTAATCGGACATTATGCTAGACTAGGTGAACTATTGCGCGTATTAAGTGTTTAAATGCATATGTTGCATGATGTCTTGTATTTACCTAACACGTGGGATGTCGGGTCACCAATGGGATGTCGGGTCTTGTCTGGCACGGTCGGTTTAACAGTTAAAGATGTTTTCAAATGTTTATGGTCACGGTCTGGACATTCGGGGACTAGTTACCCACGGGTTATTAGTCCGGATACTTATACACATCTTATGATAGGTCGCCGCTATTTGGGGCTATCATAGCATAATTACTTAACTGTTTTCAAGTAACGCAAACCGAGGTGAGTGTCACGGCCCCACTTTTACCGTTTTGCTTTCGGGGAGAAACATGCTACTTATTTTGATTACTCATCATAGATCATGTTATACTATGGTTATTTCACGTACTATGCGGCTTTTACAGAAAGTCCCAGGGGGAACCATGAATGTGCGGGGACGCACAACGGGGGAAATGTGGATAGATCTATTGGGCCTTACAAACCCCACCCGACGGCTGGGAGCCGGGCGGGTGCATATTGTCTCTAACACTTTGGGGGTTACCGAGGCATCGGTAATCCCGTCCGTCTGGGCTGGCTTCAACACTTATACCGGTTTAGTAATGGATTCCCAACCGCAGTAGTAGCAACACTTAACGTCTAGCCAACGTTTTCATAACATAGTAGTAACGGAGATGATCTTACCGAACTTATAACAACACTTTATAAAAGAAAACCTGTGAACTCACCAGCATTATATGTTGACATTTTTGGCATGTTTTCTCAGGTCGCTAAGGTAGCAGTCAATGGGTTAGGCGCACGGAGTCATGCACAGCGTCTAATATTTTGAAGCATATTAAACAATGTTTTGTAAACAATGATATGTCTTTTGGTTGTAAACAAGAAATGCTTCCGCTACTGGTTTACGGCTCAAAGCATGATATTTTGGTTTTAAATATATTTATGAATGCATGTTTGTTGTATGTTTATTGTGATCGTTGACTGAGATCCTGGTGTGTCACGCGCCTCGCGGTAAAACCCCGCACGTGGAATTTGAGGGTGTGACAGATTGGTATCAGAGACAACGGTTATAGTGAACTAGGACTGCATGTAGAGTCTAGTCTATAACTGAGTCGCACACACTAGACGGTCACAGATAGTCGAGTCTTAACAAGTGGGTAACAACATGACTTGTCGGGGGTGTCGGTGTCATCATCCTCTACGCTACATCATCTGTTTACTCTTTATCATCCCATTTCTTGACTCATCCTTACTATGATTCGATGGCGAACGATATACTATTGAACTTTCTTGGCGGCGGTGTACATTGGGGTAGCTTCGGCGTACTCTTGAGATCTGTCCAGGGATTTGGACATCTCCCTTCTATGCCCTAATGGACACGCTCGTTCTTATGCATACTATCTTGTACTTATACTTATGATAATACCATGATTGGACGCTAGTGTTCGGTGACTTGAACTTCAAACTTAAAGCACGCCTGGAGGACCATGTAGAACAGTTTATCATGTCGGGTGCACACGAGATTGTAAACTGTGATGCATGGGATCCCTAGCGGACTTTGGGCTTGAATGGATGGACCCGAACTGGGCTCGGTCTAGTTCCTTAAAATTCCTAATGGGTTATACCACGGGCGAGCCTAAATCTTTTGTTTCATGTTGTGACAGAAGATGTCGGGAGCTCGTGGAGGTCGCAGAGGCGGCCGTGCTGGCGGCCGTGGTGGCGGCGGTGGCCGCGGGAACATTAATATGACCCAAGCGGAATTGGATAACCTGATACAGCAGCACGTGAACATTGCTTTGGCTGCGTTCCAAGACGCTCATAATGCTATGGGTGGTACGTCGATTCTCACCTATCCTATCTTGTTCTTGGATATTGTACCTTTTCTTGATTTTCACCTGTGTGTCTGTTCCAGGTGGTGCTGTCAATCCCCCTCCACCCTAGTGCTCTTACAAAAAGTTTATGGATTGCAAGCCCCACAACTTTAGTGGCACTGAAGGGGCAGTGGGACTGCTCCGCTGGTTGGAGAAAATTGAATCGGTTTTCTCGATGTGTAGTTGCCCGGAAGGCGACCGGGTGAAATATGCTTCTGCGACCCTGGAGGGTCAAGCTCTGACTTGGTGGAACTCCACCACCCAGACTATGGGTATTGGGGAAGCCCACGCTATGCCCTGGACAGAGTTCATTCAGTTGTTGAAAAACGAGTACTGTCCGAGGGATGAGATCCAGAAACTTGAGCACGAAGTCTGGAATCATAAGATGGTAGGGTCCGAGATTGAAGCTTACACTGCTAGGCACAATGAGTTGGCGGTGTTGTGCCCTGATCTGCACGCACCCGAATACCGGAGGATTGAACACTATGTTGCTGGGTTGGTACCGGAGATTGCGGGGTTGGTTACTGCGGGTAATCTCACTGTTTATTCTGAGGTGGTTCGGTCGGCTCACAGGCTGACCAATATGAAGGTGGATGAAGGGGTCTTGCCCCCTCGGGGCGCTACTGTGAAGGCTCCTGAGAGTAACAAGCGTAAGTGGGAAGTTGTGGTTAGAGGCTCGAGTTCGGCTCAGCCTCAGCAAGTGAAGAGGCCTGATGTTAGGGATCATCGTTTGAACGACAACCGGGGGTTTATGCTGGGAAGTTGTCGAAGTGTGATCGGTGCAACTATCATCATAACGGTCCTTGCGATGATAAGGACCGTTGCCGTCGGTGCCATAAGATTGGGCACCAAGCCAAGGATTGAAGGTCCAACCCTCTGGGGAACCGAAACCCGTTGGTCATACCAGCCCCAGCCCCTCAAGTCTCTGCTCCCCAGGGAAATCAAGGGAAACAAGGGTGCTATAATTGTGGTGAGCTTGGTCACTACAAGCGTAACTGCCCCAAGTTGAAACAGGGTGAAGCCGGGAAGAACGGGTCGGGTAATGGAAACAATGGGCGCGGAGGCAGGAATGCTCGCGCCTTCGTGATCGGTTTCGAGCGGGGCTCGGCAGGATCCTGACACTGTTACTGGTACGTTTCTTCTCGATAATCGCTATGCTACGGTTTTATTCGATTCCGGTGCCGATAAGAGTTTTATATCTCTTGGTTTTAGCCAATTTCTTGATAGGGTACCTACACCTTTAGAGGCTAAGTACTTGATAGAATTGGCTGATGGTAAGAAAGTCGAAGCGACGCACGTCCTTAGGGAGTGTCGCCTCGAGTTGTCGGGTTATTCCTTTCTTATTGATCTTATGCCGGTGTCCTTGGGTAGTTTCGATGTTGTCGTGGGTATGGATTGGTTGTCTTTGTATCATGCTGAGATCGTTTGTTTTGATAAAGTCATTCGACTTCCTCTCCCTGATGGAGAAATTCTGTTGGTGCACGGTGAGAAGAGCGGGGTCCCGTTGAGTATCATTTCGTGTATGAAAGCCTATAAGTATCTTCGGAAGGGGTATTCTGCCATTCTGGCACTTGTTTCGGTTTCGTCGGAGGAAGAGAAGAAGATCGAAGATATTCCTGTTGTCCGTGATTTTCCCGATGTATTCCCTGAAGACTTACCTGGTCTTCCGCCTTATCGTCAGGTCGAATTCGGTATTGAACTTGCTCCAGGTGCGGCCCCTATTGCCCGAGCCCCATATCGCCTTGCACCTCCCGAGATGCAGGAGTTGTCTAACCAGTTGCAGGAGCTGTTAGAGAAGGGTTTCATCCGACCTAGTTCGTCCCCGTGGGGAGCCCCTATTTTGTTTGTCAAGAAGAAGGACGGAAGCCTACGGATGTGTATCGACTACCGGGAATTGAACAAGGTTACCATCAAGAATCGTTATCCTCTTCCTCGCATCGATGACTTATTCGATCAACTTCAGGGTTCTAGTTTCTATTCGAAGATCGATTTGAGATCGGGGTACCATCAGTTGAGGGTCCAAGAAGCTGACATTCCGAAGACCGCCTTTCGAACTCGCTATGGCCATTTCGAATTCTTGCTCATGCCTTTTGGTGTCACCAATGCACCGGCCATTTTTATGGATTTGATGAACCGTGTTTGTAAGCCTTATCTTGATAAGTTCGTGATTGTCTTCATTGATGATATTCTAGTCTATTCCAAGAACGAGGTGGACCACCAGGAACACTTGCGTCTTGTTTTGGAACTCCTGAGGCGGGAACAGTTGTACGCCAAGTTTTCTAAGTGTAGCTTCTGGTTGCGTGAAGTCCAGTTCCTTGGTCATGTAGTTAATGAGAAAGGAATTCACGTTGACCCAGCTAAGATTGAAGCCATCAAAGACTGGGAAGCACCAAAGACGCCATCTGAGGTGCGGCAGTTCCTAGGTCTTGCAGGTTACTACCGCCGTTTTATCGAGGGATTTTCGAAGATCGCTCAACCCCTCACCTCGCTTACCCAGAAGGATAAGAAGTTCGACTGGGGTGATTCGCAAGAGTCAGCCTTCCAGATGTTAAAGGCTAAACTCTGTTCTACTCCTATCTTATCTTTGCCGGAAGGCACGGACGATTTTGTGGTTTATTGTGATGCTTCTATCCGAGGTCTCGGTTGTGTACTGATGCAGCGCGAGAAGGTCATCGCCTATGCTTCTCGTCAGCTCAAAGTTCATGAGAAAAACTACCCCACCCATGATCTGGAATTGGGTGCTGTAGTCTTTGCTTTAAATATTTGGAGGCATTACTTGTACGGTACCAAGTGCACCATCTACACCGATCACAAGAGCCTCCAGCATATCTTTGATCAGAAAGTGTTGAATATAAGACAGCGTCGCTGGGTCGAGCTTCTTAATGATTACGAGTGCGCTATTAAATACCATCCTGGCAAGGCGAATGTGGTCGCAGACGCCTTGAGCAGGAAGGAAACGGCTAAACCTCGTCGTGTTCGAGCTCTTCAACTCACCATCCATTCCGGCTTACCTGATCGAATCCGTTCGGCGCAGCAAGAAGCTTTGAAGGAGGAAAACCTTAAAGCTGAAACCATGCATGGTGCTGATAGCCACCTTGAGCTCAGGTCCGATGGCCTACATTATTTCGCTGAACGTATTTGGGTCCCTTTATTTGGGGGCTTGCGGGAGCTCGTTCTTGATGAAGCTCACAAGTCCCGGTACTCTATTCACCCTGGCTCCGATAAGATGTATCAAGACCTAAAGATACTTTATTGGTGGCCGAACATGAAGGCGGACGTGGCTTCGTACGTGAGCAAGTGCTTGTCCTGTGCCAAGGTCAAGATCGAATATCAAAAGCCATCCGGCCTTCTGCAACAGCCTGAAATTCCCGAGTGGAAATGGGAGCGGATTACGATGGACTTTGTGACCAAACTCCCGAAATCGCCCAATGGTTGTGACATGATCTGGGTGATTGTTGATAGGTTGACAAAGTCTGCGCACTTCCTCGCTATCAAAGAGACCGATGGCCTCGAGCGTCTGGCACGGTTATATCTCAAGGAAGTGGTCTCTCGGCACGGGGTGCCTGTCTCTATTATTTCTGATCGTGATTCCCGATTCGCCTCTAACTTCTGGAAATCCTTGCATAAGGCCCTGGGTACTCAGTTAGACATGAGCACAGCCTATCATCCGCAAACTGACGGTCAAAGTGAGCGGACAATCCAAACACTAGAAGACATGCTCCGGGCATGTGTGATCGATTTTGGCAAGGGTTGGGAGAGTCATCTACCGTTGGTGGAATTCTCCTACAACAATAGTTACCATTCTAGCATCAAGGCAGCTCCGTTCAATGCTCTTTACGGGCGGAAATGCCGGTCTCCTCTTTGTTGGGCCGAGGTGGGTGAGAGTCAACTCACCGGCCCGGAACTTGTGTACGAGACTTCCGAGAAGATCGTACAAATCCGTAACTGCATGGCAGCAGCTCGGGACTGTCAAAAGAGCTATGCCGATCGTCGTCGCAAGCCTTTGGAGTTTGAGGTTGGCGACAGAGTTTTGTTGAAGGTATCTCCGTGGAAGGGCGTCATACGTTTTGGGAAGCGGGACAAATTGAATCCTCGGTATGTGGGACCGTTCGCAATTCTGGAACGGATTGGACCGGTAGCATACAGGCTTGATCTGCCAGCTGAACTCAGTAATGTTCATAATTTCTTCCATGTCTCTAATCTGAAGAAGTGTTTGGCGGATGAATCTTTGGTTGTTCCTCTCTAAGAGATCAAGGTGGATGATCGTCTGCGTATTGTGGAGGAACCGGTTGAAATTCTTGACTATAAAATCCGTAGCCTTCCCCGGAGTAAAATCCGCATTGTTAAAGTCCGTTGGAACTCAAATCGTGGACCGGAGTTCACGTGGGAACGGGAAGATCAAATGAAGTATCCCCATTTATTTCCTAAACGCGCGTTCGAATCAAGGCATGTCTCTGCTGAAGCTGAATGAATCTCGGGTCGAGATTCCTTTCAACGGGGGATGATGTGGCAACCGGAAAATTTTTCTTCTCTTTCGTCTCTTCCTATTCGGCCTTGAGCAACTTTCGGGACGAAAATTCTTTCAACAGGGGGATGATGTGACACCCGGCAAACTCGGGTTAGTAACGTTGACTAAACTAGTAAGTCTACCTTAGCGAGTCATGCATATTACGTACTTAACGGGGTCAGTCGAGTCGGTATGATGATTCTGGGAATCATCGGGAGTCGGTCCATAACCATGTGTACAAGGATTGGTGATTCGTGGAATCGCCAGGTTTAACGCACACACGAGTCTCGAGTCCCGGGAATTGGTGAACGGATGTAAACGTGTTAGTTATCGTGCATTATATGTTTGAAATCATTATGTGACTTATCGGTATGTGAATACGTGTTTATATATGTTAAAATAGTGTTTAACGCGCCAAAAACCCGTTCCAGTATCACAGAGGCGATTAGGAGCTTGGGAAACCCCTAATCGCCTATACTAGAGGCGAGTAGGATGAGGTTGGGGCGAGTAGGGGCCCTACTCGCCTGAATAGAGGCGAGTAGGAGCCCCAATCGCCTGAAATGACCTGCTAATCGCCTAAGCTGCTGAACACGAGTCAAAACACCTATAAATAGAACCCTTGACTCCCCAAACACCATTTGTGCAACCCTAACTGATCCTAAGCCACCCACACACCCTAGAACACCTCTGGAGCTTGTTTTGCTACAAAAATCACCATTTCCAAGCTTACACACCTTTCTTTGATAAAATCCAAGGTGTGTTCTTCATCTCTAACCTTTGTAAAGTTGTTGTTGTGGTTCCCCAAAAGTCCAGACCTTGTTTTGCTAAGTTCGTGTCTTTAAAACGCTTTGAAAAGAGTTCTAAAACAAGTCTACACCATAATACTTGCTATATGTGAAGTATTTGTGCATATGATGATTGTTGGTAATTATGACATGAATGTTTCCATGAATTTGTTGTACTTCTGATGTGTAGGTGTTGTTAGGATGATTATCTATGAGTTTAAGCCCTTGTTATGATGTTTAGGTGCAAGTATGCATTTTGACCCATTTGGGTAATTCTTGAAGAATAGGATGTTATGATGTGATTCATTGCTTGTTTATGGTTAGAAATCATGCTAGGATGATGATATAACATAGAGATGATGAATTGCAACTTGTAGGAGATGAAATCTGATTGTTTCCATTTAAGGAAAGATAAGGTTAGTTAATGAAACCTAGTATTTTGCCATTTTTGGAAATAATCGCACCAAGCCCGTTAGAGCATAGATAAATTGAGGGTTTTTGCTTGGAAAGGATTGGTTAATAGTTTAGTTTTGATATTGGGTGTTTTTACATGTTTCGGATTTGATTTGGAGTGTTCGGCGCGCGAAAATGCACTACAGATGTGCAGAGGCGAGTAGGATCCTATTCGCATGAGGCTTCATGCGAGTAGGCTCCTAATCACCTGATGTTCAGGCGAATACAAGCCTATTCGCCCCAAGCACTAGCGATTACAATCCTAAATGCTAGTTTGATTCCTAAATGCTACTTTTACTAGTGATTACAATCCTAAATGCTAGTTTGATTCCTAAATGCTACTTTTACTAGTGATTACAATCCTAAATGCTAGTTTGATTCCTAAATGCTACTTTTTCTAGTGATTAAAATCCTAAATGCTAGTTTGATTCCTAAGTGTTTAAATGCATATGTTGCATGATGTCTTGTATTTACCTAACACGTGGGATGTCGGGTCACCAATGGGATGTCGGGTCTTGTCTAGCACGGTCGGTTTAACAGTTAAAGATGTTTTCAAACGTTTATGGTCACGGTCTGGACATTCGGGGACTAGTTACCCACGGGTTATTAGTCCGGATACTTATACACATCTTATGATAGGTCGCCGCTATTTGGGGCTATCATAGCATAATTACTTAACTGTTTTCAAGTAACGCAAACCGAGGTGAGTGTCACGGCCCCACTTTTACCGTTTTGCTTTCGGGGGAGAAACATGCTACTTATTTTGATTACTCATCATAGATCATGTTATACTATGGTTATTTCACGTACTATGCGGCTTTTACAGAAAGTCCCAGGGGGGAACCATGAATGTGTGGGGATGCACAACGGGGGAAATGTGGATAGATCTATTGGGCCTTACAAACCCCACCCGACGGCTGGGAGCCGGGCGGGTGCATATTGTCTCTAACACTTTGGGGGTTACCGAGGCATCGGTAATCCCGTCCGTCTGGGCTGGCTTCAACACTTATACCGGTTTAGTAATGGATTCCCAACCGCAGTAGTAGCAACACTTAACGTCTAGCTAACGTTTTCATAACATAGTAGTAACGGAGATGATCTTACCGAACTTATAACAACACTTTATAAAAGAAAACCTGTGAACTCACCAGCATTATATGTTGACATTTTTGGCATGTTTTCTCAGGTCGCTAAGGTAGCAGTCAATGGGTTAGGCGCACGGAGTCATGCACAGCGTCTAATATTTTGAAGCATATTAAACAATGTTTTGTAAACAATGATATGTCTTTTGGTTGTAAACAAGAAATGCTTCCGCTGCTGGTTTACGGCTCAAAGCATGATATTTTGGTTTTAAATATATTTATGAATGCATGTTTGTTGTATGTTTATTGTGATCGTTGACTGAGATCCTGGTGTGTCACGCGCCTCGCGGTAAAACCCCGCACGTGGAATTTGAGGGTGTGACAGTATGTGTATGCGTGTATGTATGCGTGTATGTATGAGTGTATGTATGAGTATATGTATGTATGAGTATATGTATGTAAGAATGTATGTATGTATGTGTGTATAAGTGTATGTATGTTTGTGTGTATGTATGTATGAGTGTATGTATGTATGAGTGTATGTAAGTATGAGTATATGTATGTGTGTATGAGTGTATGTGTGTGTGTATGAGTGTATGTATGTGTATATGTATATGTATGTGTATGTGTATGTATATGAGTGTATGTATGTATGTATGTATGTATGTATGTATGTATGTATGTATGTATGTATGTATGTATGTAGTGAGCTTAGAAATACCCGCCCGAAATTGATTTAGTAATTAATTTCGGTAGTCCCCGTTTTGGGACTGCTTTTTGAATACTTTATCTCATTTAGAATGTGAATATGTACTACATGATTGTTTGTTTTTGAAAGATTCTGTTGGCGTTTCCTCTTTGCTCCTCGGGTGTATATTTATATTATATACTTGGGGGCTAAGGGGAAATGCTGCCGAATTTTTCTTAAACAAACAATCATGTAATAAACATTCATATATGAGGTATTCAAAAAGTGGGTTTAGCAGCCTACCCTTTAGGTGTCAATAATATGATTCATTTAAATTATCATGCGTTAAACCCAAATTATGTTTCAGTCACATCATCATGTCGATCGATAAAAGTTGGATTAAACAAAAGAACCGTTTGGACGTTGAGTACGAAAAAGGAATTTACAATTTCATTGAGTATGCCAAACCACTCGTCAACTCATATGGAACGATTAGATGTCCGTGTAGAAAGTGTAATAATTCTAACTTCATAGGCTTCACACGAATGACATATCATATTCGTATAAATGGTTTCGATGAGGGTTACACGCAGTAGATCTATCACGGTGAAAATCCAATTACGCCGTATCCTGTATGTAACACCCCAACCGATGGCGGAAACATCGAGGTGTCACGTAAGAATGAGTATACAGTAGCACATGGTAACCAAATTTTAATTGAAATTAATTTAAAGTGAAAATATCCAAAAATGGAAATACATAATGAGTTTTAAGTGGAAATCTAATACATCACAAAAACCAAACAAGCATAGACTTCAGTTTGCCTTCTCATATAAATACTCTAGTCTTCATGCATCATTATTTCCTGTTGAGTTGTAAAAATGGGGGGGAGGTCAACTAGAAGTTGGTGAGAATACATAAGCCATGTCAAGCAAATAGTTTAAGTATAAAAGTTTAGCAATTCATATGTCTATCGTAAGTTTAAGTCTACATGAATAAACATAATATGTTGAATCGACATAATCAAACCTCCGACTAGTTTAGGTCCATCCCGTCATCCACGGTTCACCTTAATAATATGTTGGAACGATAACAATCACCCACGCTACCTATGTAGGAGGTACACGTATCCGGGTGGGATTGTCAATCCAATAGATCTATTATTGAGTATCGCCGGCTTGGCCATAGCTAATGATTATGTAATGTTGAAACTCGTTGAAACTCGTTGAAACTGTTGTTGTTGTCTAATTCATGAGGCATTAAAGTTTACAACTAGACATGCATGTAGAATTGCTTAAGTATAATGTTGCAAGTATGAAGGATTGCATAAACATGGTTACGTAAACTCACCTTAGTATAGTATTAAGTCTTGAGAAACAGTATGAGTGTAGCCCAAAAGATTGCCAAGTATTACCCTATGTATAAGGTAACAAATAAGTCTAAGTCTATCTAGTCTACAAGTATATTCTAGGGTTTCGATTTGGGGATAAACATTTGTTGGATTAATAATTAAAATGTTTGATAATTGAGAGAAATTTGATAAATAAATAAACAAAAGTCTTTTTATAAAATTTGAATTTAAGATGGTCACAATAATGTGTTTAAAGTATAAAAATAATTTTTATACAATTATTTTCTTAAAAAATAGAATATTAAATCTATTTATTTCAAATTGTCAAAATTTAACTTTAATATTTAAAAAAATACTAAAATTATATATTTATTAGATTAAAAATTATATTTCTGTTCCAAATAATCAGAAATAATTTATATAAAATTTTGGTGCAAAAATATTGAAAAATGAATTTATTATGATTTAATTATGATTAAAACTAACAAAAATTGATTAAAAATATTAAATAAATGATTTTTCAGTAATAAAAATCATTTCAAAAAAGTTTATTGTTATAAAAACTCAGAATAATTTTGTGGAAATTTATAAGATCGTTTTGATATTTTTATAGAATTTTATAAATAAAATAGAATAAACTTAATTTATTCAATATATATATTAAATAAATAAATTTTTGGAAACTAAAAATTGTATGTTAAACTTTTTCATTAAATTAACACAAAATAATTTTTGTAGAATTTTTAAAAGTGTTTTAGTATTTAAAAATGAATTTTTAAAATACAAGCTATTGTATTTAAAGCTTGATTATTTAAACAAAACAAAACAACAAAAAAAATGTTGCTGCTGTGGCTCGAACCCGCGTGGGCTGGTTCAAGGATACCAGGCATAACCACTTGGTCTAGACCAGTGGTTGTGTTTGGTTTCAGTTTGTTTAATATTTATAACATATACAAAATCGTGTTCTTCCCCAAAATTGTATGAACGTGCCCTAGTTTCTGCAATTGAACAAATCACACAACATTAACCCAATTAACCTTAGGGTTAATGTTGTGTGTATGCCGAACAACAAAACCCATATAAAAGGTGTTACTTACAATCACGAATTGAACACGAATGCTCAGTCAATGCCCGAAGTCAAACACGAACAAGATGACTCAAGAACAGTGAATGATTATAGAAATTGGAGGTTGACAAAGAATGAGTGGCGAGTTGTGATTGTCCAGAGATGCTCAATTTATAGTGTGGTGGTCTAGATCATCGAATTGGTAAGGTTGACCACGAATTGAATGGGTTTCGTCTAATTAAGTATAATTTGTTCGAATTAAGGATGATTGCACGTGTATTTGACTTGTAATAGGCCGGTAATCACGATGGCATGCCAATCTAAAGTCAAAACGCGTGTAATTGATTTTGATTTTGGTAAGTTGTCGTCACAGTTGACTTTCCAAGTCAACTGTGAAGGACAATTATACGTGATATAATAATAAGGTGTTAGGTTAAAAACAAGAAGCATGTGTGGAGCAGTTGGTTACGTATGTGTGTGTATAGGAACCGGCTTGGGCGCGGGTTCGAGTCCCGGCCCAAGCTTTTATTTTTTTTAACATATATTCCATATATATATGTATGTTATGTATAATTATTATAATATTAGGGTTCCCAAAAAGCCACAATAATAATTAAATGCGAACAATAATACTAAAACTTGACGTTTTTATTCATGGTACAATGTAACGTACAAGTTATAAATGCGTGATGTTACACTGTAGTTGTAGACGAGGTTAGGAGAAGAAGCGATATGAATGACGTTATCGCATACCTTATAGCGGAGTGTATGGAAGAGGATACAGACCTTAACGAAGGGGACTCAGATACAGAGAGTAGAGATGTTCGTGATGAGTTTGAAGCCCTGATAGATGAAGTCGAATCAGAAATATATCCTGGGTGTCTAGATTATTCCTCCCTTGATATCAAAGCTTATGAATATGAAGGTAAGGCACAAATGGACTAATAATTCGTTTGATGAGCTTCTTGGGTTTTTCCAGTCTGTACTTCCAGCAGGTAACAAGGTCCCCCCTTCGCATTACAAAGCCAAAAAGATATTAAAGAATACTGGTTTGGGATATGAGATGATAGACGTGTGTAAACGGGACTGATGTGTCGTAAACACATCTATTCTCCTATGTATTTTGAGTTATAATTGAGTCTTTTGTATATAGTTTTTAGTAGTTTTAGGCGTGTATTCGTTTGTTTGTCTATTTTTATCATTTTATAGATTTTTATTAGTTTTTAGTACTTATTTATTTATTTTATTATTTTATAGGTGTTTGTGGAAAATGAGCTCAAAACGAAAGAATTTTAATTGAGACACGAACACTTGAGAGCATGTGTTCATGGACGTTGGAGCATAAACGAGCAACTTAGGTCGAGCCAAGAACACCTAATACGAGAGCATAAAGTAATAATAGTATATAATAATAATATACTAATAATATACTAAAAAAAAGAAAAAAAATAAAACTTTGGTGGGCTCGTGGCTCAACCAAAACAAAACAACAACAATAATAATAAGTCGGTTATATGCATAGAGATGACAATTCGTTTTGACGGCAGAGGAGATATAGTGATTATTAATTCAAGAGCCAAATATATTGGAGGAGAAAATCATTCATTCGAACGGGGGACTTCGACATACAGCCTAAAGCATCATTCAATCGCATTAAGAGGGGTTGATCGACTAAAGACACAAAAGGAGCTTTGGTGTCTTTGGAGGGGAGAAGGTCTCGGGTACACTAAAGATTAATTATTTGAAGACTCGGGGGTTTGTTTTATCGTTTTTATTTATTTAGAGACATGTTTATCATTGTTTTTCGAGACTTTATGACTATTTTTCTGATTATAACTATGAACTAAACTTTTTATGGTTGCTTAGGTTTATGAACTAGACGCGTTTTATGCATTATTTAATGGTTTTGGTTTTTAGTTTTGATGTGTAGAATTACATGATTTTAATTTTATTGTTGGATTTGATATATGTGTGTTGGTGTTGATTTTATTTGAAGTTTGTTTATTGGTTTTGTGGAGCTAGCATGTAGAATACCCCCTAGGTCTTGAAATCAATCTAGTTCGTCAACTTAGGTTAGCATGCTAGTATTTGGAGTTGGAGTACGACACAAGTATAACAAACTAATATAATAAATTAACTAAGACGTGCAATCCATTTTTGAGGGTGAGAAATCTAACTCGAGGTTGCTAGGTAACTAACTAGGCATTGTTCGGTAGTTGACAAGTGCTAGGGCGGGAGTCGCTACTTGTCCGTGTTTAGAGTTTTCCTAGGTTTTCTTCAGTAGAGTTTAAGTCTGCTTCATAGTTTGAGGGTTTTAATCCAGGAGAGGTTTTAATCTGATTTCTGTGGGATTTTGGTACGCTAGGGCGATCCGGATCCATCTTAGCATTTCTACACTTGTCCCGCCTTAAGTCTAGTGAGTCATCCTTGACAGGAGGTTTATTAGGTAAGAATAGGGTCTCAAGTTAATTACCAGATTCAGTATTTATTGCTAGTGTCTAGGGATTTTACCTAAGTAACCAGCCTTCTTCCTATCTGATTTCTCCAAGTTCCTAGTTCCTATAAGCAGTTGAGGTTATTTTATTTAGTTTCTTCTAAGTTTATAATCAGTAGTTTAAAATACCCCCCATATAAGTATATATTTATTTAGGCTAGTATTCGGTATAGGTTGTGATCTAGAGTTGCATTCGCGTCTTTGGGTTCGATACTCGGTCTTATCTGTTTACTGCTTTGCGACCGTACACTTGCCGTGCGTGTGTAGTTTTTAGGTGAGTCGTTTTAATTAAAGCTTGTGTTATTTTTATATATACATTTACACACGACTGTGCTCTCTTCTGGAAAGAACATTAGTCATTGCAGAACTGTCATGTTTGTAATGAGAGTCGGTGGCTAAATAAAGACACAAGTGGCAAGAAGGTACCTCACAAGGTGTTACGATACTTTCCTTTGACCCCCAGACTACGACGCTTGTAAGGCTCAAGGCACACAGCAAAAGATATGATATGGCACAGTACCGGATGATCAGAAGATGGTATTATGCGTCATCCAATTGATGGATCTTCATGGAAGGACTTTGATCTAAGGCACCCTAACTTCTCGAGTGAACCCCGAAATGTTCGCCTAGGGCTTGCAGCTGGCGGTTTTAATCCTTACGGCATCAAAAGCTCGACTCATAGCACTTGGCCGGTTATACTCACTACATACAATCTGCCTCCATGGCTATGCATGAAAGAGTCCACATTTATGTTGACCTTGTTGATTCCTGGCGCTAAATCCCCTGTGAAGGACATGGACGTTTTCCTTAGGCCGTTGGTGGATGAGCTTAAGGATTTGTGGCAGACGGGCGTACGTACTAAAAGACGCTGCGACAAACACGCACTTCACAATGAAGGCGGCGTTGTTATGGACTATAAGTGACTTTCCAGCTCGTAGTAGTCTATCAGGTTGGAGCCGACTTGCAACGAAGACACCCCTTCAATGCGTGTAATAGGTAAATGTGTGTATTTAGGTCATCGGTGGTTCTTAGATGCCAACCATCAATGGAGAAAAAGTTCTGAGTTTAACGGGGCACACGAGACAAGAGCCCCCCCCCCCCCCCCCCCCCGAGACAGTTTAGTCCCGCTGACATAGATGCTCAACATGCTCTTCTACTCAATCGCCTACCAGGCAAGCATCCACAATTTTGGAGGTGCAAACCCTAATCGGGAGGACTTCAAGTTGAACTGGTCCAATAGAAGCATATTTTTTTGAATTAGAGTATTGGTCTTCTCTGCAGTTGAAGCACAACTTAGATGTTATGCATATTGAGAAAAATGTGTGCGACAGCTTGCTTGGTACTCTTTTGATGAATGACAAGACGAAATACAAGTCAAATGCACGAAAAGACTTAGAGAAACTGAAAATTCGAAAGACGCAACGGTTGAAAAAAAAAAGGAACCAAGTGGACCTGCCCACCACCCAAAATACTCATTCACACGGCGTGACCGAAAGAGTTTCTGTCAGTTTATAAAAAAATGTTAAACTACCAGATGGTTCGGATCTAATATTAGTAAGAGGGTGACAGATAACAATACTAACATTATTGGTTTGAAATCACATGAGTGTCATATTCTCATGCAAAAATTGATACCAATTGGGGTTAGAGCATTTTTGGGCAAAGATGTTTATACACCAATATGGTAGACCTTTGTGCATTCTTTAAACAGCTCTGCTCTAGAACACTGGTAGTGGAAGATATGAAGAAAGCGAAGGATGCCATTCTTATGATCTTGTGCAGGTTAGAGTTGATCTATCCGCCGGCCTTTTTGACATAATGGTTCATTTAGTTATGCATTTACCCGATGAAGCGATTCTTGGTGGTCCGGTCTATATGAGATGGATGTATCCCTTTGAACGGTATATGAAAAAACTGAAAAACTATGTTAAAAACCCGATAAGGCCAGAAGGTTGTATAGCTGAAGGTTATGTAACTGAAGAAGCTCTAACATTCTGCTCAATGTACCTGAAAAATGTTAAGACTAAGTTCAATCAGCCTGAGAGAAATGAGGACGCTGTTGTAGAAAAAAGAAAGGTATGGGTGTTTGAATCCCAATGCAACCCGACCAGTGCAACGAATGACAAGCTACTTTCAGTTGAGGACAAACTCAAGATAGAATGGTTTGTCCTCGATAATTGCGAAGAAGTCAAGGGCTACATGAAGTAAGTGCTCCTATCCTTTATATATTTACCGAACATCCCAGATATATAATTAAGACTAAATTTTCTTGCTCTTATACATTTTTTCTTCAATGTAGTGAATTCAAATCTATACATCTCCATGATGATATTAAAACTAAATTTCCGGAATGGTTTCAACACAAGGTAATACATACATAACACTCGTTACTATATATTTGTTAGGTAATGCATATATAACAAACAGTATTATTTTAAATTTGTTAGGTCTATAAGATGAAGAAAGAAAGTTATTCAGAATTCCACCCAGAGTTATATGCTATTTCATTGGGTGCACAATCAATGGCCCAGACTTACACCGGTTGCATAGTCAACAGTCTTTGGTTTATGATGGCTTCCCGTGATACAAAACGTGCGACGCAAAACTCAGGGGTTATGGTGGAGGGAGAGGACGGTGAGAAATATTATGGCGTATTAGAAGAGATTATTGAGATCGGTTATCCTCATGGGTATACAACTGTCCTATTTTGGTGCAAGTGGTACGATACTCAAGTGGGTGTTACACATGAAAACAATATCACCAGTATCAGCACAGAACACGTGTTCTACATCCAAGAACCATCTCAAGGAAACCAAAATAATAAACATAGGTGGGTCGTCGAAAATGTTAATCATAGGCGAATTTGGATCGACCACCACAACTCGAGAATGTTCGAAACGTAGACACTGAGTTAGGCGAGGATGTTGACGTCGTTCACAATAACTCTTCATCTAATATCGGCCTAATTATTGACTTCCGCCAATACTTTCAAAACATATCTTCTCATGCTACTGAGGGTGAGAGTGTAATGGAAGTTGATGCCCCGAGCAATGACGACAGTGAAGTTGCTGATGCTGGGACATATTATGACGAGGACGATCCCGATTATGACGACATGGAGTCTGATTAAAAAACAGTAATTGTGGATGATTTCATTTATTTATTATAATAAATCAATGTTTACTATTTATACTTTGTTTATTATATATAATGTGGCTAATAATTTTTATTTCTAACTGCAGGACTTACATATAATAATGTGACAAATAATTTTTATTTCTAATTGCAGGACATTATGACTTCTATTTTGTTTTTGGTTGTTTACTTGATGGCCGCTGTTATGGGCCATGGCGAAGACGGTGCAGGGGCGCCGCCACCGCCACCAGGTGGTGATGATTGGTGGCACAACCACCAGCAAGATGGTGGTAAGTTTACAGTTCTTTACTGTTTACTATTTTTACTTCATTTTCAATTCTAATAATGTGACTAATTATTTTAACTCTAATTGCACCCCCCCTCCCCGCAGGATAACACTAGGCAAGGCAAAAAAAACCTTGCCTTAAAAAACAACTGATAGAACAGGACGGTCAGACATATCATTTGATGAGGCCGCCAACTGCATGCCTGTAGGCCATCTTGGTGGCTACTTCACCCGGAGGCGTCTATGTATATATGGCGTGAGATCCCATTGGATGTGCAAGACTGGGATAATGTTTCTGAGGTTAATCAAAACAAGTTATTTGAGCTCTTGCGGGTCAGTGATTTGTAAATATATACTCTATATGTTATTTGTTGATTTTTTTTCTTCTATCTAACTAGCTTGTTTTATTTAATTATTAGAGCAAGTTCAAGATGGATTGGGATCCTATTGATGATTACCTCGTTGCCAAAAAAACAAGGAGGCATCATGGCGGCTATCAGAAAGCGGTACAAGAACCGCAAAGCCAACGCAAAGGAACATTTTAATAATGTGTCGAACGATGGTGTGGATGTGGAGACAGCAAGGCAACATCCCCCCGAGGTATGAAACCTGAAAACTGGCTTCGAGCTTGTGATCACTTCTGCAGTTCAGAACATAAGAGGAAGTCTGAAATTAACAAAGCCGTCAGCAAAAAACAAGCGAACACATACCGAGATGGAACGAACTCTTTTTGCCAGTCACTGTGTATATACACACACACACACACACACATATACATAGACAATAATGTTTATGTAACTTATAATTTAACTTTTAATGTTAAACAGGACATAGAACGGTATGAAGCATACCGTATTGGACATACATGAAGGCAGGGGACGTTTGATACCCCTCAGAATGAAGATAAATATGTAAGCATTTATTTATAATCTACTATATATATATATATGTGTGTGTGTGTGTGTGTGTGTAATTCTATTAAATCACTTTTGTGAAATACAACAAAGGTTAAGGTCACGTTTTGAGTCTGAACGTCAACGGCTCGCCGAAGAAGGAGGAGAAGGAGGAGGAAACAGCTCCCAACGGTTGGATGAGGTTGTATATATTTGTGTATGTGCGTGTTTAGTTTTCATGTTTTTTCGATTGTTTGTTGGGTTTAAAGTAGGTTAAAACTAATATTATTTTGGGTGTTTGAAGGTTAGTATTTTTGAAGAAGTTCTGGGCAAATGCCGCGGACATGTTCGCGGGATTGGGACTATGCCCTGTCCGAGAGAAAGCCTTCCGCATCATACGCCAACACAACCGCAATTTTCACAGGTATGTCTTTGTAGTTTAAATGTTAAGTAAATAGGATATTTGACCCATTTGGTATATATTTGTTGGTCGTTGACCCATTTGGTATAAATATGTTTAGTAAATAGGATATTTGACCTATTTGGTATATATTTGTAGTTCATTTGTTGATAGTTGACCCATTTGGTATAAATATGTTTAGTAGATAGGACATTTGACCCATTTGATGTATGTATGTTTGCTAAATGTAATATTTGACCCATGTGGTATAAATATGTGTAGTAAATAGGATATTTGACCTATTTGATATATATTTGTAGTTCATTTATTGATAGTTGACCCATTTGGTATAAATATGTTTAGTAAATAGGACATTTGACCCATTTGATGTATATATGTTTGCTAAATGTTAATAGTTGACCCGTTTGGTATAAATATGTGTAGTATATAGGATATTTTGACCCATTTGGTATATATTTGTAGTTATTTATTGATAGTTGACCCATTTGGTATAAATATGCGTAGTAAATAGGATATTTGACCCATTTGGTGTATATTTGTAGTTATTTGTTGATAGTTGACCCATTTGATATAAATATGTGTAGTACATAGGATATTTGACACATTTGGTGTATATTTGTAGTTATTTGTTGATAGTTGACCCATTTGGTATAAATATGTGTAGTAAATAGGATATTTGACCTATTTGATATATATTTGTAGTTCATTTATTGATAGTTGACCCATTTGGTATAAATATGTTTAGTAAATAGGACATTTGACCCATTTGATGTATGTATGTTTGCTAAATGTTAATAGTTGACCCGTTTGGTATAAATATGTGTAGTAAATAGGATTTTTGATCCATTTGTTATATATTTGTAGTTATTTGTTGATAGTTGACCCATTTGGTATAAATATGTGTAGTAAATAGGATATTTGACCCATTTAGTATATATTTGTAGTTATTTCTTGATAGTTGACCTATTTGGTATAAATATATTTGTAGGAGCAATTTAATACAATGATGACGCTTCCTGATTTCCAAGCACAAATGCTCCAATTTTGTAATCAATTTTACCAATCCCAATTCCAATCTCAAAAGTTTGGAAATCAAGGCGGAAGCAGCAATAGTGGCGATCACGCCGACGAAGACGAAGGCGAAGACGAAGACGTTTAGGAGTTTAGGCGTTTTTGGTATGTTTATTTAGTTTTGTTGGTATACTTAACTATAGACTGAATTACAAGTTTTGTCCTTTAAGTTTGTACCAGATTGCAAGGCATGTCCTTTAACTTTAAAATTGATTGGTTTTGTCCTTTATCTTTTAAAATCTTGCACGTTATGTCCTTTCGATCTAACTCTGTTAATTTTCTTCGTTAAGTTTGGTCACATGACTTGCACACGAGGGTATATCAGTAAATTGACCCACATTCATTGCAGGTCATCCTTCCACCACCTCCTACACCATCACATTCCAGAACCACCCTCCACCACCACCTACACCACCACATTCCAGAACCACCCTCCACCTTACCCCCAAAACCCTGCTAAATACTCGCCGCCGACAACCACCACCACCCCCTTCCCTTCCATCAAAACTCTAACCCAATATATAGCTTCAGACCGGTTGCATAGTCAACAGTCTTTGGTTTATGATGGCTTCCCGTGATACAAAACGTGCGACGCAAAACTCAGGGGTTATGGTGGAGGGAGAGGACGGTGAGAAATATTATGGCGTATTAGAAGAGATTATTGAGATCGGTTATCCTCATGGGTATACAACTGTCCTATTTTGGTGCAAGTGGTACGATACTCAAGTGGGTGTTACACATGAAAACAATATCACCAGTATCAGCACAGAACACGTGTTCTACATCCAAGAACCATCTCAAGGAAACCAAAATAATAAACATAGGTGGGTCGTCGAAAATGTTAATCATAGGCGAATTTGGGATCGACCACCACAACTCGAGAATGTTCGAAACGTAGACACTGAGTTAGGCGAGGATGTTGACGTCGTTCACAATAACTCTTCATCTAATATCGGCCTAATTATTGACTTCCGCCAATACTTTCAAAACATATCTTCTCATGCTACTGAGGGTGAGAGTGTAATGGAAGTTGATGCCCCGAGCAATGACGACAGTGAAGTTGCTGATGCTGGGACATATTATGACGAGGACGATCCCGATTATGACGACATGGAGTCTGATTAAAAAACAGTAATTGTTGATGATTTCATTTATTTATTATAATAAATCAATGTTTACTATTTATACTTTGTTTATTATATATAATGTGGCTAATAATTTTTATTTCTAACTGCAGGACTTACATATAATAATGTGACAAATAATTTTTATTTCTAATTGCAGGACATTATGACTTCTATTTTGTTTTTGGTTGTTTACTTGATGGCCGCTGTTATGGGCCATGGCGAAGACGGTGCAGGGGCGCCGCCACCGCCACCAGGTGGTGATGATTGGTGGCACAACCACCAGCAAGATGGTGGTAAGTTTTACAGTTCTTTACTGTTTACTATTTTTACTTCATTTTCAATTCTAATAATGTGACTAATTATTTTAACTCTAATTGCACCCCCCCCCTCCCCGCAGGATAACACTAGGCAAGGCAAAAAAAACCTTGCCTTAAAAAACAACTGATAGAACAGGACGGTCAGACATATCATTTGATGAGGCCGCCAACTGCATGCCTGTAGGCCAGCTTGGTGGCTACTTCACCCGGGAGGCGTCTATGTATATATGGCGTGAGATCCCATTGGATGTGCAAGACTGGGATAATGTTTCTGAGGTTAATCAAAACAAGTTATTTGAGCTCTTGCGGGTCAGTGATTTGTAAATATATACTCTATATGTTATTTGTTGATTTTTTTTCTTCTATCTAACTAGCTTGTTTTATTTAATTATTAGAGCAAGTTCAAGATGGATTGGGATCCTATTGATGATTACCTCGTTGCCAAAAAAACAAGGAGGCATCATGGCGGCTATCAGAAAGCGGTACAAGAACCGCAAAGCCAACGCAAAGGAACATTTTAATAATGTGTCGAACGATGGTGTGGATGTGGAGACAGCAAGGCAACATCCCCCCGAGGTATGAAACCTGAAAACTGGCTTCGAGCTTGTGATCACTTCTGCAGTTCAGAACATAAGAGGAAGTCTGAAATTAACAAAGCCGTCAGCAAAAAACAAGCGAACACATACCGAGATGGAACGAACTCTTTTGCCAGTCACTGTGTATATACACACACACACACACACACATATACATAGACAATAATGTTTATGTAACTTATAATTTAACTTTTAATGTTAAACAGGACATAGAACGGTATGAAGCATACCGTATTGGACATACATGAAGGCAGGGGACGTTTGATACCCCTCAGAATGAAGATAAATATGTAAGCATTTATTTATAATCTACTATATATATATATATGTGTGTGTGTGTGTGTGTGTGTAATTCTATTAAATCACTTTTGTGAAATACAACAAAGGTTAAGGTCACGTTTTGAGTCTGAACGTCAACGGCTCGCCGAAGAAGGAGGAGAAGGAGGAGGAAACAGCTCCCAACGGTTGGATGAGGTTGGTATATATTTTGTGTATGTGCGTGTTTAGTTTTTCATGTTTTTTTCGATTGTTTGTTGGGTTTAAAGTAGGTTAAAACTAATATTATTTTGGGTGTTTGAAGGTTAGTATTTTTGAAGAAGTTCTGGGCAAATGCCGCGGACATGTTCGCGGATTGGGACTATGCCCTGTCCGAGAGAAAGCCTTCCGCATCATACGCCAACACAACCGCAATTTCACAGGTATGTCTTTGTAGTTTAAATGTTAAGTAAATAGGATATTTGACCCATTTGGTATATATTTGTTGGTCGTTGACCCATTTGGTATAAATATGTTTAGTAAATAGGATATTTGACCTATTTGGTATATATTTGTAGTTCATTTGTTGATAGTTGACCCATTTGGTATAAATATGTTTAGTAAGATAGGACATTTGACCCATTTGATGTATGTATGTTTGCTAAATGTTAATATTTGACCCATGTGGTATAAATATGTGTAGTAAATAGGATATTTGACCTATTTGATATATATTTGTAGTTCATTTATTGATAGTTGACCCATTTGGTATAAATATGTTTAGTAAATAGGACATTTGACCCATTTGATGTATATATGTTTGCTAAATGTTAATAGTTGACCCGTTTGGTATAAATATGTGTAGTATATAGGATATTTGACCCATTTGGTATATATTTGTAGTTATTTATTGATAGTTGACCCATTTGGTATAAATATGCGTAGTAAATAGGATATTTGACCCATTTGGTGTATATTTGTAGTTATTTGTTGATAGTTGACCCATTTGATATAAATATGTGTAGTACATAGGATATTTGACACATTTGGTGTATATTTGTAGTTATTTGTTGATAGTTGACCCATTTGGTATAAATATGTGTAGTAAATAGGATATTTGACCTATTTGATATATATTTGTAGTTCATTTATTGATAGTTGACCCATTTGGTATAAATATGTTTAGTAAATAGGACATTTGACCCATTTGATGTATGTATGTTTGCTAAATGTTAATAGTTGACCCGTTTGGTATAAATATGTGTAGTAAATAGGATTTTTGATCCATTTGTTATATATTTGTAGTTATTTGTTGATAGTTGACCCATTTGGTATAAATATGTGTAGTAAATAGGATATTTGACCCATTTAGTATATATTTGTAGTTATTTCTTGATAGTTGACCTATTTGGTATAAATATATTTGTAGGAGCAATTTAATACAATGATGACGCTTCCTGATTTCCAAGCACAAATGCTCCAATTTTGTAATCAATTTTACCAATCCCAATTCCAATCTCAAAAGTTTGGAAATCAAGGCGGAAGCAGCAATAGTGGCGATCACGCCGACGAAGACGAAGGCGAAGACGAAGACGTTTAGGAGTTTAGGCGTTTTTGGTATGTTTATTTAGTTTTGTTGGTATACTTAACTATAGACTGAATTACAAGTTTTGTCCTTTAAGTTTGTACCAATTGCAAGGCATGTCCTTTAACTTTAAAATTGATTGGTTTTTGTCCTTTATCTTTTAAAATCTTGCACGTTATGTCCTTTCGATCTAACTCTGTTAATTTTCTTCGTTAAGTTTGGTCACATGACTTGCACACGAGGGTATATCAGTAAATTGACCCACATTCATTGCAGGTCATCCTTCCACCACCTCCTACACCATCACATTCCAGAACCACCCTCCACCACCACCTACACCACCACATTCCAGAACCACCCTCCACCTTACCCCCAAAACCCTGCTAAATACTCGCCGCCGACAACCACCACCACCCCCTTCCCTTCCATCAAAACTCTAACCCAATATATAGCTTCAGACCCGTCGTCAGTCACCAATACCCACAACCCTAAAACCTAACAAAAACACAGATCTGGAAATCTAGCTAAAAGTATTCGATTTAGTCAGACTCGTCTTAGACACCGTTTTCGATCAACTAGGGTTTGATTTTGGGGGTAATTAGGGTAGCAGTAGAAAACGATGGTGATAGAGGCTCATAGCAGGCGGTGGCAGGTGGAGCGATGGTGGTGACGGTAGACGATGGTGATGGGTGGTGGTAATGGAGAGGCTTACAGTGGTTATTTAGAGGTTATTGGGTGGGGATTTTGATGTTAGAGATGGTGGCAAGTGGTGGTGGAGGGTGATAGCAGACGATGGTTGTGGTGGCAAGAGGTGGTGGAGGGTGGTAACAGGTGGGGCGGTTACCAGAGAGAAAGAGAGAGATTCAGGATTTTTATATTATTTTTTTTTGTTTTTTTTATTTTTGATGTAAATTAATAATAAAAGGCATGAAAGGACTAAAATGCCCTCACGTGCCTTGCACATGACCCAACTTAACGAAGAAAATTAACAGAGTTAAGTCGAAAGGACATAACGTGCAAGATTTTAAAAGATAAATGACAAAACCAATCAATTTTAAAGTTAAAGGACATGCCTTGCAATCTGGTATAATTTTAAAGGACAAAACTTGTAATTCAGTCCTTAACTATAAATGCTTGTATGTTTGTTTAGACGAATGTTGGTATGTTTATATATATGTAATGTTGGTATGTTTGGTTAATTTATTTTGTTATTATTTCGTTTGATTGAGAGTGTGTGGACCCAAAAAAAAGACCTTTAGGAGCGACGAGTCGCCCCTAAAGGTCCTGACCAGATTGCACAGAATTTTTCCACGTGCCACGTGGCAAGACACGTGGCAAAATAAAAAATTTAAATGGAAAAGAAATGCCACGTGGAAAAAAGGCATTAGGGGCGACACCTTTAGGGGCCACAGTGGGTTTTAGGGACCAAACAAATGTGACGCAACCTTTAGGGGCGACCGTCGCCCCTAAAGCTCAAGTCGCCCCTAATGACCAATTATTAGGGGCAACCGGCGTCGCCTCTAAAGCTCCAGTTTGTTGTAGTGACAACATTAGAAGTCATCAAAATAAGCTTTAGAATGCAGCACATTGGTACCGTATTCATATTTTAAGATCTTATTCGTATGTAAACTCCTTCTAAGACTAATCACTACTAGAAAAAGTGGCTCTTTTGTTATAAAATTTTCTTACGAAAAAAATGTGTCATAAATTTTGATAAATTTGCTACTAATTTGTGACGACAAAAAACACTCTTATTTTTTAGACAAATTTGCTATACAAATTTCTCCTAGCCACGTCCGATACAGGATTTACCTAGGGTGTTACAATGCATCGTGCCCAATCTGCATCCGAGTAACCTAAGATGGAAGGCATCGTGGGATGCGTAAATAGTAAACCGTGAGAGATAGTTCCCTTGACATAATGTAGTATCCGCTTAACCAATTGGAAATGTTTTTCGGTGGGTGAGTGTAGGTGTTGGCAAGCTTGATTAACGGCATACGATAAATCAGGTCGAGTGATGGTTAGATATTGAAGCGCACCAACGATGGAGCGATAGTGAGTGGGGTCGGAATAAGGGGCGCCATCTTTGGTGAACGTATCGGATGTGGATAGGGGAGTGGGGACAGGTTTGGCGTCGATTAACCCGGCGCGAGTCAGGATGTCCTAAGCATATTTAGTTTGTGTGAGAAAAAGGCTTTTAGTGTCATGAACAACTTCTAGACCAAGGAAGTAGTTAAGAGAGCCAAAGCTTTTTATGGCGAATTCTTGATGTAGACGATTGATGAAGGTTTCGATTAGAGACTTGTTGTCTCCCGTAAGAATTAGGTCGTCTACATACAAAGAAGGTACATGATGGAATTGCCATTGAGAAAGATGAAGAATGAAGGATCGGCAAGACTACATATGAAACCGTAAGAAATGAGAAAAGAGCTAAGTAGTTGAAACCAAGCTCTTGGAGCTTGTTTAAGACCATAGAGCGCCTTGTTAAGTTTGCAAACATGGTGAGGAAATTTAGAATCCATAAACTCGGGAGGTTGCTCCATATATACAGTTTCAGAAAGTTGTCCGTTGAGAAAGGCATTGTTCACATCGAGTTGGTTTAAGGACCAATTGTTGATGACTGCTAGTGTGAGAACAATGCGAATAGTAGATGCTTTGACAACAGGACTAAATGTATGGTCAAAGTCAAGACCGGGAATTTGAGTAAACCCTTGAGCAACAAGTCTTGCTTTGTGCCGATCAAGAGAACCATCGGAATGGTATTTAGTTCGAAACACCCACTTGGAACCAACAACGTTTGTGGAGGAGGGGCGTGGAACAAGAGTCCACGTTTGATTCCAATGAAGAGCTTTAAGTTCATCTTGCATAGCAAGCATCCAATGTGGATGTTTTGATGCACTTTTAAAGCCTTTTGGAAGGGTATTGGTGAGGAGGGCTGCATGTAAGCAAGAATGCATGACATTGGCAACTTAAGATGTGTGTCTTGGATTGGGTTTGAAGGTTCCAACTTTGGAACGAGTCACCATAGGGTGACAAGGTTCGGGAGGAGTTTGAGCCAAGGGTTCGGCTTGAGGGGATGGGGCCGAGTGATCGGTATGAGAAGCGGAAGAGGATGGGATGATGTTGGATGGTGTGGTTTTTGTTGTGGAGCAATTGGGATTGGGTAAGGCCTTGGATGATGGTAGTTGATTTTCAGGTGTGGTGGAATCGTCTTTGCATAAGGTGCAAGGTGTAATAGGAATGTGAGATGATGATGGTGGAGTAGGTTATGGTTTAGAGTTATGGCTTTGAGTGGGAGAAAAGGAAGTTGGTTCATGGAAGGTAGAAATGAAAAGATTGGTTAAGTTGGTGTAGGACGAGTCATGCACAAATGGGAAACAAGTTTCATCAAATCGAGCATGCCGGGTTACATACGTACGTGACGCTGCAGGTCAAAGCATTTGTATCTTTTTGTATTGCAGGGCATAGCCTAGAAAAATACGAGGGATACTACATGGTGCAAGTTTATGAGGTGCATAGTCACGTAGGTATGGTTACACACAACACCCAAAGACACGAAAATTTGTATAATTGGGTGTGACGGAGAAGAGCATTTCAAAAGGTGATCTGTGTTGTAGAACCTTGGTGGGCAAGCGATTGATAATTTATGTGGCCGAACTAAAGGCATCGACCCAATGAGAGATGGGAACATTTGCGTGAAAAAGCATGGCGAGACCCGTTTCTACAATGTGACGGTGTTTTCTTTAGACATGTCCCTTTTTTTGGAGCGGTGTACGGACATGAAAATCGGTGAAATGTGCCATTTTCATCAAAGAGTTTTTGCACAATTTTATTTTTAAATTTCGTACTACCATCACTTTGAAACACTTTAATTTTGCGTGAGAGTTGTATTTGAACTAGATGCAAAAAGGTTTGAAGAACCGGGTAGAAATCGGTTTTGTTTTTAAGAGGGTACATCCATGAAAATCTAGAATAATCATCCACAAATGCAACATAGTATTTATACCCGTCTTTGCTAATGATTGGTGATGGTCCCCATAGATCACAATGGACAAGATCTAGAGGGTTAAAAGCATGTTTGTCATTTGTATCAAATGGTAATTTGTGAGCTTTAGCAAGTTAACATGGAGAACATATATTAGGCTTAGGTAAAATAGATGTAAATGACAAATGACCGAGTCTTTTCATATTAGAAATAATCTCAAATGCAACATGACCCAAACGATTGTGCCACAATTCAAAGGAGGCTTTATTAAATGAATGAGAAGCAAAAAAAAAAAAGCAAAAGACTTGTCCCGAAGCACATAAAGACTGTTTTCACACTGACCTTCCGCGATAGGTTAGCTTGTTTTCCGGTCCTGGATCACAAAAAACGAATTAGAGAAAAGAACATCAACGGGATAATCATTTGTCAACTTGCTAATGGAAAGGAGATTTCTAGTTAAAGATGGAACTACCAAAACATCATTTAGTTTATGATATACGTTAATTTATACATATAAAAGTCCCCGGTTTTACTCCCGTTTGACGCGTTTTCGATTGTAAAATCGTAGTTTTGGTACTTAATCTTGTACTTCTACTTTTACAGGTCCTAAACGGCGTACCAAAGATAAGGTTGAAGAAAAAGATGGATTTCTGGGCAAAACGGACAGTTTCTGCACATTCTGCACAATCTGCAGGTGTTGCACGGCCGAGCGCACCAACTGCACGGTCATGCAGACCTAAGTTAGTCAGAAGCACTGCCAGTGCAGACGAGAGTGCAAGCTATTTCCAGATCAGCATTCCCGTGCAGACCAGATCAACACTCACGTCCAACTGATGGCACTCTCGTGCAGACCTAAGTTACTCGGAAGCACTGCCATTGCAGACGAGAGTGCAAGCCATTTCCTGATCAGCACTCCCGTGCAACTGTTGGCACTCCCATGCAGACCTAATCAGCATGACCGTGCACTTTATGTGCACAACCGTGCGAGCCCCAAGATATTTTTAAAAACCAATTGCTAACTTGCCTGTCACATCAAAAATCAAAGTGCATGACCGTGCACTTTATGTGCACGACCGTGCACAAAATCAAAACTTGTATAAAAACAAAGCAAAACTTACTGATCAGATGTTGGGTATTTCTGGGCGATTTCTGTAACACCCCAACCGATGGCGGAAACATCGGGTGCCACGTATTGATGATTGTTTTCAGTAGCACATGGTATAATATAAATTTTAAATAATTTATTCAAACATAATATCCAAAATGTGAAATAATGTCTAAGAATTCAAATACATAACATCCAAATAATAACTTCAAAAACTTCAAATAAACTTCTAGATAAATCCTCATGCTATCTCAAGCCTCAGCTTCATTGTTACCTGAAACATGTTAATTTTGAAAGTATTTTGGGTCAACATAAGTTGGTGAGAATTACATAGGTTTTTGATGATAAAATGAATAAAATGTTATGCAATTCATGTGTCATGTTAATCTAGCCCATATGTGAGAAACATATTAGAAATAAATCGAGTGCATAATCAACCCTGTTGACTGTTATAAATAATACATACCATACACTTATGGTCCCAATGAATAATGTTATGCGATAACAAACACCCACGTAACCTTTGTAGGAGGCACGTATCCGGGTGGGATTGTCAGTCCAATAGATCTATCAATGTATACCGTCGGCTGATCAATGTTAATGATTATGCTAGAATGGTGCTTACTCTAATCATGTTCAAGACAATATGCAACATAGAAAACACATAGACACATTGATGATTGAATTGCAATGAAAAGTGTTATAACATGTTTCACCCCAAAAGTGGTGATAAAAGGGGCTATGTAAACTCACCTTAGTAAATGTTAACTTGTTGAAAAAGATATGATAATTGTGTTGCCCAAAGTGATTCCAAATATTACCCTATAATGAGGTAATATATATAATAAGTCTAAGTCTATGTAACTAATATGTGTATCCTAGGGTTTCGATTTGGGGATAATCAATTGTTAAATTTTGATTTAAAAATGTTAATTAAATAAAGAAAATTGGATAATAAATGAAAAATAGTCTTTTTATAAAGTTTGAATTTTGAATGAGCACATTAAAGTATTTGAAGCAATAAAATAATTTTTATAAAATTATTTCATTTAAAATAGATTTTTAAATCTATTTATTCATAAATAGCCAATTATTAACTTTAATATTTAAAAATACTAAAATTAAAGAAATCTTATTTTAAAAATCACAATTCTGTTCTAAATGATTAAAAATAATTTGTATAAAATTTTGGTGCAAAAATGATGAAAATTGGATTTATTATGAATTAAATATGATTAAATCTTACAAAAATTGATTAAAAATAATAAATAAATGATTTTACTGAATTAAAAATTATTTCAGTAAAGTTTAACTTTATAAAAAGTTAGGATAATTTTTGGAGAATTTAAATAAATTGTTTTGATATAATAATGGATTTTTATAAATATAATAGTATAAAAATGATTTAATTATTATAAATATTAAATAAAAGAATTTCTGAAAAATAAAAGTTGTAATTAAATCTTTTATATCAGATTAACAAATAATAATTTTTTTAGGATTTATAAAATAGTTTAGGTATTTTAAAAAGAATTTATAAGATTAAAAGGATTTATATATATATATATAATTATTTAATGGTTAAAAAGAAAAGAAAGGAAAAAGGTGCCAAAAACCCGGTCAGTGCCGGGACTCGAACCCGGGTGACCCTTGTGTAAGCCAAGCGTCTCAACCACCTGGCCTAGGCCGGTGGTTGTGATGAATTCTGGTTTAATATTAATAAATAACATATGCAAAATCTGTATTATCCCCAATTAAGAACGCGATGAACCCTAGCTTAACAATCAGACGATTCAGGCAACTATAGCCCGATTAATGTTAGGGCTTTGGTTGCCTGAATGCCGATGAATATAACCCATCAAAAATAGTGGACTCACAGTGTGGTATGAATGATAATCGTCGGGTCAAAAGGAAAAGTCAATCACGAGCAATTGAACCAATTACAGAGAGAATCAGAGAGAAATAGGGATTGAGAGAGAGATATGAGCGAGTTGTCAAGGTCCAGGAAGCCTCAATTTATACTAATAGATTAGGGTTAGGGTTAATTGGATCGTTGACTTTCCTTTTAATATAACGCGGCCAATTAGACGATTAGGGCACGATTGCCGTGTAATTGTTGTGTTTATGTGTTGGATTGGGCCGGATAATGCACGAGCTTGCCAAAATTATAACAATCACGCGTTAAAAACACGGATTGATCAACAAGAAATCCCACAGTTGACTTTTCTAGTCAACTGTGAGGATTTAAAAGCGCGTATATAATTATTGTTGTCCGGGTTTATAACAAGAAACTGGCTAGCCCAGTTGGTTTGTGCATGTGTGTTGGTTAGCCCGGCCTTGGCGCGGGTTCGAATCCCGGCCAAGGCAAACATTTTTTTGATTTTATTTCACATTCACACACATATATATAATAATATATATATCATTAGGGTTCCATATAAGCGACAAAAATAATAAATGCGAGGTTAATAATGAAACTTGACGTTTTATTAAATGTCGGTGCGTAACGTACAAGAATTTAATGTGTGATGTTACAGTCTCCCCTACTTTTTGAAACTTCGTCCCGAAGTTAAAGGAAATACTAGGTTTGCAAATGGTCAACTACTGAAAACCTTGATAAAATTTTACACTACCTTAACGTACCTGTAAATTCATGATTACGTTCCGGACCGTAATTACCAATTTACCTTACGTTAGGGTTTTGCGTCCTTTTATGACTTTACCGATTGTTAAGCAGGTCTGATAGTCTCCGCCAGTCGTTGAGCAGGTGGTAGGGCCTCTCCGACTGTTGGATAGACATGATGACCTCTTCCAATCGTTAAGTAGATTGTTTAGTAGTCGACCATTTGTTGTGCAAGTAAGCAAGTATTGATAAAGCAATCAATTCACATTAAAAACAAACATACACACAGATGTTATGGTAATATTTGAATTTATTATCTGATTCAAAAGTGTCAATACATGAAATTTAGGAGAAAGTAGATATTATTCAAATGGTAGGGTTTGATGTTGAGCAGTCGGAGGTCTCAAGCGGGATTATTTGGAGCATCAAGAGCGTTTGTAGCAGGGATTCGACAAGCTTCCGCAAGATGCCCATACCTCTGACAATTTGTGCACTGTCGACAGGGTACTTGAGTTGGATGGTGGTACTGGCAGGTGTCACACTTAGGTAGGTTCCCATTGTATTGTTTCTTGGTGGGTGGAGTGGTAGTGTCTATTGCAAAATTCCTGACCTTGTTCTTCCCGTTGGTTGAGGCCTCGGTTTTGATTTCAACGGCAGGTTGGGGAGTATCCTTTTTCTTTTCCCCTTTACGAGTCAGGGTTCCTGCCTTCACATGGTTATCTGTTAGGGTGGCAGCCAAACGCTTTGCTTCTTCCAATGTAGCAGGGTTCCTTCCCCACACTGTGTCTTGAATCTGCATCGGTAAGCCACCAATGTATTTTTCGATTGCAATGGGCAAAGGAGTGACTTTGTGGGGTAGCAGTAAGCTAAGTTTCGTGAAAGCGAGTGTTGTAAGCAAGGTTTTCCCCACTGTCTTGAGCAAGATCATAAAATTCGTCTTCCAGTTTCTTGATTTCATTACGAGGACAGAACTCTGCCTTCATAATGTTTTTAGCTTGATCCCAGGTTAAGGCTAGTGCAGCTTCAGCTCCGCGAGTGCGTTTTTCTTCATTCCACCAAGTGAGTGCTCGTTTGTGAAGAACACTCATGGCATAACGGACTTTGAAGTTGTCGGGGCATTCACTGTTGATGAAGGCATTCTCAATACCCTCAAACCATTGGAGGAGTCCAGTAGCTCCTTCTTCACCACTAAACTTTGGAGGGTTACAAGAGTTGAAATGCTTAAGGGTGCAAGCTTGGGGTCCATTACCATTGCCATTGCCATTGTTGTGACCATTCCCGTTGCCGTTCAATTGGATGACCTGGGCGAGTAAATTGGGAACCAGAGTTGCAATTTGCTGTGCCATTTGTTGAGAAATGATCGCAGCCAGTTGAGCATCGACCCCATTGTTGTTGTGGTTAGGAGCTTGGTCATGGTTGTGGTTATGGTTATCACCACCTTCTTCGTGATTCTCACCATTGTTGTTGCGAGTGCTGCGACGAGGAGGCATGATCTGTAATAGACACAATGAAATGAATGAGAGTTTATATAAGGAATGTAATCATTTATTCATTAATTAAAACGAATAAACGAAAACGTTGACTTATCAAAGATTTTAACATATGAAGACATGCTTTAGCCTATAAGTGAACACTCATCCCGAGAATTCCCAGGTAGGCATCCGGGTCCCTCGTCTGATTGGGATATATGCGCAATGCCAGCCTAGACAGAAGACTCAGAATACAGGCGTTCACCCTTCCAGATTGCACGTGTTCGTTATTAAAATCTAGAACTTCGACGAGATCTCAAGGGGGTTCAGGTTAAACCTGAGGGATTTGTCCTATTAGTCTAAGAGTAGATCCACTGATGGAGAGCAACCTTCTTGTAGGGGTGAAAGTAGGGATAAGAAGTAGGAGGGAGATAGAGAGTAGCAAGTAAAGGAAGCAAGTACTGTTTTAGTCCCTAAGGTTATAGTCTAGATTATTTCTAGTAACCTAATTCCCTATAACCAAGGCTCTGATACCAATCTGTAACACCCCAACCGATGGCGGAAACATCGGGGTGCCACGTATTGATGATTGTTTTCAGTAGCACATGGTATAATATAAATTTTAAATAATTTATTCAAACATAATATCCAAAATGTGAAATAATGTCTAAGAATTCAAATACATAACATCCAAATAATAACTTCAAAAACTTCAAATAAACTTCTAGATAAATCCTCATGCTATCTCAAGCCTCAGCTTCATTGTTACCTGAAACATGTTAATTTTGAAAGTATTTTGGGTCAACATAAGTTGGTGAGAATTACATAGGTTTTTGATGATAAAATGAATAAAATGTTATGCAATTCATGTGTCATGTTAATCTAGCCCATATGTGAGAAACATATTAGAAATAAATCGAGTGCATAATCAACCCTGTTGACTGTTATAAAATAATACATACCATACACTTATGGTCCCAATGAATAATGTTATGCGATAACAAACACCCACGTAACCTTTGTAGGAGGCACGTATCCGGGTGGGATTGTCAGTCCAATAGATCTATCAATGTATACCGTCGGCTGATCAATGTTAATGATTATGCTAGAATGGTGCTTACTCTAATCATGTTCAAGACAATATGCAACATAGAAAACACATAGACACATTGATGATTGAATTGCAATGAAAAGTGTTTATAACATGTTTCACCCCAAAAGTGGTGATAAAAGGGCTATGTAAACTCACCTTAGTAAATGTTAACTTGTTGAAAAAGATATGATAATTGTGTTGCCCAAAGTGATTCCAAATATTACCCTATAATGAGGTAAATATATAATAAGTCTAAGTCTATGTAACTAATATGTGTATCCTAGGGTTTCGATTTGGGGATAATCAATTGTTAAATTTTGATTTAAAAATGTTAATTAAATAAAGAAAATTGGATAATAAATGAAAAATAGTCTTTTTATAAAGTTTGAATTTTGAATGAGCACATTAAAGTATTTGAAGCAATAAAATAATTTTTATAAAATTATTTCATTTAAAATAGATTTTTAAATCTATTTATTCATAAATAGCCAATTATTAACTTTAATATTTAAAAATACTAAAATTAAAGAAATCTTATTTTAAAAATCACAATTCTGTTCTAAATGATTAAAAATAATTTGTATAAAATTTTGGTGCAAAAATGATGAAAATTGGATTTATTATGAATTAAATATGATTAAATCTTACAAAAATTGATTAAAAATAATAAATAAATGATTTTACTGAATTAAAAATTATTTCAGTAAAGTTTAACTTTATAAAAAGTTAGGATAATTTTTGGAGAATTTAAATAAATTGTTTTGATATAATAATGGATTTTTATAAATATAATAGTATAAAAATGATTTAATTATTATAAATATTAAATAAAAGAATTTCTGAAAAATAAAAGTTGTAATTAAATCTTTTATATCAGATTAACAAATAATAATTTTTTTAGGATTTATAAAATAGTTTAGGTATTTTAAAAAGAATTTATAAGATTAAAAGGATTTATATATATATATATAATTATTTAATGGTTAAAAAGAAAAGAAAGGAAAAAGGTGCCAAAAACCCGGTCAGTGCCGGGACTCGAACCGGGTGACCCTTGTGTAAGCCAAGCGTCTCAACCACCTGGCCTAGGCCGGTGGTTGTGATGAATTCTGGTTTAATATTAATAAATAACATATGCAAAATCTGTATTATCCCCAATTAAGAACGCGATGAACCCTAGCTTAACAATCAGACGATTCAGGCAACTATAGCCCGATTAATGTTAGGGCTTTGGTTGCCTGAATGCCGATGAATATAACCCATCAAAAATAGTGGACTCACAGTGTGGTATGAATGATAATCGTCGGGTCAAAAGGAAAAGTCAATCACGAGCAATTGAACCAATTACAGAGAGAATCAGAGAGAAATAGGGATTGAGAGAGAGATATGAGCGAGTTGTCAAGGTCCAGGAAGCCTCAATTTATACTAATAGATTAGGGTTAGGGTTAATTGGATCGTTGACTTTCCTTTTAATATAACGCGGCCAATTAGACGATTAGGGCACGATTGCCGTGTAATTGTTGTGTTTATGTGTTGGATTGGGCCGGATAATGCACGAGCTTGCCAAAATTATAACAATCACGCGTTAAAAACACGGATTGATCAACAAGAAATCCCACAGTTGACTTTTCTAGTCAACTGTGAGGATTTAAAAGCGCGTATATAATTATTGTTGTCCGGGTTTATAACAAGAAACTGGCTAGCCCAGTTGGTTTGTGCATGTGTGTTGGTTAGCCCGGCCTTGGCGCGGGTTCGAATCCCGGCCAAGGCAAACATTTTTTTGATTTTATTTCACATTCACACACATATATATAATAATATATATATCATTAGGGTTCCATATAAGCGACAAAAATAATAAATGCGAGGTTAATAATGAAACTTGACGTTTTATTAAATGTCGGTGCGTAACGTACAAGAATTTAATGTGTGATGTTACAATTTCTAGGGCCGAAGAACTGCTGTAAAGGAGAGGAACAAGCTCAAGAACTCATCTAGATCATCTATCATCATCCAATCCTTCACATTCAAGATTTATGGTTTGATCTATAAACTATTAAGTTTTTCAAATCTGAATATTTTGGTTTGTATGTGATATATATGTTATAGATTGTATGCCTACGGGTAAAAACACTAGTATTTAGTATGTAAAAACAATCGTTTGTATGGTTTAATCATGTCTTGTATGATTTGGCGTTTTTCATGTTTAATCTTGATGATCATAATGCAACCTTGTTTCATTGTTAATGGATTTGTAGTTATGTTGGATTGACTTTGATTATTATCGTTTGTGTTAGTCGGATACATGTTGAAAAACCGTCCGTTTGATCGATCGGTAGTAGACTAGTTAACTTGTTAATAAGTTTACACCATGAAACTGTAACCGGGTATTGGTTTGGTTAAAGTCAGTCGAATAATGATTAGAAATGCTTATCGGCACGTAAAAGGGTTTTAAAAGCTTAATGGTTTCGTTACTGATCTTTGACACGGTTGATTATCTTTGCTAGTTATTTTGGTGAAAATAGCGATCTTAGTAGATCTGTGTTCAAAGTTGGTAAAATGGAATAGGTTGTGAAATGCTCTACTTTATGCTAGTTTAGGTGGTTTTATTGTGTATTCGGTATTACTTCCTGGATTAGTGAGGTTAGAAAACTCTTAACAGATGACTAACTTATCTTTAGAAGATTTGCATGAGATCATGTCAGTTGCTCGCTAATAAACGACTTGAGGTGGTTAACGTGTGTGTTCGTGTTAGCTTTCTGTATAGTTGTCATGTTAGGATTCCGAAAGGGATACTAATTTTTCGAAAATGGGAATGTTGATCACACGCCTTTATATCATATGATATGTAGATGACATGCTAGGATTGATATATTATAGTTTTTATAGTTATATTTTGTATTTGGAGTCTCACATATGTTAGTTTGATGTTTTAGAATTAATTTAGTTTAAACAAACTTCCAATTATCTTTTACTGGTAAATCGGGGATAGAGTTTTAGTACAATCGCTCCGCGCGCATCCATGGATCGATATCTGGTTCTTATCTGTACTTACTACATATATGACAGGGTACACTTTCCTTTTTGTGTGTGTTTTAATGTTAAGGTCTAAACCATTTTTATAAATATTAAAGCAAAACGTGTGTTTATTCATTGTAAATTTATGTGTATATCCGCACACGTCAGTTTAACGTGTTTGTTAATGGTTACACGTCCTTTATGAGTTATTGGTAAAGTGTGTCCCTTACCAAAGGTAACGGAAGAGGTTCCTGTGTAAGGAGTAAAGGAGGTTAGGTTACCGGTTTCGTCAGTCATGTGGAGATCTGCCCCCGTGTTGGCGGTCCAATCGGAACGGTCCTCATTTGAAACATGACATTGAGCATGGAATGCGCAGCAGAAGCGGATGCAACGAATGAGGAGAGTTTTGGACATTTGTTTGCATAATTTTCGTTGGTGCGACACAACTGATAGTGAGGTGGCCTATAGGTTCCTTTGGTCGAGTTGTTCTGATTGTTCCCACGGATATACGACCCGGATCCAGAGGATCCTGATTTGGGCCGATTGTGTGAGGAGCCAGAAGAACGATTTTGGGCGACAAAGGCAACCAGTGGAGGGTGGGCAGGTGAAGGGAAGCAAGAAATTGTTCTTGACTTTCTGTTTTTATCAATAAATCACGGAAAGGCAATCAGGGATGAGTAGTTCGAATAGCGGTTGACTAACTTTCAAAAGTGGATCCAAGACCGCATAAGAACAAATGGGTTTTGTCCTTATCATCGACGGGATGGCCAATAGACGAAAGTTGGTCACAAATTGTGATACCCCACAATTTCAGGTTCTCACTTTAACTAAACTCTAGTTACTTGTTGATACATTCCATGCATTCTACTTAACTAGGGTTAGCTAGATAAGTCACACGTTGCACAGTTATAGGTTAATAACTGCATGAAGTGGTAATTCGGGAATTACCAAACTATATAACTTTAAAATTGATTGGTTTTGTCCTTTATCTTTTAAAATCTTGCACGTTATGTCCTTTCGATCTAACTCTGTTAATTTTCTTCGTTAAGTTTGGTCACATGACTTGCACACGAGGGTATATCAGTAAATTGACCCACATTCATTGCAGGTCATCCTTCCACCACCTCCTACACCATCACATTCCAGAACCACCCTCCACCACCACCTACACCACCACATTCCAGAACCACCCTCCACCTTACCCCCAAAACCCTGCTAAATACTCGCCGCCGACAACAACCACCACCCCCTTCCCTTCCATCAAACTCTAACCCAATATATAGCTTCAGACCCGTCGTCAGTCACCAATACCCACAACCCTAAAACCTAACAAAAACACAGATCTGGAAATCTAGCTAAAAGTATTCGATTTAGTCAGACCCGTCTTAGACACCGTTTTCGATCAACTAGGGTTTGATTTTGGGGGTAATTAGGGTAGCAGAGTTATAACTCCACCTTGATGTTTGAAACTAAATAAATGACAAAGTATTTATTATGAATCTAAGTTGTAAATGAGAATTAGATACTTAGAGAGATTCACAATAAATACAGAAATGGAATATAACAATGAGAGTGTTTGAAGGATTTTTCTGTTGAAAATCAATGTCTAAAATAGAAGGTTGAAGCCTTCTATTTATAGACGATTACATGCATGTATCTTGCCTAAAAAGCAAGCACAGAAAGTCCAGTTTACAAGTTGCACAAGTTGCAACATTGAAAGAAACAAATACAGCTAAAAGTAATATTAAACAACAAACTACTGATGCAAAAAGGCGGTGGGAAATATCTTCTGCTAAGTGCTGATGAAGGACAACTACTGAAGAGTAGTTTTGTCTTCAGTACTTCTGAAGTGAACTTGTCTGGTTTGGACTTCAGAACTTCTGCAACTTCAGCACTTCTTCATATCTTCTAATCAGCAGTTTCTTGTCTTCTATTCAGTACTTCTATACTTAGCCAAAAATGACAGAAGTGAATTAGACTAAGGTTTACAAAAGTGGTTTCACCAATCCTCTTTGTCCTAACAATCTCCCCCTGGATTGATGAAGCCAAAACCTTACTAATTCCTTATGTGTTTCTTCTGTCTTGAACAATCTTCCATATCTCTTTGTACATGGTGTTCTTGAGCTGGTTGTACTGATCATCAGACAGAGATCCTCTCTGTGGTTCTAGATGTTGAATTGTGAGCAGGTCTTGTGTTGACAGTTTCTTCAGATCACTGATCTTCTTGTAAGCCCTGCTTGAGAAGTCTCTTCTTGTCAACAGTACTGAGTTGTTATCAGTAAGTGACCATCTGATGATAGGGATCTTTGACTTGTTAAAGTCAGAAGAATAGGGAACCAGACTTGTCCCTTGGGTTGATGGTCCTGAGTGCTGGATGTCTTCAGTTTCAGATAGCCTCAGGTGGGATTCTCTTCCTTGTTGTTGTTGTTGCATACCAGGCATCTGAACAGTTGGGAGATGGTGTTCAGTCACTACTTTGGTATGCAGTTTTTCTGTGATTGTCTTTTGTATTTGATAAGCAAAAGTGGAAGGATCCCTGAACTGTGTTAACAGAGGTTTCTCCTCAATGTCAAAATCTGAATGGACTATTGAGCTTCCCTCAAGTAGTACCATTTTGAAATCAGTTTTGACATTGTCCTCTGTCTTCTTCTTCTGAGCAGCAGATCTTCTAGATACACCAGAAGTTCTAACTACTGATCTTGAAGGATCAGCAGTTTGAAACTTCTCAGGATTTGCAGCCTTGGCAGCCAAGTATTTTCTATATGTATCCATTAGTCTTTCTTCTTTCCATCTGGATACAGAGGCTTTTGAACCATATCCTTCTGCTACTAGCTCTTCTATTATCTGGGCTCTCTTGGCCTTTCCATCTTTACTTGTGGCCATTTTGTCTGCAAGCAGTTGTGCTCTTCTTGTCAGCTCTTGCATAGAGAGTCCTTTGAGTGTAAAGGCTTTAGTCTTGCTGTTCTTGGTAATATAAGACACCAGTTGTTGTCTTTTATCCTGTTCAGCAATCTCATCAAGGCTAGCCTGCCTTTGTAGTTCAGCTGCATAAGCCTGAAGTTTTTCTTCATGGCTTAAGTCCAAATCATCCCTTTCTTCCAGAGATTTCCAAATCTGATCTTCTCTGGCCTTCTTGTTGGCTGCAATTAAGCTCTTCTCTAATAGTTCAGCTGATTGAGAGATAGGAGAAGGGTTTAATACAGTCATTGTTGTAACAGATGTAGGCCTGATGGGATCAGATGTTGGTTGAATGGGAGCAGTGGTTCTGGAAGGTTCAGTTGTTTGAGGTTGGGAAGTGTTAACTTCTGATGTGCTGACAACTGCTGATGGTTTGTCAGCTACTGAAGGATTGTCTTCAGTACTTTCTGATTCTTCATCAGAAGTTTGGTCATCAAAGTTTCTTCATTACACCTTAGGGAATCATCAGAACTTTGGGTCTCATCTTCTTTCTCAGCAGCTTCAATTTCTTCAATAGAGACACCAAACTGTTTGGCCAATTTTTCTTTCCTGGCCTGATCTTTCAGATCTCTTTCAAGGAGTGCCACTCTTGCCTTTACTCTGGCTTGGAATGACTCCTTAGGTTCCCTGATCTTCTCCCCCTTTTTGGATTCATCAATTCTAACCCTTGAAGCAGAGGGTTTTGGCTTCATCAATCCAGGGGGAGATTGTTAGGACAAAGAGGATTGGTGAAACCACTTTTGTAAACCTTAGTCTAATTCACTTCTGTCATTTTTGGCTAAGTATAGAAGTACTGAATAGAAGACAAGAAACTGCTGATTAGAAGATATGAAGAAGTGCTGAAGTTGCAGAAGTTCTGAAGTCCAAACCAGACAAGTTCACTTCAGAAGTACTGAAGACAAAACTACTCTTCAGTAGTTGTCCTTCATCAGCACTTAGCAGAAGATATTTCCCACCGCCTTTTTGCATCAGTAGTTTGTTGTTTAATATTACTTTTAGCTGTATTTGTTTCTTTCAATGTTGCAACTTGTGCAACTTGTAAACTGGACTTTCTGGTGCTTGCTTTTTAGGCAAGATACATGCATGTAATCGTCTATAAATAGAAGGCTTCAACCTTCTATTTTAGACATTGATTTTCAACAGAAAAATCCTTCAAACACTCTCATTGTTATATTCCATTTCTGTATTTATTGTGAATCTCTCTAAGTATCTAATTCTCATTTACAACTTAGATGCATAATAAATACTTTGTCATTTATTTAGTTTCAAACATCAAGGGGGAGTTATAACTCTGCCTTTGCATAAAAAGTGTTGCTTTAACTTATAACATTCCGCTGTGCTTATAATCTGATTTACAAGGACTTGCTAAACACTTAAGTGTCAAGATAGCAAGTTCTTACTTAGCAAACAAGAGCAAACTGATCCAACAATTGGTATCAGAGCATTGGTTTATCTGATCACATATCAATCTAACAAATTGAGAATCAGACACAAAGCTCTTATTGATATTCAATAAAAAGATCAAAAGTTCACTTTTTATCAATATCCATCATTTAAAAGAGTCATCAGACAAATCTATACTCTTTAAAAATGGATCCACACAATACTGGTTCTGCCACCAAACCTGCCATGCTTGTGAGAAATGAGTACAATATATGGCAGAAAAGAATGGCACATACCTTGTCACAAACCAACACAGGTTGTTGGAGATCTGTGATATATGGTCCACACAAACCAGTAAACATAAATCTTGAAACTAAAGAAGGATTCCTAAGGATCCCAAAGACTATACAGATGAGGATTTCCTAAAACTTGAGCTAGATGCTAAGGCATTCTCTATGTTGGCAATGGCTCTCCCAAATGAAATATACTCTGGCCTTTTACATTGTGAAAGTGCCAAAGAACTTTGGGACTGTCTTAAAGAGCAGTTTGGAGGAACTGAAGAGGTGATTGCCAACACCAGAGAAATTTTGGCTCAACAATATGAAACATTTGCTTATATTAATGGGGAAACTTTGACACAACAATTTGAAAGATTCTCCTCATTAATCTCTGAGCTAAAGTTAAATGGTCAGACCTATACAACAGTATCTATGTTACATAGATTTTTAAGGTCTCTACCTGACAAATGGGAAACTTACTCCATTGTCTTAAGATCCTCACCAGATTTTAGCTCCCTCACTCTTACAAAACTCCATGGGAGATTACTCACTTTTGAAACAGAAATCGATCAAAAGAAGAAATTACAAACTTCTGGTAAAACTGCTGATGACTACCTACCAGGTAGTACAGCACTTTTGGGACAAGATTCACCAACTTGTTCCTATGGATCTTATGACAATATTGACATAACCACTGGGATCTCATCAGAAAGATCTTTCCCAGGTTATGACAATGATGACCAAAGTCAAACTGCTGATAATCTATGTTTTATCATGGATGATTTGAAAAATTTTAGCAGTGATGACTTGGAAGAAATGGACATACTACACCAACTGGCCATGCTAAGCATTAAAACTAACAAGTTTTATAAAAGGTCAGGAAGGAAATTTCCAGGATTGACCAGTAATACAAAAATTGGTTTTGACAAATCTAAACTGAGATGTCACAAGTGTCAGAAGTTGGGACACTTTGCTAGAGAGTGTAGAAGCTCTAGCTTTAACCAATCACAATCTGGAAATAACTATAACCCCAATTATAATAGGAACAATGGAACTCAAGGGAGTGCTCATTTTGTACAGGCACAAGCTCCTCAACAGCAATATATGCCTCAAGTACAATATGTTCAAGTGCCTGCTCAACAGATGCAGAGCCAACAATCAATCCCTCCCTTTCCAGCTGCTCAACTTCCTCCACAGCCTCAACAACCCCCTCAACAAAGTCTCTTTACCTCGGGGTATGTTGACTGGAGCAGTCTCCCTTATGACACCACAGAGTGTAATCCTGATGCAGACAACAAAGTGTTTGACATCAACTGGGGAGAACCAGACAATGGCAGAAAGAACTTTGCCTTAATGGCATTTGAAGGCTGTACCTCAAAATCTGCATTGTCTCAGGTATCAAAAGAATCTTTGACAAAACTGTGTTCAAACTCTTGCAAAGAAACTTTTGCTCTCATAAGAGAGACAAACGTGCACCTACAAGGCAAAGCCAATGATTTAGAAAGAAAATACACACAGATAAAATGTGATCTAGAAAGAAAACTGTGTGCTAAAACAAAAGAGGTTTCTAAATTAACTGACTCTGCTATTGAAACCCAAGCACAAATCAAAATGATGCTAAATGACCTGGGAGATGTCAGACAAGAGCTTGCTGACACCAGGATCACTTGTGAAAAATGGGTTGAATCTTGTAGGGGGTATCAACTACTGCTAAACAAACAAAGTGCTTCAAATGTTAAGTTTGGCATAGGATACCATCATGTTGAAACACCAACAGATTTTTCTCCCAAAACTACTGAAGATGGGAGAAGAATTGTTTCAAATGAAACTTCTGAAGGGAAAGAATGCACATCTTTCCATGAAAACTTTCTAAACAGAAATCCTGGCATTTTTAAAGAAAGTACTTCAGAAGTATTTACAAAAACTGACAACAAGCCATCAGTAGTTTCATCTACTTCAGGAGTTGAGACCCTGAAAACTACTGATGAGCAAAATCTTTTCACAACTGTCAGAAATTTGCCTTGTGATCAAAAACTTAAGGCAAAAGAATGTGAAATTTGTGGCCTGTTCAACCACAAAACTGAATTTTGTAGATACAGAAAAGGAATTCAGTTCAATCAAAAATTTAAACAACAGGTTGTGGGAAATCAAATCAGAAATGATTATGAAAAAGTCTTTAAACCAAGAAACAACAACCTGAAAACACCTTTTCTCAGAAAAAGATAAAATCTCAACCAAAATCTTTTTCTCAAAATTCCTTGTCAGTAGTTAGACCAGAATCATCAGCAGTTTCACAAACTGCTGAGATTCAAAATCTAAAGAACATGGTAGAACTACTGATGACCAAGGTTGATGGTGGTCCTAAAAAGGATACCACCATGGTTCTTCATGAAAAATCCATTGCCAAAAAGACATGGATTTCTCAACCTGGTCAAGAACAAACTGTAACTGTTCTCAAGAGCAAACCCAAAGCCAAACAGGCTTGGGTTTCCAAATCTAACTAATTTGCTTTTATGTGCAGAGAGTTTCCAGGGGCTTAAACAGCATATGGTATGTTGATAGTGGAGGCTCTATGCACATGACTGGATGCAGATACCTGATAAACAACTTTATCAGCCAAAGAGAAGGATCTGTGTCCTTTGGGAACAATGCCAAGGGATATGTGCTAGGACATGGCAATGTCTCCTCTGGCAAAATACAGTTTGACAAGGTCAATCTGGTGGAAAATCTTGAATACAACTTGCTGAGCGTGTCACAAATGTGTGATAAAGGATATTCTTCCTTTTTCACAAAGACAGCTTGCAAGATCATCTCACCAGAAGGCCAGAAGTTGATTGAGAAGATTATAGAAGATCATACTTTGCTGATTGCCAAAAGATGTGGCAATGTCTATGCAGTGGACATTGAGAAAGACAAAGTATTGAACAACACTGCCTGTTTCTTCTCAAGGGCATCAACTTCAGAAACAGATCTCTGGCACAGGAGACTTGGCCATGTGAACTTTAAAACCATAAATAAAGTCACAAAAATGGGCTTGGTCAGAGGTCTACCTTTGAAAGTATATCAGTGTCAAGAACACTGTGTATCCTGTTTAAAGGGAAAACAGCATAAGTCCTCCTATAAGTCTATTGAAGAATCAAAAACAACTGCATGTCTTCAACTACTCCATATGGACTTATTTGGGCCTGTCAAGATTATGAGCCTTGGTAAAAAGAAGTACTGCTTAGTCATCATTGATGACTACTCAAGATTCACATGGGTATTCTTCTTATTTTCCAAGGATGAGGCTGCTGAAATCATCAAGTTCTTCATTCTACAAGTAGAGAAACAATATTCTCTATCTGTCAAAACCATTAGAAGTGACAATGGGACAGAGTTCAGGAACAAAACTCTGGATGAATTCTGTTTGTCTAAAGGGATTATTAGACAATACAGTGTTCCCAGAACTCCTGAACAAAATGGTGTAGTAGAAAGGAAGAACAGAACATTGATAGAAGGAGCAAGAACAATGTTAGCTGATTCTGGACTGCCATTGTACTTTTGGGCAGAAGCAGTTAACACAGCATGTTATGTTCAGAATAGAGTTCTTGTGGTCAAGAGACATTCCAAGACTGCCTATGAAGTTCTTCATGGCATGAAGCCCCTTATCTCCTTTTTCAGGGCTTTTGGGTGTCAATGTTTCATCTTGAACATCAAGGAATCTATCTCAAAGTTTGCTGCCAAAGTTGACTCAGGTTACTTTCTTGGTTACTCTTCAACTAGAAAAGCCTACAAGGTTTTTAATTCTCACACCAGGATAGTAGAAGAAACATTGAATGTCAAGTTCAATGAGTCAAAACACACTCTTATTCCAGCACATCCTGCTGAACTCTTTGACCTTGACAACTTTCACTTTGGACCTGAAAAGGCTGTTACTTCTTCCAAACCTACTTATTATGGTGATCAAAGGTTTGAAGATGAGGATCCTGCACCATGGACTCCTCAAACAGTCATTAAGTCAACTACAACACCATCAGAAGTTTTTCAAACTTCTGATCAAACAAATACTGAAGGCCAAACTCAAACATCTGCTTCAGCACCTGCAACTACTGAAGAAGCTGCAACTGCTGAACCAGATATCATAGACCTCAGTAGTTTGTTTGAAGAACAAGAGCCACCTACACCTGTCAGTGGTTTACAACAACTGATTGAACACAGAGATCATCCACTTGATCAAATCATGGGTGATATAGCTACAGGTGTTCTGACCAGAAACCAGCTCTCCAACTTTTGCCTATTCTCAGCCTTTATTTCACAGTTGGAACCAAAGAAGTACCAGGAAGCCCTCAAAGACAATAATTGGGTGCAGGCTATGCAAGATGAACTACTACAGTTCAACAAGCAACAGGTCTGGGAAATCTGTCCCTTACCTCAAAACAAGCAACCAATTGGTACAAGATGGGTTTTCAGGAACAAACAAGATGAAGCTGGTATGATAATCAAGAACAAGGCAAGACTGGTAGTTCAAGGGTACTCTCAAGAAGAGGGAATTGACTATGATGAAACCTTTGCTCCAGTTGCAAGGCTTGAGGCCATCAGGTTATTTCTGGCTTATGCCATTTCCAACAAAATTAAAGTTTATCAAATGGATGTGAAAAGTGCATTTTTGTATGGAAAAATCAAGGAGGAGGTGTATGTCTGTCAGCCACCTGGGTTTGAGGATCCTTCTCATCCTGAGTGGGTGTACAGACTGGATAAAGCTCTATATGGGCTCAAACAGGCTCCAAGAGCCTGGTATGATACACTCTCCACCTTTTTACTCAAAAATAACTTTACAAGAGGTGCCATTGATAAAACACTTTTCATTAAACATGTTGGAAATCATGTCTTACTTGTTCAAATTTATGTTGATGATATCATCTTTGGTTCAACAAACACAAAATTGTGTGATGATTTTAAGAAACTCATGCAATCAAAATTTGAGATGAGTACCATGGGAGAACTGCAGTACTTTCTAGGACTGCAGATCAAACAACAAACAAATGGAACTTTTATACATCAATCAAAATATGTTAAAGAATTATTGAACAAATTTTCTTTAAATGACTGTAAATCATGTTCCACTCCCATGACACCTATCACACAAGTTGAACCTGATGATCAAGGAAAACAGGTTGATCAAACCATGTACAGATGCATGATAGGTTCCCTTTTATACTTAACTGCTTCTAGACCAGATATTATGTTTTCAACATGTGTCTGTGCTAGATATCAATCAGCACCAAGGGAATCACACCTTATTGCAGTCAAAAGAATTTTTAGATATCTGAAAGGAACACCAACACTGGAATTTGGTATCCTGCTTCAAGCAATACCAAGTTATCAGCATTTTCAGATAGTGACTATGCAGGGTGTAAGATGACAAGAAAATCAACATCTGGTGGTTGTCAATTCCTGGGTAACTGTCTAGTGTCATGGCAATCAAAGAAGCAAACATCTGTTGCAACTTCAACTGCTGAAGCTGAATACATTGCAGCTGCAAGTTGTACATCACAGATACAATGGCTCCAATATCAACTTCTTGATTATGGAATCAAAGAGACCAAGACACCTTTGTTTGTAGACAGCAAATCTGCCATTAGCATCATTCAAAATCCGGTACAGTTCTCAAAAACTAAACATATTGAGATCAGGTACCATTTCATAAGAGATTGCTATGAAAAAGGCAAGATTGAGGTGAAGCATGTAGCAACAGCTAATCAGATAGCTGACATCTTCACTAAGCCCCTTGACACATCAACATTTCAGAAGTTAGTTTCCATGCTTGGAATGACTCCTTAGGTTCCCTGATCTTCTCCCCCTTTTTGGATTCATCAATTCTAACCCTTGAAGCAGAGGGTTGGGAGAAGTGTCCTTGAAGATGAGCAATCTGCTGGCTGTTGTAGTCTATTTTGTTAGACAGATCGTTCATCTTGGTTTTAATCACTCCAAATTGGTTCTTGATTGACAGCTCCAAGTCAGCTGTATATGTTTGGAAGTGATTTCTGATGAGTGTATTCATCATGTGGTACAGGGGACCCTCTGGGCTGCATAGCTGGTTCAGGTCTATGCTTGTTTGCCCAGGGAATTGGGTAGGCATTTGCTGTGAAGGGGGTGTTTTTGGGAGATCCTCATGTTGTACAGAGGATGCCACTCTAGGGGTTTTAGGATTGAGTGGGCTTTAACCTGTGCAGAGGTGACTGCTTCTTGAGCCTGGATACCTTTGCAACAGGACCTTCAGAAAGTGCCGTCAATTCAGTAGTTTTAAATTGTGAAACATCATCCAAACTAATGGAATCATCTGAATCCCTGATGTTGCCCTCAGTGAGGACTGTCTCAGTTAAATCATGAGCTGAGCCCAACTCAGTTCTCTCATGAACCATTGTTGGATCAGTTTGCTCTTGTTTGCTAAGTAAGAACTTGCTATCTTGACACTTAAGTGTTTAGCAAGTCCTTGTAAATCAGATTATAAGCACAGCGGAATGTTATAAGTTAAAGCAACACTTTTTATGCAAAGGCAGAGTTATAACTCCCCCTTGATGTTTGAAACTAAATAAATGACAAAGTATTTATTATGAATCTAAGTTGTAAATGAGAATTAGATACTTAGAGAGATTCACAATAAATACAGAAATGGAATATAACAATGAGAGTGTTTGAAGGATTTTTCTGTTGAAAATCAATGTCTAAAATAGAAGGTTGAAGCCTTCTATTTATAGACGATTACATGCATGTATCTTGCCTAAAAAGCAAGCACAGAAAGTCCAGTTTACAAGTTGCACAAGTTGCAACATTGAAAGAAACAAATACAGCTAAAAGTAATATTAAACAACAAACTACTGATGCAAAAAGGCGGTGGGAAATATCTTCTGCTAAGTGCTGATGAAGGACAACTACTGAAGAGTAGTTTTGTCTTCAGTACTTCTGAAGTGAACTTGTCTGGTTTGGACTTCAGAACTTCTGCAACTTCAGCACTTCTTCATATCTTCTAATCAGCAGTTTCTTGTCTTCTATTCAGTACTTCTATACTTAGCCAAAAATGACAGAAGTGAATTAGACTAAGGTTTACAAAAGTGGTTTCACCAATCCTCTTTGTCCTAACAATCTCCCCCTGGATTGATGAAGCCAAAACCTTACTAATTCCTTATGTGTTTCTTCTGTCTTGAACAATCTTCCATATCTCTTTGTACATGGTGTTCTTGAGCTGGTTGTACTGATCATCAGACAGAGATCCTCTCTGTGGTTCTAGATGTTGAATTGTGAGCAGGTCTTGTGTTGACAGTTTCTTCAGATCACTGATCTTCTTGTAAGCCCTACTTGAGAAGTCTCTTCTTGTCAACAGTACTGAGTTGTTATCAGTAAGTGACCATCTGATGATAGGGATCTTTGACTTGTTAAAGTCAGAAGAATAGGGAACCAGACTTGTCCCTTGGGTTGATGGTCCTGAGTGCTGGATGTCTTCAGTTTCAGATAGCCTCAGGTGGGATTCTCTTCCTTGTTGTTGTTGTTGCATACCAGGCATCTGAACAGTTGGGAGATGGTGTTCAGTCACTACTTTGGTATGCAGTTTTTCTGTGATTGTCTTTTGTATTTGATAAGCAAAAGTGGAAGGATCCCTGAACTGTGTTAACAGAGGTTTCTCCTCAATGTCAAAATCTGAATGGACTATTGAGCTTCCCTCAAGTAGTACCATTTTGAAATCAGTTTTGACATTGTCCTCTGTCTTCTTCTTCTGAGCAGCAGATCTTCTAGATACACCAGAAGTTCTAACTACTGATCTTGAAGGATCAGCAGTTTGAAACTTCTCAGGATTTGCAGCCTTGGCAGCCAAGTATTTTCTATATGTATCCATTAGTCTTTCTTCTTTCCATCTGGATACAGAGGCTTTTGAACCATATCCTTCTGCTACTAGCTCTTCTATTATCTGGGCTCTCTTGGCCTTTCCATCTTTGCTTGTGGCCATTTTGTCTGCAAGCAGTTGTGCTCTTCTTGTCAGCTCTTGCATAGAGAGTCCTTTGAGTGTAAAGGCTTTAGTCTTGCTGTTCTTGGTAATATAAGACACCAGTTGTTGTCTTTTATCCTGTTCAGCAATCTCATCAAGGCTAGCCTGCCTTTGTAGTTCAGCTGCATAAGCCTGAAGTTTTTCTTCATGGCTTAAGTCCAAATCATCCCTTTCTTCCAGAGATTTCCAAATCTGATCTTCTCTGGCCTTCTTGTTGGCTGCAATTAAGCTCTTCTCTAATAGTTCAGCTGATTGAGAGATAGGAGAAGGGTTTAATACAGTCATTGTTGTAACAGATGTAGGCCTGATGGGATCAGATGTTGGTTGAATGGGAGCAGTGGTTCTGGAAGGTTCAGTTGTTTGAGGTTGGGAAGTGTTAACTTCTGATGTGCTGACAACTGCTGATGGTTTGTCAGCTACTGAAGGATTGTCTTCAGTACTTTCTGATTCTTCATCAGAAGTTTGGTCATCAGAAGTTTCTTCATTACACCTTAGGGAATCATCAGAACTTTGGGTCTCATCTTCTTTCTCAGCAGCTTCAATTTCTTCAATAGAGACACCAAACTGTTTGGCCAATTTTTCTTTCCTGGCCTGATCTTTCAGATCTCTTTCAAGGAGTGCCACTCTTGCCTTTACTCTGGCTTGGAATGACTCCTTATGTTTCCTGATCTTCTCCCCCTTTTTGGATTCATCAATTCTAACCCTTGAAGCAGAGGGTTGGGAGAAGTGTCCTTGAAGATGAGCAATCTGCTGGCTGTTGTAGTCTATTTTGTTAGACAGATCGTTCATCTTGGTTTTAATCACTCCAAATTGGTTCTTGATTGACAGCTCCAAGTCAGCTGTATATGTTTGGAAGTGATTTCTGATGAGTGTATTCATCATGTGGTACAGGGGACCCTCTGGGCTGCATAGCTGGTTCAGGTCTATGCTTGTTTGCCCAGGGAATTGGGTAGGCATTTGCTGTGAAGGGGGTGTTTTTGGGAGATCCTCATGTTGTACAGAGGATGCCACTCTAGGGGTTTTAGGGATTGAGTGGGCTTTAACCTGTGCAGAGGTGACTGGCTTCTTGAGCCTGGATACCTTTGCAACAGGACCTTCAGAAAGTGCCGTCAATTCAGTAGTTTTAAATTGTGAAACATCATCCAAACTAATGGAATCATCTGAATCCCTGATGTTGCCCTCAGTGAGGACTGTCTTAGTTAAATCATGAGCTGAGCCCAACTCAGTTCTCTCATGAACCTCTGTTTCTTGGTACTGAGGATTTCCTACTTCAGGCATTAAGCCTTCATCAGTAGTTGCCACATCTGAGGTCTTAGCTATGTTACTTCTGTCCTCAGATCCACCACTGGGTGGTAACTGAGTAGTAGCAGCCTCAGATGCCCCAAGAGTCTCTAAAATTGGGCTTAAAGACTCTGGTCCACCCTCATCTCTTGGGATAGGGCTAATGATGTCCACATCCATGTCTAATGTAGTAGTTATGTCCCCTGTTTGTTGTGGTTGATGGGGACTGACATGATCAGATGGGACATTCTCTTTTAGCCCAGAGAGAAGTTTGGCAATTTCTATTGCCTCTTGTTCAGAAATTTGTGGGGATGGTTCAGTAGTTTGGGCAATTTGTTGTTCAGCAGTTTCAAAAGAAGAGTGTGTTTGATATGTTTTTCTAAGTCTTTTTCTTTTGAATTGAACAGATATGGGTGCTCTTGGTGGGGTTTGAGATGGATGAGACTGAGAGGGTGTTTCAGTCTCAACAATTTGAAGAGCAGAATGCTCAAGAGCATGTTCAGGCATCTCAACCTCCTGAACAGCTTTTCTTTTGGGTTGGTGGGTTGCAGTTTTTGTTGGCTTGGGCTTTTTGGCTTTTGGTGGTGTGGGTGTGGAAGATGTGGGCTTCAGGGGGACTTGTTGTTGTTCTCCCTGATCATCTTCTGGCCAGGCAGCCGGTTTGTTCAGTCTTGAGTATGCTTGTGATGTTAAAGGGTTTAAAGTTGAAATTTTTCCCACAAGCACCTCATTACCCAGCTCCCCTATTATGCATTGCATAATGAACCTTAGGTACAACAAAAACTTTTTCTTGGTATTATTGTGATGTAACACCAACTCATGGAAAAACAGTTTTGATGCCCTGAATTTGGTTTCATTCACAATGGAATGAAATATTGGTTGAAAAGTGGAGGGCATCTGGTCATATGACCCTGTTTTTGGACTCAAACACATAATTATATAATGAAACAAAAGTTTGTATTTTGGTTCAAAATATTTTTTGAATATTGTAGCATGGGAGAGAGTACCTTGATAACCACACTCAGTCATGGTTAGATGAATATCTTTGTTAGCAACATGGTCAGGGGCAGCTACATCATCCAGACCCAGTCTTGTTGCTAGTGTGGTCGGTGTGATGGTCAGTTGTTTCCCTTTTATCTTTGAGTTGAGGAAATGACCTCACCACCCATTGTAACCGTCTCAGCATTTGCCCAGAACTCATTCAGAGTTTCAGTGTGAATTGGTGGGTTAATTGTGAGAGCAGTAAAGTATTGGGATTTGACGACAAGATCAATGATCTCATCGTATTGGGACCAGCCTTCTTGTTTTTCAAGAAAGGCTCTTTGATTGTGTCCCTGTTTTAGAACTAGAGCCATTGTGGTTTGGGTGTTTGATCGAACAGTGAATTTTGCAGGTTTAGGTTTTGAGAGAGTTTTGAGAGAGAAGGAGGGATATTTGTGAGTTTAAAAGGATAAGTGTGTAGAAAAGGTATTTATTTGGAGTTTTAACCGCTTGAATCTTCTTTATTAGAAGTTTTAAAACCGCCTTTGGTTAAAAATCTCTTTATCAGAGGTTTTAAACTGATTAGGTCAAACCTCTGATGATGGAAAAGTCAGATTTGCCCTTTTGACTTAAACTGCTGATGAATGATTACTTCATCAGTAGTTCCCATTTTCTCTTCAGTAGTTTTAACATCTGATGAGAAATGTTTTTATAAATACTTTATTCATAACTTCTGAAGTTTATTTTATCAGAAGTTACACACTTTTTCAGAAAATTATCCCATACTGATGATTTTTGTTCATCAGTACTTTCTCTCATACTGATTTCTGTTTAATCAGTAGTTTGTTTTTCAGAAGTTTTGTTGCAGACTTTTGTCATTTGTAAGTGGAAACCAGAAAAAAGATGGAAAAGGTTAACTTGAAATCCACCAAGGTAAACAGGATGGAATCAAGGGTGGAAAAAGGAAAAAGAAAATTTTTCATTTTGATTCCACCATGGTAAACAGGATGGAATCAAGGATGGAAAAAGGAAAAAGAAAAATTTTGATGCATAACAGTAGTGATTGATGTAGAAGTTTGCTGTAGAGTTGGGTAGAATCAAGTGTTAACTTGGATTCTAACTGATATGCAGAAAAAAAATAAAATAAACACTTACAAATTTAGCATTCCAAGCATGGAAACTAACTTCTGAAATGTTGATGTGTCAAGGGGCTTAGTGAAGATGTCAGCTATCTGATTAGCTATTGCTACATGCTTCACCTCAATCTTGCCTTTTTCATAGCAATCTCTTATGAAATGGTACCTGATCTCAATATGTTTAGTTTTTGAGAACTGTACCGGATTTTGAATGATGCTAATGGCAGATTTGCTGTCTACAAACAAAGGTGTCTTGGTCTCTTTGATTCCATAATCAAGAAGTTGATATTGGAGCCATTGTATCTGTGATGTACAACTTGCAGCTGCAATGTATTCAGCTTCAGCAGTTGAAGTTGCAACAGATGTTTGCTTCTTTGATTGCCATGACACTAGACAGTTACCCAGGAATTGACAACCACCAGATGTTGATTTTCTTGTCATCTTACACCCTGCATAGTCACTATCTGAAAATGCTGATAACTTGGTATTGCTTGAAGCAGGATACCAAATTCCCAGTGTTGGTGTTCCTTTCAGATATCTAAAAATTCTTTTGACTGCAATAAGGTGTGATTCCCTTGGTGCTGATTGATATCTAGCACAGACACATGTTGAAAACATAATATCTGGTCTAGAAGCAGTTAAGTATAAAAGGGAACCTATCATGCATCTGTACATGGTTTGATCAACCTGTTTTCCTTGATCATCAGGTTCAACTTGTGTGATAGGTGTCATGGGAGTGGAACATGATTTACAGTCATTTAAAGAAAATTTGTTCAATAATTCTTTAACATATTTTGATTGATGTATAAAAGTTCCATTTGTTTGTTGTTTGATCTGCAGTCCTAGAAAGTACTGCAGTTCTCCCATGGTACTCATCTCAAATTTTGATTGCATGAGTTTCTTAAAATCATCACACAATTTTGTGTTTGTTGAACCAAAGATGATATCATCAACATAAATTTGAACAAGTAAGACATGATTTCCAACATGTTTAATGAAAAGTGTTTTATCAATGGCACCTCTTGTAAAGTTATTTTTGAGTAAAAAGGTGGAGAGTGTATCATACCAGGCTCTTGGAGCCTGTTTGAGCCCATATAGAGCTTTATCCAGTCTGTACACCCACTCAGGATGAGAAGGATCCTCAAACCCAGGTGGCTGACAGACATACACCTCCTCCTTGATTTTTCCATACAAAAATGCACTTTTCACATCCATTTGATAAACTTTAATTTTGTTGGAAATGGCATAAGCCAGAAATAACCTGATGGCCTCAAGCCTTGCAACTGGAGCAAAGGTTTCATCATAGTCAATTCCCTCTTCTTGAGAGTACCCTTGAACTACCAGTCTTGCCTTGTTCTTGATTATCATACCAGCTTCATCTTGTTTGTTCCTGAAAACCCATCTTGTACCAATTGGTTGCTTGTTTTGAGGTAAGGGACAGATTTCCCAGACCTGTTGCTTGTTGAACTGTAGTAGTTCATCTTGCATAGCCTGCACCCAATTATTGTCTTTGAGGGCTTCCTGGTACTTCTTTGGTTCCAACTGTGAAATAAAGGCTGAGAATAGGCAAAAGTTGGAGAGCTGGTTTCTGGTCAGAACACCTGTAGCTATATCACCCATGATTTGATCAAGTGGATGATCTCTGTGTTCAATCAGTTGTTGTAAACCACTGACAGGTGTAGGTGGCTCTTGTTCTTCAAACAAACTACTGAGGTCTATGATATCTGGTTCAGCAGTTGCAGCTTCTTCAGTAGTTGCAGGTGCTGAAGCAGATGTTTGAGTTTGGCCTTCAGTATTTGTTTGATCAGAAGTTTGAAAAACTTCTGATGGTGTTGTAGTTGACTTAATGACTGTTTGAGGAGTCCATGGTGCAGGATCCTCATCTTCAAACCTTTGATCACCATAATAAGTAGGTTTGGAAGAAGTAACAGCTTTTTCAGGTCCAAAGTGAAAGTTGTCAAGGTCAAAGAGTTCAGCAGGATGTGCTGGAATAAGAGTGTGTTTTGACTCATTGAACTTGACATTCAATGTTTCTTCTACTATCCTGGTGTGAGAATTAAAAACCTTGTAGGCTTTTCTAGTTGAAGAGTAACCAAGAAAGTAACCTGAGTCAACTTTGGCAGCAAACTTTGAGATAGATTCCTTGATGTTCAAGATGAAACATTGACACCCAAAAGCCCTGAAAAAGGAGATAAGGGGCTTCATGCCATGAAGAACTTCATAGGCAGTCTTGGAATGTCTCTTGACCACAAGAACTCTATTCTGAACATAACATGCTGTGTTAACTGCTTCTGCCCAAAAGTACAATGGCAGTCCAGAATCAGCTAACATTGTTCTTGCTCCTTCTATCAATGTTCTGTTCTTCCTTTCTACTACACCATTTTGTTCAGGAGTTCTGGGAACACTGTATTGTCTAATAATCCCTTTAGACAAACAGAATTCATCCAGAGTTTTGTTCCTGAACTCTGTCCCATTGTCACTTCTAATGGTTTTGACAGATAGAGAATATTGTTTCTCTACTTGTAGAATGAAGAACTTGATGATTTCAGCAGCCTCATCCTTGGAAAATAAGAAGAATACCCATGTGAATCTTGAGTAGTCATCAATGATGACTAAGCAGTACTTCTTTTTACCAAGGCTCATAATCTTGACAGGCCCAAATAAGTCCATATGGAGTAGTTGAAGACATGCAGTTGTTTTTGATTCTTCAATAGACTTATAGGAGGACTTATGCTGTTTTCCCTTTAAACAGGATACACAGTGTTCTTTAGATTTTGAATCTCAGCAGTTTGTGAAACTGCTGATGATTCTGGTCTAACTACTGACAAGGAATTTTGAGAAAAAGATTTTGGTTGAGATTTTATCTTTTTCTGAGAAAAGGTGTTTTCAGGTTGTTGTTTCTTGGGTTTAAAGACTTTTTCATAATCATTTCTGATTTGATTTCCCACAACCTGTTGTTTAAATTTTTGATTGAACTGAATTCCTTTTCTGTATCTACAAAATTCAGTTTTGTGGTTGAACAGGCCACAAATTTCACATTCTTTTGCCTTAAGTTTTTTATCACAAGGCAAATTTCTGACAGTTGTGAAAAGATTTTGCTCATCAGTAGTTTTCAGGGTCTCAACTCCTGAAGTAGATGAAACTACTGATGGCTTGTTGTCAGTTTTTGTAAATACTTCTGAAGTACTTTCTTTAAAAATGCCAGGATTTCTGTTTAGAAAGTTTTCATGGAAAGATGTGCATTCTTTCCCTTCAGAAGTTTCATTTGAAACAATTCTTCTCCCATCTTCAGTAGTTTTGGGAGAAAAATCTGTTGGTGTTTCAACATGATGGTATCCTATGCCAAACTTAACATTTGAAGCACTTTGTTTGTTTAGCAGTAGTTGATACCCCCTACAAGATTCAACCCATTTTTCACAAGTGATCCTGGTGTCAGCAAGCTCTTGTCTGACATCTCCCAGGTCATTTAGCATCATTTTGATTTGTGCTTGGGTTTCAATAGCAGAGTCAGTTAATTTAGAAACCTCTTTTGTTTTAGCACACAGTTTTCTTTCTAGATCACATTTTATCTGTGTGTATTTTCTTTCTAAATCATTGGCTTTGCCTTGTAGGTGCACGTTTGTCTCTCTTATGAGAGCAAAAGTTTCTTTGCAAGAGTTTGAACACAGTTTTGTCAAAGATTCTTTTGATACCTGAGACAATGCAGATTTTGAGGTACAGCCTTCAAATGCCATTAAGGCAAAGTTCTTTCTGCCATTGTCTGGTTCTCCCCAGTTGATGTCAAACACTTTGTTGTCTGCATCAGGATTACACTCTGTGGTGTCATAAGGGAGACTGCTCCAGTCAACATACCCCGAGGTAAAGAGACTTTGTTGAGGGGGTTGTTGAGGCTGTGGAGGAAGTTGAGCAGCTGGAAAGGGAGGGATTGATTGTTGGCTCTGCATCTGTTGAGCAGGCACTTGAACATATTGTACTTGAGGCATATATTGCTGTTGAGGAGCTTGTGCCTGTACAAAATGAGCACTCCCTTGAGTTCCATTGTTCCTATTATAATTGGGGTTATAGTTATTTCCAGATTGTGATTGGTTAAAGCTAGAGCTTCTACACTCTCTAGCAAAGTGTCCCAACTTCTGACACTTGTGACATCTCAGTTTAGATTTGTCAAAACCAATTTTTGTATTACTGGTCAATCCTGGAAATTTCCTTCCTGACCTTTTATAAAACTTGTTAGTTTTAATGCTTAGCATGGCCAGTTGGTGTAGTATGTCCATTTCTTCCAAGTCATCACTGCTAAAATTTTTCAAATCATCCATGATAAAACATAGATTATCAGCAGTTTGACTTTGGTCATCATTGTCATAACCTGGGAAAGATCTTTCTGATGAGATCCCAGTGGTTATGTCAATATTGTCATAAGATCCATAGGAACAAGTTGGTGAATCTTGTCCCAAAAGTGCTGTACTACCTGGTAGGTAGTCATCAGCAGTTTTACCAGAAGTTTGTAATTTCTTCTTTTGATCGATTTCTCTTTCAAAAGTGAGTAATCTCCCATGGAGTTTTGTAAGAGTGAGGGAGCTAAAATCTGGTGAGGATCTTAAGACAATGGAGTAAGTTTCCCATTTGTCAGGTAGAGACCTTAAAAATCTATGTAACATAGATACTGTTGTATAGGTCTGACCATTTAACTTTAGCTCAGAGATTAATGAGGAGAATCTTTCAAATTGTTGTGTCAAAGTTTCCCCATTAATATAAGCAAATGTTTCATATTGTTGAGCCAAAATTTCTCTGGTGTTGGCAATCACCTCTTCAGTTCCTCCAAACTGCTCTTTAAGACAGTCCCAAAGTTCTTTGGCACTTTCACAATGTAAAAGGCCAGAGTATATTTCATTTGGGAGAGCCATTGCCAACATAGAGAATGCCTTAGCATCTAGCTCAAGTTTTAGGAAATCCTCATCTGTACAGTCTTTGGGATCCTTAGGAATCCCTTCTTTAGTTTCAAGATTTATGTTTACTGGTTTGTGTGGACCATATATCACAGATCTCCAACAACCTGTGTTGGTTTGTGACAAGGTATGTGCCATTCTTTTCTGCCATATATTGTACTCATTTCTCACAAGCATGGCAGGTTTGGTGGCAGAACCAGTATTGTGTGGATCCATTTTTAAAGAGTATAGATTTGTCTGATGACTCTTTTAAATGATGGATATTGATAAAAAGTGAACTTTTGATCTTTTTATTGAATATCAATAAGAGCTTTGTGTCTGATTCTCAATTTGTTAGATTGATATGTGATCAGATAAACCAATGCTCTGATACCAATTGTTGGATCAGTTTGCTCTTGTTTGCTAAGTAAGAACTTGCTATCTTGACACTTAAGTGTTTAGCAAGTCCTTGTAAATCAGATTATAAGCACAGCGGAATGTTATAAGTTAAAGCAACACTTTTTATGCAAAGGCAGAGTTATAACTCCCCCTTGATGTTTGAAACTAAATAAATGACAAAGTATTTATTATGAATCTAAGTTGTAAATGAGAATTAGATACTTAGAGAGATTCACAATAAATACAGAAATGGAATATAACAATGAGAGTGTTTGAAGGATTTTTCTGTTGAAAATCAATGTCTAAAATAGAAGGTTGAAGCCTTCTATTTATAGACGATTACATGCATGTATCTTGCCTAAAAAGCAAGCACAGAAAGTCCAGTTTACAAGTTGCACAAGTTGCAACATTGAAAGAAACAAATACAGCTAAAAGTAATATTAAACAACAAACTACTGATGCAAAAAGGCGGTGGGAAATATCTTCTGCTAAGTGCTGATGAAGGACAACTACTGAAGAGTAGTTTTGTCTTCAGTACTTCTGAAGTGAACTTGTCTGGTTTGGACTTCAGAACTTCTGCAACTTCAGCACTTCTTCATATCTTCTAATCAGCAGTTTCTTGTCTTCTATTCAGTACTTCTATACTTAGCCAAAAATGACAGAAGTGAATTAGACTAAGGTTTACAAAAGTGGTTTCACCAATCCTCTTTGTCCTAACAATCTCCCCCTGGATTGATGAAGCCAAAACCCTCTGCTTCAAGGGTTAGAATTGATGAATCCAAAAAGGGGGAGAAGATCAGGGAACCTAAGGAGTCATTCCAAGCCAGAGTAAAGGCAAGAGTGGCACTCCTTGAAAGAGATCTGAAAGATCAGGCCAGGAAAGAAAAATTGGCCAAACAGTTTGGTGTCTCTATTGAAGAAATTGAAGCTGCTGAGAAAGAAGATGAGACCCAAAGTTCTGATGATTCCCTAAGGTGTAATGAAGAAACTTCTGATGACCAAACTTCTGATGAAGAATCAGAAAGTACTGAAGACAATCCTTCAGTAGCTGACAAACCATCAGCAGTTGTCAGCACATCAGAAGTTAACACTTCCCAACCTCAAACAACTGAACCTTCCAGAACCACTGCTCCCATTCAACCAACATCTGATCCCATCAGGCCTACATCTGTTACAACAATGACTGTATTAAACCCTTCTCCTATCTCTCAATCAGCTGAACTATTAGAGAAGAGCTTAATTGCAGCCAACAAGAAGGCCAGAGAAGATCAGATTTGGAAATCTCTGGAAGAAAGGGATGATTTGGACTTAAGCCATGAAGAAAAACTTCAGGCTTATGCAGCTGAACTACAAAGGCAGGCTAGCCTTGATGAGATTGCTGAACAGGATAAAAGACAACAACTGGTGTCTTATATTACCAAGAACAGCAAGACTAAAGCCTTTACACTCAAAGGACTCTCTATGCAAGAGCTGACAAGAAGAGCACAACTGCTTGCAGACAAAATGGCCACAAGTAAAGATGGAAAGGCCAAGAGAGCCCAGATAATAGAAGAGCTAGTAGCAGAAGGATATGGTTCAAAAGCCTCTGTATCCAGATGGAAAGAAGAAAGACTAATGGATACATATAGAAAATACTTGGCTGCCAAGGCTGCAAATCCTGAGAAGTTTCAAACTGCTGATCCTTCAAGATCAGTAGTTAGAACTTCTGGTGTATCTAGAAGATCTGCTGCTCAGAAGAAGAAGACAGAGGACAATGTCAAAACTGATTTCAAAATGGTACTACTTGAGGGAAGCTCAATAGTCCATTCAGATTTTGACATTGAGGAGAAACCTCTGTTAACACAGTTCAGGGATCCTTCCACTTTTGCTTATCAAATACAAAAGACAATCACAGAAAAACTGCATACCAAAGTAGTGACTGAACACCATCTCCCAACTGTTCAGATGCCTGGTATGCAACAACAACAACAAGGAAGAGAATCCCACCTGAGGCTATCTGAAACTGAAGACATCCAGCACTCAGGACCATCAACCCAAGGGACAAGTCTGGTTCCCTATTCTTCTGACTTTAACAAGTCAAAGATCCCTATCATCAGATGGTCACTTACTGATAACAACTCAGTACTGTTGACAAGAAGAGACTTCTCAAGCAGGGCTTACAAGAAGATCAGTGATCTGAAGAAACTGTCAACACAAGACCTGCTCACAATTCAACATCTAGAACCACAGAGAGGATCTCTGTCTGATGATCAGTACAACCAGCTCAAGAACACCATGTACAAAGAGATATGGAAGATTGTTCAAGACAGAAGAAACACATAAGGAATTAGTAAGGTTTTGGCTTCATCAATCCAGGGGGAGATTGTTAGGACAAAGAGGATTGGTGAAACCACTTTTGTAAACCTTAGTCTAATTCACTTCTGTCATTTTTGGCTAAGTATAGAAGTACTGAATAGAAGACAAGAAACTGCTGATTAGAAGATATGAAGAAGTGCTGAAGTTGCAGAAGTTCTGAAGTCCAAACCAGACAAGTTCACTTCAGAAGTACTGAAGACAAAACTACTCTTCAGTAGTTGTCCTTCATCAGCACTTAGCAGAAGATATTTCCCACCGCCTTTTTGCATCAGTAGTTTGTTGTTTAATATTACTTTTAGCTGTATTTGTTTCTTTCAATGTTGCAACTTGTGCAACTTGTAAACTGGACTTTCTGTGCTTGCTTTTTAGGCAAGATACATGCATGTAATCGTCTATAAATAGAAGGCTTCAACCTTCTATTTTAGACATTGATTTTCAACAGAAAAATCCTTCAAACACTCTCATTGTTATATTCCATTTCTGTATTTATTGTGAATCTCTCTAAGTATCTAATTCTCATTTACAACTTAGATTCATAATAAATACTTTGTCATTTATTTAGTTTCAAACATCAAGGGGGAGTTATAACTCTGCCTTTGCATAAAAAGTGTTGCTTTAACTTATAACATTCCGCTGTGCTTATAATCTGATTTACAAGGACTTGCTAAACACTTAAGTGTCAAGATAGCAAGTTCTTACTTAGCAAACAAGAGCAAACTGATCCAACAGTGGTGGTAATGGAGAGGCTTACAGTGGTTATTTAGAGGTTGTTGGGTGGGGATTTTGATGTTAGAGATGGTGGCAAGTGGTGGTGGAGGGTGATAGCAGACGATGGTTGTGGTGGCAAGAGGTGGTGGAGGGTGGTAACAGGTGGGGGCGGTTACCAGAGAGAAAGAGAGAGATTCAGGATTTTTATATTATTTTTTTTTTGTTTTTTTTATTTTTGATGTAAATTAATAATAAAAGGCATGAAAGGACTAAAATGCCCTCACGTGCCTTGCACATGACCCAACTTAACGAAGAAAATTAACAGAGTTAAGTCGAAAGGACATAACGTGCAAGATTTTAAAAGATAAAGGACAAAACCAATCAATTTTAAAGTTAAAGGACATGCCTTGCAATCTGGTATAATTTAAAGGACAAAACTTGTAATTCAGTCCTTAACTATAAATGCTTGTATGTTTGTTTAGACGAATGTTGGTATGTTTATATATATGTAATGTTGGTATGTTTGGTTAATTTATTTTGTTATTATTTCGTTTGATTGAGAGTGTGTGGACCCAAAAAAAAGACCTTTAGGAGCGACGAGTCGCCCCTAAAGGTCCTGACCAGATTGCACAGAATTTTTCCACGTGCCACGTGGCAAGACACGTGGCAAAATAAAAAATTTAAATGGAAAAGAAATGCCACGTGGAAAAAAGGCATTAGGGGCGACACCTTTAGGGGCCACAGTGGGTTTTAGGGACCAAACAAATGTGACGCAACCTTTAGGGGCGACCGTCGCCCCTAAAGCTCAAGTCGCCCCTAATGACCAATTATTAGGGGCAACCGGCGTCGCCTCTAAAGCTCCAGTTTGTTGTAGTGACAACATTAGAAGTCATCAAAATAAGCTTTAGAATGCAGCACATTGGTACCGTATTCATATTTTAAGATCTTATTCGTATGTAAACTCCTTCTAAGACTAATCACTACTAGAAAAAGTGGCTCTTTTGTTATAAAATTTTCTTACGAAAAAAAATGTGTCATAAATTTTGATAAATTTGCTACTAATTTGTGACGACAAAAAACACTCTTATTTTTTAGACAAATTTGCTATACAAATTTCTCCTAGCCACGTCCGATACAGGATTTACCTAGGGTGTTACAATGCATCATGCCCAATCTGCATCCGAGTAACCTAAGATGGAAGGCATCGTGGGATGCGTAAATAGTAAACCGTGAGAGATAGTTCCCTTGACATAATGTAGTATCCGCTTAACCAATTGGAAATGTTTTTCGGTGGGTGAGTGTAGGTGTTGGCAAGCTTGATTAACGGCATACGATAAATCAGGTCGAGTGATGGTTAGATATTGAAGCGCACCAACGATGGAGCGATAGTGAGTGGGGTCGGAATAAGGGGCGCCATCTTTGGTGAACGTATCGGATGTGGATAGGGGAGTGGGGACAGGTTTGGCGTCGATTAACCCGGCGCGAGTCAGGATGTCCTAAGCATATTTAGTTTGTGTGAGAAAAAGGCTTTTAGTGTCATGAACAACTTCTAGACCAAGGAAGTAGTTAAGAGAGCCAAAGCATTTTATGGCGAATTCTTGATGTAGACGATTGATGAAGGTTTCGATTAGAGACTTGTTGTCTCCCGTAAGAATTAGGTCGTCTACATACAAAGAAGGTACATGATGGAATTGCCATTGAGAAAGATGAAGAATGAAGGATCGGCAAGACTACATATGAAACCGTAAGAAATGAGAAAAGAGCTAAGTAGTTGAAACCAAGCTCTTGGAGCTTGTTTAAGACCATAGAGCGCCTTGTTAAGTTTGCAAACATGGTGAGGAAATTTAGAATCCATAAACTCGGAAGGTTGCTCCATATATACAGTTTCAGAAAGTTGTCCGTTGAGAAAGGCATTGTTCACATCGAGTTGGTTTAAGGACCAATTGTTGATGACTGCTAGTGTGAGAACAATGCGAATAGTAGATGCTTTGACAACAGGACTAAATGTATGGTCAAAGTCAAGACCGGGAATTTGAGTAAACCCTTGAGCAACAAGTCTTGCTTTGTGCCGATCAAGAGAACCATCGGAATGGTATTTAGTTCGAAACACCCACTTGGAACCAACAACGTTTGTGGAGGAGGGCGTGGAACAAGAGTCCACGTTTGATTCCAATGAAGAGCTTTAAGTTCATCTTGCATAGCAAGCATCCAATGTGGATGTTTTGATGCACTTTTAAAGCCTTTTGGAAGGGTATTGGTGAGGAGGGCTGCATGTAAGCAAGAATGCATGACATTGGCAACTTAAGATGTGTGTCTTGGATTGGGTTTGAAGGTTCCAACTTTGGAACGAGTCACCATAGGGTGACAAGGTTCGGGAGGAGTTTGAGCCAAGGGTTCGGCTTGAGGGGATGGGGCCGAGTGATCGGTATGAGAAGCGGAAGAGGATGGGATGATGTTGGATGGTGTGGTTTTTGTTGTGGAGCAATTGGGATTGGGTAAGGCCGTGGATGATGGTAGTTGATTTTCAGGTGTGGTGGAATCGTCTTTGCATAAGGTGCAAGGTGTAATAGGAATGTGAGATGATGATGGTGGAGTAGGTTATGGTTTAGAGTTATGGCTTTGAGTGGGAGAAAAGGAAGTTGGTTCATGGAAGGTAGAAATGAAAAGATTGGTTAAGTTGGTGTAGGACGAGTCATGCACAAATGGGAAACAAGTTTCATCAAATCGAGCATGCCGGGTTACATACGTACGTGACGCTGCAGGTCAAAGCATTTGTATCTTTTTGTATTGCAGGGCATAGCCTAGAAAAATACGAGGGATACTACATGGTGCAAGTTTATGAGGTGCATAGTCACGTAGGTATGGTTACACACAACACCCAAAGACACGAAAATTTGTATAATTGGGTGTGACGGAGAAGAGCATTTCAAAAGGTGATCTGTGTTGTAGAACCTTGGTGGGCAAGCGATTGATAATTTATGTGGCCGAACTAAAGGCATCGACCCAATGAGAGATGGGAACATTTGCGTGAAAAAGCATGGCGAGACCCGTTTCTACAATGTGACGGTGTTTTCTTTAGACATGTCCCTTTTTGGAGCGGTGTACGGACATGAAAATCGGTGAAATGTGCCATTTTCATCAAAGAGTTTTTGCACAATTTTATTTTTAAATTTCGTACTACCATCACTTTGAAACACTTTAATTTTGCGTGAGAGTTGTATTTGAACTAGATGCAAAAAGGTTTGAAGAACCGGGTAGAAATCGGTTTTGTTTTTAAGAGGGTACATCCATGAAAATCTAGAATAATCATCCACAAATGCAACATAGTATTTATACCCGTCTTTGCTAATGATTGGTGATGGTCCCCATAGATCACAATGGACAAGATCTAGAGGGTTAAAAGCATGTTTGTCATTTGTATCAAATGGTAATTTGTGAGCTTTAGCAAGTTAACATGGAGAACATATATTAGGCTTAGGTAAAATAGATGTAAATGACAAATGACCGAGTCTTTTCATATTAGAAATAATCTCAAATGCAACATGACCCAAACGATTGTGCCACAATTCAAAGGAGGCTTTATTAAATGAATGAGAAGCAAAAAAAAAAGCAAAAGACTTGTCCCGAAGCACATAAAGACTGTTTTCACACTGACCTTCCGCGATAGGTTAGCTTGTTTTCCGGTCCTGGATCACAAAAAACGAATTAGAGAAAAGAACATCAACGGGATAATCATTTGTCAACTTGCTAATGGAAAGGAGATTTCTAGTTAAAGATGGAACTACCAAAACATCATTTAGTTTATGATATACGTTAATTTATACATATAAAAGTCCCCGGTTTTACTCCCGTTTGACGCGTTTTCGATTGTAAAATCGTAGTTTTGGTACTTAATCTTGTACTTCTACTTTTACAGGTCCTAAACGGCGTACCAAAGATAAGGTTGAAGAAAAAGATGGATTTCTGGGCAAAACGGACAGTTTCTGCACATTCTGCACAATCTGCAGGTGTTGCACGGCCGAGCGCACCAACTGCACGGTCATGCAGACCTAAGTTAGTCAGAAGCACTGCCAATGCAGACGAGAGTGCAAGCTATTTCCAGATCAGCATTTCCGTGCAGACCAGATCAACACTCACGTCCAACTGATGGCACTCTCGTGCAGACCTAAGTTACTCGGAAGCACTGCCATTGCAGACGAGAGTGCAAGCAATTTCCTGATCAGCACTCCCGTGCAACTGTTGGCACTCCCGTGCAGACCTAATCAGCATGACCGTGCACTTTATGTGCACAACCGTGCGAGCCCCAAGATATTTTTAAAAACCAATTGCTAACTTGCCTGTCACATCAAAAATCAAAGTGCATGACCGTGCACTTTATGTGCACGACCGTGCACAAAATCAAAACTTGTATAAAAACAAAGCAAAACTTACTGATCAGATGTTGGGTATTTTCTGGGCGATTTCTAGGGCCGAAGAACTGCTGTAAAGGAGAGGAACAAGCTCAAGAACTCATCTAGATCATCTATCATCATCCAATCCTTCACATTCAAGATTTATGGTTTGATCTATAAACTATTAAGTTTTTCAAATCTGAATATTTTGGTTTGTATGTGATATATATGTTATAGATTGTATGCCTACGGGTAAAAACACTAGTATTTAGTATGTAAAAACAATCGTTTGTATGGTTTAATCATGTCTTGTATGATTTGGCATTTTTCATGTTTAATCTTGATGATCATAATGCAACCTTGTTTCATTGTTAATGGATTTGTAGTTATGTTGGATTGACTTTGATTATTATCGTTTGTGTTAGTCGGATACATGTTGAAAAACCGTCCGTTTGATCGATCGGTAGTAGACTAGTTAACTTGTTAATAAGTTTACACCATGAAACTGTAACCGGGTATTGGTTTGGTTAAAGTCAGTCGAATAATGATTAGAAATGCTTATCGGCACGTAAAAGGGTTTTAAAAGCTTAATGGTGTTGTTACTGATCTTTGACACGGTTGATTATCTTTGCTAGTTATTTTGGTGAAAATAGCGATCTTAGTAGATCTGTGTTCAAAGTTGGTAAAATGGAATAGGTTGTGAAATGCTCTACTTTATGCTAGTTTAGGTGGTTTTATTGTGTATTCGGTATTACTTTCCTGGATTAGTGAGGTTAGAAAACTCTTAACAGATGACTAACTTATCTTTAGAAGATTTGCATGAGATCATGTCAGTTGCTCGCTAATAAACGACTTGAGGTGGTTAACGTGTGTGTTCGTGTTAGCTTTCTGTATAGTTGTCATGTTAGGATTCCCGAAAGGGATACTAATTTTTCAAAAATGGGAATGTTGATCACACGCCTTTATATCATATGATATGTAGATGACATGCTAGGATTGATATATTATAGTTTTTATAGTTATATTTTGTATTTGGAGTCTCACATATGTTAGTTTGATGTTTTAGAATTAATTTAGTTTAAACAAACTTCCAATTATCTTTTACTGGTAAATCGGGGATAGAGTTTTAGTACAATCGCTCCGCGCGCATCCATGGATCGATATCTGGTTCTTATCTGTACTTACTACATATATGACAGGGTACACTTTCCTTTTTGTGTGTGTTTTAATGTTAAGGTCTAAACCATTTTTATAAATATTAAAGCAAAACGTGTGTTTATTCATTGTAAATTTATGTGTATATCCGCACACGTCAGTTTAACGTGTTTGTTAATGGTTACACGTCCTTTATGAGTTATTGGTAAAGTGTGTCCCTTACCAAAGGTAACGGAAGAGGTTCCTGTGTAAGGATTAAAGGAGGTTAGGTTACCGGTTTCGTCAGTCATGTGGAGATCTGCCCCCGTGTTGGCGGTCCAATCGGAACGGTCCTCATTTGAAACGTGACATTGAGCATGGAATGCGCAGCAGAAGCGGATGCAACGAATGAGGAGAGTTTTGGACATTTGTTTGCATAATTTTCGTTGGTGCGACACAACTGACAGTGAGGTGGCCTATAGGTTCCTTTGGTCGAGTTGTTCTGATTGTTCCCACGGATATACGACCCGGATCCAGAGGATCCTGATTTGGGCCGATTGTGTGAGGAGCCAGAAGAACGATTTTGGGCGACAAAGGCAACCAGTGGAGGGGTGGGCAGGTGAAGGGAAGCAAGAAATTGTTCTTGACTTTCTGTTTTTATCAATAAATCACGGAAAGGCAATCAGGGATGAGTAGTTCGAATAGCGGTTGACTAACTTTCAAAAGTGGATCCAAGACCGCATAAGAACAAATGGGTTTTGTCCTTATCATCGACGGGATGGCCAATAGACGAAAGTTGGTCACAAATTGTGATACCCCACAATTTCAGGTTCTCACTTTAACTAAACTCTAGTTACTTGTAGATACATTCCATGCATTCTACTTAACTAGGGTTAGCTAGATAAGTCACACGTTGCACAGTTATAGGTTAATAACTGCATGAAGTGGTAATTCGGGAATTACCAAACTATATAACTTTAAAATTGATTGGTTTTGTCCTTTATCTTTTAAAATCTTGCACGTTATGTCCTTTCGATCTAACTCTGTTAATTTTCTTCGTTAAGTTTGGTCACATGACTTGCACACGAGGGTATATCAGTAAATTGACCCACATTCATTGCAGGTCATCCTTCCACCACCTCCTACACCATCACATTCCAGAACCACCCTCCACCACCACCTACACCACCACATTCCAGAACCACCCTCCACCTTACCCCAAAACCCTGCTAAATACTCGCCGCCGACAACAACCACCACCCCCTTCCCTTCCATCAAAACTCTAACCCAATATATAGCTTCAGACCCGTCGTCAGTCACCAATACCCACAACCCTAAAACCTAACAAAAACACAGATCTGGAAATCTAGCTAAAAGTATTCGATTTAGTCAGACCCGTCTTAGACACCGTTTTCGATCAACTAGGGTTTGATTTTGGGGGTAATTAGGGTAGCAGTAGAAAACGATGGTGATAGAGGCTCATAGCAGGCGGTGGCAGGTGGAGCGATGGTGGTGACGGTAGACGATGGTGATGGGTGGTGGTAATGGAGAGGCTTACAGTGGTTATTTAGAGGTTGTTGGGTGGGGATTTTGATGTTAGAGATGGTGGCAAGTGGTGGTGGAGGGTGATAGCAGACGATGGTTGTGGTGGCAAGAGGTGGTGGAGGGTGGTAACAGGTGGGGGCGGTTACCAGAGAGAAAGAGAGAGATTCAGGATTTTTATATTATTATTTTTTTTTGTTTTTTTTATTTTTGATGTAAATTAATAATAAAAGGCATGAAAGGACTAAAATGCCCTCACGTGCCTTGCACATGACCCAACGTGTCGTATGAATGGTGTATGATGGTTTTTGAGTATCGTTGATCGATTATATGCGTACATGAGTAGTTTTAATTGGAGTTTATGCATGATTAAAATCTGGACAGAATGTTTGGGTCGACTTGTAGGGTCTGTTACGTGACTTAAAATATTCATTTTGATGATTTCTTTGCATGGTTGTATTATAAATGGTCTTAGCTTTTTATAATGGACAAAATTATCTGATTTGGACGTCGTTTGATAAGTTTTAGGAATTTTCTTTTATTTAAGGTCATATCAGATTTTCGGATTAGTAAACTGGGTCAACTTTAAACGATCATAACTTGAGTTTTTGAAGACATAAATTATGAAATTTGGACAGTAGGTCAAAATTGGAATAAATTGGCTTTTTCAAGTGGATTCATCCTGTTTGGATGAATACACAAGTTTTGGGAATTTTTCTACTAAATTGATTTGGTGTGAGTATTTTCTGGACATAGCTGTATTGTGTGATTTTTCATAATTTTGTATATTGTTTTATCACAAACTAAAAACATGGACTTTACCGGTAGACCCCCTGGAATATTTAGTAAAATTTTGGGAGTCTAATTCATTGTATAAGTATTTTTAATAAAATAGTTTTCACAGCACATAATCTGTCCTAAAAACGCAGATTATGTAACATACACTTATGTGGCTATTCTGAGTCGTGTATGACTTATATTTGACATGAACTTGTATGAGCACTTATATGAGGTGTATATGAAGTGCATAACTAATGTTAAGTATTGTGTTCACCAACGGGTCCGTAGGGTTTACTTGTGCATGTAGAATCATTAGGTGTCACTTACACGGTTTTGAACTTTTAAACGTCTTAGACAAACGGATCATATGGTGTAATGATATTGCACATATACTCACTTAGTGACACATGTAATAGGGAGTTGGTAGCACATCCTAGTTATGAAGTTTGGATTATTTGCTTGCAACCTATGGTGAGTTTCACTACTCTTTTCTCAAAATTAAGCATGCGTCTCGGGTTTGGAGACAACACTAATTCCTGGTTGGGAATTACTTACTTTTCTAGTCCAGTTTGGGACTACATTTTATCCCGGGTTTGGGGATACATGGATTCATGGGGTGAATCGGGTTTTTACCAGTTTCACATCTTTTTGTCCTTGATAAACTAAACTGCATTCTATCACGGAAGTCCTTCACTATTTACCGAATGAGTTGCCGGGTTATGGCAAGCGGGTTACTAGTTGATAACGCTATTAGGTTTGACAAACCCCACACAGTTCTGGGAGCCGGGCGTGAACTACGACCTTAGATTTATCATTGTTGATAGGCAGTGATGGGAGGCAAAAACCAGCTCGCGGGGCGAGTGCATCGTTTGAATAGCAATTCGGTATATCATTGTTTAGTTATCATGAATGGGTTAGCTACCCTTGGCCTACGCTGAACTAGTGGTTCTTGGTTTTGGTTATTGATTACTACTTTTGGGTTTGGGAAACCTAACTGTCGATCTTGGTTTGGGAAACCTACACCTTTACTTACCTAACTTTGTGAACTCACCAACTTTATGTTGACACACGATAGCATGCTTTTGCAGGTCTCTAGGTTCGGAGCACGATAGGACATGCATCATTTTGTCATGGATTGTGAACATTATTTAACTTATACTTTGCTTTACATTCAATGGTTTTATTTTGGGCATGTTGTTTTGCGCATGAACTTAAACGATTATGTTTGATTTACGCTTCCGCAACTTATCTAAACTTTTTGGTTAACTGTTAAAACTATATTTTGGAAAACGAGCTAAATGGTTTGGGCGTTTAGAGTCATTCATATGACTTATTGCTATGGGGATCCTGGTATGTCACGCTCCTCGCGGTATAAACTCCACAGCGGAATTTGAGGGTGTGACAGATTGGTATCAGAGCGATTGGTTATAGTGAACTAGGACTGCATGGTGAGTCTAGTCTATAACTGTCATAGCATAAGCATTGCATTAGTACACTCACAGCTTAAGTGCACAACTAGCTTTCGGGCTATGTATACTTGCTTAACAGGTTATAGGAGACATAATCATTTAACACTAAATCCGATATTGAGCACATCCTTGGTGAAGTACGAAAGCTAGGCCATGTGGCGCATCAATTGGGACTAAAATTCCAACCAGCTTCATGGATGGGGAGTTAGCCATCGAGTACCAGTGCGAGAACCAACCATTGAACACGGTGCAACATTACAGGTGAGAGAGGAAGGCTACTAGGAGGAACGAGTAGGATGTTAGTACTACACGCAAATAACTCTAGATAACACTTACACCACTAGAGGAGGAGGAAGAGGAATTAGAGAAGGAACCCGAACCCATCAAACCCGAAGAGATTGAATATGGAGACTCTATTATTTTAACTGAGCACGAAGACGATTGATTCCTATCTTCATTCGCTTGATCTTTCTTTCTTTTATTCTAGACCCAGTTGAGACTGAGTTGTTCTCTTGAAGTTTGTTCTTTATTCCAGTTCGCCTACACTATGTGTGAACGATCGTATGGCCCGCATATTTTTATGTCTCGTGAGCTTATGGTGAATGTAGGATCACTATGGCTGGACGTGGACATGGACGGGGAAACATCAACATGACACAGGCGGAACTGAATGCAATGATTAACGAAAGGGTAGTTACAGCCCTTGCAGCCTTTCAAGCTGGTAACAACTTATTCGAATTAGTCTCTCTTTTCGTTTCTAAGCTCTCATTGTTAGGACACCGATCTTACTCGTATTCTCTATTACGTATGTGCTTAGGTCATCCTGCTCATCACCCGCCTGTTTGTACAAACAAGTCATTCATGGACTGTAAGCCTCAGAATTTTGGAGGATCTAAAGAGGCAGTCGGGCTACTGAGGTGGTTCGAAAAGTTGGAATCATGCTTCGCTATGTGTAACTGTCCACCAGCTGACAGGGTTAAATATGCCACTGCTACACTTGAGAATGCGGCATTATCCTGGTGGAACGTGCAGGTGAAGATGCTAGGGGTGGATGTGGCCAATGCTACACATTGGGCGGATTTCAAGGAACTGGTGAAGGAGGAGTATTGTCCTCGAGATGAGATTCAGAAGTTGGAGACTGAATACCTTAACCTGAAAATGGTGGGGTCGGAGATTGAGACTTATACTACTAGGTCGCATGAGCTGGCGACCATGTGCCCTAATTACTCTACTCCGCTCTACAAACGAATTGAGCTGTATACCAAGGGATTGGTGCCTCGGATAAAGGGGATGGTCACTGCTGCAAACTTCAACAACATTCAGCAGGTAATTCGCATGGCACACCAGTTAATGGATCAGAAGGTGGAAGAAGGAATCTTGCCCCCATGGGGTACCTCATCGTCTACCACTAAAGATAACAAGCGGAAATGGGAAGATGGCTCGGGCAAGGTCTCAAGTGGTGGCGGCAGTCAGCAGCAGGGGAAGAGGTAACAACAACCAGACTCCTTCTGACAATAACCAGGGTACTTATAAGGGGAGGCACCCGAAGTGTGAACAGTGCAACTATCATCATTCTGGTCCATGTGAGGACAAAAAGTGTGAACGATGCGGAAAAGCTGGTCATGCAGCTAAGGACTGTCGTGCTCAATTCCCAAAGAATCAGCAGCAACAGCAGGGGCAACAGAGTCGTCGAAATACTAGAAAAGGGTGTTTCCAGTGTGGGAGTGAAACCCACTTCAAAAGGGACTATCCCCAGCTCAACGGTGACAACAACAATGGGGACAATGATGACAACAACGCGTGACGGGTACGTTCTTTATGAATAAGTAATTTGCTAATGTCCTATTTGAATCTGATGTTGATTGAACATGTGCCTTTGGACTTTAGTGCAACTCTAGGGTTAGACCCAACTCTCTTTGAATTCAAACACACCATAGAACTAGCTGATGGTAAGCTTATCGAAGTTACCTAGCTCCATTGCAACTAGAAACCCGTACGGTTTAACTAACCATTAGGTATCAATCTTATCATCCCAACTATCCTTCGTAGCTCTGACATCGTCATGGGCGTGGACGGGTTATCCAGCCATGAACTTAAATCCTTGGCACGAGATAGTGATTGGAGTCCCTCGTTCTAGTGGGGGAAATCTTATCTGGCCAGCGACATGAAAACAGCGCCAGCGTTGGCACCTCTCTTTTAGGAGAACTCAGAGCACGTAATCGAAAAATCGAACTGAATTTCAGGACGAAATTCTTTTCAACTTGGGGATGATGTGACACCCAGAAAATTTTTTGGAATTTTCTCTCACTTGACACTCACTTGACGCCAACTTTACTGGTTACTTACTGAACTTCGGGACGAAATTCTTTTCAACTTGGGGATGATGTGATACCCCGCAAGTTCAGGTTCTCACTTTAACTAAACTCTAGTTACTTGTAGTTACATTCCTTGCATTCTACTTAACTAGGGTTAGCTAGATAAGTCACACGTTGCAAAGTTATAGGTTAATAACTACATGAAGTGATAATTTGGGGAATTACCAAACTATATACATGAGTAGCGAACCTCGGACGTTGGTGAATGGTGAAATTAGATAATTGTGAATTAATTGATTGAAATTGATTGCAATTACGTGCTTCTGTGAAACTCTATGAAACTATGTGCAAACTGTATGTGATTACGTGAACTTAAACCGAAAGCGTTAATAACAATCGTAATGGGTGGACCGTTAGGATGGTTGGGGTCTTAACACATGGGGTTACACTTCTTATGGTCCAAAATAGCGAAAACATCGAAGAAGACACGCGGTACAATGGAACAGGCCACCGGAGCGAGCCGGGCAGAGTGTGCGGCCGTTCACTCTGACCGCGCGGCCGCTCGCGGGCTGCTGACGAAACCAAACCGCCTCAATCACCTATTTAAACAATCTTAAATCCCAAGTATCCCCTAAACTCAACCCTAATCTCTTCCTGCTACCTATTTACGAAAATATTAACCTCAAACACCTGCTAAGGCTCAAGAACATCGATCGGGAAGCTTGGAGAGCAATCAGTTGGTGGTTTTGAAGTACTTGTGGTATAATATTCAATCTCTTGTGTTTTAATCTTCTTTAATATGTTTTTAAAACATCTTAACTAAGTTTTTCTAGATCTGAAACGTTTTCATAAAGATTAAAACTTGATGTTTATAAAGATTGAATGGGTTAAACATAATCTTACGTGATTATTATTGGATAGGTTGCATGATATGCTTGTTTATGATGTTTTAGACTTCTAGGGTTTATGGTTTATGATGTTTAGCATGTATTTTGTAAGGTTCTGATCATGTTATGTCTTATGAATGTTGTATGATGATTTTTGAGTATCGTTGATCGATTATATGCGTACATGAGTAGTTTTAATTGGAGTTTATGCATGATTAAAATCTGTACAGAATGTTTGGGTCGACTTGTAGGGTCTGTTACGTGACTTAAAATATTCATTTTGATGATTTCTTTGCATGGTTGTATTATAAATGGTCTTAGCTTTTTATAATGGACAAAATTATCTGATTTGGACGTCGTTTGATAAGTTTTAGGAATTTTCTTTTATTTAAGGTCATATCAGATTTTCGGATTAGTAAACTGGGTCAACTTTAAACGATCATAACTTGAGTTTTATGAAGACATAAATTATGAAATTTGGACAGTAGGTCAAAATTGGAATAACTTGGCTTTTTCAAGTGGATTCATCCTGTTTGGATGAATACACAAGTTTTGGGAATTTTTCTACTAAATTGATCTGGTGTGAGTATTTTCTGGACATAGCTGTATTGTTTGATTTTTCATAATTTTTGTATATTGTTTTATCACAAACTAAAAATATGGAATTTACCGGTAGACCCCTGGAATATTTAGTTAAATTTTGGGAGTCTAATTCATTGTATAAGTATTTTTAATAAAATAGTTTTCACAACACATAATCTGTCCTAAAAACGCAGATTATGTAACATACACTTATGTGGCTATTTGGAGTCGTGTATGACTTATATTTGACATGAACTTGTATGAGCACTTATATGAGGTGTATATGAAGAGCATAACTAATGTTAAGTATTGTGTTCACCAACGGGTCCGTAGGGTTTACTTGTGCATGTAGAATCATTAGGTGTCACTTACACGGTTTTGAACTTTTAAACGTCTTAGACAAACGGGTCATATGGTGTAATGATATTGCACATATACTCACTTAGTGACACATGTAATAGGGAGTCGGTAGGACATCCTATTTATGAAGTTTGGATTATTTGCTTGCAACCTATGGTGAGTTTCACTACCCTTTTTCTCAAAATTAAGCATGCGTCTCGGGTTTGGAGACAACACTAATTCCTGGTTGGGAATTACTTACTTTTCTAGTCCAGTTTGGGACTACATTTTATCCCGGGTTTGGGGATACATGGATTCATGGGGTGAATCGGGTTTTTACTAGTTTCACATCTTTTTGTCCTTGATAAACTAAACTGCATTCTATCACGGAAGTCCTTCACTATTTACCGAATGAGTTGTCGGGTTATGGCAAGCGGGTTACTAGTTGATAACGCTATTAGGTTTGACAAACCCCACACCGTGCTGGGAGCCGGGCGTGAACTACGACCTTAGATTTATCATTGTTGATAGGCAGTGATGGGAGGCAAAAACCAGCTCGCGGGGCGAGTGCATCGTTTGAATAGCAATTCGGTATATCATTGTTTAGTTATCATGAATGGGTTAGCTACCCTTGGCCTACGCTGAACTAGTGGTTCTTGGTTTTGGTTATTGATTACTACTTTTGGGTTTGGGAAACCTAACTGTCGATCTTGGTTTGGGAAACCTACACCTTTACTTACCTTACTTTGTGAACTCACCAACTTTATGTTGACACACGATAGCATGCTTTTGCGGGTCTCTAGGTTCGGAGCACGATAGGACATGCATCATTGTGTCATGGATTGTGAACATTATTTAACTTATACTTTGCTTTACATTCAATGGTTTTATTTTGGGCGAGTTGTTTTGCGCATGAACTTAAACGATTATGTTTGATTTACGCTTCCGCAACTTATCTAAACTTTTTGGTTAACTGTTAAAACTATATTTTGGAAAACGAGCTAAATGGTTTGGGCATTTAGAGTCATTCATATGACTTATGGCTATGGGGATCCTGGTATGTCACGCTCCTCGCGGTATAAACTCCACAGTGGAATTTGAGGGTGTGACACAAATGGATTTGAACTTTCGCCCATATTCTGCAATGGTTGAGGACCCTTTGGTAAGTTAGCGAAGGGTATCACGAAGCAAGTGCATCCTCTCTAAAGAGGTGTTGCTATACGCTGCTTTGAGAGCTGCCCAGATTTGGTGAGAGGTGGAAAGACCGAGTATTTCGGCCACCGCCTCTTCGGTAAGTGAGGCGTTGAGGATAAGGATGGGTTGTTGATCATTGGGAATCCAAGCCGGGTAATCAGGATGGGTTGTTCTTTGGACTCGACAAGAATGGTTTTCCATGGAGAAGGGATAGAACCTTCGACAAATCCGATGAGTTCTTGGTTTGCGAATAAGGGGAGCATTTGATTGTGCCAATAAAGGTAGTTAGAGGAGGAGAGTTTGAGAGTTATCACAGGAAGCTTGGTTCCGGTTGTAGGGGTGGAAGATGAGGAAGGGGTGGCGGTCATGGTGAAGTCACGGGAAATAAAAAGGACAGAAATTAAAAAAAAAAAGGTAGAACAGGAAGGCAAGAGCACGAAGGAGGTGAAGGAGAAAGGTCCAGGATGGTTTAGCTTGATACCATATTAGTCAAGGAATTCTCTCTTGAATTTTAGAGAGATTGAATTATCATTATATACTTGATTACAAAGCTAGGGGAGAAGATTAAGCTAGCTATTAACTATAATATTGACTATTGACTGTACATTAATACAAAGACTATTGACTATTGACTATACATTGTGATGATGTTGACTCTTAGGGAGACCTTGGTTCTTAAAAATGAAAAGTGCACCGACGCGACAAGGGCTAAAACTGAAGCTCCAATAACAAAAATGGTGAGCTTTTCGTACATCAGGCATAAAGTCATTATATAATTTTATTATACAACTATAGAGAAGCACGTTACTGTAACACCCTGCCTCTAATATCATCCAATATTATCCGTTTTTCCCACTAGAAGCTCACGGACTTATTTTCGGTTGCCTAAGTGAAAACTTCCCAGGTGGTCACCCATCATGGAATTCGTGTCACTTGAGCACGCATAACTATGGAGTTTTCATGTGATTCACAGTCATATGTGCCCAAAACGCGTTGGTGATTTATGAGGCTGGACATTATTTATAAACCAAGATCTCTCCTGTCCACGGACGATGTGGGATATGCCTAAGGTATTACAATCACCCCCTAGGGACTCATCGTCCTCGATGATGTTTGCCATACCATCCTAAATGGCACAGGAGTGGCTCTGATACCATTCTGTAACACCCCGCATTTAATATCATCCAATATTGTCCGCTTTGCCCACTAGAAGCTCATGGATTTGTTTTCGGTTGCCCGACTGAAAACTTCCTAGGTGGTCACCCATCACGGAATTGTTGTCACTTGAGCACGCTTAACTATGGAGTTTTCATGTGCTCCATAGCCATATGCTCCCAAAATGCGTTGATGATTTATGATGCATGATATTACTTATGAACCAATATCTCTCTTGTCCACGAACGATGTGGGATATGCCTAGGGTGCTACGGTTACTGTAAATCAGTTTGGTTTCATGCTAGGGCGATCTACTATAGAAGCAATACACATTATAGGGAGATTGATGGAAAAACATAGGGAGAACAAGAAGGATCTACAGATGGTGTTCATTGATCAAGAAAAGGCGATGATAGTGTACCACGTAAACTAATATGGGATAGGTTGGAAAGCAAAGGGGTTCTAGGGAAGTATATAGACTTAATTAGGGAGATGTATTTCAAGACTGAAACTAGTATTTGCTCGCTAATGGGGGTTACAGATTTTTTCCCTGTGGAGGTAGGCTTACACCAAAGGTCTGGGTTGAGCACGTTTCCCATATCTAAAGTTGGGATGATTTCGTAACCCGGGGTGGTAAGTATTGGAGTTCATGTCATAATTTCTCCCACCTCCTTGAATAGCATTCACTTCTTCACTTGGTGTTTCTTGCACACCCACTCCACAAACCTCCGCCGTGTGACCTATCTCTTGACAATTGCTGCAAACATTATACAATTGATTAGTATTCTGCACATTACCACCTTCGACCGCATGTACCTGTGGTCTTTGAATCACATGTCTCGCCCTTCTTGAAGATTGGGCCTTCCTTTTTGAAGTCACCGCCATTTGCTCTAAATATGCCCAATCATCTTGTTCAAAATTTGTACCAAAAGTACCATTTGTGATGGACATAAGATCCCGTGCATCCTCCGATGTCAAACCTTCATGAAAAGCATTTAACAATTCCCATAGTTGAATACCATGGTGAGGGCAATTTCGTAGCATCATGTTAAACCTCTCAAATGCTTCATGGAACATCTCTCCCGACTGTTGTTGAAAGCTTCTCAACCCCCTCCTTGCATCATTGGTCTTTTGCGAACTATAGAATTCATCCAAAAAGATTTGTTGCATATCGGCCCATGTGAAAATTGATGCGGATGGTAGAGTGTGAAACCATCTTTTTGCTTTATCTTCCAATGAAAATTGGAAAAGTACCAACTTGACATCATCCGGAGTAAATCCTTGGCCTCCAATAGTGTTGCAATTTAATCATAAGTTTCCAAATGAAAGTAAGGCTCTTCCGTTGCTAGCCCCTTGAATTTTGGTAAACTTTGAAGTGCGGTTGTTCTAACTTCAAAAGTTCTTCCATTTGCATTTTGCGGAATCACTATTGGTGATGGATTATTAGTGATGATAGGCCGGAAATGTGCTTCAATTCCCCGTACAACATCTTGGTGGAGTCTTCTAGGTGCTCCCAATGGCGCTCTTGGTTGACCCATTTGCCCTTGCATTGCACCTTGTGGTGCAAATTGTTGTTGATGTTGATTCGGATGCATAGGTTGTTGTTGGTGATTTGGCCTTTGATGTTGAGCTTGCATATTTGGAGGCCGCATTTGATTGAGTGGCGTGGGACGCTGAAACTGCAATCCTTGTGGTCTAACATGTTGCACACCAACCGGTAGTCTTGACGGGTCTTGAAATTGTAAAAGTGGTTGACTTACTTGACCCGTTTGAGCTTGCGAACCCACATATGCACCTTCTCCTCCATAGTAATAACCCTCTTCATTGTACCCACTAAACTCCTCATCATCATACCCCTCGTCATACACATCTCTTTGAAATCTTGAATTTGGACCACCTTGGAAAGATGAATGGTAAAAACCCGATTGATTAGGTGGTTGATAAGAAGATGTGGTGTGGACAATTGTTGAACCTTGTCCTTGTGGGTGTGGAATGGTAGAAGATGATTGACCCGTAGTTGGAAAAAAATGGGAAAATGGTGGTATGGTACATGATGGATTAAAGTTAAGGTTTGGATCAAATTGGGTGGAACTCGGTTGGGTGGTATGGCTTGGTGTTTCAGGACTAGTGGAAAAGTTAGGTAATGTGGTGTTGGGTGAAATGTGTGAAGAAGTAGGCATGAATGACGAGGTCGTTTGACCCGTTGTTGGTATGTGAGAGTCTTGCATTATGTTTCTTGGGGTGAACGGTGAAGTAGGTGAATCAATGACTTTGTTTCTTCGAATCAAGACTCGGTTCTTTCTCAGTGTTCTTTCAATCTCCGGATCAAACAAAAGTGGTGATGACTCGTGAGAGCCTCTAGTATGCATACACTTGAAGTACCTGCACACTAAACACAACCCGTGTAAACACGAAAATAACAAATAAAACTAAAAGCTTAACACACGTTGCGCACTACTCCCCGGCAACGGCGCCAAAATTTGACGGTTAGAAAACTTCCACTTGTCCACTTGTTTGTGGATGGTACGGGGTGGCAATCCGGTGATTTACTCCATATCTCTTCAACAATTTGCCAAAATTGAAATTCTTAAAATGGGACCCACCATCACTAATGATCACTCTAGGAATACCAAAACGAGAGAAAATGTTGGATTGCACAAACTTGCAAACCACCGAATGATCATTAGTCCTTGTAGCAATTGCTTCGATCCACTTCGAAACATAATCAACCGCTACCAAGATATACAAAAACCCATTTGAATTTGGAAAGGGACCCATGAAGTCAATGCCCCAAACATCGAATATTTCTACAATCAAGATTGGTTGTAGAGGCATTTCATCCCTCTTGGAGATACTACCCATCCTTTGACAATTTATACAATTTTGGGCAAATTCACAAGCATCTTTAAATATGGTGGGCCAATAGAACCCACATGATAGAACCCGGTAACCAGTCTTGTGCCCACTAAAATGCCCCCCACAAGCGGATGAATGAGCATGTGTAAGAATATCTTTCACTTCCGATTCGGGCACACATCTTCTAATCACTTGATCGGGTCCAATCATGAAGAGATCCGGTTCATCCCAAATGTATTGCTTTACTTGGACCATAAATTGTTGTCTTCGCTTCTTAGTCCAATGATCCGGAATGACCCCCGTGGCTAAATAGTTAACATAATGCGCAAACCACGGTGCATGACTAGTAGATGTTGCCATCAATTGCTCATCGGGAAACCTCTCATTTATTTCTCCAAAGTCATCATTCTTATCCACCGGAATCCGAGACAAATGATCCGCCACTACGTTTTCACTTCCTTTCTTGTCCCGAATTTCCACATCAAACTCTTGCAACAATAAAACCCACCGAATCAAGCGTGGCTTGGCATCTTTCTTTTCCATCAAATAACGAACCGCACTATGATCCGAATATACCACTACTTTGCTCCCCCAAATATACGAGCGAAATTTATCCAAAGCATACACCACCGCTAATAATTCTTTTTCAGTTGTGGTGTAATTCAGTTGCGCTTCGGATAAAGTTTTGCTCGCATAGTAAATCACCACCGGCTTTTTATCAACTCTTTGGCCCAGAACCGCTCCAATTGTAGTTTCACTAGCATCACACATAATCTCAAATGGCTTCGACCAATCCGGTGGTTGCAAAATAGGAGCCTTGACCAAGCGTTCCTTCAAAACAGTGAAAGCTTGCAAACATTCATTAGTAAAGTCAAATGGAACATCTTTCAAAAGCAAATTACATAAAGGTTTGGTAATGACACTAAAACCTTTAATAAACCGTCTATAAAAACCCGCATGTCCCAAAAATGACCTTACCCCTTTTACATTCTTTGGTGGTGGCAATGATGAAATAACCCGGATTTTTGCCTTATCCACCTCCATACCTCTCTCCGAAATCACGTGACCTAACACAATTCCCTCTTGCACCATGAAATGGCTTTTCTCCCAACTAAGCACTAGATTTTTCTCAACACATCTTTTTAAAACTTTTTGTAACTCGTTGAGACAAGATTCAAAGCTAGTGCCAAATATTGAGAAATCATCCATAAACACTTCAAGCGACTCTCCAACCATGTCCGAGAAAATACTCATCATACATCGTTGAAAAGTAGCCGGTGCATTACACAAACCAAATGGCATCCGCCTAAAGGCAAAAGTACCATAAGGACAAGTGAAGGTGGTCTTGTGTTGGTCATCCGGGTGAATTGCAATTTGGTTGTACCCCGAATACCCATCTAAAAAGCAATAGTATTTTTGACCCGATAATTTTTCAATAATTTGGTCAATAAAAGGAAGTGGGAAATGATCCTTAGAAGTGGCGGCATTTAATTTGCGGTAGTCAATACACACTCGCCACCCGGTTACAGGTCGAGTGGCTATTTGTTCACCACTTTCATCTTTGACTACTTGAATGTCGGACTTCTTAGGTACCACTTGAGTAGGACTTACCCAAGAGCTATCCGAAATTGGATAAATAATTCCCGCATCTAACCACTTAATTACCTCCTTTTTAACTACCTCCCTTAAGTTAGGATTCAACCGTCTTTGCGCTTCTCTTGTGGGCTTTGCATCTTCATTAGTGATAATCTTGTGCATCACAATGGATGGACTAATTCCTTTGAGATCGGCAATCGTCCACCCAATAGCCCCTTTGTTCTCCTTCAACACTTCCAACAAAGCTTGCTCTTGAGCCATCTCCAAATTAGAGGCAATAATGACCGGTAATGTGTCATTATCCCTAGAAAAGCATACTTCAAATGGCTTGGCAAGTCTTTCAGCTCCAACTTTGGTGGCACTTCTAATGAAGGTTTGGTGCCCGAATCAATCTCCACTGGCAAACTATCAAACTGGTGGGACCATGGTGGTCGACCCTCCTTCAAAGCTAGCACATCTTGCTTTTCTTCTTCACTCTCCAAATCAAAAGCATGTACCTATTTAGAAAAATTACAAGCACACAGTTCCATTCCATCTTTCTCATACTCACATGGATTGCATCCCTCAATGACATCTGCCATAAAACATTCTTCAACACCGGAATCATTAGTATTGTTAGTAAAAACATTTAAACGCATTTTCCGGTTTCCAAATGTCATGTCGACCGTGCCAAATCTACAATCAATTACCGCATGTGCGGTGTTCAAAAATGGTCGACCCAATATGACATTTTGTTGTTGTTTTGAGTCTGCGGATGAGTAATCCAATACCAAAAAGTCAACCGGGTAATAAAATTCATCAATTTTTACAATGACATTTTGAACCATCCCCCGGGGTAACTTATGGGACAAATCGGCTAAAACAACCGTTGTCTCCACCCTAGCTAATGGACCAAAGTCATATTGATCATACAACCCACCCGGTAAAATACTCACCCCGGCTCCAAGATCTAGCAACGCCTTTGCCATTTGAAAATTTCCAACTTGAATGTTTATTAATGGCGTGCCCGGATCTTGAAGCTTAGGAGGAAGCTCCCCGTTTAAAACTGCACTCACTTGACCCGTAACATTTACCCGCTTAGGCATTTTTTTCTTTTGTTGCCTCTTTTGCGTACACAATTCTTTCAAAAATTTAGCATATGCGGGTACTTGTTTTATTGCATCAAGTAAAGGAAGATTTATTTTTACTTGTTTAAACATGTCCCACATTTCTTCTTTTTGGGGACCTCTTGATGCAATAAAATTTTTCTTACCCGGGTCAAGTAGAGCCGATGGAAATGGAACTTGATTCGGCTCATTTTCAGTTTTTTCACTCTCACTCGCTTCCGGTTTTTTAACATTTATTTCTTTTTGTAAAACCGGTGAAACTTCATCATTGTCACTTTCCTCACCCGTGACATCCTCAACCACCCCCTCGACAAAACTTGGTGACAAGTCCGCTTTAAATTCTTTCCCACTTCTTAAAACACTTACATGATTAACATTAACATTGTTACCTCGTGAAGAGCCATGTGACGGATTTACCTGCGTATCGCTAGGAAGTTTGCCTTTACCCTTCTTCAATTCCGCCACATCTGTTGCCAATTGACCCATTTGAGTTGTTAATGCTTGAATGCTTTTATCACGAACTTCATCCTTTTGTATTCGTGCTTCATCAAGTTGGTTTCGCCTTTGCATATCTTGTTGCATAGCTTTAAGCATCTCCATGACCTCATTTCCGCTTGACGAATCATGACCCGAATTTCGTTGTCCAGTTTGAGCTTACCCTTGGTAGCCACTATTGTATCCGCCTCTATAATTCCCTTGGTTGTATTGTTGACGAGGCACATAATTACCTTGAGCAGCTTGAAAATTCGGGTTGGCTTGATTAGACGCATTCCCATATCTAAAGTTGGGATGATTTCGTAACCCGGGGTGGTAAGTATTGGAGTTCATGTCATAATTTCTCCCACCCCCTTGAATAGCATTCACTTCTTCACTTGGTGTTTCTTGCACACCCACTCCACAAACCTCCGCCGTGTGACCTATCTCTTGACAATTGCTGCAAACATTATACAATTGATTAGTATTCTGCACATTACCACCTTCGACCGCATGTACCTGTGGTCTTTGAATCACATGTCTCGCCCTTCTTGAAGATTGGGCCTTCCTTTTTGAAGTCACCGCCATTTGCTCTAAATATGCCCAATCATCTTGTTCAAAATTTGTACCAAAAGTACCATTTGTGATGGACATAAGATCCCGTGCATCCTCCGATGTCAAACCTTCATGAAAAGCATTTAACAATTCCCATAGTTGAATACCATGGTGAGGGCAATTTCGTAGCATCATGTTAAACCTCTCAAATGCTTCATCGAACATCTCTCCCGACTGTTGTTGAAAGCTTCTCAACCCCCTCCTTGCATCATTGGTCTTTTGCGAACTATAGAATTCATCCAAAAAGATTTGTTGCATATCGGCCCATGTGAAAATTGATGCGGATGGTAGAGTGTGAAACCATCTTTTTGCTTTATCTTCCAATGAAAATTGGAAAAGTACCAACTTGACATCATCCGGAGTAAATCCTTGGCCTCCAATAGTGTTGCAATTTAATCATAAGTTTCCAAATGAAAGTAAGGCTCTTCCGTTGCTAGCCCTTGAATTTTGGTAAACTTTGAAGTGCGGTTGTTCTAACTTCAAAAGTTCTTCCATTTGCATTTTGCGGAATCACTATTGGTGATGGATTATTAGTGATGATAGGCCGGAAATGTGCTTCAATTCCCCGTACAACATCTCGGTGGAGTCTTCTAGGTGCTCCCAATGGCGCTCTTGGTTGACCCATTTGCCCTTGCATTGCACCTTGTGGTGCAAATTGTTGTTGATGTTGATTCGGATGCATAGGTTGTTGTTGGTGATTTGGCCTTTGATGTTGAGCTTGCATATTTGGAGGCCGCATTTGATTGAGTGGCGTGGGACGCTGAAACTGCAATCCTTGTGGTCTAACATGTTGCACACCAACCGGTAGTCTTGACGGGTCTTGAAATTGTAAAAGTGGTTGACTTACTTGACCCGTTTGAGCTTGCGAACCCACATATGCACCTTCTCCTCCATAGTAATAACCCTCTTCATTGTACCCACTAAACTCCTCATCATCATACCCCTCGTCATACACATCTCTTTGAAATCTTGAATTTGGACCACCTTGGAAAGATGAATGGTAAAAACCCGATTGATTAGGTGGTTGATAAGAAGATGTGGTGTGGACAATTGTTGAACCTTGTCCTTGTGGGTGTGGAATGGTAGAAGATGATTGACCCGTAGTTGGAAAAAAATGGGAAAATGGTGGTATGGTACATGATGGATTAAAGTTAAGGTTTGGATCAAATTGGGTGGAACTCGGTTGGGTGGTATGGCTTGGTGTTTCAGGACTAGTGGAAAAGTTAGGTAATGTGGTGTTGGGTGAAATGTGTGAAGAAGTAGGCAAGAATGACGAGGTCGTTTGACCCGTTGTTGGTATGTGAGAGTCTTGCATTATGTTTCTTGGGGTGAACGGTGAAGTAGGTGAATCAATGACTTTGTTTCTTCGAATCAAAACTCGGTTCTTTCTCAGTGTTCTTTCAATCTCCGGATCAAACAAAAGTGGTGATGACTCGTGAGAGCCTCTAGTATGCATACACTTGAAGTACCTGCACACTAAACACAACCCGTGTAAACCCGAAAATAACAAATAAAACTAAAAGCTTAACACACGTTGCGCACTACTCCCCGGCAACGGTGCCAAAATTTGACGTGCTTGTCGTGGTACACGTAAAATTTCCCAATTACAACTAATGTATAGTGGTAAAAAGGTATCGAACACAGGGAGTTTGTGGAATATGTGTAAGCTAATAACTTGTGAATTAACTAATAATTAACTACTAACAAGATTAAAAATCAAAGATTTGTTGATTGCTTTGAGTTTAGATTTTAATAAAAAGAAAACTAAATTAATGATTTGAAATGAGTTTTGTTCTTCCAATTAACAAACAATGACCATTCTTGGATCCATTTTCCTTTAACCTTTATGCAAAAGTTCCACTAGAAAGAGTTACATAGACATAACTCATGTTTAAACAATTATTGTGATAAAAGGGAACAAAGTACTCGGATTATAGCAATGCGAGGTTGTTTCCCGATGACCGATTAATCAATTATCCAACCCAAATCCTTCCCGCAATATCCCGGTTGTCAACAACACCAAGAACGTACGATTAAGACTAGAAATTGAGAAATTAATTAACTACTACAAGCAATTGTTCAAACATCATAATAATCAAGCAACATGTACTAAATTATCATTCTAGAAATGCAAGGAACAAACATAAAGAGTTCAAGAAAAACTTCACCAAGGATGATCATCTAAAGTTCTAGCCAAGCATGAATTGATTGATCATCATAACAACCATAGAAATGTTCATATGAATCAAAAGCTAAAACCAATGTTTGTGATAAGTTTCCAAAGTCTTCTTTCAGCCAAAAATCGCCCAAGGTGTCTGTGGAAACGTTTCAAGTGGAAGTGGTAATCATAAGTCTCCAATAATTGCTCTTTTAAAGAAGGAGTTACACAATTTCTGCAGGTCCACCGTACCCCTACGGTCCCACCGTAAGGGTACGGTGGTCTTCAAATCCTTACGCTGGTTTGGGACTGCCGTACAGTGGACAATTCTTGTCTGATGCCACCGTAACCCTACGGTCAGGCCGTAAGGGTACGGTGGCCCTGTTAAAATCTTCATTTTTTTACTTCTTTTTTTTCACCTCGTTCCGATGCATTCCGGTCCATTCCCAAAGCCCGTATTTTGTCGTTTTTAGCTCCTTATTATACCTACAACCAAAGCAACCGTAGTCACCCAATTCCAAGCAATATCACAAATAAATGTGGATAATATAATCCTTTTAACACTATTAAAGGGTGTTCGTTGAACCACCCGTCACATCCCCACACTTACCCATTGCTTGTCCCAAGCAATCTACTACCACTTCTTTCCACAAATAAGCAATCATTTCAAAGTCAAGTTAAATGTGCAATCCTCGTACTAACCCATCCTCAACACCCCAATCAACACACCCCTCACAATATCTCTCCTCTCGGTATCAAGTAAGCTCTAGCAAAGATACGCTAGACACACAAAAGGCAAACGGGTAGTTGTACAACCATAAGCTTGTACCTAAATCAATAATCCTCCTAACATGAACATGAGTATAAATCAAAGGGACTTAACGGTTGTAACTTGGCTAGGTGTGAAGGTAGAGAATAGGATATATATAAGTAGCGCAAACTTCACCCGGTCTTTTTATTACAACACAAACACACGCGAACAAAGAAACACTACTATATACAAACACAAACATAACTTAACTTGCTCTTTCTTTTCTTTTCTTTTTCTCATTTCCTTTTTTTTTCATCTTTCTATTTTTTTCTCTTTTGCTTTTTTTTTTCTTTTCTTTTCATCATTTTTCTCAATTTCTTCTTTTTTTTTTTTCAATACATCAAGAAACACTAATACATACACATACGAACACACTCAACTAAAACTTCAACTTAAAATAACACACTAACACTCTATTTAAACACACAAGACCGGGTCAAGTTGGGTATTTATTTAGGGAACTAGCTAAAGGGTTAACAATCGATAGGCTTTTAGGCTCAAAAATGGGCAACTAAATGTCCAAACCCCCGCCCCTCTCGCTACCTTGCTCATATTTGTAATGTATGAGGTCCAACCCCCCAAAAACCCACACTCGCACTCACATGATGAGGCTACCTAATGCCCTTATCATTTTTTACACTCATGTTCAATCAAGGATTCAAGCTGTATTCAGGCACAAGTTCTAGTGCACCCCCACCCGTTGCCACTCTCACAAAGGAAGAATTTATTTATTTACATATGTGGCTTCAACTCTCACCAAGAAAAAGAAACGGTATTAGGGGTTGCCGATGTTTCTAATGGGGGTTAAATCAAGGTGTTCCAATTTTTGCAACATTGCACTTGACTTCAAAAAAAAAAATTAAAATTCTCCAAAAATTTCCTCCCATCCCCACACTTGGGATGCATTGTCCCAATGCATGGCTTTGGAAAGAAATGCTCGTATACTCAAACCACAAATTTCTTTTTGTATTTTTTCATTTTGTAATTTTTTAGATTTTTCATTTTTTTTTTAACAAAAACACACATCCAACTACCACAACCCAAACTCATCAACAATTCAACATGATCCAATACACCACCCAACCACCCGAAACCCAAAGGTAAAAACACAACATAAACAAACAAAATATAAAACTATGTACAAGAAGCACGACCTGATTAATAGTAGCGCGGCTGAGGCGGCCCGAACACCGAAGTGAACAAATCATTCCATTCGCCAAAGCCGAATGCTCCATCACTGCTTCCTCCTTGATATGTGGGTTGCTGTTGCTGCTGAGGATTGACCCATTGGGAATGGTGGATTGGTGGGGTCGGATAGGAGATGCTTCCATCATACGGCGGTAAGGACCCATAATCCACCGGTGGTGGATTTGCGACTACGGGCCTCCCCGCGTGCCAATCATCATTCATTCTCCTGTTCTGATCATCAATGTATCTGTGATTAATCTCCACTTGCTGAGCGTAAGCGTGTCCACGGTTCCATAATTCTTGACGATCAAAACCTTGTTGCATTCTTCGCTCCATGCTAGCTCCCATCATCGTTTGATGATCAAATAATGTTCGCTCCGACCCCGACCAAGTATCAAACACCGAGGCTGGGGGCGTTGACTTTCAATTACCTCATTCATCGATCCCCCAAAGGCCCAACCATCCACATATGCCCTCTCGGTAAAATCATAAAATCCTCCACCATGATATCCACTCGAACTCCCTTGGCCAATATCCAAATGTCCACCCGCCGGATTGTCTTCATATTCTTCATCATCACTTGGTGGCGCTTCAGCTCCACTCTCAGGTTCATCCTCCTCACCGGGCAAAAGTGCCCGTGCATCTTTCTTTAACATCCTCCACTTTTGACCTCCACTTTTCAATTTATGATACCTTTCAGATTCAGAATACACCCAACCAGAACCCATTATTGCCAGATCAATAGGTTTAAACTTTTTCCTCTTTCTTCCTTCATCTTCATCAGTGATTGCACCTTGTTGCTTCAACAACCCAGTAATTATTCGACGGTAAGGAATGATTGTCCTCTCCGGTGAATTTCTACATATCCACACATGATTCAAGACCAAGTACCGAAAAGAGAATTTTGGACCACCGTGCATCAACGCATATAAAATAGGAACCTCAGAAAAACGCACTTGTTCCTTATCAGCGCGTCTCGGTAATATATTCAAGATGGTGAAATTCAGCAACAGTTTAGGCTCTATCTTCAAATTTCTTCGATATAAAGTACCATGATAAGTACCCGGCAAAAATAAATCACTCAACATGTCCATCCAACGTGGATGCTTGTCCGGATTAATCAACAACTCGTCAATGCTCGGATTCTTATATTCCTTCGCCGGTAAACTGTCAAACTTTGCAAGCCTTCGTAATGTCTCGTAAGACATTTCCACCTCTATTCCATTTACCTCACCAATTAGCTTCATCTTTGACGGTGAATCATATTTCGGACATCGTAGTGTTGCCATCCATTCCTCTACCTCATCCAAAAATACCCTTCTCTCTTCTTGATCATAGCAATAAAGTGCAGCTTCCCATCCTAGCGCCTTAAACCTATCAAAAACCCCAAATGGCTCGAAATCTTTTCTGCTCACCTCCCTTTCATAGATGAAAGCCCCTGGCCTATCTGACAACTTTTTAAGTTGATCATGAAATAACGTAGCTTGCCAGATCCTTGGTTTTGCATTCAACGGCCCAGTCTTCCATTCCGGCTTCTCAACCGGGTCTAACCTTGGTGGCTCCGGTGCTTGTTCCATTTCTACATCCGACTCAGTATTGTGAGAAACATACTTTCTTCTTTTGTACTGCTGAGCCGGTTGCTTTCCCTTAGCCTTTGCAGCAGACGAGCTTGACCCAGCGGCTTCTCCCGTGCGTGCCATTTCCTATACAAGGCACAACAAACAAACAAACCAAAAACAAGAAAACAAAACCATTAGCCAACATGACAAAACATCCCCACACTTGCTTGTTACTATGGTAGTAGATGTTATTAAACATACAAGTCCTCTTTGATTTGACAAAATTTGGGCATGATGCCTCTATAATCATAACATTATCAAAAACTCATATTTTCCATCTCAACACATCTACTACCACAATATTATCAAACAACACTATTTACATACTATACCATTAACAAGCAAGTGGATATATACTAGGTAAGAACAAAAACCTAAATATCTTACAATGTAGCATAAAAATCAACAAATGGAGTACATACCTTCGAATGGATGATGATAAAAACAAGAAATCAAGAAAATAAGAAAACCCCCAATTTATGCGATTTTTAGGGTTTTGATTCGGACCCAAAAATGTGTTTTTCTTCCACTTTACTCCCCAAAATCAGAAACTAGGTGAAAAATTAGCCAAGATGGACCCAAAAATCGTTGATTTTAATGAAGGATTGAAGGTTTTATGAAGATTTGAAGTTTGGAAAAGTGATGAGTGTTCTTGATCTTGTGAAGGAGAAGAATAATGTGATTAAGAAAGTTTGGTGGAAGAAGAAGAGGTTGTGGCCAGCTTTTCACGTGCATCTCTAAAAAAATAATTTTTTTTTATTATTTTTTTATAAAAATGATCAGCATTCAGACCCCACCGTAGGGTTACGGTGGGTACCGTACCCTTACGGTGGACAACATGCACATTTTCTCAGCGTATGGCAGTGGAGAAGGACCGTCAAGATTTCAAGTTCACCGTAACCCTACGGCTGGGCCGTAAGGGTACGGTGGTACTGGGCAGAAATTTTTTTTTTTTTTCATTAAAAATTAATACTTTGAAAAACATGATGTACCCTACCCCCTCGAAAACCCCGTGTTGTCCTCAACACAATGCTAGAACCGTTTCGTGACCGGAACGTCCCCACACTTGTTTCAAACACGGATTTCGAACACACACAAATGAAAAAATAAAATACTAACTATTTACACTACCAAACCTGGCCTTTCATGGTTGCACCTCTTCCACCGGGCTTAAGAAATAGCCCGCTTTATCCATCTCCAAAGCATTTATGTCACTTCCATCCAAGTATGGCTTCAAGCGGTGTCCATTCACCGTTTGTTGCTTGTTGGTGCTTTCATCTAATATTTCGACTTCACCGAATTTACCAATCCTGCAAACAATGTATGGACCCATCCATTTACTTTTCAGCTTACCCGCAAACATCTTCAATCTCGAGTTGTACAACCACACTTTTTGACCCACTTCAAAGGTCTTCCTTCTCAACTTTGCATCATGCACTTTCTTCAACTTGTCTTTGTATGCCGATGCACTTTCATAAGCCTCATCCCTTATTTCCTCCAATTCACTTAATTGCAATTTTCTTGTTCGACCCGCTTCATCATAATCTGCATTTACCGTGGTGATTGCCCAATGTGCTCGGTGTGCCAACTCCATTGGCAAGTGACAACCTTTCCCATACACCATTCGATACGGTGTCGTGCCAATCGGAGTTTTATAAGCCGTACGATATGCCCATAATGCATCATCTAACTTTCCCGACCAATCTTTCCTATCAACTCGAACCGTCTTCATGAGAATTTCTTTAATTTGACGGTTAGAAACTTCCACTTGTCCACTTGTTTGTGGATGGTACGGGGTGGCAATCCGGTGATTTACTCCATATCTCTTCAACAATTTGCCAAAATTGAAATTCTTAAAATGGGACCCACCATCACTAATGATCACTCTAGGAATACCAAAACGAGAGAAAATGTTGGATTGCACAAACTTGCAAACCACCGAATGATCATTAGTCCTTGTAGCAATTGCTTCGATCCACTTCGAAACATAATCAACCGCTACCAAGATATACAAAAACCCATTAGAATTTGGAAAGGGACCCATGAAGTCAATGCCCCAAACATCGAATATTTCTACAATCAAGATTGGTTGTAGAGGCATTTCATCCCTCTTGGAGATACTTCCCATCCTTTGACAATTTATACAATTTTGGGCAAATTCACAAGCATCTTTAAATATGGTGGGCCAATAGAACCCACATGATAGAACCCGGTAACCAGTCTTGTGCCCACTAAAATGCCCCCCACAAGCGGATGAATGAGCATGTGTAAGAATATCTTTCACTTCCGATTCGGGCACACATCTTCTAATCACTTGATCGGGTCCAATCTTGAAGAGATCCGGTTCATCCCAAATGTATTGCTTTACTTGGACCATAAATTGTTGTCTTCGCTTCTTAGTCCAATGATCCGGAATGACCCCCGTGGCTAAATAGTTAACATAATGAGCAAACCACGGTGCATGACTAGTAGATGTTGCCATCAATTGCTCATCGGGAAACCTCTCATTTATTTCTCCAAAGTCATCATTCTTATCCACCGGAATCCGAGACAAATGATCCGCCACTACGTTTTCACTTCCTTTCTTGTCCCGAATTTCCACATCAAACTCTTGCAACAATAAAACCCACCGAATCAAGGGTGGCTTGGCATCTTTCTTTTCCATCAAATAACGAACCGCACTATGATCCGAATATACCACCACTTTGCTCCCCCAAATATACGAACGAAATTTATCCAAAGCATACACCACCGCTAATAATTCTTTTTCGGTTGTGGTGTAATTCAGTTGCGCTTCGGATAAAGTTTTGCTCGCATAGTAAATCACCACCGGCTTTTTATCAACTCTTTGGCCCAAAACCGCTCCAATTGTAGTTTCACTAGCATCACACATAATCTCAAATGGCTTCGACCAATCCGGTGGTTGCAAAATAGGAGCCTTGACCAAGTGTTCCTTCAAAACAGTGAAAGCTTGCAAACATTCATTAGTAAAGTCAAATGGAACATCTTTCAAAAGCAAATTACATAAAGGTTTGGTAATGACACTAAAACCTTTAATAAACCGTCTATAAAAACCCGCATGTCCCAAAAATGACCTTACCCCTTTCACATTCTTTGGTGGTGGCAATGATGAAATAACCCGGATTTTTGCCTTATCCACCTCCATACCTCTCTCCGAAATCACGTGACCTAACACAATTCCCTCTTGCACCATGAAATGGCTTTTCTCCCAACTAAGCACTAGATTTTTCTCAACACATCTTTTTAAAACTTTTTGTAACTCGTTGAGACAAGATTCAAAGCTAGTGCCAAATATTGAGAAATCATCCATAAACACTTCAAGCGACTCTCCAACCATGTCCGAGAAAATACTCATCATACATCGTTGAAAAGTAGCCGGTGCATTACACAAGCCAAATGGCATCCGCCTAAAGGCAAAAGTACCATAAGGACAAGTGAAGGTGGTCTTGTGTTGGTCATCCGGGTGAATTGCAATTTGGTTGTACCCCGAATACCCATCTAAAAAGCAATAGTATTTTTGACCCGATAATTTTTCAATAATTTGGTCAATAAAAGGAAGTGGGAAATGATCCTTAGAAGTGGCGGCATTTAATTTGCGGTAGTCAATACACACTCGCCACCCGGTTACGGGTCGAGTGGCTATTTGTTCACCACTTTCATCTTTGACTACTTGAATGCCGGACTTCTTAGGTACCACTTGAGTAGGACTTACCCAAGAGCTATCCGAAATTGGATAAATAATTCCCGCATCTAACCACTTAATTACCTCCTTTTTAACTACCTCCCTTAAGTTAGGATTCAACCGTCTTTGCGCTTCTCTTGTGGGCTTTGCATCTTCATTGGTGATAATCTTGTGCATCACAATGGATGGACTAATTCCTTTGAGATCGGCAATCGTCCACCCAATAGCCCCTTTGTTCTCCTTCAACACTTCCAACAAAGCTTGCTCTTGAGCCATCTCCAAATTAGAGGCAATAATGACCGGTAATGTGTCATTATCCCCTAGAAAAGCATACTTCAAATGGCTTGGCAAGTCTTTCAGCTCCAACTTTGGTGGCACTTCTAATGAAGGTTTGGTGCCCGAATCAATCTCCACTGGCAAACTATCAAACTGGTGGGACCATGGTGGTCGACCCTCCTTCAAAGCTAGCACATCTTGCTTTTCTTCTTCACTCTCCAAATCAAAAGCATGTACCTGTTCAGAAAAATTACAAGCACACAGTTCCATTCCATCTTTCTCATACTCACATGGATTGCATCCCTCAATGACATCTGCCATAAAACATTCTTCAACACCGGAATCATTAGTATTGTTAGTAAAAACATTTAAACGCATTTTCCGGTTTCCAAATGTCATGTCGACCGTGCCAAATCTACAATCAATTACCGCATGTGCGGTGTTCAAAAATGGTCGACCCAATATGACATTTTGTTGTTGTTTTGAGTCTGCGGATGAGTAATCCAATACCAAAAAGTCAACCGGGTAATAAAATTCATCAATTTTTACAATGACATTTTGAACCATCCCCCGGGGTAACTTATGGGACAAATCGGCTAAAACAACCGTTGTCTCCACCCTAGCTAATGGACCAAAGTCATATTGATCATACAACCCACCCGGTAAAATACTCACCCCGGCTCCAAGATCTAGCAACGCCTTTGCCATTTGAAAATTTCCAACTTGAATGTTTATTAATGGCGTGCCCGGATCTTGAAGCTTAGGAGGAAGCTCCCCGTTTAAAACTGCACTCACTTGACCCGTAACATTTACCCGCTTAGGCATTTTTTTCTTTTGTTGCCTCTTTTGCGTACACAATTCTTTCAAAAATTTAGCATATGCGGGTACTTGTTTTATTGCATCAAGTAAAGGAAGATTTATTTTTACTTGTTTAAACATGTCCCACATTTCTTCTTTTTGGGGACCTCTTGATGCAATAAAATTTTTCTTACCCGGGTCAAGTAGAGCCGATGGAAATGGAACTTGATTCGGCTCATTTTCAGTTTTTTCACTCTCACTCGCTTCCGGTTTTTTAACATTTATTTCTTTTTGTAAAACCGGTGAAACTTCATCATTGTCACTTTCCTCACCCGTGACATCCTCAACCACCCCCTCGACAAAACTTGGTGACAAGTCCGCTTTAAATTCTTTCCCACTTCTTAAAACACTTACATGATTAACATTAACATTGTTACCTCGTGAAGAGCCATGTGACGGATTTACCTGCGTATCGCTAGGAAGTTTGCCTTTACCTTCTTCAATTCCGCCACATCTGTTGCCAATTGACCCATTTGAGTTGTTAATGCTTGAATGCTTTTATCACGAACTTCATCCTTTTGTATTCGTGCTTCATCAAGTTGGTTTCGCCTTTGCATATCTTGTTGCATAGCTTTAAGCATCTCCATGACCTCATTTCCGCTTGACGAATCATGACCCGAATTTCGTTGTCCAGTTTGAGCTTGCCCTTGGTAGCCACTATTGTATCCGCCTCTATAATTCCCTTGGTTGTATTGTTGACGAGGCACATAATTACCTTGAGCAGCTTGAAAATTCGGGTTGGCTTGATTAGAAGCATTCCCATATCTAAAGTTGGGATGATTTCGTAACCCGGGGTGGTAAGTATTGGAGTTCATGTCATAATTTCTCCCACCCCCTTGAATAGCATTCACTTCTTCACTTGGTGTTTCTTGCACACCCACTCCACAAACCTCCGCCGTGTGACCTATCTCTTGACAATTGCTGCAAACATTATACAATTGATTAGTATTCTGCACATTACCACCTTCGACCGCATGTACCTGTGGTCTTTGAATCACATGTCTCGCCCTTCTTGAAGATTGGGCCTTCCTTTTTGAAGTCACCGCCATTTGCTCTAAATATGCCCAATCATCTTGTTCAAAATTTGTACCAAAAGTACCATTTGTGATGGACATAAGATCCCGTGCATCCTCCGATGTCAAACCTTCATGAAAAGCATTTAACAATTCCCATAGTTGAATACCATGGTGAGGGCAATTTCGTAGCATCATGTTAAACCTCTCAAATGCTTCATGGAACATCTCTCCCGACTGTTGTTGAAAGCTTCTCAACCCCCTCCTTGCATCATTGGTCTTTTGCGAACTATAGAATTCATCCAAAAAGATTTGTTGCATATCGGCCCATGTGAAAATTGATGCGGATGGTAGAGTGTGAAACCATCTTTTTGCTTTATCTTCCAATGAAAATTGGAAAAGTACCAACTTGACATCATCCGGAGTAAATCCTTGGCCTCCAATAGTGTTGCAATTTAATCATAAGTTTCCAAATGAAAGTAAGGCTCTTCCGTTGCTAGCCCCTTGAATTTTGGTAAACTTTGAAGTGCGGTTGTTCTAACTTCAAAAGTTCTTCCATTTGCATTTTGCGGAATCACTATTGGTGATGGATTATTAGTGATGATAGGCCGAAAATGTGCTTCAATTCCCCGTACAACATCACGGTGGAGTCTTCTAGGTGCTCCCAATGGCGCTCTTGGTTGACCCATTTGCCCTTGCATTGCACCTTGTGGTGCAAATTGTTGTTGATGTTGATTCGGATGCATAGGTTGTTGTTGGTGATTTGGCCTTTGATGTTGAGCTTGCATATTTGGAGGCCGCATTTGATTGAGTGGCGTGGGACGCTGAAACTGCAATCCTTGTGGTCTAACATGTTGCACACCAACCGGTAGTCTTGACGGGTCTTGAAATTGTAAAAGTGGTTGACTTACTTGACCCGTTTGAGCTTGCGAACCCACATATGCACCTTCTCCTCCATAGTAATAACCCTCTTCATTGTACCCACTAAACTCCTCATCATCATACCCCTCGTCATACACATCTCTTTGAAATCTTGAATTTGGACCACCTTGGAAAGATGAATGGTAAAAACCCGATTGATTAGGTGGTTGATAAGAAGATGTGGTGTGGACAATTGTTGAACCTTGTCCTTGTGGGTGTGGAATGGTAGAAGATGATTGACCCGTAGTTGGAAAAAAATGGGAAAATGGTGGTATGGTACATGATGGATTAAAGTTAAGGTTTGGATCAAATTGGGTGGAACTCGGTTGGGTGGTATGGCTTGGTGTTTCAGGACTAGTGGAAAAGTTAGGTAATGTGGTGTTGGGTGAAATGTGTGAAGAAGTAGGCAAGAATGACGAGGTCGTTTGACCCGTTGTTGGTATGTGAGAGTCTTGCATTATGTTTCTTGGGGTGAACGGTGAAGTAGGTGAATCAATGACTTTGTTTCTTCGAATCAAAACTCGGTTCTTTCTCAGTGTTCTTTCAATCTCCGGATCAAACAAAAGTGGTGATGACTCGTGAGAGCCTCTAGTATGCATACACTTGAAGTACCTGCACACTAAACACAACCCGTGTAAACCCGAAAATAACAAATAAAACTAAAAGCTTAACACACGTTGCGCACTACTCCCCGGCAACGGTGCCAAAATTTGACGTGCTTGTCGTGGTACACGTAAAATTTCCCAATTACAACTAATGTATAGTGGTAAAAAGGTATCGAACACAGGGAGTTTGTGGAATATGTGTAAGCTAATAACTTGTGAATTAACTAATAATTAACTACTAACAAGATTAAAAATCAAAGATTTGTTGATTGCTTTGAGTTTAGATTTTAATAAAAAGAAAACTAAATTAATGATTTGAAATGAGTTTTGTTCTTCCAATTAACAAACAATGACCATTCTTGGATCCATTTTCCTTTAACCTTTATGCAAAAGTTCCACTAGAAAGAGTTACATAGACATAACTCATGTTTAAACAATTATTGTGATAAAAGGGAACAAAGTACTCGGATTATAGCAATGCGAGGTTGTTTCCCGATGACCGATTAATCAATTATCCAACCCAAATCCTTCCCGCAATATCCCGGTTGTCAACAACACCAAGAACGTACGATTAAGACTAGAAATTGAGAAATTAATTAACTACTACAAGCAATTGTTCAAACACCATAATAATCAAGCAACATGTACTAAATTATCATTCTAGAAATGCAAGGAACAAACATAAAGAGTTCAAGAAAAACTTCACCAAGGATGATCATCTAAAGTTCTAGCCAAGCATGACTTGATTGATCATCATAACAACCATAGAAATGTTCATATGAATCAAAAGCTAAAACCAATGTTTGTGATAAGTTTCCAAAGTCTTCTTTCAGCCAAAAATCGCCCAAGGTGTCTGTGGAAACGTTTCAAGTGGAAGTGGTAATCATAAGTCTCCAATAATTGCTCTTTTAAAGAAGGAGTTACACAATTTCTGCAGGTCCACCGTACCCCTACGGTCCCACCGTAAGGGTACGGTGGTCTTCAAATCCTTACGCTGGTTTGGGACTGCCGTACGGTGGACAATTCTTGTCTGATGCCACCGTAACCCTACGGTCAGGCCGTAAGGGTACGGTGGCCCTGTTAAAATCTTCATTTTTTTACTTCTTTTTTTTTTCACCTCGTTCCGATGCATTCCGGTCCATTCCCAAAGCCCGTATTTTGTCGTTTTTAGCTCCTTATTATACCTACAACCAAAGCAACCGTAGTCACCCAATTCTAAGCAATATCACAAATAAATGTGGATAATATAATCCTTTTAACACTATTAAAGGGTGTTCGTTGAACCACCCGTCAGTACACTTACGTTTTCAGCTGGACTTTAGACCATGTTATCTTGCATGTTTTTTTAGACATGTGTGTATATACCAGTGTTGCAAAACTCGGTTTGGCCTTGTACTCGGCGACCTACCTTGGAGCGAGTACTCGGACTAATCGGGGGAGTACTTGGGGGTCGAATCGGCCTATGCGGTGAGTACTCGGAGTAATCGGCCAACTCGGCTATATTCGGCGACCTACCCTGGAGCGAGTACTCGGGGGAGTAATCGGTCAACTCGGCCTTGTTTTGCAACAGAGGTATATACAGATCTTGTAAACATATTCGTACTTTAGTCTTTGACCCATTTTGTTGGAGGTTGACAACCTTTTTCTTATTTATTATATTTTTATTTGTCATTTTTAGAGTTAGTGGTCTCTTTGAAAACAGCATCTCTATCCCATGTAAGATTTGTCTATATCTCACCATCCTCAGACCCTATCAATAGCTTGTCTATGGATGGGATTTTGATTGGGTACAGTTGTTGTATTATACATCTAATAGATTTTTAGCATTCCCTACCCATGGTTTAGCTATAAATAAGCTTTATATATATTTTAACATGTAAAATACCTATATATACAACCTGAAAAGCATGCTTTACAACCTTTTGTTGCATAAAACTAAGCCATGTTACATGAGGCATACGCTTCATCTACGCCTCTTGCAAAAGTTTTTGCCAAAAAATTCATCTCACCTGCACTTCATGTAAATAGTCGTCTTATGTCACCCTAAGCATAACCCATTGAGCCTGAGGTCATCTTGCGCTTAAATGCGTCTTGGGCGCGCCTTTTAACTAAGAGTGAACACCTTATTGCCGTATCATGTCTCTTGGAAGGCAATATTTTTAATTATTAATATCATATAATAGTTGTAAATAAATAAAGAGTGTAAGATTAAGTGGTATGGGGCACGGCTTCGGGCGGCCAAGGCGTCTAGGCCCGGCGCACACCGCCCCGGACGGTGGTGGAGTGGCCCAAACGGCTAGCACAGGACGAAGTGGACGGAGCAAATAGATTGGTGGGTTTGAAAATTGTGGGGCCATGCATTGAATGATTTGAACGTTTGGGCTTTAAAAAAATTAACCTTTTTTTCCATCTATAAAAACCCACATTATCCTTCTCATTTTTTACCACACAATCTCTTTTCTATTCTTCTTTTATACTCTTTTTTTTATAAAAACCAACTACGAAACAAAACCCCTCATCTCATCAAATGGCGACTTGGACTAACGAAAACGAGATCAAGTTGGTGACGGCGTACATCAATACCAGAGGGATGACGGGCTTACAAGTTAATTCGGGTTCTTTTTGGAACAACGTTTCGGCGGAATACAACCGTTTAACCGGAACAAATAACCGCTCCGCGGATCTACTCGTTAGTAAGTGGCGGAGTATACAAATAAGGTGTACGAGGTGGAACAATTTGTTTCAAGCCACAATGGACGCGAACCCTCGTCTTACCGAACGAGCGGCAATCCAACTCACGCAACAAGACTATCGGGCTGCTTACGGGGGCGAATTTGCCGTCACCCATCTCATCTCATGGCAATTGTTGCGTTTTTTTCGTATCGATTGGTAGACGGTTTTTAAGCTTTCAGTTGTTTAAAAATGTTGTAGACTTCGGCTTTTTTTTTATGTTTCGGTTTGTTTGTTTTTTAATGTGTTCCGTTTTTTTTTATTCTGTGTGTAATTTTTTGTTAATGTTATGTGCCTTTTTATTTTAATTTACTTCAATTGCTTACTTATTATAAAAAATTAGAAAATAATAGTTAAAGTGATCAATAGAAGTGGAGGATTATTCAATAAGGACTACCCCACACCCTTGAGTAGTTCTCAAAATGTCTAAAAGATTGTGGGATCCACTTTTTGATGACGTGACGGCAAGGCTTTCCAAGCCTTAGGCTATGGGGTGTGGAGACATGAGAAAGGTAATGTCTCCATGCCACGTAGGATGCCACGTAGGATGCCACATTGGATTCTTGGTGTCTCAAACCTCTTGAGACATGAGTGGGGTGTGGAGACACCACCACTTCATGTCTCAAGCATTCAAAAATAAATAAATAAAAGGAAAACACCCTATTGGTTGGAATTTAAAAAAAAAGGGAAATTCTCTAATTGGTGCGTCCAAAATGTCTCAAAGGAGACGGGGGTGGAAGAGAACGGGGCAAGGGGCGGTGTGGGGGTTTGGGACGGGACAAAAAGTGAGGGACGGGGGGTTGAGGCGTCTCCATACCCTTCAGCCTTAACTCCCACCACACTAATGGTCATGTAATTAAGTGTTAATAATAACATTATTTTGCATAAAAATCCCAGTTATTAAAATAATAATACTTAACTAAATAATTATGTTTGTGGGCCAATGACAATGCCAACAACAATGGAGTACCCTACATGAAATATGAAAATCGAAAGTGCCACGAATATGCGAAATTCTCTTCTTCTTTCTTCAGAAGATTCGTGTTTTAATTCGCATCTGCCATTATTTCAGTCTTCTAATACACCTTTTGCATCTTCTTCATCCATACCCACATCATTTCTTCAGGTAATATTATCCATCCTTTCTGTTTACAGATATCATCTTTTATTATTATTAATTTTATTAATGAAATGAATCAAGATTAGCATGTGTTTATTTGAGTTTAAGCTTTAGGATTTCTCCACGTAACATGTTCACAAAATGCTCCAATAATCTTGGAAGTGCTTTTGTAATACTCATAGGCAAATTACATCGAAACATAAAGGCAAACGGACAATAAGTTGCGCCGCTGACCTGGCCCTTTTTTAGTAGCAAAACTAAGTCTTTTTAAAAACTACACGTTCATAGATACTAGGGTCATAACATTAGTTTGTATGACCCATTGGACTCAGCTAAGTAACTATGACGTAAGGAACCCAAAAGTGTAAAAACAAATGGTATAAACACGTGTTTGATCACTTTGCCCGATTGGATATAGAATTTGTATGATATGTTGTAAAACAAAGATTATAATTCATGTTTTTTTTTTCCAGTTGTTTGTCTAGTGACTTGTGTCTTGTTGGCAATCAGTCTTTAAGTATTGACTGATTGCCATATTTTGGGATATGGGTACAAAACAGTCAAGAAAACACAGGTAGACCTCTAGACCATGTTCATGGAGTTCATGTGATTCAACATTCACCATTTGGGTTAGAAGAAATCTCTCAAGATGGTACCTTTCAGCAGTTAAACGATGGAAGTTAACCGTAGGAGTCAATCAGTTATTAAAAGTCCATACTGTGCAGTGAGTAGCCGATGAGCTCGTTCTTGTTTTTATTAATATTCTTGATAAGTGTATGTATCGTCACGGTTTTCTTTTTTTTTTTTTTTTTTTTTTTTTTTTTTTTTTTTTTGATGATAGGAGAGTATGGAAGCAAAGACCAGCGTGTCTACGACCCGTCCATAGTTGTATACATGGTACTAACGATTTATACAACACTGCGCGTTTTGTAATCACTTGTCGGTGTACTATAAATTCTAACTTTGGAAACGAAAATTGTTGTAGGGGATAGACATCTTGGTGAGAGAATTGCAAATGTGCTTACTTCAATTCCTTTTATTGCTTGTGGCATCCAAGCACCAAGGCATGTTCTCTTTGTATTTTTTCCATATATGATTAATTGATTAGTATGTTGGATATAGCATTATGGATGGAGGTAGCGGGTCAAAATGGGTTCATGTCAACACGGGTTTTTGCTTAGGCCTTGGTAGGTTGACACTTGAACACTTACTGTCCAAAATTTTCTGATTCTTTAATAAATAATTAGTGTGACAAAGATTAGTTCAGATATTATAATGTTTGTTTACTAACAATCTAAATTTTTAATTGAACAAGTTTATGTATTAAAAAATCATAGTTGTTAAAAGTCATCGCCTCTTGCGCCTAGGCCCATTTATTAGGCGAGGCGATGCGTTTACGCTTTGAGTCGAGGAAATTGCGCTTTAATTCTCCAGGTGATGGTTTAGGCGCATATTTCAACTAGATTCCCCAATTCCGGAGAGTTTCCAGCCAAATTCGTTAAGTTATGGCTAGATTCCAGCTACATTTCTACTTTTATCTAAGAAAAACTATTTCTATACACTAATACATCAATATTTTAAAACTCTTGACACCGTTACTCTGATCGTCGAACAATCGTCCCTACCTCACCTCCGTTCACCGCCACCACCGTTCGCCTCCTTCCCTGCCTCACTTCCGACCCCTTCTACTGAACTACCACTTCTCCTTCCCCACCACAGTTCACCTCACCCCTGAACCACCACTCCACCTCCTTCCCCTACCTCCGACATCACCTCCTTCCCCTCACCCCTTCTCCTTTTTCAAACCCAATTATGACTCCTTTAGGGACTTTCCAATCGTTTCCGAAAACCCCTTCCTTTGAATCGTTTCTTGCTCCTCCTTTACCCTAAACCCAACAGTCACATTTTAAACCCACCTACCCAACCCACCTTCGACCTGCTTTGTCCTGTCTTCACACATTCAAACTTTTTTTTTCAAACTTACCACTAGTCCCATCCCTCTTTCGACCCTTTTGACCCTTTTTCAAACTTACCCATTTTCAAACTTACCATTGTTTGTGGGTTTGTGGGTATTTTAAGTAAGGTGTGGGGTATATTTTTATTTATCATTATAATTATAACATATTATTTAATAATAATAATAATAATAAAATAATTATTATTTTCTGGGTTTATTTTATAAGGTGTGGGATTTCTTTGTAGGACCACACTAGTTCATCAATTTCATCAAGTTCTTGGTTAAATTAGTATAATAATAATAATAATAATAATAATAATAATAATAATAATAATAATAATAATAATAATAATAAATTTAAAAACTTCCCTCCTGTACGCCTCTTCATCCACGCCGTCAGTCGTGGCCTGATGACGTAAAAAGGACAGTTGATGTTGTCGGGTAGGAGGTGAGCAATTTTGGTTGTTGCTCCCTCCCAACTCCCTTGTTCTTGCGGGGGTGGTTTTGGCCCCTGTTATTTTGGCCCAACTCGTCTCGAGTAGGGGTTTCTTATTATTATTATTATTTTATTCTTGCCGGTTATTGGGTTTGGTGTTTGCTTGCATATGGCTCCTAATAAGAGGGATCGGAATGTTAAACAACGAGGTTTGGGGCCTAGCTCGAGTAGTGGTCTGAGAACATGCCTCTTTAAGCATCTCCATGAGTGTAAAGATGGTAAGCCAGGGTCTTCAGGGTTTCTGCGCCTCCTAGAGCACATGCATAGTTTGCATTTCAAGACAGAAAATAGGAAGGCGTCTTTGCAAGATGCAATCTCTAAAGACTTGGACCTCTATATGGATGTTGGGGGTGCCCTTAGGGATGGGCTAAATGGCTTTGTGGAAGGTGCATGGTGATGCATGCTCTTAGCAAAAGGTGCAATCACAGTGCTAATGATGTCCTCTCATTCTCTGTGGTTTCGGGAGATGTGGAAGATTTCATTGTTGGGATCCAGAAACCTCGCTGCGTGACTGTTGACATGGAACCTGGTCCTTCAGGAGGTGTGGTTGGGGATATTTCCCTCTTAGAAAAGGTTTTCTCACTGCCCATTCAAACTGTTAAGAGCATCCCCCCAAGTTGTCGGTTGGCTTTTGTCCAGGCCTTGACAGGTGCCTTACGCAAAGTGGTGGCTTCACCAGGCTCCGTAGAAAGTTGGGTCAAACTGCTTTTATTGCCCGGTGTACCCTGCGGGTGGTCAAACCGTCCACTAGGCAGGAGCGAAGGTCTGGGAATAGGAAATCATTGCAGTGTAGCAGTATCCTGCAATCGCTTTCTTTGTGGAAAGACGGCTCTGGGTTTGCAGATTTGGTTCCTTCTCTCTTTGATTGTGTGGAGGGTGTTTTTCTTTTAGCAAGCAGGAAGCAATGGGGAGTAAGGCTACTAAAAAGAGCCCCAATATCAAACAATGCCTCCGGAAAGTAAGGGACGGTCATTTCACAGCTGCTGTCAAGGTGTTGTGTTCTAGTGGGGTTGCTCCTTTTGGGGATTCTACCATGAAAGCCCTCATTGATAAACATCCTGTGCTGCCTCCTCTGTCATTGCCCTCTAACTCCGACATCATGCCCGCGATTGTTGTGGATGAGGACTGTGTGCTTCGATACCTCCGATCTTTCCCTAAAGGGACTTCCTGCGGGAGGGATGGGTTGAGGGCCCAACATCTGTTGGATGCCCTTAGCGGAGCGGGGTCTGTGGCTTCCACGGGGTTGCTTTCAGCTATTACTGAAGTCGTCAACTTATGGCTAGGGGGTTGTGTCCCAGGGTACTTGCTGAATTTATTGCTTCGGCCCCCTTACACCTCTTCTGAAACCTGATAACGGGATCCGACCCATTGCAATAGGGGTCATTTGGCGCAGACTTGTATCTAAAGTAGCTATGAGGAAGGTTGGTAAGGAAATGGCTGAGTATCTGGGGGACTTCCAATTCGGGGTGGGGACTCCTAATGGGGCAGAGGCGGTGCTCCACAGTGCGAACAGGTTTCTTAACTCCTTCCATGAAGACGGTTCTTTGGCTATGCTCACTGTGGATTTTTCAAACGCGTTCAACATGATTGACCGCACTGCCCTTCTTCGAGAGGTTCTTCAGCATTGCCCGTCTATCTATTTGTGGGTCCAGTTCTTATATGCCCAACCAGCTAGGTTGTATGTTGGTAATGATTGTATAGGGGCCACTACGGGGGTTCAGTAGGGGGACCCTTTAGGTCCCTTCCTTTTCGCCTTAGCCCTACACCCTATGGTTTTCCAGGTGCAAGAGAATTGTAACCTCCCGTTTCATGCGTGGTACCTTGATTATGGGACGATTATTGGGGATGCCACCGATGTGGCGAATGCCCTAGACATCATCCAAAAGGAGGGGCCATCCCTGGGGCTTCAATTGAATATTAAGAAAAGTGAGGTTTTCTGGCCATCTTGTAATGAAGTGAAACTTAGGGATGGGCTGTTCCCTAGTGGAATTGGTAGGCCTGAAAAGGGGGTGAAGCTCCTTGGGGGGGCTGTTAGTCGGGACTCTTACTTTATACGGGAATTGGCAGGGCGAAGAGCCTCACGCGCGGTTGATCTTATGAAACTTTTGCCCTGCCTTCGGGATCCTCAAAGTGAACTCCTCTTGCTCAGATCTTGTATGGGAGTCGCTAAGTTGCTTTTCGGTTTGCGGACCTGCCAACCCGCCATGATGGATGAAGCGGTATCATGTTTTGATAAGGGTCTACGGAAGCTATTGAAGACATAGTGGTATGTGGGGGTCCGTTCTTTGGCGACCTACAGTGGCGACTAGCTTCCTTGCCGATGCGTTTGGGAGGATTAGGGCTTCTCTCAGCAAAGGATGTTGGGGTGTATGCTTTTGTGGCATCCCGAGCTCAGTCTTGGAATCTCCAAGACCATATCTTAAGGAATAGCGGGGTTGTCGACGTGGACTTGGACTACGTGCAGGCCCTTGACAGGATAAATGACTATCTCCCAGGTTTTGATATTGGCGGTTTTTCTAACAAGGACACCGCCCCCTAAAGCCTCAGAAAACTTTGGCGAATGCCCTTTTTGGCAAAATCGCACAGAGCCTGGGTGAAGCTTTTGATCTGTCTTCCCGCCAAAAGGCAGTTATAGCATGCTTGCAAAGCCCCCATGCCCAAGATTTCCTGAATGTTGTCCCGATCGAAGGTTTGGGCCAAACCATATCTGGGGTTGAATATAGGGCCATTCTCAAATATCGTTTGATGATCCCCATGTACCACGAAGATGAAGTCTGCCCGATTTGTCGTAAGGCATGCTTGGACAAATACGGGGAACACACAGTTCACTGTAAGGAGTTGCCTGGTTTCAAATATAGGCATGACTGGGTACGGGACGTTCTTTGGGATATTTTAAGAAGGGTTGGGATCTCAGCAAAAAAGGAGGCGCCTGTGAATTTCCTCTCGGACCCCGCAGAAGGGAGATCCACCCTACGTCCAGCAGACCTGCTTGTCTTTGGGTGGGCCGGGGGGAAACACGCTTGTGTCGACCTAACAGGTGTATCTCCCATAGTTGGTTTGAGGGATAATGGTTTTGTAGTAGGGCAAGCGGTGCGGAAAGCAGAGGTGAAGAAAGTTGAGAAACATGCTAAAGCTTGTGAGGAGAACCAACACGTTTTCGTACCCTTGGCATTTGATACCTTTGGCTCCCTGGCACCGGAAGCCATCCGTTTCCTGACCAGAGTTCAACGGGTTATTCATAGTAATGTCTCGGCGCCACGAGGGCATGGGTTTGTTTTTAGTAGGTTAGGGTTTGCCATTCAGAAGGGGTTGGCGGCGCAGCTTGTTGCCCGTCTGCCCGCTATCTTGATGTAATTTTCCACGGTTATGTGTTAATTAATAAAAATAAAATTTACTAAAAAAAAATAATAATTACTTTATTTTCTTTGTTTGTTTTTTTTTTTAATCTCAGACCCTCACATTTTTTGCGCCTCGCGCCTAGGCCCTAGGCGAAGCCTATGCGCATAACTATGTAAAAAATACACTTTGGGTTACTTTCAAGTTTCAACACAGTTAATGCATTGTCTTCTAAGCTAGTAATGGTGGTTTGACCCGTTAGAGATAAAAGATAACACGAATCAACTCATTTATAAGTGAACAGGTTGAATTTGCAACCTCTAGATATGGAGTATTATTCAAACTACATATAGGACAATAAAACTCTTATTTCATATAATAAGAATAATAGCAATAACAAGTGCAATTTTCAACTGCAAAAATACTAACCGTTTATTATTTTCGATATGCAGAAAGAATTTGAACTCAAAAATTTATGCCAATTCATTAATCGGAGTAGGAATTGCTTCAAGTTTGTACCATTCCTCTAAAGGAAGATTGCGAAAGTATTTAAGATGGGCCGACTACACAATGATCGCTACAGCTACAGTGGTTAGTAGTAGTAGTAGTAACATATTTATTATTGCATAAACATAAACTTCAAGATTAACTGAAATTTTGTTTCATTTTTTCAGTGCTTATCAAGGGCTCTTAGAGACGAAAACCCAAAACTTCTGATGGCTGCATCCGCTTTGTGTCTTCCTATTCAACCACTCGTGGTTTCGCTTGTTCATACTGGGATGATGGAGGTATGCATTATGCATAATGGGTGGGTCGTGTAACGGTCATCCTAAAACATTTTTTGTTACAAAAGTTATGTTTTTTTTTAATAATAATTTTTGTGTTATACAGGTTGCATTTGCAAGAAGAGCGGTGAAAGATCCTGATCTTAAACCTGTGCATAATGTTCACAAACTGTCTGCGCTTTTAGGTGGGGCATTTTTCGTGGCTGATGATCTGTTTCCTGAAATACCATATCTTCATGCTGGTTGGCATCTAGCTGCTGCTATAGGTGTTAGTGCTTGTAACAAGCTTCTAGAATAGCGTAATCCAAATTTGTCGATATAACCCTCGTTTTATCCACTTATCGGTGGATTGTAGAAGTAGGGTTCATTGGTGTAATTACATCAATGTTAAAAACCAACTTTTGTATGTGAGGGAGTTTACTGTAGCTAAAAGCGCAAGTGAACAAACCTCGCGTACAAACATTTAGCGCATGTTTTTTATATTACATATTTGCCCCTCTCAGGTTTACAACATTGCCCCTTTCGCTTTAGGGCTTAGGGTCTCTTGAATCGATTTTGGTTTAATGAATGACACTGGATATACTTTTCGTAGATCTCTTTGTTTTGAGAAGGCATGGTTTGTATTACCTTGATTTTGGTTTTATGAGGCGCAAGGCGTTTTAGAAAAGGCATCATGACCATGAGGCGTATTTATGAGCTTGAACGATTAGTTTTATTGGAATTGCCCCTGACTCGGAACAATCTGGTGAGTAAAACCAACATGTATCTTCTAAGTAACAATATTTTTTAATCGCTGGAGTAGGGCTAACAACGCCGTCGTAATTATGTTGTTAAATCATAACTGGAATATTATTGTCCCAATAAGTATATAGATGTTCAATTCCTCAGAAAAACAAGCCTCATCCACAAAACAAAAACAAACAAACAAAAAAAAAAAAAAAAAAAAAAAAACTGTAAATGTAACAGGATTTATCACAAATATGAACACTAGTATGAAATCTGGAAAAGGAACCCAATGTGTTTTACAAATACATTTTCCTATTATCTTACATGTCATTAAAACAAATCAAATCTAATGTACAAACTACCAATGAAAATGAGGTTAAAATCAACTACATTGCAGCTTGTTAGAGATACAAGTGCTGCATGAAGATGACATAATATAAACTTAAGAAAATAAAAAATAAAAAAATCCCAAATGTAAATAATGTAAGCCCTATTTTCCAGTGAAAAAACGAGGAAGAATCAAATAATTTTCTATCAATAAAAACAGTTAGCGCCAAAATGTGCAACTTGAGAACCATCATGGTGCTGATGCTTGTGAGTCGTCTGTTTTATTTGTATGGCACATGCAGTTTGGACATGGGAATGAATATATCGAGTCATTTGGTCTTTTTAATTCAATTCCCTTGGAATCGCTATGTGCCCGCATGCCTAACATGTGTCTTTGGAACGTTCTCCAACTGTAAACTCAAAAATTAAACAAAATTAGAACTTCTGCTTACATTGAGACGCGTCGATCTCATGCTAATACACTCAAAGAACACATATTTTAACAATAAATAGTTGATTACACGGATGGTCCTTATGGTAAGGCCAGATTATGTTTTTCGTCCCAACTTTTTGGAATTTACACCTTTAGTCCTCACATGTTCATTCAAATGTAACACATGTGGTCCTTGACAGTTGACTCTAACCGACGTTAAAGTCAATAAATTTTGTAAATTACTAAAATACCCTAACTGCTAAATTTTCCATAAAAAAAGTTAATGGTTAAATATTTTAGTAACTTTGAAAAATGAACGCCGGCTAGTCACGGACCAAATGCGTTACATCTGAACAAACAATGAACACTAAAGGTTTACTTTCTGAAAAGTTTAGACCGAAACTTCTATCTGGCCGTGCCACAGGGATCATCAACGTAATTAACTCCTACAAATAACATACCCGATATTTGGATTGTCAAAATACAAGGTTAACTTGCGCTTATCAGGTCTAATCGTCTTTGCATGTCCGTTATACAAATATCTTCTGTGACCAAGCAGAAAATGTGGGAAATTTCCACCCTGAGTTGTCACAAACACTTCACTATGAAGACACACTGTGTAGTCTATAGCGGCCATCCTGGACGAATAACTCTAGAAAAAGTTTTTTTAACGTATAATTAATACATTAATCATAATAAAAATATATTAATAAGTTAATATTTATTAAAGTTCACACAAACCTTAAATTGTGCAAGTTCCTCGGCCGATGCCAACATTTCTTGGTTTGTAAAAGCGGAAACATTTCTAGCAGAGGAGTCATATATCTCTCGGAATTATAAATTTGTCCGGATGCAAGATATATAGATGTACTTCTATCAAATCCCATTCCTCTAAGCATCAAACCAACCTTAATTTCCAAATTAATAACGATTAACGTATAAGTTATTTTTTAAATATATTTTTTTTTATAAAAAACAATTAAAAAGATTATTACCTCTAAAGGCGTTAATGGACATTTGCCGTTAACCCTGTTGACTCCAGGCTGAAGGATTCTACCAGGTTTCGTAAATTTTCCTTTCCAACCCCTTTCTCTTGCATCTATCATGTCTTCAAGTTCTTTTCTTCCACCATCATATACACAGCAAGAGAAAGCAATCATGTCCTGAACGTATGTTTTTCAGTTCGATTATGTGAGATTGAATAATCAGAATAAAATTATTAGTTATAAAAACTTTTGCATTTTCTTTTGTGTTCGAAGTTGTAATAATCAGATAATTAGTTGTTTTGTGTCGTTGGCAAATATTCGCTATACAAAAGCATATTCTTAGTCGTGCAAATGTCATAAAATAGCTATACAATTAGGTAATCTTATTTAACCTATAATAGTCAATTTCGTTGCAATCATCAGCATCATACTCAGTAAATTCCACCAATAGCAAAGCTAAGGTAGGGTCTGAGGAGGGTCAGATGTAGACCGCCTTACCTCTACCCCGTAGGAATAGAGAGGCTGCTTTCAATGAGACCCTCGGCTCGATAGTAGTTTTGCATCATGACATGGACATAAGGCACATAACAGTCAATACCCGTAACAGAGGCCGATTAGTGGATGTACCCTCTTTCGGCTATCAATGCCACTACATGATACATGATTAACCGTCGGCCGCTTTTAACATTATTTTCACCAAACTAGTAAAATAAAGTTAAAACTAGTGCAATTTGTGTATTTGGTCCCTAAATAATCAAAAGCAGAAACTGATATTTGGCTCCTAAATAATCAGATAATCAGTTTTAACACGCAAATCTAAACATAACCCTAAGAAAGGAAATAAAATTAATATTTCAACACATAGAACAAACCTCTTCAAACCGTAGATGCACAGAAATGTACTTGCCACCATTATTTACACTTCGTTCTTTCATTCTAGAAACTAATGTTTCGCCCATTCTAAATATAGGATCTGAAAACCGCAAAGCTTCATAATTAGCCAAACAACGAAGCCGTTGAACCTCTGGAGGTGCATCAAATGACAATCGGTTTGCAAATGGTGAAATCCTTATGACCCTGAAATTATATTTAATTATAGCAAATCCATTAAAATTATAAGATAATTAAAAAAAAGTTAAACTCACTTTTCTTCTAGTAGCCTTGGAAGAACTGTATCCTTGTAGTACCGAATAGGAGCCCAAGCTTTTATTCTAAAGTTGAATACATTGGACATATTGTGGTCAAACCGCTCCATTAAATATCCAGGTATGGTGTTGACCACCCGTACATCGTTTTCCAAGGTTTTAGTGAAAAAATCTTCATCGTATATGTCACTAAACTTACTGCACCAGCAAAGCACATGGTCAAATGACTAATGGGTGATTTTCGGATTTTAACAACGGTCAAATCTAAGGTTCACAAACCTAGGATCTCTCCAGATGCTATGAAAATGGAAATTAGGAATCACTAGTGTTGCGTTAAGATATCCCGCCACAGCTACTGCATTGCATATCTATAAAGATTGAATAAGATAACATTATAAATAATAATATTATCATATATGAAAGTAAAAATCAAAAACTCAAAATGCAGCATTTGAATTACCGATGTCCTCTGTTGATTTAAGCCACCATTTGCTTCCACGTATATGTACCCATTGGACTCCGGTAAGCCTACAACAAACATAACGGATGTATTTACATGATGTAAAGATCCAAAAAATGATATTTTTAATATACCTGTTATGTGGATAGAAGGATAGTCATACCTCCTGAAGACTTGTTTATACAAGGCGTCCAATCTGCAACTTTAGCGTGTTTCCATACCGTTGATATCTACTTCAGTTTCAATGCCATAAATCAACATTCAAACAATATATAAAAGATGAAAACTTAAAGCCTTCAAACAATTCTTGTTCGAATGACTTCTATACTTTGAAATCGACTTAACGCTTCAACTACTTGTAGATCTTATATGTAAGATCTTGGTTTAAAAAGGCGTCAGAGGAACACACATCAGGGTAATGAAGGCGCAGACCATGTAAGTTATGGGTCAAAATTAGAGTCCATAGCATGGTTGTCAAAAGCGTGCGAGGCGCAGTGAGGCGCATCAAGTGCGCTGCACCCTGTGAAGCGCGCATTAGGCGCTGAGGCGCACTATCAGGGGTGTTTCAGGCTGATTTCCGGCCAAATTCAGGCTAAAAGTTGCCTAAACCTCTAAAACATCCTAAATGAGCTATGAACAAGTCCTAAACAACCCTAAAACATCCTAAACAAGCCTAAAACATCTCTAAAATCCCTAAAAAAATGTATTTTATACTATGCGCCTAATTATAAAAAGCCTTCGTTTTTTATGCGCTTTGCGCCTAGGCGCTTTGACAACTATGGTCTATAGGAGGTTTTTATGTAAAAACAACCTAAGGGATACATAAAGCCAGGAACCAACTATGAAAGGCTTACTTGATAAATAGGCTTATCTATAAAACAGAGGAGAGATGCGGTTTATGTTGTAAATAAAGGTTATTTGGTTGTATATAGACACGCACGCCTTGGCTTCGGGGACGAAAACCACTCAGCTTCTGGGACGAAAACGCATCGGAGCACCTCACGGTTTTCTAAACCAAGGTCAAGATTAGGAATTTGTGTATATATGAAACCAGTAAGAGGTCTGACATGGCTTGGCCTGGCTAGTTGGTGGCGGATGAGGTAGTGGTGCATGAGTGGCAAGCTTAGCGTTATGAACACAGGTGAATGGATAAAGCGGTAAAATTTTCATTCAGCATCATTTAATAACTTAACGGGTATGACGCTTACCGGGCTAATTCAGAGGTGTCCTGTCAGTGAACCAAACAACGCTAACTAAATATTAAGCTATCTATTTAAACACTTCCATATAATGTTTTAACTACAGTAACATTAACACAACCAAACTAAAGTCAAACTAAAAAAAAGGCTGGTCAAAGTCAAACCAATAACTAACCGCATCAGCAGAGGAATTATCAGCATCCATATCATGTCGGAGCTTCAAATAAAGTTCGGGGCTCCGATAAACCGACCCAACAGTCATGCCACCTAAAACGACGTCGTCGTCGAAATGGAGAGTCTTGAAATGGAGCAACATACCAAAGAAATAAAGAAAGGGCACAAATAACAAGACGCGTTGACGGTGAAGGAGATTGGAGAGTAAGATGGAAGAGAACCGGTGAGGGAAAGAATGGTGAGTGAACCGGGTTTTGTTAGAGCGAGTGTGACGGGTTCGTGGGGAAGCAGGGGGTGATGGGCTATTGGGTATGGTGATGGGTAGCCGGGTTTTTGGGTGCATTGCTTGGTGGGTTGGTTACATGATGATTGGAGACTGTAATGTGTGTTTTTTTTTTGTGTGTGTGTGTGTGAAATTGTGGGGTGATGAAGGAGGACTGTGTGTGTGTGTGTGTGCTGTAAATCACGTGAAGGAGAAGTAAGATGATGAAGAAGATGATGATAGATAATAGCTGGATGATGGGGATTAATAGGACTTTCTTTAGTCCGGATCTTAAGCGGGTCGGGTTAGTATGTGGGTATGTGATTCTTTTTTAAACAATTACTTTTTTTTTTACATGAACTAACTTGCCATTAAGACAGCCCGGGAACCAAATTATGCGAGAGGTTCCCTCAAATTATATGGGGTGGGTGTGAGTGGTTGTGAGTGAAGGAGAGAGAAAATATTTAAAGAAAGCATTGTTTTCCCTATATATGAAAAACTATTGTTCACCCTATATATATATATATTTTAATATTTTTGTAAGTTGTTGTGAGTAAGGAGAGAGAAAATATAATGATAAAAGTATGAAAAAATATTATTATTTTAATTAGGAGAGAGAAGATTTAGGGGTGAAGTGATGATTTTTAGTGTAATTTGATAGAGGGGGTTTGGTGGAAGAGATGTGAATGCTCTAAAATACATAGATTTAGCGTTGTTCATGAGTTGAGCTGAGTTAAGGCAAGTTTGCATTTGACTTGATTATAAATGAGATGGTTTGGCTCTGCTCGGATTTGAAGCTGGACTGAGAATTTAAGCTTAAGCGCGCCCTTGTTCTAACTTAGTTGGCATGGCTTGATCTGATTAGGCTCGGATTTACAAAGGAATTTGATAATTGTTTTCAAAATTCAATAATATTATTTATATATATATAACATTTGAGGGAGTTAAAATCACTGTAGCGAACGTCACCATCAGCTACAGCATTTGCTTTTTTCTTCTCTTTTTTTTTCCTTTTTGCGCTATAGTGTTCTATCTTCTTTGAAGAATTTTTTTGTTTCGTGCTAGCTGGGACCATGCATATGGATTTCAAATATACAACATTCAAATATTTGCATAAATAATAAATTACAACTATAGGAACTCGCTACAATATCTTTATTATTATGATAATGTAGCCGCCCGTCAACAACCTTATCGCAACCGTCAACTCCACCATCCCCATCACCACCGGAGTAACTCAATTTAACGGCCTAAAACATTGTTACGTGATTATTCTTAGGTACGAAGTTTTTTTTTACGTATTGTTTACGAATCATGTGTCGACCACTGTTCGTTCTACTTCAATTCGTAGCGCGGACCTTTTGACTACGTCTTCCTTCATTCGGCTCCACTATTTTTACCGGGTTAGATACGTGTCCGCGGAGCAACGCCCGCGGGGCAAAAACTAGTTTATATCATAGTTGTCAAAGCGCCACTTTAGGATGTTTTAGGGTTGTTTAGGACTTGTTCATGACTCATTTAGGATGTTTTAGAGGTTTATGCAACTTTTAGCTTGAATTTGGCCAGAAATCAGCCCTGATAGTGCGCCTTAGTGCTTAGGCGCGCGCCTCACAGGGCGCAGCGCACTTGGGGCGCCTCGAGCCTAGGCGCTCGCCTAGGCGCGCTTTTGACAACTATGGCATAAACCTCTAAAACATCCTGAATGAGTCATGAACAATTCCTAAACAACCCTAAAACATCCTAAAGTAGCCCTAAACAAGCCTAAAACATCTCTAGAATCCCTAAAAATGTATTTTATACTATGCGCTTAATTATAAAAAGCCGTCGTTTTTTATGCGCCTTGCGCCTAGGCTCCGGGCTCGGCCTATGCGCCTTGAGTACGCCTAGACGCTTTGACAACTATGTTATTACTATCTACACACCTTGATACCATTAGACCATAAACTCATTAGTGATTAATTATGTCATTAATAGTTGTATCGACGTATCCTATACATCAAAATCAACTTGAATTTAAAAGCTATCTTATAGCGACGATAAAAATAATATTAGGTAGAAATCTCGTCCATGTCCATTGTCCATCTTGTGTCATATATTCAACTTATATCGCTTTTCACTTAATTTAGTTCAATTTGTCCATAACTATTTAAGGCTACAAACCACACTAATTATATATATATATATATATATATATATATATATATATATATATAGTAAAAGGTTATATTGGAAACCCTTGTTATAATGAAAACCTTGGAAACTCTATCAAACTTTTTTTTCTATGAAAATTTTAGGGTATGTAACATACATGATTTTAAGCATTTTGGGCCAAAAAAATCGAAAAAGCGCCGAGCCGTTTTTTTTTTAAAAAATAAAAACCGTCTTCGGGTAAAAAATGGGTAACACGTGTTAGTTTGGCTTAACATGTGTTAGTCAAAAATTTATTTATTTTTTTAAAAAAAAAGTGCTCGGCGCTTTTTTGATTTTTTTGGCCCAAAATGCTTAAAATCATTATATTACATGCCCTAATTTTTACAAAAATAAAAAAAATTTGGAAGTCAGAGTTTCCAGAGTTTTCACTATAAGAGTGGGTTTCCACATTATCCTTACCCTATATATATATATATATATATATATATATATATATATATATATATATATATATATATATTGAAATATTGGATTAGATACTACATCACAACAAGTATTTTAGATTGTATTTGAATTCTTACATATTTATCATAATTGATTGAATATGAAATGTTTAATGTCACTATCATTTGTACTTATTGACAAAAAAAAAGTGTACTTGTAGACAAGAATATATAAATTCTCTAACCAACATCAATCTTGTTTATGTCATGCCTACAATAATGAGATGCATTGATGCATTGTGGTATATTCTTGAAGTTATGTGACTCTTTAACAACTTTCTTAAAATATATCCATGATTAGAATTAGGGTGTGGATTTATTGGTATGGTTTCGGTTTTGAGCTTAGAAAACCGATTAGTTTAGGTTTTTATATTTTCAATTTTAAGTATGGATACCGAATGGTCATATGGATGTAAGAAAAGAGGATTAGATTTATCAATTGTTACTGACGTGTGAACTGATCCGCTATTTGAATTAGACATGATTGCAATGCAGAAAGTGAACGAAGAAGATGAAATTGATCATGAAACAGAGCAGATGAAGTGAAAATGAATATTAGAAAGCAAGATTCCACTATAATGCCATGTAAATTGGGAAAGATTTTGATGATTTCATAAGCTCACAAATCAGGATTACGAGCCCTAATATATAAACTAGATTAACTGACTAATAGAAACGTAAACAAACTTTCTAACTAGATAGCGGCAGAACGGGAAATTAACTCTCTTTTTTATAGGTCCGGCGTGTCAACCTTCTGTTACTCCCTTTATTAGGGCTTTTGAAGATAAACAGGCGCCGGATTAAATTTTGAACCTTGTATAATTGTGCTTGAAGAAGGATCCATAATTAGGAGTATGCAAATTCGACCTTTTTTTTATATGTTTTCATGAAGGCATTTGGCCCTAACATCTAGTATCTCTTCTACACGAAGTTTTCACCAAGTTTATGTTCCATGAAAACCTCTGGAGTCTCATGGCAACAACAGCTTCACATTTTAACACTTTTACATTGAAATACTGATAACCTTGTACTTGTAATTGTACTAATAAGAATCTAAGCTCACACCACTTTTGTAAAGGCAAACACCATATGTCTACGCAATCTTCACATTACCTTTGTAAAAAATCTTTAGGTTGTCAGCGATAGTCGATAGAAGAATCTCAAAGCTTTGCCAGCGAGTATCGGTTATTTGAGGGCTCAGGCTTTGTAATCAAAAGATTAAACGAATCAAAATTTCAATAAAAAATGGGTTTGAAGGGTAAACAAAGCCAAACCCACCTGTGAGTTACTCAAAATCGGCTCAATAAAAAAATCAAATCGAGCCAAGCTTAAACCGTTAAACACACTCAAGCTCTGCATGAACTTAAAGATCAGCTTAATTAATAAACGAACCCAAGTTTCAAATCTTAATAGTGTCCTAATAGCACAAGAACAAGCAGTAGTATCAGGAAAATGTTATTGCATATCAGTATTAAATATTAATGACCTTGAAATATAACACCTTGCTTGCCAACAAATCTTTTAGCTCATTAATAATCAGTCTAGTATCTCACACAAAACATTAGAACATCCAGTCTGATAAACCCTATCAAGAAAGATTCCTGCTTGTGAAAAATTAGTCATGCAAAGTTCCCAAAATGTCCTCGTCCCTGTATAGGTGATACCTGCATAAAACAATGCAATAAATCACTAAAAAGTAGATCTTGTCAATGTACAAGTTTAGAAGAAAAATGACAAATGAAAAATGTAATGGCGTTTGGAGGCGGGAATGAGAAGAAAGATTTGAATCAAGGTTGAATAAAAAAAGCGCAACTTAAAGTTGAAACTTTTCGACAACCCGGAATCAAAAAAGCTCAAACCCGTACTATGATACCATCATTTATGTTCATTGCACAAAAATTGTATAATAATCATGTGAAATAAACAGTAAAATTGATGTGAAGGGCAGTTGAATGAGAGGGCACCCTACAGAAAACCTGCAAGTATTTCAGAGCCATTGATGCAAGACTCTCCCCTTTTTTAACATTCATGCCCATTTTTAAAAAAAACTGAATTTACAGCGTGCATTTAACCATAGATCAGGCTGATTTTAAAACACTAGGGTTTATAGATGGCCTAAAAACCAAAACCCTTGGAAGTATCAGTAAGAAGTTGCATAGCATTTTTATCATTTGTTTACTTGATGTTTTTATCGTAAGCCCAGTTTGTCATTTTTACAAAATATACACATCTTACAGCTAAAGAAAAAGTATAAACCGCAGTATTATAAGCCACTATAGTTTAACAACTCTTGATGAGTAAAAGGTGAATGTTGCTTAAAAACTTCAACAAACAAACTATTTTGCAAGTTGCCCGAAAAAACGATTTAGATCACACTTTAAGTCGTTGAATTAATCGTTTATACAACATATGAAAAAGCAAGTGTTGAATTGCAAGTTTTATTGCACATACAGCTGAACTAATAGCCAAAAACAAACATAAAGCAGAGTTTAAATCATCAAGAATAAAATTTTAAACACTACCCACATGATCATCTGACAATATTGCCCAAACAATTGTGATTGTATCAAAGCTCAAACAAATGTTACTGTCTAAAATTTCTATATTCAATGTCTAACCAACCCAAATATTTCGAGGATGTTGACCAAATAACCAATAAAACTATTAGCAATTGGGAATATTTGGATCACAACAAAACAATCACTCATCAAAACAGAAACCAAACAGAGAAACGGAACACAAGATTTGTGTTGTTCAGTCAGTGTGACGTACATCCAAGGTTGCAACCTAGGTTTTAAAAAGCGAGAGGCACGCAAAAGCAACGAGGTCTAAAACCGAGGCGCAAAAGTGTTGGGCTTTTCATACCCGAGGCCCAAAGTGATTATGTATCGCATAGGTTTAGCAACTCTTATTCAAAATAAAATATAGCTATAAATTAGGTTTACAGATAATTTTACCTACACGTACAAGACTAAAAACCTATTGTATAACAGTTGCATATATAAAAACAGCAAAATTACACATAAAAAGGCGCCTCAAACTCTAATCAAACAAAACCTAGTACTCTAATCAAACATTGTCTAATTCAATATAAACAACTCTTTAACGAGTTCCTTACTATCATTTCTGCTTCCAGTTGTTTCTAACTAAGCTACAAGCCCTAACTAATAATTGCTAACATACACATACACATACACATACACATACACATACACATACAAAACAAGTACAATATATACAATAATAATAAATAAATAAATAAAACGTACTCTTTTTCACCAAGCTTCACTTCAGTGCCTCCATATTCCGGCAACAGAACCGTATCTCCTTCCTTAACACCAACCGGAATCTTATTCCCAGACAAATCATGAGTTCCAGTACCAACAGCAATAACTTTACCTGAATTCAACTGTAATTCACACAACAAATGATTTAATAACTAAATCAATCAATTAAACAATCAATCAACAAACAATGAAATCAATTAATCGAATCCGGATTACCTTGGATGCTTTCTCGGGGAGAAGAATACCGGCGGTTGTTTTGGAAGGAGGAATAATCTTCTCCACCAATACTCTGTTGAATAAAGGAATTAGACGCTTCGCCATTGCTGTTACGATGAGCTTAGATGGACAATGGATGGTTATTGAATAGAATTTAAGCAGGAATAGTAATAATAATCTGATTGTTGAAGGAAGGTTCTAGATGACTAGGGTTTAGGGTTTTACTTACACTGGACCCGGGTTGGTGGTCTGCTACAACTGGTAGCCCAGCCCACTCTCTTTTCACCATTACCAGGCTTGCCTATTAATAATAATCTATAATCTATATTATCTTAGAGGGTGTTTGGGATTGAGTCTTAAAACAACTTATTGACTTATTGGCTTTTTCAAAAAGCCAATAAGTCAATAAGTTCTTTGTGTAACCCAAAAGCACTTTCTGTTTTGACTTTTGGCTTTTGGCTTTTAAGGGTGGAAAAGCTGTTTTTGAAAAGTTAGAAATCCTGGCTTTTGGCTTTTGACTTTTGGAGAAAAATTACAAATATATCACTCATACAACCAATATTCACAATAAGTTAAACGAAACAATTAAAAAAACAACAATTTATTGACTTTTTGACGTTTCTCATCCCAAAAGCTAATCCAAACACTTTTTTTAAAACTCTTTTTCAAAAAGTCATAAGCCAATAAGCACTTTTGCATCTCCAAACTCAATCCCAAACACCCTCTTATTAAGGAAGAGTGATGTACCATATTGTAATTTTGTCATTGGTACAAGTTAAAAAAACATGTACAACATATTTAAGCAAAAAAATTAAGGGTATTATTGGTATAGTTGTGACAATTAAGACACTTAGGAGGGTAGATTAGTAAATTTAACATAATCCAATACCTCACATTCTAAAATCTTATCCCAATTATGCCCTTATGTCCAACTTTTAAAACACAAAATACAACATAACCTATGATGCATCTTAAATGTGAGACCTTTCAACCCCGCATCTATATTGTTATATATACTTAATTGTAATCAATTTCTTGAATGCTAATAGTCTTTTCATAACCTCAAACAAAAACTTAGATCTAATTTCATGCTTTGAAACATTGTTTTGTCCCAAAAAAAGTTATGTCTTCATTAGATGAGAAGGGAAAAAAATCAATGAGAAGTTAAGACGCTTGCAAGATATGGTTCCCGGATGCTACAAGGTATAAAGATATGAGTTAATCTTTATATACATATATACATTTTTTCTACTTGTCCATATGTTCTTTGACAATTACAAAAATTTATCGTCATAATATTTCATTGTTTTGCTCCATTTAAATTTAGTTATTTGCTATAGTCAATGGGAATGGGAATGCCAGTGATGTTGGATGTAATTATCAACTATGTTGGATCGTTGCAGAATCAAATTGAGGTAATTTAATTGTGCAGCTAACAATTAAAACAATAAACAAACAATATTCAAAATTATTGATGAGAAAATATTTTTCAAGATTAATTAGTATAGTTTTTTTTCTCTTCATAATGCATTTTTAGTTTCTCTCCATGAAGCTTTCAGAAGCTAGCATGTTCTATGACCTATTGACCTCAACTCTACTGAATTGGATGATATGGCCCCTATGAAGGTAACAGAGTGCTTTCCTAACTATCCTTGTTAAGAAGTTGTGTATCTTGAATCATATATATTGTTAACTAAATAAAACGAACAAAATTATAAATATAACATTCTAAATTTGCTAATATGTTTCTAATATATTATAAATATTACTTCCACTTACTGCATGGGATGAAAACTGAAGTTGCAGGGAACAAATGGACATGAAGGACTGATGATAGAGATGATGGTTGGAGAGGGTATGGAGACTTTCCTCAATTTCAATCAACATGGTCTCCTTGAACGCCATGAAATAGTTAACTCTATAAATCTATATATGCATGCTCAAATATAACTTTATACTTAAACTATATTTGTTCTAAGACTTTTAAGGTATTTGTTGATCTATTTAATGTTCTTGTTAAACGTTGTATGAAGTGTGGTTCACAATATTATTGTGCTTTCGGCAATTGTATATTGTTTAAGTTCTAATTCTAATTAATAAAATAAATTAAGCACTATCATAAAGAGAAAACAAAAACTTAACTATGTGTAAATTACTTATGTTATTTGTGTTAAGAAATAAGAAATCGCCATAAATTCACGCTGACGCTAATGAATCAACCCGAATCTTTATCTTCTATACTATATTATAAAGCATCAATGAAGTCATTTAAGGGGTAAAATTGTCTTTCTACCTAAATATTAAATTGTTGAAGAAATTAATTTAAACATAATTATAAAACTGATTAGAAAATTAACAATAATGCGGTGACTCTTTACATTCATAACCTCCATGTCTTTATTATGTTTGTATCAATGTTATAGCCTTATAAATAGGGGTCATGTATTTGGTATATAAATAACTAGCTTTTATCCCGGGAGTGTCCCGGGGTTGAAAAATATAACCATTCTAATAATAGTAATACTAATAATAATAATTATTACTCTTCTAATTAAATAAATAAAAAAATGACCTTGCTATAAGGTGACACCATGTGTTGTAGTGTTGCGCGATTCTTTCTCCTAGCTTCTCTTGATGAAGTACACCTATCCATCTTTAGAAGAATAAAATTCCAATGATAGCATGACGATTAGGCTGAATTTCAACATCGTAGATAAGAACATGGTTTAAAAGAAAAAATATGATTAATGAATAACCTGAATACTTTGTGTTTTTTTTTCTGTATGAACAAAACCCCACAAAAAAATAGTCGTTTTTTTCTCCGTTTTTTATATAACACTATGGTACTCGTTGGAAAGATAATAAAACGCTCGTTTTGTGTTTTTTTTCCTGTATGAACAAAACCCTACAAAAAATAGTCGCTTTTTTTTCTCCATTTTTTATATAGCACTATGGTACTCGTTGGAAAGATAATAAAACGCTCGTTAATTTGGTGTAATTTTTTTATTTAAAAAATCTCGAATATAAAAAATATTAACATTTAAAAATTATGAGAGAAAACATAATAGAGAAAATGTTAAATTTGTTTTTAAATTCTTTTTTCCTAAAATAACTCAATTTAATTTTAGTAATTGAGAATTGAGAGATAGAGAGATAAATTTAGGATTTTATGTTTATCTTTTTTTTTTAATTAAAAAGGAAATAATTCAAAAACACTAAAATCTTTCAATTATGATGCCACTTGGCAGTTTCATGGAGAGGTTGAAGGCACCATTGCACGCCACGTCAACAAATTTCAATTCTTTTATATATATTAATAGATGTGGTGACTCTTCACATACAGAACTTACATATTTTTCAATGTTTATAAACTTAGAAATAATGGTCTTTCATTTGGTATATTAAACATATCAATGAATAAAGTTCTCTCTTCTTTCATTATTTATTTCTTTCCATACATGATGTCTAGATTATTTATCTTATGTTTATATAACTTGTATGGTGGTTGTTACTAGATTAACTTTATACGTAAACTATATTTGTTCCAAGACTTTTAAGGTATTTGTTGATCTATTTAATGTTCTTGTTAAACGTTGTATGGAGTGTGGTTCACAATATTATTTTGCTTTCGGCAATTGTATATTGTTTAAGTTCTAATTCTAATTAATAAAATAAATTAAACACTATCTTAAAGAGAAAACAAAAACTTAACTATGTGTTTGTGTTAAGAAATAAGAAATCGAAAAGCCATAAATTCACGCTCACGCTAATGAATCAACCCGAATCTTTATCTTCTATATTATAGTATAAAGCATCAGTGAAGGTGTAACGACCCTGGCTGTCGGAGCCGGGTCGTCGGGTCGGGTTATCGGAGTTACACAGCGGAATCCAGGGTAATAACAGTCTTTAGTCTTCCATGATCCACGTCATCATATCTGTTGGGTTACCTGAACACATGCCAAAAATAGTTTCTGTCAACATAAAGTTGGTGAGGTCGTGTATTTTATAAAGTGAATGGCCAGTTCGTTTATTGATAAATCTTTTATTTAAAATATTCTTTTATAAACATGCTTTATAGTTCTAATTCTGGAGGGGAAAATATATTCTATTATATCAATTCGATTATATGTCTATTATTCCGATTATATTCTATTGGTTGCCATTCCTATCTATGGTATCACTCTGCTTGTGATAAATATAATTATTTCTACCCTCTACTCGGGTAAAACTGGTTCTTGTCCTCTAGTTGGACAAGAAAGGAAATGGCGATACCGTCCAGTACTGTCCTTGTCGTTTCTATTACCCCCTTTTTATTATATAACTTTTATTAATAATCATTCTTTTATGTAAAGCATTATTAGGTTTTCTTATAAATGACATGTATTCCCCCGAAAACACTTAATAAAACAGTAAAAGTGGGGAGTTCACGATACTCACAGGTTTGCGTTAATCTCTAGCTAATCTTCTTATTACAATTATATTTAATATATATATATATATATATATATATCGATACGTGTTACGCGTGGGACTTGTTAGATTGTAATACTTAGGATATATATCATATATATAATTTATATATATAGAATTTAGTATATATTAGATAGTCCTAAACTCGGGGTTTATTATTGACACGACACGGACATCCTAAATCTAGCTGGCCATTACAACTTGGCGTTCAAAATATATACAGCTGGCCATTACAGCTTAGCACACGAACCTAAAGAACTCTAGACACGTACTTATCCGGATGATGGTTCGGCAGAGCATATTATTATTAACCTGAGTCTAGTATATCGTCAATATATCAAATTGTGTATATATAAACGTATATATTTTATATATGATTATTATTCTCTTATTATTATTATCAAGTCCGTACGTTATCCGTATTATATATATATTAGTATAATTCTAATAATATTCCTCGTCTAGCTATTGGACCGGGTTCTATTCCGGGTGTTGACCGAGTCACTGAGTCGACTCGGTATCAGGTTCAATCTCACCGAATCAGTTATTGGTACCTCGCAACCATTATAATAACAATATTACAATTTGGTACTTAAAGGACTAACACCAACATATGTAAACATGCTATTTTCATGATTATACCTTATCAATGATTCATCGGCATCTAACCGGAGACCAACCGGAATATTGTCGGAAGTTGACCGGAATTGGTATAGAACCGGGTATTGGACCCGTTCTCCGTATTTGGTACCTATAATAACAATCACAAAGATAATTATTAATAACCAATCTATAAACGGTTGATAAAAAGAACCCAATCAATGATACCCGATGGTTTAATCAGGAGGCTAATATGGTTTGGGTTATGACCGGACACTCGCCGGAACTCCTCGGAGACCGCACTCGTCACCCGATCCTCGAACACTATACCACACCCATTAACAGGAGTGTAGGTGACCGGATAAAGCTCAGGTTTGTCCGATTATATTAACCGATACACAACAGAACAGGGGCTCGAGTGAGGAGTACCAACGGCTCACGACAGTCACCATGACTTGGTGACTGTCCGGCTATATCAACAGAGGAGTATGGTTGTCTGATACAGATCAGAAAGTGACCGGATAGTTGGTGTGCTGGATATGTTGTAACCCGATGACAGATAGAATGTCCGGTTAGCAAACCAGGACCTAGGTTTGACTGAATATAATCCACTGGTGATGGTGGCTTGATGACTGGACAGTTTACCGGTGACAGTCACCATAATCCGGTGACTGTCCGGTTCGTTTAATCGGGAACAGAGGAAGGTTTAGGGTGGGTACCGGGTTAATAAAGGGGTTACCGAGTATAAAGGAGAGGAAGTGGATAGTGCTTACCGGAGAGGATAAACGGCGGCGGCGGTGGTCGGAGAGGTTGGCCGGAGGAGGAGGCGGCATAAGCCGGCCATTATCTCCGGTGGAAGGCTTCTTGGTCAGAGTATCACACACTCAAAGGTGTGTTCAATATACAGAGAGAGAGAGTGTAGCGAGAGATGAGAGAAAGAGAGGGGTGGTTTTTATAATTGAATTAAAATAGAGGGTGTTTGGCAACGGGGATAATGACTAGAACTAGGGTGTTTGGTAACAGTTATAACGACAGAACGAAAGGCGTTTGGCAACGAGTTAATAACAGATAAGGAGCGTTTAACCGGGATAATAAAAATTTAATAATTATTATCTATATAATCGGTTGAAACGGTTTGTCGCGAGATTCGATCTTGAATATTTTATTAAGAAATCGGGTGGTCGGGTACGACCTGACCCGTTTAAGAGACCCGTAACACCTCGGGTGTTACAGAATGATACCCGCAAAATTTAAGTAAATACAACCTTTATTGCTTATAGTACAATGCTTATTGAAGTCATTTAGGGGGTAAAATTGTCTTTCTACCTAAATATTAAATTGTTGAAGAAATTAATTTAAACATAATTATAAAATTGATGAGTAAATTAACAATAATGTGGTGACTAATTACATTCATAACCTCCGTGTCTTTCATAACTCGATATTTATATTATTTACACATGTTGGTTATAAATGCAAAGAATATATGGTGGTTAAATCTTGGGTAACAACTCATTTTTCACAAATTGGTTAAATAGATATATATTTATTTAAATACTAAAAACCACATAACTTGTTTGTTTAGTTAAAAGTTACTCATAGTTTTATAAAACATATAAAACCAATATTATCGGTAATGACAATATGATATTTACCGGTAATGACAACATGACATAATTTTTTGTCATATTCTCAACTAAGTTTAGTAGTTGTTACCTAAATTAATAGTTTGTTTATATTTATTTTCTACAAGTCCAAGAACCATTTTAAAAATAAATTCCATTAACAATATATTTACTAGATCTAGCACGCCTTTAAAATCAAATACTACACAATATATCATGAGATGATCGATAAACTAACAATAACATGTATCGTGCTATAAATTGTCTCTCCGCAGCAACGCGCGGGGTTCCCCACTAGTACATTATAAAGGAAGAGTGATGTACAACATAGTAATTTTGTATATCATCCAACTATTATAGCAACATGTACAAGTAAATTAAGCTTATATCACAAGGGTATAATTGGAATTTTATGGAACATTAAGACACTTGCAAGGATATCAATGTAATTTTACTATGGTCTCCTACCTCACATCCTCAAAACATATTACATCCCTACCCTCACATTTATATTATTAGATTGCTTTACCTTTAATTTGTTCAGAATAGAAACGGGTGCCAAGATTGAAACTCCTCCCTTGTTTTATTGCAATTGAATTGTTTTTAATCTGATTGCTCACTTCATCTTCCTTCTTTCTCCAACCAAACTCTCTTCATGATGATGTCGTTTGCTTAATGCAGGTATGAACCAGAAAAAAAGAATCCTTCTTTGGGTTGAATATCTTTTTTCTTATAATGACAAACCTTTGAAGTCTATAATCAGAATTGCTAATGGTAAAATATACAAGTGTTGAAAGAAGAATCATACATAATTTCAGGGGCACCTAGAAAGTTTGAAGAAGGATGGTTACTTATCATAAAGCAGGATACTCCACAACATTGCTCGTGTAAACAAGAATGAAACCCTTTGTAAGTTTGATTATAAGGATATTATAAAAACTTTCACTTTGAATGATATCCAATAGAAATGGCCAAAAAAGATTGCCAGATAATGAAAGTGCAAGCATGGGAGGTTCAATTTATTTTGCAGATAGCTTCTTAGCCAGTAAATACCAAATACTTTTCAAGCTTTAATGATTTAAATATGAAGGTCATCAATGACATAAAAATCCAGGTATATTCACATCAAATTTAAATAAATTTGTTTAGAGCTAATAATTAGTAATGTCTATTGTGTTACAAGTCAAATTTAAAATAAAAGTACATTCTTGCTACATATTATTTATATGGATCTATAACATTAGTGACTCCTGTTGTTGTTATTGGTTGTCAGACTAGCAAGAAAACAATAACAAATGTTATCAGAAAGAATTCCATGGTGGCGCCAACTGTTTATGTGGACACTCATGTTCATAAAGGAAAAACACAAGCAACAGATGATGTGACCGAATAAAAGAATTAAGAGAAATAACTCCACAGCTAAAGGTAGTGAATGATTTAGAAAGTGAACCAAGTATAGCTCTTGGAAGGTATTTGCCAAAAGGTAATATGATGCTAAAGAATCTTGTATTGTTAGGTCTTTCAAGTTAACAATTATCAATTTTTTTCCGTACAGGTATTGGTTTGGGGCTGAAGTGCAGATTACACCATATAGGTTACATCACTTTTATAAGGTAATTTTTTTATAAGTTTGAGTTCTTAAAATATCATGTTGCCATTGTCTACTATGTTAATAGTCTATTGGGTTCTTTATTTTGAAGCTTTTAAGTATATTTAATTTAATTCATTAGGTTAATTGTTGTCAAGTTTTATATTATTGTGTGTAGGTTCGATACTTGAAAATCTTCCATGTAAACATAGAGCCATCAAACATGTAAAGTTTTTATTTTTTTTATAGTAAAGTGACTAATTTTAGGTGGCCTGTAAGCATCCCTTTTTTTTTACTTTCCCGTTCTTATTTGATGTAGAGGTGGCAACTTCAATCCGTGTGCTTAGGGATGAGTTGATTTGGATTGTGTTGTATCTCAGTTGGATCCAATACTTTATTTTTACTGAAAGCGAAATGACTCAAATTGGTAGGGTGGGTTGAAAGTTGACGACTTGCCGTGAGTTTTTCCTAATGGGCATACCCTCCTAAATCGTTTTATTTAGAGATTAGCTTAGATTAATATTCGAATAGTATATTTGTGTAATCATAATTAAATGATTCATATTAATATAAAACATGTTAGAAACTGGTTATGGTAAACTCTTCATTGCTCATATCACTAGTACACAAAAGACCAGAAGATGCGGTTATTTAGGCTAAAAGATGTGGTTTTAAACCCACATCTTATAGCCTTGCATCAAAAGACCCAATGCCAAAAGATGCGGGTTCAAAGAAACCCCATCTTTTGGTATGTAACCACATCTTTTGATCTTTTAATGTTGGCAACAAAAAGGTTTAAAGGTGCGGATACAGAACCGCATCTTTTAGCATTATAAGCTAATATATAAATTTATCCACACACCATGAAATGAAAATAAATTTCGATACATTAAAATTTCGCGATAGACACAAATATATACCTTAAAATGAAAATAAATATACAAAAAAAGCTAAAACAAATATAAATAACCCAAGCATATAAAATTACAAAAGTTTCAAAGTAACACAAGATTACATAAGTTTCGAACTAACATAAATACATATATGTCTAATGACAAAAGTGATATACAATAACATCTGAACCGACCTCTTCATACTTGCAACCCCGAATCAACATCTTCAATTCTTACTTGCAATTGGAACCGTAAATATCGCCTAGCTAGGAAAACATAATGTAACATGAATAAAATCAAGCTTAAAAAATATATGTAAGTGTGTATATATATATAATGCAAGCAATAAATTCAAATGTTACCATAGATGCGTGCACATAAGACGTGAAGATCCAAATCCATAGCCTACAAATTCAACAATGCTACAATCGACCAATATATCTACCAAATCATAAATTATACAAAAAAACATTTATAAAATGTAAAAAGCATTCATCTAACAAGAATAACTAATGAGAATAACTAGTGGGATTTCCCGCGCTTCGCGGCGGCTCAGTATTGGTTTGGTTCAATTCATTATAGTTTACCAATGTGATCAAAAGATTTCACTAAAGCCTTTTATTCTTTCATGTAGCATTCGATTGTATTCAATAAACACGAAGTATTAAACGAATCTTAGAAATTGTATGTTGTGTTTGAAATACATAGATTTAATTCCTAGATTTCCTCAATGGGTAATCGAAGCGCAAACATGCGTGTTTACCTGGACTAGAATTTTCAATCTTTCTAGAGGAACAACAGTACACCATCTGCAACATAGAGTATCCAAAATTAATGTCAAAATTTAGAAGATAAAAGTCAAAACACAAATGAAAGACTATAAAGAATTTGTTAAGAAGTCAAAACAAAATATTACAATTGTTCATTTACCATCTCTATGCTCACTGATCTTATTAAGCATAACTATGTCAAAGTTCTAGTGTCCACTCTTTAGATATCTTTACTGGTCTTCATTAGGATCTTCTTGATGTAGCTCTTAGTTTTATGCAAGTGTAGCTCCTTAATTTTAATTTAATCTCTCCATCATATGTGCTTGGTTGGGTTTGAAAGGTAGATAAAAATAAGTAAATCGCGAACGTGACGATGAGTAAATCACATCACGATGCTATATGCGAAAGTCACGGGAAAATTATGTCATTGATTCTTGTATGCAAAAGCCAGCGTTTGAGGCATGAAAACAACTTGCAGCGAAAATAGAAACAACTTCGATTTAAGATTTTTACCTTAGGTCGGCGTTCCAAGAAAAATTAAAGTGCACAAACAAGGCTGCTACAAAGGTTATTCATCCAAAAATACACTTCTGTATCAAATTTGAAGACCTCAATATCAATACATAAATTAACCCCAAATGGTCATAAACCCCATCAAAATCAAAGGCTGCTAAAAAGTGTATTGGTCAAAATCTATAAACAAACATAATACAGTTAACCACATCGATGTAGTGAAGCTTTTTCTGCATACTCTAGACATTGTTCAGACCTGAAATCTCTTTTTTTTTTCCTAGCCCCATCCCCATATGCCACCCTGAATTTCAGACCTATCAAGTTAACCTATATCAACATAAGTGGGAAGATGATAATGTAAAATAATGGCACGCCATAAGACTATTGATGAATTTTGCCCCAATCCCCTTCATCTTCTCAACTTATTCTTTTCTTTTTCCTTCAAGGGAGTAAGAGCTTTATTTTCCAATTTTTAACCTCTTTCAACCCCAAGTCAGTAAATCTTAATCTTGGATCCACCATTCATAAGTACAAATCATCTAATTAAAACAAGATTCGCACAATCATCAAAGTCCCATTGAGAGTAAGACAATAGATTAGTGTATTCCCACATTCATAGAATACAAAATAGGGGTTAAAGTAAGGTTACCATTGATTTTGAGATAGAGAAGGATACAAGGAAACTAATTAGCTCGAGTTCGTCGCATCATTGATGTCGTCATCTTCATCTAATGCTGTGAAGTCGCGCGACACCACCAACGAAACCCCGTAACAGCCACGAAACCACCTGTTCCATTCATCAAGCAACGACCCCCCCCCCCAATTCAAGATTGCTAGTAACAAGCTCCAAAAACCAACATGACGTTCTCTATTAATACACATCTTGTTAAGAAAAAGCTATAGATATATACATATATTATGTCAAGACTTGAAAGAAAACTAAAGAGATATTGAAAACCTTACCAATGGCCTCCACACATCTCTCTTCCATTGTTCACAAAGTATTCTTGAAATATGACACAACCTACGTACAACATTGGATAGCACAATACAAAATCACAAAAACAACACTCTTGCAGTTGTTCACCATCCAACATTAATATAGGCTTGGTTTTATCACAAGATCTAACCACATACCCATGGCATTTTCCATCTGAATTGACACCATTTAATTAGAAAATTATGGTCATAGAATCTGGGACAAAAAAATGTGCTCTGGAAATTTTATTCTATTTTTACCCAGAGTATTCCTTAGCACATAATTCATTCAATTGAAATAAGGATATTCAACTAACTTAAATCACAAATTTGCTTGTTTTGGTTCCAAGACTAATACGATTAACTCAATAGTGCAGCCAAATGTAGATCAGTCCTTTACCAAACCAATGTTCTTAACTTCTTATACTGGAAATCCAATAAGCTTAAACACCTAACTTAGTAACTTAAATGTTCTGTTTTATGTGTTCAATTAAAAGCTTATGCACCTTTTACATTTATTTAGCATATCAATTAAATAAACATAGCATTTAAAAACCAAAACAGGCAACACAACATATGGAATTCATACAATATGTTCCAATATACCCTTTAAAAAGCACAATCAGCAATTAATTCGGAAAAAGATACCACGAAACCAACGTCAATAGTTTTTGTTCTGCATTGATATATGATTCTATAAATTGAACATCATGATTGTTTTTCCATTGGAATATCCTTAAGTTGAGTACCTGAACCCTGCATCAACCCACACAAAACCACATAACAAAAATTAATACTTCTGAATCCAAAAAGAAAAAAATTACACAACTTACTCTTTCAACTGAAAACGGTTTGGGAATTGGGAGCCATTAGCCTCTGCGTAGACGTTGTATACCGTTTAACCGCCTTCCTCTCCCTTGTGAGCCATCGGAACACTATAACCGATAAAGTAAGACCTATGTGTAACTAGAAAAACGGATGAAGAAAATGGTTGAGAACCCTAAAAACAACCGGCTAAAATGGGCCGGGTTGGGGGTGATGGTGAACGAATTGGGTGATCTGAAACATATGGATGAAGAGTGGAGGAAGTTGATTGGGTGGTTAATGGTGTAATTGGATCTTGGAAAGTGTTTTGAAATTCATCATTTACCTTTATTTGTATCATCCTTCAAATTTTTGGAGGGGCGGGAATATTAATTAGGAGGCGGCAAAAGGAGAGGGGAAGAATCAACTTTGGGAAACATTATTGAGGGTATGTTGAGCTTTTAAGAGCTTCAAAATTCAAGTTTTTAAGAAAAAACTCCTACTCAATAAAAAGCCTTGTTTGGTTGAAGAGTTGAAAGCTTTTAGGTTAGGAGAAAAGGTTCTATAATAAAAAGATATTAGTACTACCTTTTAAGAAAAAACTCTACTATCTACATGCTTTTAATTAGTAAGTAACACAAATACCCATTCTATTTAAAAAAAAAAAAAAAAACTTTCTTTACAAGCTTTTTATTATACCCATTTTGATCATTTTATACATTGTATTAAAAGCTTCAGCTACTTTGCCAAACACCAAAATATATTTAAAAAGCTTCCAGCTACCGGCCATCAGCTAGTTTTGCCAAACATACCCTGAAATTAATTACATAAGTTTATCATAAAAATATTAAAAATACAAATAATATGTTAAATTAATGGAAACATATTTAGCTTACTTTCAGAATCATGATTTATATAACGCGTGGTTCGGAGTTCATTCGGATTTAGCTTCAAAAAGTTTGTTTGATATGGCTGGTTTGGAACTAAGCCGAGTCAGCTCAGATCGGTTAGAAAGCGAACCTAGCTTGGCTCAGTTCATAACAAGCCGATCTGGCTCGGTTTAGATCGGATAATTCTAATTTTAATATATATTATTTTATATACATATAATATACTATAAAAACTAGGTTTTTATCCGACCACGCGTTGCGGCAACGTCAATCTTATTTAAAAAATAATTAAGTAATAGTGTTGCGACATTTCAAATTCCAAATCAATCCTAAATTAATTTTCATACAAAGGTCACATATAAATAATGAAAAAAATGCTAAACAAGTCATACCTATATAATTAGTGTTTCTTTTGGTTTATGAATAGGTCAACTTTCAACTACACGTGTTGCGCGTTTTGAGTGTGGCTTTGTGGTGTGTACAAACATTGGATACCATATTCAGATTAGGAAACAGGAATGATGAATAAATCAAGCTCTAACTCTCATGTAACACCCCAACCGATGGCGGAATCATCGAGGTGTCACGTAGTGACGATTGTTCAAAAGCACATGGTACTAAAATGTAAATATATTATTGAATAATTTAAATTGTCTTACATAGATGAAATGGGAAAAATACAAAAGTCTGAACAAAACATGAAATTTGAAATAAATTATTAAAAGCAAGCACTAAAATCCAATGCTATGGAACTAAAATCAAACTGCAACTGAAACATGTACAAAATAAGTTTTGTCAACATATGAAATGTTGGTGAGCATTCCTAGTTTTAATATACATATATATATATATATATATATATATATTAAGTTGGAAAATGTTATACAATTCAAGTGCAAAGCTACAGTGCAATTATGTAAACTATGTATCATACAAATGAGCGAAATCAATCCTGTGACTGTATGATGTACTAAATTAACGGCGGTGTACTTATCCAAATAATTGGATAATAACTTAACAATGACCACGGATTCTCCGATGAAAAGGGGGGAGAATCAACCTAGGCGGGTTGTCAATCCAATAGCGCTATCCAATGTTAAGGTCGGCTTGTACAATGTTAATGATTTCACTAAGTACAAATGTATTCTACATGTACTGGCTAAGCATAAAGCACGTTTGTAAGCAAATGCACATAGTACTATAATTGTATTGTAAAAATGTGAATTTGTATTTGTAATTTGTATAAGTGTACATGTAACACCCCAAAAATGAATAAAAGCAAAAAGGGGAAAGGAAGTACTCACAGTTCACGTAATAACTTGAAACTCTACCGAACAACGTGATGTGAATTAGGATTATCCCAAAGGATTAACCTAAAGAAATATATATATATATATTTACAAGGCTGCAAGAATCGAACCTGGGTAAGCAGCTTATAAAGCAACCAACTCAACCACCACACCACTAATAAACATGTTGCATGTATTTAAAATTATAGGTATTTAAGATAACAAAATGAATAAAAAATAATAAAGTTACTGTTCAAATCAATTTGTCTATTAATATAATATAATGTTAAACTAGAGAGGAACATGTTACATATTTAATATTTGTTTAATGGTAGCATAGCGATTGTGTGATTTGATTGAATTTACAACTAATCAAGTAATTTAATAAACCATAGCATAATGATTATTTGTCAAGAACTCAAGTTATTAAGCTTCATAGTGCTTAGATTTCAAAGAGGACAGTATGTAGAAGTGTAATCGGACATTTACTGCATATTTGGGGGTTAATGAAAATATGGGTATTGGATTTAAATAATCCAAAGTTTGGGTCATTGACCAATAATAATCCGAACTTTAACGTTGGACCAGGATAATCCCAAGTGAACATGTTGGTGTCAAAAATGAAGCCCCGTTAACTCTGAACTAATTGAGTTAGTTCAAGATGACGTGGTTGCTGAGGTGGCGTGCTGACGTGGACCAGATGCCGACGTGGCAGCTGAGGTGTCATGCTGACATGGACCAGATGCTGACGTGGCAGCTGAGGTAGCATGCCAAGTCAGCTGCCACGTCAGTATCTGATCCATGTCAACATGATACCTTAGCTGCCACATCATCTTAAACAAACTCAGTTAGTTCAGAGTTAACGGAGGTTCATTTTTGACACTCACATGTTCAATTGGGATTATCCTGGTCCAACGTTAAAGTTCGGATTATTATTGGCGAATGACCTATCTTAAATTACCCTTGCCTAAAATAGAATTAATAAGCTAAATCACACAAAACGGCAAATGCACTAGTCGTGGTGTAGTAAAAAACAAAAGTAAGTCCGAATATGTAACATCTGCCCCCCCCCCCCCCGTACAAGCAATATTTTCCGCTTTGCCCCTAATTAGTTGCCCATCCATGAACTTATGGTTTTTTTTTGGGTTACCTTGGCGAAGACTTCCCAGTAGGTCACCCATCCAGATACTACTATCACCTAAGCATGCTTAACTATGGAGTTTCCATGTACTCTACAGCCAACTAAGCCCAAAACGTGTTAGTTATTTAAGAGGCGGGGCATTCCGTATGAACCAATGATCTCTTATGGCTACGACTGATGTGGGATTTTCCTAGGGTGTTAGAATGGTCCATATTAATATTTTTGGTAGTCGGTATGGTTACAATCACCACCTCAGAGACTCATCATCCCCGATCAGGTTTGCCCTTACTATCTCGAATGATACAGGAGTGGCTATGATTCCATTTGTAACAACCAGTTTCTCGCACCACCAATATTGTCCGCTTTACCCATGATGGGTTGCCCGTCCATGAACTTACGGATTTGTTTTTGGTTGCCGTAGTGGAGACTCCTAGGATTTAAGAGGCGGGACATTACTCACACTTTAGCACGCTTAATTCTGGAATTCTCATGTACTCCACAACCAACTAAGCCCAAAACGCGTGAATGATTTAAGAGGCAGAACATTCCTTATGAACCAATGATCTCTTCTGGCTTCGACTGATGTGAGATTTTCCTAGAGTGTTACAATAGTGTATGTTAATATTTTTGGTAGTTGGTATCGTTAAAGAGTATCCATCTGTGGGCATTGAACTCGTTTTTGCTAGTATTAAAGGAAAACAAGACAGAAATAAAAATATGATCATACCTATCCACACCTCTTAGTTTTTTTTTTTTTAAATTATGTAGAAGATGCGGTTGTGAGAAGAACCACATCTTTTGGTGTTATTTTTTTTTTTCTTAAATAATGTATAAGATGCGTTTATGAGAGAACCACATCTTTTGGTGTTAGTTCTTTTATATGCATAGTTGCATACTCATTTAGGGATAACAATGGGTCAGGTGTGAGAGTATCGGTAATTCTAGCCCCATACCCGATTGTAAAAACCGTATTCTATTCCCAGTGGGTACCCGATTACTCGTTACATGTCGGTCATCGGGTATACCGGCGTATGTATAAAGAATATTAATCATGTAAAACCTCATACGTGTAATAAAAAAAGAATATTTTTTATTTAGTTTTTCTGCCATTTCCATGTGGCTTGTCTAAAATTAATTAGTTTTCTAATGCATATATGCTTGGTAATCTGCAGGTTGCACCTCAGTGGATCTCCTACCTTGCAGATTGTTTCAACCGTATGGACAAGCGTGAGAAACATCTAGGAGGCCCTATACGTTTCCAAGAGTCGGGACCTTATCGTTTTCGGCCTTTCAGGTACCTACTGAAAAAAATGCATAAAAACTTGTAAAATGATTGAATGGTAGTACATTATTGACTCCTAGGTGTTGAATTAGGTCTCATGATAAGGCAAAGTCAAGAAATAGTGTCATGTTTGTAGTGCTGTAGGGTTTGTGAATGAGGAAAGTCTAAAGAAGTCAAAACCAAGGTTCAAATGTAATCCATTTATAACAGGGTCCTCGGATGACATCTCATCGGGTAACACGTCCACTAATGTTATCTCAAAGTTTCAGTCCAACATGCCTTTGGCATTTACTGGGCAAGAAGCTATCTGGCAAAAAGTATTTGAGGTATTTATTTTTCACTCTTAGCATTCAATTCCCACTTTATAAATATTAATTTCAATCATTCATGTGACACCCGCATATTTAGGTTAATACTTTTCATATTTTACATACATACGTTTCGTACTTTGCATACATGCGTTTCATACTTTGCATACATACGAGTCTACCTCAACGAAAACATTTTAAACAACTACTTAACATCATACTTGACTGGGTCAGTTGAGTCGTACTGATGATTCGGGAATCATCGGGAGTCGTTACAATGGTTCGAGAGACCATTGGGTGTCGGTCCATAACCACGTGTACAAGAATCGGTGATTCGTGGGATCGCCGGGTTTAACGCACCCACGCAAGTCTCGGGTCCCGGGAATTGGTGATCGGGCGGGAACGTGTTATTTATCATGTATTATATGTTTACAATCATTATGTGACTTGTCGGTATGTGAATATGTGCTAACATGTGTTAAAACGGGGTTTAACGCGCAAAACACACACACACAGGGGTTACAGGCGATTAGGCTTACCTAATCGCCTATATAGGGGCGATTGGAGGGTGTGTACTGGCGAGTAGGGGGCTAATCACACAACTGTTCATGCGATTAGGCCCCAATCGCATGAACAGTCATGCGATTAGGCTCCCTAATCGCGTATAAGTCTGCATACTCGCATGATACGTGCTGGACGACCAAAAACGCCTATAAATACCACCCTTGACCTCCAAAACATTATTTGTGCAACCCTAGCCGTCCCATAACATAACCCAACACACAAACACCCTCTGGAACTCGTTTTTGCATCAAAACCACCATTTTCAAGCTTATTCCATCATCACCTCTTGATTACAAGGTGTGTTCTTCAAACCCAAACCTTTAAATGATTATGTTTTACTCCCTAAACGTCCAGACCTGACTTATAAATGTTTTTATCTTTGAAAATCCATTTAAAACCGTTTTTAAACAAACCCACACCTTTACATGTGTTATATGTGTTATATATGTTTAAAGATAGGATTTTTAGGATTGAATCATGGTTGTTCTTATGTTATTATGATGTTTATTGCTGATATAAGTTAGTATGATGATATCCTAGGAGTTTGAATGGTTTTGGTGGTGTATTGTTGTTACTTGATGTTTTGACCCATTTGAAGGATTTTTGATGATTAAGGGTGATATGAGGCATGTTGTTGATTGTATGATGTTAGGGTTTGTTATAGGATGATGCTAGAACAGTAGGATGCTATCGGACAACGTGGTTATGTGAGTTAATCTGGATATTTGCTATTTAGGGCAAGTTCTTGCATGTTGATGTGATGTTTACATGCTAAGTTGCTATTTTGGGAAAACGCTCGCATTCGGGACTGTTAGAATGATGAAAACTTAGGGGTTTTGCTTGAAATATGTTTGTTAATGTGTTAGGATGATTATTGGATGTTTTTACATGTTTCGGATCTGATTTGGAGCGTTAAACGCGCGAAATTGCATTGTCCAGCTGCAACAGGCGAGTAGCACCCTAATCGCATGATGCTATAGGCGATTAGGGGTGTACTCGCCTGAATGAGAGGCCTAATCGTGTGTATAATAGGCGATTAGCCTTGTAATCGCCTGTTGACCCACCCTAGTCACATGTTGACTTTTCCTAATCGCTAGTTTGATTCCTAATCGCGTGTAATGCTGCTGTAAGTATATTTTAACATCCCGGAACATGATTTGACGCCTAGGAACATGATAGGAACCCCGGGATACACCCAATGACTTAGTAACACGTGTTCGGACCTGTTTACGCGTTAATCGGATATTATGCTAGACTAGGTGAACTGTTGCGCGTATTAAGTGTTTAATTTCATATGTGGCATGATGTCTTGTATTTATCTAACACGTGGAATGTCGGGTCACCAATGGGATGTCGGACCTTGTCTGGTGTGGTCGGTTAAACGTTTAAACATCATTTCATATGTACACGGTTATGGTCTGGACTACTAGGGACTAATCAACCTACGGGTTGTTAGTCTAACACCTTATACGCTCGTCATGATAGGTCACCGGTATTTGGTGTCGTCTATTGAGCAGGTTTACTTGTCTTAGTGCGAGGAGCAACATCAGGTGAGTTTCACGGCCCCACTTTACGTTTTACATTTCGGGGGAGACACATGCTCATACTTATTTCATAAATTATCATGTTATACTAGTGTTAATTCATTTACATACTATACGATACGTAAGTCCCGGGGAAACCATGAATATGCTGGATAGCATAACGGGGGAAATGTGGATAGATCTATTGGGACTGACAGACCCCACTCGTCGGCTGGTTGCCGGGCGGGTGCATATTGTCTCGGTCATAACGCTACTGGAGGTAGTGCATAATCGTTTCGGGCAAAATCATATATCGTTGTCTGTAATGGTTTCCGGTCGTAGTAGTATTACTCATGCGTCTGGCTAACGCTATCATTTCTGACATAGTGATAACATGATGGCTTTCATTACTCAAACATTTAATATAAAACCTGTGAACTCACCGGCATTATTTGCTGACGTTTTTAGCATGTTTGTCTCAGGTCGTTGAGGTAGCAGCTTATCATAGGCGCACGGAGTCGCACGGCGTCTAGGATTCATATGCATTGTCTTATCTTTTTTTTTTCAGACTTACGTACTTATGCATTTTGAGTTGTAATAAAATTACGCTTCCGCAGCGATGGATTTATGAAAACTTGATGGTTTGTTTATGTCATTTTACGTATCATATAGTGTCGTTTATTGTGACCGTTGACTTAGATCCTGGTTTGTCACGCGCCTCGCGGTAAAACCCCGCACGTGGAATTTGAGGGTGTGACAGATTGGTATCAGAGCCAATGGTTATAGTGAACTAGGACTGCATGTTGAGTCAAGTCTATAGCCGAGTCGCACACACTAGACGGTCACCTTCATATAAGTCATGTCATGTGGGAATTGCCGGGGTGTTTGTATTACATTCGTTATTATCATTTATGCTTACATCATCTATCTATTACTCTTATTTCCTATCCTGTTCTTCATCTTCGTGCTGAAGACGAGGGGCCTTACTACCCTTGCACGGCAGTGGGGTACGTTGGAGTGGCTTCGGCATCCTTCGGAGATTTGTCCAAGATTCGGACATCTCCCCTTTCCATACTCCAATGGACACACTTGCTCGCACACATCATCTCATACTTGTACTTGTTGTGCTATATCTTGGGTGTTGTATCACCTAGGAGTCCTTACCTATTCTTGAATGTGGGTGCCTTGTGGTCTGAAAGTCAAGCTAGGAGCACGCCTCGGGGACCATGTAGAGCGACTTATCATTTCGGGTGCACACGAAATAATAAGTTGAAATGCATGGAAATCCTGGTGGACTCTGTGTTTGATCTAATAACCATGATGGAATCCAGTTCTCTGGTTGACCTTATTGCTTATAATTTCTTCATGATTCCTTGTTATCTGTTCTGGAATCTGATGTCTTGTCTTTGATCTTGACAGAAGATGGCAGGACGTCGTGGTGGTCGCGTTGGTGGTCGTGTTGGTGGCCGAAATGGCGGTGGACGTAATGGGGGTCGTGGTAACATCAGCATGACCCAGGCGGAGCTGAATAATCTGATCCAGGAGCACGTGGCAGCTGCTATTGCTACGCAGCAGGCCGCCCACCAGGGCCATGGTGGTAATTTAATTACCCTTACTCTCATTCCTTATCTTTTGTCGTGTGATGTTCGTTTTCTGACCTGTGTTGCTTGTTGTAACAGGGGGTGCTTTTCCACCTCCACCACCTCCACCTCCTCCAGTCCACTGTACTTATAAGATGTTTCAGGACTGCAAGCCCCATAACTTCAGTGGGACTGAGGGAGCTGTGGGACTACTTCGTTGGTTAGAGAAGGTCGAGTCTGCTTTCTCCATGTGTAACTGCCCAGAGGAGTATCGTGTGAAGTATGCTTCAGGGACATTCGAGGGACGTGCTTTGACTTGGTGGAATTCGACGGTGCAGACTATTGGTTTACTGGAGGCCCATGCGTTGCCATGGACCGAGTTTGTGTTTCGTTTGAAGAGGGAGTATTGTCCCAGGGATGAGATCAAGAGTTTGGAGCATGAGCTGTGGAATCATCAGATGGCGGGATCTGAAATAGAGGAGTATACCACTCGCTACCATGAGTTGGCACTTTTGTGCCCGGATTCGGTGACGCCTGAATATAAGGCTATTGAGTTCTATATTAGTGGGTTAGTGCCTGAGGTGCGCGGGTTGGTGACCGCGAATGATGCTACTACACTTCGGGATACCATTCGGTTGGCTCATAGGCTGACTAAACAGAAGGTTCAGGAGGGTCTTTTGCCTCCTAAGGGTACTGTGGTGAAGACCTCTGATGGCAACAAGAGGAAATGGGAGAGCGCAGGAAAGGGTACAGTTCAGCCTCAGCAGCAGCCGAAGAAATTTGAGACTACGGGTGCATCTTCTGAGCAGAGGCAGAGTGGGTATACTGGGAGGCTGCCTAGGTGTGATCGTTGTGGGTACCATCATCTTGGGGATTGTAGTTATTGTACCCGATGTAAGAGGAACGGGCATCAGGCCCAGAGCTGCAGGGTGAATCTTCAGGCTCAACAACAGGTGGTCGCCCCTACTACTGCTGCTACGACCACTGCTGCACCCAGGGGAAATCAGGGATGTTATCACTGTGGCGACACTGGGCACTTCAGGCGGGACTGTCCCAAGGTGAAGCAAGGCGAGGGTGGCGGTCGAACTGCTCCGGCTCGTGCGTATGTCATTGGTGCTAGGGAGGACCAGGAGGATCCTGATACTGTTACTGGTGAGTATTCTTTTATTGATTCTCGTTGTACTTGTATTCATTTTCATTCACATTGCTTGGCGATTCGTATTCATTGTGTGCATTTAGTGGTATTTGATCATCGCTTGCATTCATCGGTCTGATGTGGGTCCTTTAGAGATGCTACTTGGACGGTACCGGTGTATCATTTATACCGATCACAGTAGTCTCTAGTAGGCCTTCGATCAGGATGATTCATTATTCTGTAATCACCTTGGGGAGGGCGGTTCCCCGGCATAGAGTAACTGTTGCTATCATTCTTCGTTCGTTGTTATCCTTTCGTTTACATTCCGGGAAACGTTACTTGGTTAGGTCGACACTCATCACTGTCAAAGAGTGAATCTCGGGGCGAGATTCCTTTCAACAGGGGGATGATGTGACGACCGCGAAAATTTTTGGGAAAATTTTTCTTTTTATCGTTTCATTCTCTTTGACTTCGGGAAATTTTCGGGACGAAAATTCTTTCAACTGGGGGATGATGTGACACCCGGCATATTTAGGTTAATACTTTTCATATTTTACATACATACGTTTCGTACTTTGCATACATGCGTTTCATACTTTGCATACATACGAGTCTACCTCAACGAAAACATTTTAAACAACTACTTAACATCATACTTGACTGGGTCAGTTGAGTCGTACTGATGATTCGGGAATCATCGGGAGTCGTTACAATGGTTCGAGAGACCATTGGGTGTCGGTCCATAACCACGTGTACAAGAATCGGTGATTCGTGGGATCGCCGGGTTTAACGCACCCACGCAAGTCTCGGGTCCCGGGAATTGGTGATCGGGCGGGAACGTGTTATTTATCATGTATTATATGTTTACAATCATTATGTGACTTGTCGGTATGTGAATATGTGCTAACATGTGTTAAAACGGGGTTTAACGCGCAAAACACACACACACAGGGGTTACAGGCGATTAGGCTTACCTAATCGCCTATATAGGGGCGATTGGAGGGTGTGTACTGGCGAGTAGGGGGCTAATCACACAACTGTTCATGCGATTAGGCCCCAATCGCATGAACAGTCATGCGATTAGGCTCCCTAATCGCGTATAAGTCTGCATACTCGCATGATACGTGCTGGACGACCAAAAACGCCTATAAATACCACCCTTGACCTCCAAAACATTATTTGTGCAACCCTAGCCGTCCCATAACATAACCCAACACACAAACACCCTCTGGAACTCGTTTTTGCATCAAAACCACCATTTTCAAGCTTATTCCATCATCACCTCTTGATTACAAGGTGTGTTCTTCAAACCCAAACCTTTAAATGATTATGTTTTACTCCCTAAACGTCCAGACCTGACTTATAAATGTTTTTATCTTTGAAAATCCATTTAAAACCGTTTTTAAACAAACCCACACCTTTACATGTGTTATATGTGTTATATATGTTTAAAGATAGGATTTTTAGGATTGAATCATGGTTGTTCTTATGTTATTATGATGTTTATTGCTGATATAAGTTAGTATGATGATATCCTAGGAGTTTGAATGGTTTTGGTGGTGTATTGTTGTTACTTGATGTTTTGACCCATTTGAAGGATTTTGATGATTAAGGGTGATATGAGGCATGTTGTTGATTGTATGATGTTAGGGTTTGTTATAGGATGATGCTAGAACAGTAGGATGCTATCGGACAACGTGGTTATGTGAGTTAATCTGGATATTTGCTATTTAGGGCAAGTTCTTGCATGTTGATGTGATGTTTACATGCTAAGTTGCTATTTTGGGAAAACGCTCGCATTCGGGACTGTTAGAATGATGAAAACTTAGGGGTTTTGCTTGAAATATGTTTGTTAATGTGTTAGGATGATTATTGGATGTTTTTACATGTTTCGGATCTGATTTGGAGCGTTAAACGCGCGAAATTGCATTGTCCAGCTGCAACAGGCGAGTAGCACCCTAATCGCATGATGCTATAGGCGATTAGGGGTGTACTCGCCTGAATGAGAGGCCTAATCGTGTGTATAATAGGCGATTAGCCTTGTAATCGCCTGTTGACCCACCCTAGTCACATGTTGACTTTTCCTAATCGCTAGTTTGATTCCTAATCGCGTGTAATGCTGCTGTAAGTATATTTTAACATCCCGGAACATGATTTGACGCCTAGGAACATGATAGGAACCCCGGGATACACCCAATGACTTAGTAACACGTGTTCGGACCTGTTTACGCGTTAATCGGATATTATGCTAGACTAGGTGAACTGTTGCGCGTATTAAGTGTTTAATTTCATATGTGGCATGATGTCTTGTATTTATCTAACACGTGGAATGTCGGGTCACCAATGGGATGTCGGACCTTGTCTGGTGTGGTCGGTTAAACGTTTAAACATCATTTCATATGTACACGGTTATGGTCTGGACTACTAGGGACTAATCAACCTACGGGTTGTTAGTCTAACACCTTATACGCTCGTCATGATAGGTCACCGGTATTTGGTGTCGTCTATTGAGCAGGTTTACTTGTCTTAGTGCGAGGAGCAACATCAGGTGAGTTTCACGGCCCCACTTTACGTTTTACATTTCGGGGGAGACACATGCTCATACTTATTTCATAAATTATCATGTTATACTAGTGTTAATTCATTTACATACTATACGATACGTAGAGTCCCGGGGAAACCATGAATATGCTGGATAGCATAACGGGGGAAATGTGGATAGATCTATTGGGACTGACAGACCCCACTCGTCGGCTGGTTGCCGGGCGGGTGCATATTGTCTCGGTCATAACGCTACTGGAGGTAGTGCATAATCGTTTCGGGCAAAATCATATATCGTTGTCTGTAATGGTTTCCGGTCGTAGTAGTATTACTCATGCGTCTGGCTAACGCTATCATTTCTGACATAGTGATAACATGATGGCTTTCATTACTCAAACATTTAATATAAAACCTGTGAACTCACCGGCATTATTTGCTGACGTTTTTAGCATGTTTGTCTCAGGTCGTTGAGGTAGCAGCTTATCATAGGCGCACGGAGTCGCACGGCGTCTAGGATTCATATGCATTGTCTTATCTTTTTTTTTTCAGACTTACGTACTTATGCATTTTGAGTTGTAATAAAATTACGCTTCCGCAGCGATGGATTTATGAAAACTTGATGGTTTGTTTATGTCATTTTACGTATCATATAGTGTCGTTTATTGTGACCGTTGACTTAGATCCTGGTTTGTCACGCGCCTCGCGGTAAAACCCCGCACGTGGAATTTGAGGGTGTGACAATTCATATGATACGATAGGACCAGATAACTAACATTATATCTTTCTAGCTTGTCTTTTAGACCTGGTTACATTTGTTTTTTTTCCTTCTCTTGTTTAACATTGTTTTGATTTTTATGCAGAAATTTAACATTCACGGTTCAGACTTGAACGATTTCTTTGGAGGTCCTGCATTTCTTGTGTGGTCTCGCCTGGCCGGCCAAGTTGCATGGGTGAGTTTTGCTTTCTTATTGTACTTCATGGTTATTGCCTTGCGCTTCTACTGGTATCCTATAACTTGTTTTCTGTAATCGTATATGTATATAATGGTTGCAGATGGGGTGGCCCACTGCCACAAAGTTGGCTAGATCAACAACTTGCAATACAGAAGAAAATTCTTGCGAGAATGTATGAGCTTGGAATGACTCCGGGTACTATTGATTGTTTGGATCTGCAGTCCTACTTCCTTGGCATATAAATAAAACAAAAAGGATATAAAACTTTTGTGTTATTGCAGTCCTACCAGCTTTCTCAGGAAATGTACATGCTACTTTGAATAATGTATATCCATTAGCAAAGATAACACGTTTAGGAAATTGGTAAGTATTTATTTTTCTTTTTCAAATCTCTGCATTTGAATTTTGATGCCAATGGTCATGTGGTTGATAATTTCTTTAGTAATTACTTCCTTTAAGATTAAGGTATATTTACTAATTATGGTTGATAATTACTTTCTTTAGTTTTAAATTTGTTAGTTGTTAAATGACTTTTTTTTATACCCATTACATATATCTTCACTTCACTTACCGCCTGTGAAATGTATCATATTCATGTCGCGTATTTTCGACTCTGCCGCAACACCTCTTATACAAATCATCAACAAACACGAAACATACACACACACCGCAAACCCAAACAACTACGAGTCAAAATACAAACGCACCCGCAGCAACGCGCGGGCATTCCCACTAGTATTATTAATTTATTATGGGTTAGGATCAAATACTTTCTCAACAAAAAAAGAAAGTCGTAGAAGTGTATTAAACGGAGTATAATTAAACTCATTCAAGTGGAATTGAAACCGTTTCCTCAGCATTATGTTATATTTTGTCACCATTTGTGTTATATTACGTGATTTATTGTGTTTTTTGTATCCTTTTCACCCTTCTCATTTTTGTTGCATTGTGTTGCATAACTTGACCCATATCATTATATTGTAATAACTAAAAAAAGAAAGTCGTAGAAGTGTATTAAACGGAGTATAATTAAACTCATTCAAGTGGAATTGAAACCGTTTCCTCAGCATTATGTTATATTTTGTCACCATTTGTGTTATATTACGTGATTTATTGTGTTTTTTGTATCCTTTTCACCCTTCTCATTTTTGTTGCATTGTGTTGCATAACTTGACCCATATCATTATATTGTAATAACTATTATTAGTGTAAAAAACTAGAGGGTTCTCCACGTTCTGCTGACATACTTTTGTTTGGTATTAGTTTGGTTCGTTATGGTATTGGTTTAGATATAAATGTTAGGGTGTGTATGTTTGTGTTTACACATACTTGGAGCGGTAAATTATATCATACTTTATTAGGGAAGATTTTATCAGTGAATGAGGTAAGTCACTTCGATAAAACAACTTAACCAACGTCCAACGACTAACACAAGCTTAGGAGATAAAAGATTGACATCTATTAATTATCATATCTTCTTATCAGCAATAACAACATTGTACAGAAGAGCTTTTAGTTATCTTACTACATAGGTTAAAAACAATAACTCTCAAGGTTTCTTCTCTATGTTATAATTTTAGCTTTGGCTCTCATATAATTTTTTTTATAATTTATTTTCTATTTCTTTGGTCATGTTGTTACTATAAATGTTAGTGTAAATGCATGTTGTCGTGTATATACAATTATATGGTACACTCGCCTCGTGAATTTATTAATTTTTGATTTAGCTAATCATAAATAAGCTTTTTAAGCTAATAAATAAGATTATCTTTTTATAATGCATGAATTTTGTATATATAATTAGCGAACATGTATTCTAATTTCTACGTATATACATAAATCAAAAACGATTTTTCATTCCAATTTATTAGTAGAATGTCGAATCTTACGCATCAAGTGGACGTGCCGGAGTGGTTATCGGGCATGACTAGAAATCATGTGGGCTTTGCCCGCGCAGGTTCGAATCCTGCCGTCTACGAATTTTTGCACATATGTTCTAAAATCGTCTTTTTTGTTATATATTCCAAGGTTTTAGCTGTGGTCTTGTTATATAACGCTACAGTTACACACTAGCCTTGGGTCGTCTTTATAGAGAAACACAAACGATTCATGTATCTTTCTAAGTTTCAGTTATATAGGCTATAGAAAATTGTATTAATAGAGTTTATTCATGCTTTGAATGTAAAGAAAATATAAATGGGCATTTAAACATCTATTAAACATCTAGTTTAATAGTTTGTGAATTGTTATTACCTTTGTGTTCATTTGTTTAAACATTTTAGTATTACTTCGCTTTGGGTCATTTGGAATGCTCAGAACGATAAGATTTTTAGAACTACAGATGCGAAAGTGGGTGATGTTGTAGCTAAAGTTAAGTCTTATGTCTTTTCTTTGGTGGAGGTCGAGATCTAGGTTTAAAACGTTGATATGGAAGGATTGGGCTATATATCCGATTATATATTGTAGTTTGTTGGCGTAGGTCCTTGTTTTGAGGACCTCTTGCTCATTTTAATGTTCACCTTTCAAAAAAAAAAAAAAAAAAAAAAAAACTATTATTTTTGGTGAATTAAATGAAGACTTTGAGTTTATCTAATCTGGGTTGATTAAATTAGGATTTCATGTTCAATATGATAATTTTATGTTTTTTAGACATCATTTTTTTTGTAATTATATTATCAAGATTACGTATAGTATGTTTAGATAATTAGGTTAGTATATTTTGGGTTGATCTATGTAATATGTGTGATGAAAGATGTCGATTTATTCGAAATTTAATACATGTTCGTTTGGATTCGTTTATGTTCATGAACATTTGTTTGCGTTCGTTTGCGTCCATTTGTGTTAATGTTCTTTGTGTTTATGAACATTCATTTGTGTTTGTTTGTGTTCTACTTTGTCCGGTACCTAAAATTAACAAACACAAACGGACACAAAAACGTTCATTTTCTTAATGAACAAAATATCTTGTTTGGTAAGTGTTTGTGAACACATTATTTCCTTAAACGAACACGAACATTGTTAATATTTGTTTAGTTCGTTTTACAGCTCTTGGTGTTTATAACTGATGACGCCCTAGCTAACATTAGAAGCAAGAAATATATATAACTAGTTTACATTATTAATAAGAGCACGTCTCGTTCTTCATCTTCGCTAATCACTATCTATGTAATTTAATTAAAAACACTTTATATCAATCATTCGTCAATATATGTTTACCATTGTCTATCTTTTTATTTATCATACTCATAAATACTTATTTTATAATTTTCTTTGATTTTTTATACAGTCACATTAATTTATACATATTTGACTTTGGATTTCTATAAGTAGAGAAGAAGAGGTTGTTTGGTAGCCCAATATTACGATTTCACTAAGAGACTACATCTGAATTAATCAAAGTTAAGTGTGTTTGGTTCATTGATATGACACATCTAAACCAATAAGTAAGCCTCTTACCATTAAGTTTCATAATAATGCTAAAGGAAAATATTATCCCTTTATCAATTCACATGTGTTCATAACCCTCAGCTGGTTACTCACGTTCCACCTCCTCGACCCACTACCACCAAATAGTCACACGGTCAAGTTAGACCTCTTTACTAGTTCAGAATTACCCAATCTATCGAATGCACAAACTTAAAGTTTATGTACTATATAATCATTCAGAACTACAAACATTACAATCATGGTCTAAACCTCTAAACCAATTGACACTTATGTATACAATTTGTATATATGCATGAAGAAACAATAAGTATACCAGAGATTATCACTAATCACCGGGTGGTTGATATTTACATAACTGCAAGTACTATCCTTTACCCAAATCTTTTGGTTCAACCCGAGAGAGGAAATATATGTGAGTGTGTGTGTGGTCAATGTGAGAACACAAAGATGTAAGTGGTTCGGTCAAGTTCAACCTACGTCCACTGTGAAGAGCCGGTTATCTTATTAATTTGGAAAAAAAAAAAATTCTCCGTTTTTTATATAGCACTATGGTACTCGTTGGAAGATAATAAAACGCTCGTTAATTTGGTGTAATTTTCTTCTTTAAAAAATCTCGTATATTAAAAATATTAACGTTTAAAAAATTATGGGAGGAAACATGAGGGTGAAAAATTCAATTTTGTTTTTTTAAATTATTTTTTTCCTAAAATATCTCAATGCCACATGGGATGACACATGACACACTCAAGGAAGAGAATGTCTCTTTGAATGACATGTCATTAAAATGGCTTTGGTTTATTATATACTAGTGGGAATGCCCGCGCATTGTGGCGGGTGTCCCGACTTATATTAGATTCAATTATCATGTTGATTATGAATCACAACCAACTCCGGGTTTGTAACATTTTATTTCATTGAACGAAAAACATCACAGAATTTATAAGGTCATAAAAAATATATTTTGATCGTTCAACGAGACAAAGATTTACCAGCAACATACTCCTTTAAAATGGGTATCAACCAACTATTTGAGCAGGTTTGATCATTGGCATCAAGAGACATGGGTAATATATCAAGTAGTTTCCCAGGCCCCATAGCAACAACAGACCCCATACACTCCTCAAGTTGTAATATCACATATCAAAACATAAACGTTATGTTAATAAAGTGACACCCATACAATACAAGCAGCCTGTAAATATATAGAATACTAAAAGCCCATCACAGAAAAAAAAAAAAAAAAAACTATTTTTTCAATCCCAGCCATCAAAGTTGGACGAATTGCAGGAAAAAAAAAATAGCTTAAAAATCCAAGTATGTATGTGTGTGTATTATTCAACAAATATAAGCAAATACTTAAAAAAAGAAACTTACATGCTTTACATCAGAAGTATTTCCAGATGTAGCTGTCATAAAAGCGGCAAGCTTCCAAAGTACACTCCCCATATAGATGTGTATCAATGGCTTATGCGACAACAATAGATACAGCTGATGCAATTCTGAAGAAAAGAGAAACATCATCGGATTGAAAAGGCACGGTATGTGTAAAAACAATACAATAACTATGATATTGACGTTTTTAAGTTTCAACAGGGTATCATTTACAATAAGCATAAGCAGAGTTTGCTAAAACACAATGAATATTAACTGGACGTACCAAGTTTGAGAAATAAAACAGAAATTACAGCCAAAGTATGCTCATTTGGAATTCCTTTATGGGTACTGACAACTTTAAGAACTGCATTGCATAATGATTTCAATAGTCTTGATTCCTTAAGACTCAACATTATTCTCATCTGCAAGCATTGTCTCGGAACTCAAAAGGATCTCTAAATCAATAGGATGGTTAATCATTTCTTTTAGAATATTTGAGCCTTCATAGCAGTTGACTCGCATGTCAGGAGATCTAAAAGCACAGGCACAAAGTTAAGAAAAGTACTACAAAGAATCGCGACTATCATATCCACAAATACATATAATATTTACAACGAGAAGTGTGCATACAACCTACAAAGCATCACGTCACAAAACTACAAGTACAGAAGTACTAAATCCATGGAAGCTTCTTAACGAGCAACAGTTTAATAAACCAGAAGAGAAAGCATACGTCCCTTCTCTTCCATGGTTACTCTTTACTTCTTAAAATTTCATCATTTTGCCAATGGGAATATTTTGCATAAGCAACCAGGTTTCATTTTGCATTATTCCATCTATACTGGTGTTTCTTGCAAATTGAATGACGACCTTATGAGTTCATATCACATTGTTCTATGCTTACAACTTCAAAGGCTGACAATTCATTGTTCCAGTCATAGCTTAGTTAACTATATATATTATAATAATACCAAGCAAGAATGTATATCTTACCTGCTATGGACCCAATGATTAATGAATAATGATCGTTCCATTTTGTTGGATCTCCGGTTTGAAATTTGGTAAAAAAAAAGTATCCAATAGGGCTGCTGCAGAAAAAATAGTGTCCACTGAATTCTGTTTCTTAGATATATATGTTGAAAGTACTGTGACAATTTTTTCAGTATCTGCAATTGTAGATCCAACTTCCAAGAATCTAAGCATCTCGTCCATGACATCAAAATCATGCCTCGTTAATGATGAGAACCTGGCACTTACAGCCGTTTGCAATTCTATAACAACTTTCGATCGATATTCTAAAACAACAAACACAATGTAAATTAGCAGCTCACAAGACGAGAAAATGAAACTAAAATGTATTAACACGCTGTTGTATATGTATATATATATATAATCACATGATTCTATTCATTTAAGTCACAATAATCACTTTCAAATCATGCATCCAAACACTCACTCAAAAAGTTGAGCACGTTTAGTTAGCATGGTGCATCTTCAGGTTCAAACCTTCATAACCATATGAAAAATTATCTAATAAAAGAAAAGATAAAAATGTCTTAAAATACAGGTATGTAAAAGGGTCTACAGTTAGCTGAATCAAACACATTAAAATAAAAATCCAGTTAAACAAGATTAGTCTAATAAATTTCGGATGTAAACAAGATTGTTGATACTCATCGACTTTATACTCGAATGGCAAAAACTATAAACTTAATTAACGAAACATAAGTAATGAAGTATGAAACATAATTAATTAACAAGATGTAGCTCACGATAACAACAGTCACCACGGCTATCACAAAAGAAATTATTCCTGGCAAGATACTATTTGGAACATAAGGTACAATGGTAGAGTTACATGTACCTAATCAGTTTTAGTTGAAGCATTTTATGGAGCACTTGGTGTGCATCTTCAAACCAGGTGCGTACAAACGGGAATCAAACCTGCAAATGGAGATATGGACCGATGAAACAACGATTTTAAAATGGCAATGGCAGGATTGTCGATTCTAGAGTGGAGCATCGATTGTTTATAAAAGAACATACCAAATTGATTAAGCAAGAAACAAACAGAATACCCAATAGCAAATGGAAACTAAAATACCAAGTAAACTTAAGGATGATTTCTTTACCTAAATGTTGAATTAAACTAAAATAAAAGAAGCAACACAATCAAAATTACATAACAATAATAAAAAAAAAACAAAATCAAGAGGGTAGTTTGTGGTTACCGTAATCATGAAGAGGACCGTCTGGGAATGGATTCTGATTTCCATAGGGCGATTCAGACCATTAACATAAGAAAAAGAACAATTTAATTGTAGTGTGTGGGAAATGAAAATAATAATAATAATAATAATAATAATAATAATAATAATAATAATAATAATAATAATATATTTAATTAAGTGTGTGAGATAGATAGATACCTGAGTGGTGCTTCGAGGGTAATGGATAGAACCAGACATAAGAATTCTTCTTCCGCCATAGATGAAGATAGCTTTTTCATCATAAGATACAGTTGCGTTAATGGAGGAATAATGCAATGAAACTGTAGCTTGATAATGAATAGGGATAGAGTTTAGAGAGTTACGAAGGTATAAAGAGATGGAAGCTGTTCGTTTCACTTTCCCCCTAATGAATGATGCTAGGGGTGGGTAAAGGGATGGGAGGGGTAGAAAGGGAATGAACTTTTAGGTTTGAACTAAAGGCTTAAGATAAAATTACATTAATAACCTTGCAAGTGTCTTAATATGCCTTTAAGTGACTAATTTACCCCTATCAATTAAGCTTTATTAAGTTGTATATGTAGCTTCAAAACTTGTACCCATAATAAAATTACAATCTTAACCATCACTCCTCCTTTATAATGTACTAGTGGGGTGCCCACGCGTTGCTGCGGGGCGACATATATTGGAGCACATAATGTCGGAAAGCTACGCGATGCAGCGGTGACGATAATGTAGTACCCGATACTCGTTTTGTGCTAGTTTACAACCCCCTCATGGTATATTGTATTGTATTTATGTTGGTAATCTAAATCAGGAGGTGTGTACATTAAAAATATAATTTGATACTGACAAACCGGTTATCAAACCCATTTACACGAAACAGTATATACATGAAACTGAACTTTTCCTTTGAGTGATTCTACACGAAACCAATCCATCTAAAACAACAAAGAGAACCCGATCCACTAAATCATTAACAACATTTTAAGCTAGTTGCACTAACTCGCAATAATAATACCTAGAATTTCAATTGAAATACAATGGCTAACAAATTATTATAATCAGTAAACAAACTTAGTTTTCAAAATTCCTAATTTAAACAAAGTATCACACAAGTTTTGGACTTAGAATGGAAAAAAAAAATCTAACACTTTCACATTTAATTTGTTGCAAGCTATATGGAATGCTTCTAATTCTACAAGAACAGAGAAGGAATGAGAAAATAGGAGTCTGCACACACATAAAATATAGGTTTTGAAATTGATGGAATAGTTAGAAGAAAGCTAACGAAATCATGAATCAACAAAAAAAATTATGAAGATCGTCACTATGCTGGTGGGTTCTTCAACAAGGATATAAAGGTTATTTATAATCCAGAAGCCAGTTACCTAATTTAATAAATTCTATATCAATTTCTCTCATGTCTCTATCTCTTCGTTTTCCTTACTGGAATGTTCATTAATGTGGAAGGGTGGGTATGATTACTCAAGTGAAAGGAAGGAGGGTAGTAAGGGAATGAGATTTTAGTTTTTAGCTATAAACAAAACATTAAATTACACTAATAACCTTCTAAGCATCTTAATATACACCTTAGGTGACTAATTTACCCCTATTAAACAAGCTATATAAAATATAAAACAACGCCAACTACTGAATTATTTTTAACAAACTAATAACTATACGAACATAAACATGATGTGCAGTACCAAGAAGTCAAAAGAGCGTATCAACATGTGAACTTACATTTTCCCAGACTTGGCTCGTTAACAAACTGAGCCAAGCTTGGTTTGGCTCGTTAAAGAACTTTCTTCAACTTCAATGTCAAAAAGGCGTTGTTGAATGATTTCCCATTTTGTTTAAAATTAACACTATTTCGTGTATGCTTACCAATCCTAAAAGCACCTCAAGCATAAAGAGTGGCTGCAGTTCAGTAAAACCACTTCACTATTCGTTTCCAGGCAAATTCCACATTCGGTTTCTCTTTCAACGTCAAAATTCGAGAGCTTTTCCTTATCGGAGCAATCCTTAATCGAATATCTCTTTGAGCATATTTCCTTTTGTTTCCTTTCTTCCAAATCTGTTAGCCCACCTTGGAGTCGCAATATTGAAGGAAACAGAACATCTGGTCATGTAACAAACACATTTTTAACGCGATCACAAACCACATTTTATAAATAATTAAAAAAGAGATTTTGACTCACTATAAAATTGTTTGATGCTTGCTTTCCTTTCTTGAATACATAGTATAGTCTTTCCATCAGCAAATGTCTGTTTTGCCCAACATTTTGCAGCAGATTAGCATTCTAGCAAGAAAAAATATATTCAACGCATGGGCGAAAAAGTAATTATACCATATAAATGAAAACCCGAAGCAACCCAAGCGCTCCAGCGATCTTACAATCCATCCATGGAAAAAGAAAGGAAAACAAATCTACAGCTGGACTGAAAGACAGACAGTCTCATTTGCAGGCAAGCGCCATCGTTGTCCCGAGCCGAACTTAAAGCCCTGCGATGACACAAATCGAAATCAAACGACAAGCTTCAAACGGGTGTATCAAGATTCAACATAATCATTAATCAATTAGCAAATTTCACACCAAAACTCTAGAAAGTTAAACAACTTTTTTAAGAATTAAGATACCTATAAAAAGATATGATCAAGGCATGAACACATTATACTACAATGCTGTATAATTTATGTTTTTTTTTTTTGTAAAGAGAGCCGCTTGTGAGCCACTCAAGATCGGCTCACTAAAGCTCAAACTGAGTCAAGCTTATATGAGCCCGAGCTCAAACCCGCCAGTTGTCACGATTTTACAGTTAGGAAGTTCAAATTTAGCGGTTTTACACTATTTTTTTTTCAAAAACATAATTTTGTGTTACTTTAAAAAAAATTAAGCATTTTCATATATATATATACACACACACACACACACACAAACTTTTATCCTAAAATGCAAAAAAAAAAAAAAAAAAAAAAAAAACGAACTAAATAATAAACATCTGATTCTCAAGTTCCAAACCGTAAAAACCGAACAGTGAACCGGACAATATGTATTTCAAACGGATAGCTTTCAACCGTTTATGGACACCCCTATTGAAATCTATTTGTTTAACTATGAATTATGATGATAATAGATATCCCATTCAAAAAATTATGATGTACGCTTCACAAAAGTGCAATTTCTAGGGCATGTTTGGCTCTCCATTTCCATTTCTCCTTATAACTTTTCCTCTTTCAAAAGTTACTTATTCTCATAAGTCACAATTTGTGACTTATGACTTTTCCCCCAAAATCTCATTTTCAAAGCATAAAACCCATCCATAAGTTACTTTTCAAAAAACCATCCAAACACTTTTTTTAACTTATGACTTATTGAATAAGTTAATAAGTTAAAAGGAGGTGTGGAAATAGAAAGCCAAACATGCACCTACTATCTCAAAAAACACAAAGAAAGAGATAAAAACCATTTGGAAAAACCTTACTTCATATATGATCATGAATTAAATGTATAAACCAAAAATCTGGAATAAATAATGAAGGGTTTCAAATTCCTACAGAACCCCATCCCCTTAATCATCAAATAGCAACAACAGTAATCATCAAATGGATCTAAGCAAACATCAAAGTGCAAATCAAGTCAATTTTAGATGCAATTATAAAAATCACCTACAACCAAGATTAGATGCAATCAGACATGTAAGGTACAGTATATGATGAATATGAACAGTTGATTACATATCATAAAAACGAAAGAGTTTAGTGATGTTAATAAACAGAACTGTGCATCAAGATTAGGCTAACTGAAATAAGAAATTAAAAAAATTACATGTTCTGAGATGATGCTCCAACTGCGTTCGTCAATCAATCAACATGAATCTGAAAGGGGATCGGAAATTGATGTTAACAAAACCTACAAATCAAAAAACTCAAGCAATGGAAGTGAGTGGGTCTCCTTAATGAGCGGTGTTTCAAGAACCATATTCTGAAGAAGTAACTGATAGGAGCATTGAATTGGTATCTTAAGACCCATATTAATTCCTAAAACACTCAATGCAAGGCCTGCATAACCGTAATGGTGTGTTTGTGAAGTGTGTATAAGAGATATATACAATTGGAAGCAAAGGTTGTACGTAAGGGGCATAAAGGAAGAAAATGGTAAAAGTTGGAGATTTATGCATGAGACCTTTTGTATGCCATCTTAAAATGATGATAAAATTACCTTCTTACCCATCTCTCCTCCTTAATAAGGTAACATAGATTATAGATATAGATTATAGATTATAGATATATATAGATATAGATATAGATATAGATATAGATATAGATATAGATATAGATATAGATATAGATAGATAGTAAATGAGTTAAAAGTCCAGTCTTGAACTTGAAATTTTTCTCATGAATCAAGCTTTACTCGACTCAACTTGTAATTGTATATGGCCCCTATATCATCCATTTAACAAATTAAAAATTTCACGTTTTCGTGAATGTTAAAATTTCTTTCGAATTTACAACACTGCGTTAATTTCACGAATTTAAAAAGCTTGATGTTGAAAAAAATGAAGAGTGGGTAGATATTGCTTTTCAAAAAGAATTATGATAAACTATGACTGGAAAGAGGGAGTTCATTCAGTCGATTTTTATATTACTAGGCTTGTTCAAATCAGATTTTTATGTGTATATAAATGTCAAAACTTTGAACAAATCAGTATTTCACAACAAGAATAACAATAAAAGAATCAAACAATCTCTAAAAGATGATCGTCAACACGATGATCAACATCCACTCTAACGATCTTCCAGGAAACAAAGAAGATCGATCTTTAACACGAGATCTATATTTAACCAAACCCTAAACCTAGAGAGAAAACAGAGAGAATGAGAGAGACGATATTGGCGCAACTTGTTGCCCGCCTGCCCGCTATCTTGATGTAATATTCCACGATTATGTGTTAATAAAAGATTAATCAAGTTAATTCTAAAAACAATGATTTTACATAACTCTCTAGACCCTTATTTTTATTTTTGGACGGCTAGATCACCCGGTTAAACCTTTGATCACCTAAGTCCCGAGTAGGAATCTCGTGGTTGGTATATTACTGCCATGTTGAACTGGTGCCGCGGTTCATCCATGCCGGGATTCGACCCTGAGACCTTCCGGCCAGGAAGCCCACCTAAATAGGTAAACCTTCCCACCTTTCCCAGACGAATCGATTGGGAGATCATTGGCTCTAGACCTTATTTATATCACACAAGAATAAAGAGTCGGTGTGTATGTATAATCCAGCAGAAGCCCGAGCCCATCGAGCCATTCCAGTTAGACCAGTCAGTCAGCCCAGCAAGTCATTTCAGTCAACAAGAGCAATAACAATACAAATACAATAACCCATGTCTCCACAGTCCATATGCAATCGTCCAAACTCCAAGCCTAATCATACAAAACAAATACTAGAATTAAAAGAAAAACATTTATAAAAGTGTGTGTTTAATATTTCAACAAAAAAAAAACTATATGTATTCATCAAAAAAAAATTAAATATAAAATTTGAATCTAAATATTTGAGTCGAATAAATTCCTAAATACATATTGAAATTTGATTAAAAAATAAAAATATGGAATTCAGGTTGTTCATCAGAAAAGATTAGAAAGTTCGAAAATTGAATTTGAATTCGATTCAACTTGAATTTAATCTTTTAAGTAAATCGAAGTATTAATGATTTTAATACTTTAATTTATATTAGTTCTTTTTTTTTTAACGGCAAAGATTTTATTATTAAAGAAGCCTAGTTTTATAATAATAGGAACATAGTATATTATACTTTATAATTGAGAAAGTTCCTAATTATAAATTCTTTTGGAAAAACTGGATCCCGAAATATGCTAACACTCTCACTTGGCAGGCTGAAATGGAAAGACTACCAACTATGTCATCATTAACAGTAAGTAATATTCATGTGCGCACAATCATACTTGTGCATTTTCTGTGGGGAACTTAGAGAAAACTTATATGTCCGTAGATCGTCTCTCAACGGTGTATGATTACATCAATATATGCTTTATTGGAGTTACATAGATAAACCCAAGGCTAAAAAAAAAAAGAGGAAGGGGATCCATGCATTTATTCTAACATCATTTTGGTGTTTGTGGAAGACACGTAACGACATCGGTTTCAATCAACGACCCATCTCTCTTGTGAAGTTAGTTGTTGACATCAAAGTTATTGGCTAAGAAAGCGATCAAGAGCTACTTCCCTTGCCTGGGATCAGTGGAGTATGTTTAAGCTTTCCTTCTTTAGTGACCTTTTTTTTGGACGGTAAATTTCTATTGCTAGTATTGAACAGTTGAACCCATGACGTCCCTAATTTAAATGTTACTAAAAGTTTTACTTGTAGCATTTGACCATCAACCTTAATGGTTTCCTTCTTTAGTGCTTAATTGTTTCTTTTGGTTAAACTAAGAGGTGGTTGTATTTAATTTGAGTCAGTGCCAGCATCCTTTCTTATAAACTAATTTTGTTGGCCGTTAAAAAAGTGATACTTTATAATATATTTTAAATTATAAACTAGGAAGATAAAATTGTTTTTTTTAACGGCCAATTGGAATCACGTACTTACGGATCACTAGAGTATCATCATACCACCAGTATTACCACGCGATCATATTCCACCATCAAGTCATCAATTCAGAAGGAAACTCATAATTATGAGAAAACCCCCATGTGAGATTCGAACCCAAAACCTTATAGTCCCTAAATCTTATCCCACCACCAAGATGCGGCTGGGCTATAATGCCGTTTGGCTAGATAAAATTGTTTGGATGACATCAGTCTCAAAGGAATGTTCTTGTCTATCACATATACTTCTTGGAATCAACAAACTTGCTCCCCAAAATCACCATTTCCACCATCCATGCTCATAATCAGGATTCACCTTGAAACTCACATACACTTAATTCTATAACTCATTTCTTTCAATATTTATTTCATCAAGGATTCACTTTACAAAATAATAATAATAATTGAATAGTAAAATGTGATTGATAGAATACTTACAAAAAATTATAGAATAGTAACAGGGGAAAAAGTATAATTCAAGTGAGAAACTATATGTTATGATGGGTGGGTGTAAATTGGTACAACCTTAAGGAGTTACCCATGCTACCATGTAAAAATAAATTTAGCTAAGCTCATAAAATGTGTTCTAAATAAATCACATATTTTTAATTATATAATTGTTATGTAGTTAGTTTTATTGTCACATATCAACCATGGATCAATCATTGTTACTGTTACTAGATGTGACCTAAACCCTTTTGTTGATCTAGACTGAATGACTTTACTATGGTCTGAAGCTGAGGATTTTAAAACTACACAGAAAGGACGTTACTTTACTATGGTTTAATTACCTATCTCCTCCGTGAACTCATACTAATAAATCCTAATAATATAATTCAATAAGGATAAAATTAGTATACAACTTTGGAGTGTGATTTTGAGTTAAAACTTCGATGATCAAGTTAGAACAAACTATAGGAAGGTAAACTGTCTAGAAAGTTACCCAACAAAAAGCAGACGTAACTTTTTAGTGCTTTTGGAGTTACTAACCCTGTAAAATAATAAAACAAAATGCAATAATAGGTTGGGTGTGAGTTCTTATCGTATTTATGTTGGTCTTGGTCCTATAAGAGAGTTTGACGTATTGTTTTGTATCAATTCAGAAACATATTGCTTTACGACACGCTACCTTTTGTATTGATGTATTATTAGGTTTCACTATAAGGGGAGGGTCCGTGCTCTGGTGGTGGAATCGTGGGGGTGTGAATGGCGGACCTAGGATTTGCATTCAAGGGAGGCGATCGGGGGGTTTAACCGAACTTTTAAAGGGGGCAATCGTGATTTTTGCCTACAAATTACCATAACTTTTTAAATTTTAAGGGGAGCGCCCGCCCCCCTTGGCTATAGTGTGGGTACGCCACTGTGTGATCACACCGTCGCAACCACATGGATCATAGTGGTGATGATGATTGCCGTGATGGTGGTCACGCTCGTAGAAACTCTTGTAGCCGTTGAGAATGGTCAAATTTGACCGTTGGAGAAGGTTTTTATTATTTTCCCCTATATAAATAAACAAAACGGTATACATTTTGGAAAAAAAAAACTACTCTACAACATTCTTAAAATATCTCAAATGGGAAGGAGAGCTACAGCTTGGGCGAATGTGGCTGATGGCATACCACATGGAAGCATATCGGTTTTAATGTACTATTTGGTGCATTCCGTCAGCGTTTAGGTGATATGGATCGCTCCTGAGACCAAAGTTATTCGAAGTGGATGGATTTAAAAATAAAGGTTGCCAAATTTAACCAATTCTTCAACACCGTGATGGCGGTGATAGGGTAACAGAGGCATAAGCAATTAACCATTAAATCAAATAAACATTCAACATAACTGTCATAGTTCAAAATAAAACATCAATACTAATTACAGATCATGCCCATTGTCTAACAACTCTAAGCCCTATATTTCCAGCATGCTCCTCATGTCTAGCTTGAGGTAAAGGCTTAGTAAAGGGGTCAGCCAGATTTAGATCTGTATGAACTTTGTTCATCACGACGTCTCCACGCTCCACTATTTCTCTAATGTAGTGGAACTTTCTGAGTATATGCCTTGCGGTCTGATGTGACCTTGGTTCCTTTGCAAGAGCAATGGCACCAGTGTTGTCACACAGTATCTCGATTGGTTTCTTTATGCTAGGCACAACATCGAGATCAGTAATGAACTTCTTCATCCAGGCAGCCTCCCTTGCAGCATCCGATGCAACAATGTATTCTGATTCACAGGTGGATTGAGCAACCACACTTTGCTTAGAGCTCTTCCAAGTAACTGCCCCACTATTCAGAATGAAAACATATCCCGTTTGTGATCTTGAGTCATCACGATCAGTCTGGAAGCTTGCATCAGTATAACACTTAACTGACAGCTCCTCATCCAGTCCTCCATATATTAAGAACATGTCCTTAGTCCTTCTCAAGTACTTAAGAATGTTCTTCACTGCAGCCTAGTGACTCTCTCCTGGATCCTGTTGATATCTACTCGTAATGCTAAGAGCATACGAGACATTAGGTCTAGTACATAACATGGCATACATGATGGAACCAATCGCAGAAGCATATGGAACACCTTCCATTTTCTTCATTTCCTCTTCATTATTTGCACACTGCTTGTTATCAAGAATGGTTCCATGTGCAATGGGCAAGAGCCCCCTTTTTGAGTCTTGCATTGAGAAGCGTCGTAAGACCTTATCAATATATGTACTTTGACTCAAACCCAATAACCGCTTTGATATATCTCTATAAATCTTTATTCCCAGAATATAAGCGGCTTCACCAAGATCTTTCATTGCGAAACATTTACCCAACCAGGTCTTAACATCTTTAAGCATAGGGATATTGTTTCCAATGATTAGTATGTCATCTACATACAGTATAAGAAAAGTAATATAGCTCCCACTAGACTTCTTGTAAACACACGGTTCATCTTCGTTCTTGATAAAACCAAACTCTTTGATTTTCTTATCAAAACGGAGATTCCAGCTCCGAGATGCTTGCTTTAAACCATAGATGGATTTATTCAGCTTGCACACCTTATTTGGATTCTTTGGATCGACAAAACCTTCAGGTTGAACCATATAGACATCTTCCAGTAAGTGTCCATTAAGGAACGCGGTTTTGACATCCATCTGCCATATCTCATAGTCATAATATGCAGCAATGGCAAGTAGAATTCTAATAGACTTAAGCATGGCCACTGGCGAGAAAGTTTCCTCATAGTCAATTCCTTGAGTCTGAGTAAAACCTTTCGCTACAAGCCTTGCTTTGTAGGTTTGCACATTCCCATCCATGTCAGTCTTCTTCTTGAAGATCCATTTGTTTCCCACAGTCCGACATTCGGTAGGAAGATCAACCAAATCCCAGACTTGGTTATCATACATGGATTGCATCTCTGCATTCATGGCTTCTTGCCATTTTTTGGATTCTGAATCCAAGATTGCAGCTTTGTAAGTAGTAGGCTCAGCTTCATCAATCATGAAGATATCATCATACCTTACCGGTGCACGACGATCCCTAATACTTTTCCGAACATTTGGTGTTTCTGTTGTTTCTTGAGTCCACTCAGGCTCAACTTCAACAACTGGATCAGTTACATCTGGTTCTGTCTGAACAGCTGGTTCAGTCACTTGTGATTCTCGAATTTCTTCAAGATCCACATAGTTATCTCCAATCCCTCGCGTAAGAAGCTCTTCCTCTAAGAAAGTGCCTCTGCGTTTAGTGAAAATCTTATTTTCGGTTTGGTGGTAGAATAGGTAACCGATCTTCTTACCGTATCCAACGAAAACCACTTTTTCGCCTCTGGGATCTAGTTTATCCGAAGATTCTAGAGTGACACAAGCATTACATCCCCAGACTTTAAGGTAGGATACATGTGGTTTCTTTCCATGCCATATCTCATAAGGCGTTTTATCAACCTTCTTCGTTGGAGCTATATTCACAAGTCTTGCGGCAGTTTCCAAAGCATAACTCCAAAAGGATTTTGGAAGGTTTGTTCGACACATCATTGATCGAATCATATCTAATAGAGTTTGATTTCTCCGCTCAGACACACCATTATGTTGCGGTGTTCCAGGTGGAGTGAGTTGTGAAACTATTCCACAATCCTTTAGATGATCGATGAATTCCTGACTAAGATATTCACTGCCTCGATCTGATCGAAGCATTTTAATAGTTCTATTTAGCTGATTTTCTACTTCGTTTTGGTACTCCTTTAACTTTTCAAGAGTGTCATGTTTATGCTTCATAAGATAAACATAACCATATCTACTGAAATCATCAGTAAATGTAACAAAGTATCTTTCTCCATGTCTTAACATTGTTCTGAATGGACCACATACATCTGTATGTACAAGTCCTAACAGATCATTAGCTCTTTCTCCAACATTTGAAAAATGTGCTTTTGTTAACTTTCCACTTAAGCATGATTCACATTTTCCAAACGACTCCGAACCTTTGGAATCCAGGATTCCTGCGGTTTTGAGTTGTTTAACACGATTCTCACTTATGTGACCAAGTCTACAATGCCACATATACGTATCATTAAAGTCCAACTTATTACGTTTATGGGAGATATTGCATAATATGTTATCGTTTTGGATTTCTATCTCATAGATCCCATTGTTAGGTTTTGCATCAAAGTAAAATACATCGTTAAAATAAGCAGAAATAAATTCACCATTAAAACGATAATCAAAGCCTTGTCTACGCAAAGCATGAAATGAAACAATATTTCTAGTCACACTAGGAATGTAATAAACATTGTTCAAAACAAGTTCTAAACCAGAAGGTAGTAGAAGAACATATTCTCCTATAGCCTTCACAGCAACTCTTTGTCCATTGCCAACATGGACCTCCAAGTCGCCTTGTTTCAGCTTTCTAATCTTTCTTAGTCCTTGCAAAACATTACAAATGTGGAAACCACATCCTGTGTCAAACACCCATGTTTTGCTAGGAAAAGCAAAGATTTCAATAACATATATACTTGAGGACTCTCCTCCTGAAGCCTTAGCTTGCTTCAGCTCAGCTAAATACTTAGCACAGTTCCTCTTCTAGTGCCCAGTTTCATCACAATGAAAACATTTGGCATCTTTTCGAGGTTTCTTATTGGCAACAGATTTGCCTTTGCCCTGATTGCCAATTTTCTTGGTTTAAGTTTCTTAACTTGTCCCTCCTTGATCACTAGCACTGGTGCAGTCTTGCTAGGTGTGTTCACCTCAGCAGTTTTGAGCATCTGATGCAGTTCTGCAAGTGTCTTTTTCATCCCGTTCATATTGTAGTTCATAAGGAACTGGTCATATGACTTGGGCAATGAGTTTAGGATAATATCCCCAGCTAACTCATCGCTCAAGGGGTATTCCAGACGAGCCAAGTGATCAAGATATGCCTTCATTTTTAGCAATCGAGTGCTAACTGGCGTTTCTAGAACATACAACTTGTTCTCTGCCTTGAGAACAATTTTCAAGTTGCGGTGCCAGTCCATGAAGTTGGAGTAGTTAAGTTTGTCCTTCTCTAAGATGGACTTGAGAGAGAATTGGGAGGCGGAATTGTTTTCAGTTGACATCTACAAAGTTCAAAATCTAATTTATTAGTATTTTATGTTTTAAATATCCTAATTTATCTTATGACCCAAAAGCAAAATTAATTAGGATGAGATCCCGATTCATCAATACACAATGAACTGGCTTAGCACTGTCCACTGGCACGATTAGGTAGGTAAACAACGATTGTTAATTGTGTCCACTACACAACTCTCCTTTTGGGGTTATCGCTAAAAGCGATGTATGTTTAACCCCAACTATGCCCACTTGTCAAACAAGCGATGTTTGGTCCTTTACTGTTAACTGTAACACCGGCCTATATTACACAGGAACCGTGATGATTACCTTCACTCATGATCAATGCCCAGACGCAGGGTCAGCACTAACATTTGGGTTTGATATAGAATGGAGTGTTAACTCGTTAAGGGTGGCATGAAACATCAATTTAAAATTGGGATTTAATTTTAATATTTACCATAAATATATTGAATGACTCGTTAGCATGATGTGAGTCACACAACAGTTTATAAAATCCAATTTTATATTATTCGTGATAATTGAAACTCCTTTCAACAATCGACACGGTATAGTTTTAAATACCCTATTTAAACTACGTTGGTCGTATTATCGCGAATGGACTTGTTTTAATATTAATAAAACTCTTTTTATTAAATATGCTTTTCGGTTTATATAAAACTTGTTTTAATAAAACCGTTGCCATGATTGTGAAAATTTTATTTATTTTGGGTTATCTAAATTATTTACAATAAATAAACCACAACCACAAAACATAATAATAAAATTAAACGAATCGAGCCCCTAATAGGTCGCCCGTTTCGTTTTAGCCAGAAACGAAACGAACTAGTCAAAAGGGTTTCAAAACAATTTTGATATAGCTCCCACTTGACCCGAGATCTCTATCTTCATGGAACCTGTTCGTCCTTTATATCTTCGTCTTGATCTTGTACTTGTAGGATTACAACAATAAATTTGAAAATACAATAAAATCAAATCTATTCTAATCCTATCTATTACACTGGATCCAATATCCGTAATAAAAAAATACAAATCAATAAAGAAATAAAACGATCACAAACACAACCATGACAAGGGTCAAATACCTAGGGTTCAATTCACATCACAATCCATGAACAACTAAAAGCTTTTGATCTTTTGTCAAAATAAACAATTTTTGACAAATAAAACATAGATCAAAATTATAACTTTACCATCTATACGCGCGTAACCGTGGCTCTGATACCACTGTTGGGAATCATGGTATCGAATACACAGCGGAAGCGGTTTATATTTATTAGAAAAATCGATTATATACATTATATAATATTAGCCGATTTATATGAATAAATATATATTTAATTTTATTAATCCAATTAATAAAATATTCACAATCAGGATCTCAGTTAAACGCGTATAAACAAATAAACAATAAAACAACCATAGGGGGTTTATTGATCAACCTTTGACGTCTACACCGGAATTGTAACACGCGGGTTACAATGAATCCTCGCTAGTAGGAAGTTCACACCGTGCACGAACCAACCGGGAAGAAACACTTGCAAGAAGGAAGGTGGTGGCTAGTGGTGGTTGATGGCCGGACCAAGAAGAAGTAGCGGCGGCGGCCCCTTTTCTTAAGGTGGCGGCCGCAAGGTCTTGAGGAGGAGGCAAGAGGTGATTGTTTTTATGAAAGGTGTGATTAGGGTTTACTCCTTAACCCTCCTTTTATAAGACAACAACTTGCAATAAACCCCCTGCCAAATATCTTAATACTCCTTAATATTAATCTTATTAATATTAAGTCCCTCAAGACTAAAACAATTATTATTTCATAAATAATAATTCACCAACGCGTGAACTTATCTGATTCGTGTACCAACGTGTAACTCTTCGGATCGTACTGGGTCGAGTTACGTTGACCTCGACTTTTAATTACATCGGACATACCATATGTCTAATTTAGTGAATTTGAATTTGAATATTTATGTTATTTTGTTTGTTTGTCTAATTTAGTGAATTTGAATATTTATGTTATTTTAAAGTGTTTTTATTTATTTGGTTTTAAATTCAAATTTATTATATTTAATATAAAAAAACTCAAGTGTTTGGAAATGGTTCATGTGATAGGTAGTACAAGTAATTTAGTGATGGTCTAACAAAATTAGGTGGAATGAAGTGTCATCTTATAATTGGTTGATATTTAGTGATAACAATTAGATTGTACCCATGCTACGTACGTGTTGCACGGGATATGCACCGCTATTCCACCGTGTAACACGGGTTGCAAAGGATATGCAGCGCTATTCGACCGCGTGTTGCGCGAAGGTTGCCGGAAGTTATTTGCTATTAGTAAAGGCCTCTATGCAATTTTCAAAAAGTCGGGTGGTCAATGTTTGAAATCCTAAAAGCTAAAAGTTAGGTGGTCAAAGTTTGAAATCCTAAAAGCTACCTGGGTGGTCACAGTTTAAAATCCTTAAAGGTAAAAGTTAGGTGGTCTAACTGTAAAAGCTAAAAGTTAGGTGGTCAAAGTTTGAAATCCTAAAAGCTACTATTGCGTAGAATAAAAAATAAAGTGCCAAAATGGAAAGAAATAAAGTACTCAAGTTACTGGCCAAATAGTTTAGTGGCCAAATTGTAAAAAAATAAAGTGTCAAATTGAGGAAAACGAAAATATGAAATTTAGTGGCCAAAATGGGAAAACCTAAATTTAACTATTGCGAAGCATGTTGTGGTTTAGTATATATAATAATGTGACGAGTGCACCTCCTGCTAATCTATATTATCTTATTAAGGAGGAGTGATGTACAACATGGTAATTTGTATCTCTGTACAATTTAACAAGCAATATGTACAACATATTTAAGCAAAAAAATGAGGGTATTATTGGCATAGTTGTGCCAATTAAGACAGTTAGGAGGGTAGATTAGTAAATTTAACATAATCCAATATCTCACATCCTAAAATCTTATCCCAATTATGCCTTTATGTCTAACTTTTAAAACACAAAATACAACCTAACCTATGATGCATCTTAAATATGAGACCTTTCAACCACTCATCTATATTATTATATATACTTCATTATAATCAATTTCTTGAATGCTAATAGTCTTTTCATAACCCCAAACAAAATCTTAGAGCTACTTTCATGCTTTGAAACATTGTTTTGTCCAAAAAATTTATGCCTTCATTAGATGAGAAGAGAAAAAAATCAATGAGAAGTTAAGACGTTTGCAAGATATACTTCCTGGATGCTACAAGGTATAAAGATATGAGTTAATCTTTATATACATATATACATTTTTTTCTACTTGTTCATATGTTCTTTGACAATTACAAAAATTTATCTTCATAATATATCATTGTTTTGCTCCATTTAAATTTAGTTATTTGCTATAGACAATGGGAATGCCAGTGATGTTGGATGTAATAATCAACTATGTTGGATCGTCGCAGAATCAAATTGAGGTAATTTAATTGTGCAACTAACAATTAAAACAATAAACAAACAATATTCAGAATTATTGATGAAAAAATATTTTTCAAAATTAATTAGTACAGTTTTTTCTCTTCTTTTTGCATTTATAGTTTCTCTCCATGAAGCTTTCAGAAGCCAGCATGTTCTATGACCTATTGACCTCAACTATACTGAATTGGATAATATGACCCCTATGAAGGTGACAGATGGCTTTCCTAACTATCCTTGTTAAGAAGTTGTGTATATTGAATCATATATATTTTTAACTAAATAAAACGGACAAAATTATAAATATAACATTCTAGATTTACTAATACGTTTCTAATATATTATAAATTTTACTTCCACTTACTGCATGGGATGAAAACTGATGTTGCAGGGAACAAATGGACATGAAGGACAGATGATGGAGAGGATGGTTGGAGAAGGGTATGGAGAATTTCCTCAATTTCAATCAACATGGTCTCCTTAAACGCCATGAAATAGTTAACTCTATAAATCTATATATGCATGCTCAAATATAACTTTATACGTAAACTATATTTGTTCGAAGACTTTTAAGGTATTTGTTGATCTATTTAATGTTCTTGTTAAACGTTGTATGAAGTGTGGTTCACAATATTATTTTGCTTTCGGAAATTCTATATTGTTTAAGTTCTAATTCTAATTTATAAAATAAATTAAACACTAGCATAAAGAGAAAACAAAAACTTAACTATGTGTTAATTACTTATGTTATTTGTGTTAAGACATAAGAAATCGAAAAGCCATAAATTCACGCTCACGCTAATGAATCAACCTGAATCTTTATCTTCTATACTATATTATAAAGCATCAGTGAAGGATACCCGCAAAATTTAAGTAAATACAACTTTTATTGCTTACAGTACACTGCTTATTGAAGTCATTTATGGGGTAAAATTGTCTTTCTACCTAAATATTAAATTGTTAAAGAAATTAATTTAAACATAATTATAAAATTGATGAGGAAATTAGTAATAATGTGGTGACTCTTTACATTCATAACCTTCATGTCTTTATTATATTTGTATCAATATTATAGTCTTATAAATAGTGGTCATGTATTTGGTATATAAATAATGTGGTGACTCTTCACATACATAACTTACATATCTTTCAATGTTTATAGTAAATAAATTACATCATATATTATGTATTTATATCTTTCTTTTTTTTAAATTTATGTGGTTGCAGGATGGTATGATGTGACACTTCTGCACACAAATGAATATGTAGGCTTAAAGTTTGCTAACACGCCCAACCCAAGACACGTTTCAACCTATTAAAGTGAGAGATATATGTAGGCTTGACATTTATACAAGCAAATATGGTAGAGATGCTTCATGAGCAACGTCATCATCTTCCTCAATGGTTCTTTGTTTTCTCTGCTACTATAAGCTTCTAGAAATAGAATTTAAGTTTTTGATCTCACGAAGTCACCAATTGTTTACATATCCAAAAGAAGACAAGTTCTTATCAGTCGATTTGGTAGTTTTACCTATGTTGATTACTAATTTGTTTGGTCCAATATATTTGTTATGACGTTTGTCAAACTAACATAAAACAAGAGTATCTATGCAAATCATTGACTCCGCTGCATCTCACGGGTGCCCTAAAATAATAGAAATATGTTGCACACTACAAACCGCATTTTAGTAATTACATCACTTCCATTATAATGTTATGGTCATTAAGAGATACAACGTCACTTCACTACGCTAAGCACCGCTCTACGATGGCATACTTATCTGCCTTCGAGATACATAAAAGAGTCCCACCGAAGGACGTGGGCCAATATAAGCGTGTTGCAAGGAATAATGCGGCCTATTGTGATGTACACATTTAAAATATTCAGAAGATATACTTATGAGTTTCAGTTTTTAATAACATATATTTTATACATCGTTGTTTTACACTTCATCATAACGAATAACCAATAAACACGATGCACGAGGGGAAAACAAATGCACCCGCCGCAACGCCCGGGCGTTCCTACTAGTAATATATAATAACTTTGGGTTTCATGTACATCCACAAAAGAAGGAATAATAATTCAAATCATCCTAGAATGAATAAACATCTTATCATCAATTTTTAAAAGCCTATTGTTTGAAGATAATAAGAAAGGAAACATGAAAATAAGTCGACAAGGGGTAAGTAGCTTGACGTGTTAGCTAGGATGGTCATGTAATTGAGTTTTGTAAAACAAGCACAAAATAATCCAAAGGATGGAGGGAGAACGTGCCGTGTAGAGTGTGGTGTGTGGTGTTAAGTTAGCAACGTTCATGCACCCACCTATATATGTAGCCTAGGCCACCCTTTTTGTCTCCACTACACTTGTTAATAAGCAAGAAAAAACACATTACAAGATATTGAGCCAAGAGATAGGGATCATGTTGTATCAATAAGTGGCAAGAATGGGAATGAAATCATTTGGTATGAGGGGAATTTGATTGTGATTGGTTTTAAAGGAATTAAGTTATGTTAAAGACGAATTGGAATTTTAAGTATCTAGTTTGAAATTTGTCAAAATAGATTGAATATTGACGAAATTGAAATCTATAAGGGAACTAGAATTTGTGATATATTTGGTTGACAATAGTGTCATGGGGAATTAGACTCTGATCGTTGTCACATATCGATCGCCGCCACAATTCATTAGGCTTTGATATATGGTACTGCTTCCTCCACATTCGTCACTAAATTATATGGCCTCCCAGACGACAGTGATAGCGGTGGAGGTGTCACTAGCAGTAGGGACTAATAGGTGGTGGTGTGATGTGAAGATGGTTGACATTTAGTATGTTGTGGGTTACGGTGGTCGGTAGTTGATGGCGATGCTAGTTGTGTGGCAATAATACTATAATAAGAGTGCTGACACAAGGGTGGCGCTAGTGGCATCACTACTAGAAAATTTGTCATTTGCTATATAAGTTTCCTACGAAAAAAATGCATCACAGATTTTGACAAAGTTGCTACACATTTGTGACGACAAAAAAAACTCTAATTTTGTAAACAAATTTGCAACACACCAATGACAAATACTTAGGAAATTGCGTAGGTAATGATGTAGGAAATACATCACAAATTTCCCACACCAGATTTTCGTAGGAAATACGTTGAAAACTGTGTAGTAAATGTGTAGTAATTGGTTTCCGACGAGAGTTTTTCTAACATCAAATTTGAATTTGCTCCGCATTTGCAACGAAACCTTGATGTTACAAAAACCCTCGTCGGAAACCAATTACTACACATTTATTCGTGTTTGTTTGGTTTGTTTACAACCCTAGTTTAAACATTCACTTCCTTATACACGGATTGTAAACCTCTGTCCGTACATCCTTTCAAAAACGCAATGGATACAGAAACGCTTGACATGTCACTAAGTCACAACCGGAAACGGCTTTGTCAGGTGGAGAGACGTCAAGGAGACACTGGTTTCAGCCGACGAAGAGGATCCGAGATGGCTTGAGCCATGAGCCGAGAAGATATAGTGCCGTCTCCCACCTCTCCGAAGCCGTCTTGACGGCGGTCAGACGACTCGGAGACGTATCGCAGGGATTCGAGACACGTGGCTTCTTTCGATTGGTCAGCAGGTCCTCCGTCTCCGGAGTCGGCTTCAAGACCTCAAGATCTTGAAACCGTCTCTCCAAAAACAGTTGGGGTGGCTATTTCGGTGAATTCCCTCGGTCAATCACTATTCCCGTGATTTTCCCTTATTTTGAGGGAATTCCCTCCAATCCGAATTCCAATTGTTTTTCAACCAAATACGTTATCCTTGAAATTCATACTCTAATTCCAACAAATTATGTGAACCAAAATTTTAGGAATATAATATTCAAATTTTGTTGAACCAAACACTCAATAAGTTTTTTTTTAGGTGAATAGAATTTATAGGACAAATGTTAATATAGGTACAAATTTCATGAGTAAACAAAGTGACCCCTTTTAGTGTTTCAGAACCTTTAAGTTATGAAAAATATAGTGAACAATCTAACAGGAATAAGAAGAAAGAAGGTTATGTCTAATGCACTAATTTTGCATAATTAGTACCAAAGTTTGTGTCTTGGGCCACTCTCGAAGAAAGGAGTTGTGTAATCTAGAATGGACGGAGGGATCTTGATTGAAACAATCTTAAAGATTAGGTAAGGTACGTGGTGCAAGAGTGTTAGGGTTGTGTGTCTACATGTGGAAGTGCATGGGGTTGATGATTATGCCACATGAACAAGATCAACAAGATGAGGGATTTATGTATATTGATATGATTGAACTTCTGTATCATATAACTTTTTCTTTCCTTTTATTATAAGGAAACATAAGATTTTTGGAAAATGTTATTTTTATTGTTTATATAATATTTTTATAGTTATTTTTGAGATAAAATATACGTAGCAATCGTACCTTAATACTACAAATGTAAACATCAATTAGTTTTATGTGACAGCTCTTTGACCTAGCTACGGTATCTATCATGTTATCTTTGAGATCTCGTATAGTCATATTTAAGATATGTTTGGTAGAGAGTTTTTAAAAGCTTTTAAGAGTTTTAACTTCAAGTTTTTAAGAAAAAACTCATACTCAATAAAAAACTTTGGCGGGTTAAAGGGTTGGAAACTTTTAAGTTTTGAGAAAAAGCTCCACATTAACGCTCATGCTACTAGCATTTAAAAAAATTACAAGCTTTTAGTAGTTAAATAACTTAAATAACCTTCCAAGAAAGTATTTTATTTCTGGATTAATACTAGTTATACCTATTTTTGTCATTTTATATATTTTATTAAAAGTTTCAACTACTCTATACCAGTAGGGGTGCAAACGAGCCGAGCCGAGCCCGAGCTCGACCAGGCTCGAACTCGAGCTCGATTAAGTTATAAGAGCTCGAGCTCGGCTCGATTCGAGCTTTGTTTTCAAAGCTCGAGCTCGGCTCGTTTGTAATTTCTCAAGCTCGAGCTCGGCTCGGGCTCGGCTCGTTTAGTATGTCTTAGTTAGTATGTTAAATAAAAATAATATAAATAATAGTTTATTTAGGCTCGTGAGCTCGATAAGTGAAGCTCGAGCTCGAGGCTCGTTTACTAAACAACTTTAAATGAATGGTAAATATTATTAAACATTAAAAAAACTAATATTATACTAGGCTCGATAAGGCTCGACGAGCCTAACGAGCTTCACATGCTAGGCTCGAGCTCGAGCTCGAGCTCGATAAATAAACGAGCTTTGTTTTAGGCTCAAGCTCGGCTCGAGCTCGATAAAGCTCGGCTCGTTTCGAGCTTTTTTCCGAGCCGAGCTCGAGTAGCTCGCGAGCTGCTCGGCTCGTTTGCACCCCTATATACCAGCTTCCAATCACCAGCCATCAAACATACCTTTAGGTGGTGTTTGGGATTGAGTTGAAAAATGGCTTATTGATTTATTAGCTTTTTGAAAAAGCCAATAAGTTATTTAGAAAAACACCAAATCCTAGCTTTGAACAATGGCTTAATGACTTATTAGCTTTATCAAAAAGTCAATAACTTGTTTCCAAACTCAATCCCAAACATGCTCTTAGTATGTCGTAGATGAAGCCACATCATATTAGAGGAAGTTGTACTTTTGTTTAGAACGTTCATACGGCTACAAGGATATCATATTAGGACTCCGGATGTAGTTGTCCATAGATTTCATAGTGAGGCCAAGTGGCCAACTTATCTGAATCTAGTGGTCTACATATGTTTGCTCTTATACTTATCTCTTCGAATGTGGTGGGAGCTTATACTTAATGGCCTGGTGCTTATAACTATTGGCCCAGAGTGGACCGATATGGGGTGGCCTCTTCATCAAGTGTTATGATTTTGATTGCGGTTTATAACAACATATAACAAAATGTTATATTAATTAAATGATTTGAGATATAAACCGATTGCACGAATGCATCTAGACAGCTAGACCCACTTGAAAGTGAAGTATATATCCAAACAAAACAACTAAAATCATAGAACTTAACATGTGCAATAATCGTAGGGTTCCAAATTTTCCTACAAATTGAATGCTTTACACCTTTTAGTCCTTTTCCTTTGTAATGTTCAAACACATTATATGGCCCTTGTATATCCTAATTCATTTAAAGTAGATATATTTAATAATATAAAAGATTTATTTTTAGTTGTGTACACAACAATCATAAACATTAAGATATATACTGGCCTAGATAGCATCATAAATGACTAAGTTGCCATAGTGACATACATATTGTACTTTGTACCACAATTGTTCTATGCAAGTGATGGGGAGGGAGAGAGAGCGCAATTGGTGAAGGGGTTACATCTATTATCTATTAATCTATTAATCTATTAATATATATAAAAGAATTCTACATTGCTGATGTGGCGTGCAATGGTACTTTCAACCTCTCCATGAAACTGCCATGTGGCATCATAATTGAAAGATTTTAGTGTTTTTGAATTATTTCCTTTTTTAATTAAATTGAGTTATTTTAGGAAAAAAGAATTTAAAAATAAATTTAAAATTTTCTCTCTCATATTTCCTCCCATAATTTTTAAACGTTTATATCTTTTATATACGGGATTTTTTAAAGAAAAAAAAATTACACCAAATTAACGAGCGTTTTATTATCTTTCCAACGAGTACCATAGTGCTATATAAAAAACGGAGAAAAAATCGACTATTTTTTGTGGGGTTTCGTTCATACAGGAAAAAAACACACAAAGTGTTCATGTTATTCATTAATCATGTTTTTTCTTTTAAACCAGGTTCTTATCTACGATGTTGAAAATCAGCCCAATCGCCATGTTATCATTGGAATTTTACTAGGTATACTTCATCAAGAGAAACTAGGAGAAAGAATCGCGCAACAATGCAACACATGGTGTCAGCTTATAGCAATGTTATTTTTTTATTTATTTAATTACAAGAGTAATAATTATTACTATTAGTATTAGTATTATTAGAATGGTTATATTTTTCAACCCCGGGACGCTCCCGGGAAGAATTGATAGCTGCTGGCGTGGCGTTCAATAGTGGCCTCAACCATCTCTTGATTATGCCACGTGGCATAATGAGATGCAATGGTTACAACTTCTAACTTAAGTGTTTGTTTAGTTGATTAGGTTAGGAATTATAAGAGCCATTAGAATGTGAGAAATTAGAGAGATGTGATGAGCTTTTGAATAGTTGCAGCTTACATAAGTGATTCTTTAGATGATTACTGATTAGGTTTTAGATTAGGGAATATGAGTTATTACTGATTAGAATACTATGAACATGCAATGATTGAGAGATTTTGTGGTTAGTTAACTTGAGCCATTTGCAATAGGTTATCACGTAAAATTAGATTTTTCAACCCCGAGAGGGTCCCGGGTAATCAGCTAGTTATTCTTATAGTAATGCATTTTTTATTAATCATGTTTGGTGTTAATAAGTATAAAATTAAGCGATAATAAGTAATGTTAGGTTTACGTGATTATATCGGATGATACATTACCTAATTTATTGTATTTGTTAATAATAAGTCATGTTAGGTTTTAATGGGTCATATTTGGTAATACATGACCTCAAATAGTGATCGACGAGCCATACTATGCCTTAGTTAAATTAGATGAAAATAAGCCATGTAAGATGTTACACTTTGTTTCAGAGTTTCATTAAAGGATGGAAGAGAAATGATATCCCTCCTCTTCCTTTCTCTCCAATTCCTTTCAAATTGAAAAGATTGAAAATCACCTTAAAATCTTCTTTATTATCCCTCTCATTCCCTCCCTTTCCCTCCTACAAAAAACTCTGCAGCACATTTTTTCCCCACTTCCTTTCCAATATTTTCTCTTCCATCCTTTAATGAAACTATGGAACAGAGTGTTAGTGAATTATGTTGTTGGGAGATAATGAAAAAGCGACGACAAGTTCCATCCCCAAATTTGAATTGTAACGTATTTTTAACCGTTTAAAAATGCAATAAATTAGCGACGGAGAATCCATCGCCTAATTCATCACTAATGTATATCATACAATTTTTATGACCTAGTAAACTTACATGTATCACCCAATAGAACATCATATAACTTTATGGTTTTTATTGACTACGTTTAACTTTCAATGGTTAACCTATGTACATCTAGAAAATTGGATGATTGTACAAATGCAAACATTACAAGGGAAATACAAATACAAACATTCTTGGGTAGGGCTATGCAAAGGGTCCGGAACCGATCCGATCCGACCCGAACCGAACCCTCTAGAATCGTATACCCTTTTATTGTTGAAATTAGGAACCATGAACTGAACCTTAAAAGGCTATGTGGTTCCGTGTCATCACTGGCGTAGCTTTTAAGGGGTGGTCGACCCCTCCTCCCGAATTTTTGCTCAGAAGTTTCGATTATAAAGTATTCGTATAGAAATTTTTGGGTATATACGGTTTTGGCCCCCTGAAACTGGTTTCCGACCCCCGAAACAAGTGATTTCCGACCCCCGGTGACTTTCGACCCCCCGAAGTCTCGGGTCAAGCTTCGCCACTGCGTGTCCTAAAGGTTCTGATGGGTCGGGTAAAAGGGTCTGACCCTCTAGAACCCTTTAATGAAATGGCCACTTTTAGAGGATTTACATATTCCTATTCTTTTACCATGCTCGTAAAAGAATTCCACCATATGGTTCTAAGGCCGTCCGTTGTGGACGCGCGAGCGAACGTGCGCAAACCACCGACGTGACTATCAAGTAATCCGGTCACTTGACCCCGTTGTGGCTGGAGGTGAGCAACGGCGCGACCAAAGGTCACCTTTTCCCGTTAACCCACGTGACCACCATCGCTTGTGCTCGCGCCGATACTGTTCGCGTGGGGCTGTTGTGGCTGGGGGTGAGCACAGGCGCTGAAACCTCGTTCGCGTCGTGCTACTCGCGCTTCCACAACGGACAGTCTAACAATAGCCCATGAGTTTTTTTTAAGTCATTTTTCGTTTCTCGACTTATGTTTTCGTAACAATTTTGTCATTCTCATCAATAGAAACATTATGTGAATCTGTTATGTATACATAATAAATGCACACACACACACATCAGAGCGATATATATGATTATTTACTTCAAATTTGGATATGATATATATTATATAATATATCACATCTATGCATATCCATTAAGCTGAAAAAATTCAAGAAAAGTACATTGTTATTATTATAAAACTAGTGGAAGTGCCCGCACGTTGCTGCGGGTACTTTGTGGGGAATTCAAGTCCTTGACATACCTTGACCAAGCTTCAATATTAAAGCAGCAGTTAGAAAGTCACTCAATACTTTGTGGGAAATTAAGAGGGTTATCTTTGGAAAAAATATTAAAAAATCCGTTTCAACCCCTTAAAAACCCGGTTCAACTGGTCCGACCCCTCAGTTCGTTGCACAAGTGGTCCAATACCCCGACCCGGACTGGTTCGACCCCCGGTTCCTGGTCCAACCAGTCCGGTCCGGGTTTCAAAACATTGGTTAAACTTTGCCACTAATTAAACCATTAGATAAAAATGTTTCTTAGTTCTACCAAACACTCCAATCAAAATCATTGATTTAAATATCAATAAGATTGACAATTAAATACATTGGTTCAACAAAAAATAGGGAAAATTCTCATAACAGTTCACCAACAGCAGCAAGCAGCTAATAAACATCAACTTTAGGATTATATTGGATCAAATGGGTCACACTAAACCATAATATGCATCAGCCTCAAAGCTGATGAACTTTAGCCATAAAAGTGTTTGCAAAACGCAACCAAAACAGCCCCAAACGTACAACCAAATTGCTGTCAAAACAGACCCAAACGAGCAGCTTTATCGCTGCCAAAACAGGCCCGGACACGCAGCTTAATTGCTGCAAAAACAGGCCAAACCTGCAGCTTTATCGCTGTTAAAAACGACTCCAAACACGCAGCTTAATTTCTGAGAAAACAGACCCAAATGCGCAGCATTATTGCTGCTAAAACAGCCCCGAACGTGCACCTTTATGGCTGCCAAAACAGACCCGAACGTGCAGCTCTATTGCTTAAAAAACAGCCCCAAACGTGTAACTTAATTGCTGAGAAAACATACTCAAATGCGCAAGATTATTGCTTCCAAAACAGCCCCGAACGCACAGCTTTATTGCTGCCAAAATGGTTTGGAACATGTAGCTTTGCCAAAATGTTTTATAATATTTCAACTATATTTTGAGGTGTTGCTTTGCATATTAAATGTGGCCATTTTTTAAAGGAGAATTATACAGTTTCAGACTTTCTTATGTTTTTAACTCACTTAACATGTTCCCTTTCTAGCTAGCTATATTTCATTTGACCCATTTGATTTAGTTACAACCAAAACCGATCCTCATAAGTAAACGGGTTAAAATTGTAGAAGGAATTTACCTGAACTTTAATATAATGTTCGAAGAGTTCCTTTTGGCAATCCATTTCAAGTTTAACGCCGTTGGTGAGTGAACAAGTGGCTGGGTGGAGAGCTTTTAAGTATTCATTAACACACATCACAGAAGAGTTGCGTTCATCTTCTTCATAAGATAGTTTTAGACCAGTAGACACATTATTTGCATTCATGTTGTTTCTAGCAAGACCTACATCATCTTGACAAAAGTTGTTTAAAGATATGCGAAGCTTTTGCTGTGTGGATACGGGTCCTAGCTCACGAGCCCTCTTGAGCAGCCAAGCAGAAGGCATTGCAAGATCCTGGTCATTTCCAACAAAGTTTATTTTGTCCATTGCATAACCCCATGGAACTGCACCATACAAAGTCAAGTTAAATTACTACAAATAAGCAATCAAAGGTTATGTAATGACAATATCTACTTCCAATTGTCACAAGAATAAAGGTAAATGATTATAATTATAATTGTCTGATTGTTTAGGCTGCAATGTCAATCTCAACAGCAAGAACTTCACCGGTTGTTCTTCTGCGACTAATTATAAAACTTGAACACAAAAATAGAGTTCTTCTCAACCGCGTAATCTATATTAAAGGAAACTCACATTTGGCAAATAGCTGAAACTGAGGCAATGCACTTAGATCATATCGCGACTAATGATCCTCTGGAAAAGCCGGATATCCAAAATGGCCATTGGTAAGACCACCAAACATGTTACTATTTCCAAATTCCACAACACATCAATGAGTACACAAAGATAAAACAATCTTTCCACATCAAGATTCATTAATTCCCATGGAAAAACCTATCATCTGATTCATAAGCATCATAACAATATAATTATTTGAACCGTCTTTGTATAACGGGGGATTTTGTTATTGACCAACATTGTTAGAGCTGCATATCCATCTGCAAAACTTTTGGTTTGAATTCATAAAGTTCACAAAAAAAAGGGCAAAACCCAAGAACAAGTGCTGGTCCAGGTTCAGAAGCTTCTTCACGAACAGCAATGGCAGTCACTTAAGGTAAGGGGGCACTTTGACCTATACAACGGAATTTATGTTAGATAAAGTGCCCTATCTACCAACTCATGCCAAGCCTACCTTACTGCACAACCACAAGATTTAAGGGAAGTTTTATACATTTTATTAAATACCAACTAAACAAAACAATTAAGTACTTATAGATCCCAATATTATCTCGGAAGATAATCATTTCTTCAAGAATAACCAAAATGCGAAGGAGAACAAAATTGAAACAAATCTACCTTTGATTATTAGGATTAAGAAATCCCAAATATCGATTCAGTATTTTTTATCCACAAAATCGTAATGACCCCTTAGCACACATCAAATACGCAAAAAAAAAAAAGAACAACAATCCAGCAACCGCCACACTAAAACAATTGTGAAAAAACGTAAGTGTAAGAAGAAGATTACCTTAACCCCGACTGTCGCCACAGTTACAATGCCTATATTGCCGCTGCCGTCATTGACGGTACGGATCATTTGAATAAATAGATTACTTGGATTGGGTCAGCTTCAAACTGAAATCCCAAAGTTTCTTTGCTAGTTCAGGGTCTCGTGCATACCGACTTGCTTTATTCAAGTTGATGTGCCCACTCACGCCCTTAACTTGTGGGTGCAATGCTACATAGCATGTTGTTGCAGCTCCCTATATAACCATAACTATAATTGGTCTTTAAACAAACAAGAAAATATGTATGTAAAACCACAAAAAAAAAAAACAATACTTCAATACCTGCATAAAAGTCCATAAATATACACAATGGCAATTTCAGCTGAAAAAAATAAATAAAAATAAAATAATTAACACATTAAAAAACACAATGCAATCTAAACAATATTATAAAGCATAAAATGCAAAAACCAAACGACAAACATTGAAAGGAAGAACACCAAATTATATTTTTCAATATGGCAGATGCACTATTTTTTAGCTTCCTCACTTACTTAGTTTTCTATTTAAATGTAACCATCACAATAAAATTTAAAGCAAACGATAATTTATAATATGACATATACATTAATTTCTGGCTTCGTCACTAAAGTCAATTTTCTGTTTATGTGTATGGCATTAATTTTGATTACCTTAACCCGACTGTCGCCACGGTTACAACCCCTATATTGCCGCTACCGTCCTTGACTGGTTACGAGTTGTTACTTCTTACCCTCTAATTGAAGCGATAGGGAAGCTGTAAACAATATAGAAAACGTAATCAAATCGAACCCCTCAGAAACATACAAAGATCATCAAAATTAGTCAAAAAATTAAGAAACTAACTTCATGAAAAAATCAAAACCCATCAACAATTCTTCCAAAAATTAACGAAGAATAAACAAGGTCGCGACCGTGGGAAACTTTTTAATAAAAGAAATTTAGAACACAGATGCAAACCTGTTAATGGCGCCGGACGCTACTACCAATGATGAATGAAAAATGTTGCAAAATCCGCAATGAAGATGCACAAGGAAGAGTGAAGGAGAGAAATCGAATTGAAGGTTGCAGGGGTCTTGACTTTGAACAAAAGGTAAATTAACAGTCTTTTGTGATAGAGAATTCAATCAGAAGACTTGAGTAGTCTGAGAAGTAATTAAGGGAATTGAAGGAGATGTCGCTTAGTATGGCTTAAAAGGCAAAGATGGAATCAATTGTTAGGTTTTAACTAAAAGATATATATAAATTTACCACTCTACCCTTTTAAGTGTCTTAAATTGTAACATCGCGAAATTTGTTCTCAACTAGATACTTGAACCACCTTTATTTTCTAAATAATAATAATAATAATAATAATAATAATAATAATAATAATAATAACAATAATAATGAAAACAAATAGTCTGATTATTTTGTTTTGTCAAATGTTCATAACCCATTCTTTGTTTTTATTTCGGAGCCCAAATTAAAACCCAAATCGGAGCCCAATAGCTGACCCAGCCCATTAGTCCCCTCCCCCCTTTTCTGTTAAAAAAAATGTTGCTTCTGCCATGGTTCGAACCGGAGCCGGGAGCAAACACAACACACGCACCAAACCATCTGGGCTACACATCACATTTGATTAAATCCCAACCCTAATTATATAAAAGCCCACAAAACCCTTGACCTTCCCTCTTTATTGGCTGCTGTTTAAACAGCCGAACACCCACAAATCAATCTTGTTTGACTTTGATCATATGAATGGAAACAATTGACTAATTGTTTTCGCCTAATAACTAACACCTCTTTTTCGAGTCCAATCAACCCATGTTTGCTATATTTACAATTGTAATGGGAGATTATTGCTCGACTTTGACCAAATCATGGTCAAAGATTAAAACCTTCTAATAATACGATTACACTATAAATTGAACCCACCTATTCACTCTAAACTCGCCGAAATCTCTCTCTCAACCCCCAATTTCTGTTTTAATTCATCCTTTGAAGCATTCTTATACGAGTTTGACTTTTTCTGTGACCGAAGCAATCCACACGAATTCGTTATTGTAAGTAATGTTTTTCTTGTGGGTTTTATCCTTTGGCATACACACAACAATAACCCCATGATTAATTGGGTTATTGTTGTGTGAATCGTGTGATTATAAAGCTAGGGCACAAATTGTTTAATTTGGGGAAGAACACGTTCCAGAATAAGATTATATAATTTAAACAAACAGAAGCCAAACACAACCACTGATCTAGATCAAGTGGTTGTGTCTGGTGCTTTAGAGCCGGCCCACGCGGGTTCGACCCCTGGCATCAACAAAGTATATATTTTTTTTACATTCAAAGCTTATATATAATTACTTGTATTTTAAAATTAGTTTTTAAAATACTAAAAACAACTTTATAAATTCTACAAAAATTATTTTATGTTATTCTAGAAGTAGAATTTAACATACAATTTTTAGTTTTCCAAAAATTATTTATTTAATATATATAATAAATAATTCAAGTTTATTCTATTTTATTTATAAAATTCTATAAAAATATCAAAACAATTATATAAATTTCCACAAAAATTATTCTGAGTTTTTATAATAATAAACTTTTCTGAAATGATTTTTATTTCTGAAAAATCAATTATTTAATTGTTTTAATCAATTTTTGTTAGTTTTAATCATAAATAAATCGTAATAAAATCAATTTTCAATATTTTTGCACCAAAATTTTATGTAAATTATTTCTGATTATTTGGAACAGAAATACAATTTTTAAAATAATAATTCTGTAAATTTAATATTTTTAAATATTAAAGTTATATATTGACAATTTGTAATAAATAGATTTAATATTATATTTTTAAGAAAATAATTTTATAAAAATTATTTTCATACTTAAAAATTTATATTGTGATCAACTTTAATTTAAAATTTACAAAAAGACTTTTGTTTATTTATTTATCAAATTTCTCTTAATTATTAAAACATTTTATTTATTAATCAAATGAACACTTATCCCGAATTCAAAACCCTAGAATATATTTGTAGACTAGAAAGACTTAGACATATTTATTACTTTAATTATAGGGAAATACTTGGCATTGTTGGGCAACACATATTCTATTTCACGAGACTTAACATTTTGCTAAGGTGAGTTTACATAGCCCCTTTTTCTGTTTTACATTTTGGGGTGAAACATGTTTAAACATTTTATACACTATCATTTACTCATTCTTACATTGTTGAAACTTATGATTCAATTACACTATCATTTATTCATTCTATCATTTGACTGTAACAAAAAGACACAGTACAATCATTAACATTGATCAAGCCGCCTGTTTAGATTATAGCGCTATAGGTCTGACAAACCCATCCCCCCCGCATAAATTCAGGGATGATCGATAACAGTTACACATTTACTAACTTGCGAGTTAGGTCTCAGTCGACACAAGGTTTGATTGTACAAAGACGCATTGTTACATGTCGGACTCACACTCTATCATTATACAACTGTGATTGTTGTACAAACTATTGTTATCAATTATATTCGAAAACCTATGTATTCTCACCAACTTTTGTTGACCCAAAATATTTTCAAACTTAACATGTTTCAGGTTTTACTTGCTTGAAGATTTGAGTTAATGCTTGAAGATGTGTGCATAGTATTATTCATTTTGATGTACGAATTCATGTAGAACAATTGTATGTAATTTATTTAAATCATTTAATGAAATTTATTATTCACCATGAGCTACTGAACAATTATCAATACGTGACATCCCGATGTTTCCGCCATCGGTTGGGGTGTTACATAAATTCCACATAAGTGACTAATCTACCCTTATCAAATAAGCTTTATTCTCTTGTACTTGTTGTTTTAAAAATTGTACCCATGTCAAAATTCCAATATGGTACATCACTCCTCCTTAATAAGATAATATATATAATATTTTTAACATTGTATTAACATTATTTGAAATCGATTCCAATAAAACGTAAAAACAAATAGTGAAAAGACTAAAAAAGGTTATTGTTTATTTTTTAATTAAAATACAAACGGTTCTTGTGGTTCTTATATTAGAACCGTGGGTTTGGAACCAACCCAACCCGGAACCGATAATTCATATAAATCTAGAACCGAAAACCGACCCATATATTTAAAAAGGTTCGGATCCAAGGTTCTCGTGGGTCGGGTCCAAGGTTCCTGTGGGTCCGAACCACGAAATGCTCACCCCTATTCATAGGAGGCTATTGGGTAGGCCGGGGAGGCCAACCGAACAGGCCCGTAAACCTCGGGTACATCCTTAAAAAAATCCTATATATATGAGCAAAATACTCAATACGGTATGTAGTTTCACTCATTTTAATACTATTATTTTGCTAATTGTTATGTTTACTTCTATACAATTGATTGTATATAAAATTTAGTTTAAGTTTTTAATTCGTTAAAGTGAGGTCTAATTTTTAACGACTCGAATAGAGCACCTAAATCCTTAGAGACGCCTCTGCAAACGTTACAACCAAATATGACCAATTTTATAATTAAATCAGAAGACTATAATTTTGAGGCCACTTATTATAGAATTTAAAGACTACCCATATGCTCAAGTATAAGCATAAAACTAACTTTGGCCAATCATACAACCAACTACAACTATGCAAAATTTAGGCACGATGGTGGTTGATTTTAATTCTGATATAGAGGGTGTTTGGGATTGAGTTTTAAAATGATTTTGTAGTTTTTTTTTAAAAACCCAATAAATCAATAAGTCATTTCTAAATCCAATCTCAAACACCCTCCAATTAGTTCTATTAAGATATTAATTGCTAGTCTTCATTACCACATTGAAATTCTTATTTAGACCGTCACCAATACAATAAATAGTTGGAGGAGAGAAAGAAGATGTGTTCAATGACTTATGTGAAAGGTGCAAACCAAAGAGAGGAGTTCAAGATCTTGCGGTGTGTTAGGTAGACTAGTTAAAATATTGAACATATGGGACGAAATTAGAGACAACAAGTTCGTCGCAAACTGGATTTCCCGACAACTTCTGCAAAACCTTATAAGTTTAGCTATGACGCGTTTTTCGTCTTATAAACTGTCTCATTATTTGATATGAAAATTCATGAATGCTAGTTTCCATCTCAAAATACGTCGCTAATTTACAACAGTTTTCTTTAGTCGCAAAAGCATGTTACTTTTGCCCCTTTTTAGTAGGGGTAATAGTCAAACTATATATTAGGAATATATTAAATATAATTGTATATTTATGTCGATGACATCGATTACTTAGGGGGTGTTTGGGATTGATTATTCAAAACAGATTATGCGTTTTGGAAAAGCAGGGGTGGAGCTGCTTATAGATTATTGCGTTTTGGTAGCCTAAAAAACTGATTATCTGCGTTTTCAAAACGCAATCCAAACAATAAAAACTGATTATCTGCGTTTTCAAAACGCAATAATCTAAAAATCAGATTCAAAACGCAATCCCAAACACCCTCTTACTTATTTATGTCGATGACATTATACTAACCACTTCTTCAGATAGTCCGCGACATCGACTTATGACTATGTTGGCAGGTGAGTTTGCAATGAAGGATCTGGGTTCTCTATCATATTTCCTTGGTATACAGGTGCAACGGGACAACAACAATCTTTTCCTGACTCAAACAGCTTATGCTAAGGATATTATACATCGTGCTTCCATGGACTCCTGTAAGCCCGTCGCCACTCCAGTAGAAACCCAATCCAAACTAAGTGCAGACACTGGTCCACTCCATGCTGACCCATCTACCTATAGGAGTCTGGCAAGCGCCCTGCAATACTTAACCTTCACTCGCCCAGACATCTCCTATGTTGTTCAGCAGATTTACATGCACATGCATGCACCACGGGAATCTTATTGGAACGCTTTGAAGAGAATAATTAGATATGTTCAAGGCACGATTGATCTGGGTCTACACCTTTCACCAGCATCTTCCATCTCTCTGCGCGCGTATACAGATGCCGACTAGGCAGGATGCTCAGACACCAGACGCTCCACTTCAGGTTATTGTGTCTACCTTGGTGATAATCTTATCTCGTGTTCTTCTAAGCGTCAATCCACCGTCTCCAGATCCAGTGCAGAGGCAGAATACCATGGGGTCGCCAATGTAGTTGCAGAAATTTGTTGGCTTTGCAATCTACTTCTCGAACTTCACCATCCGCTCACACGTGCCACTCTGGTTTATTGTGACAATGTGAGTGCTATTTATCTCTTTGGAAATCCAGTTCAAGACCAGCGCACAAAACACATCGAATTGGATATCCACTTCGTTCGAGAACAGGTACAAAGAGGCAATGTTCGGATACTTCATGTTTTGTCTCGCCATCAGATTGTTGACATCTTCACAAAGGGGTTACCACGTGTGCTATTTGACGACTTCCGCTCCAGTCTCAGTCTTCGTCCACCCTTCGCTTCGACTGCGGGGGTGTAATAGTCAAACTATATAATAGGAATATATTAAATATAATTGTCTAGATTGATTGACCGATTGTATATCATCTCCTCAATCATAGGAGATTGATTGTCATATTGTACACTATATATAGTTGAAACAAAATCAATGTAAAGCAGGGAAAATACTTTCAATAGGGGTAACCTAAATGACATCCACACCTAAAAAGTAAACATTTTAACACATATGCCTAGCTTTCACAATCAATTTAACACATATAGATGTACAATCTATAAACAATAACCTCTCATTATAGTCCCGCAACCATTGGTTTATAGGTTTTCCAAACTCAACCACAAAATCAAATATGCGCTACAAGATGAACCAGACAAAAGCTTGATCAAAGTTGTGTTTTTAATTCACAAAAGAAACTGAAAACGTTTTAATTAAAAAAAATGACACAATTTTTAGTAGGGTTGTTTAAATCGCTCGTCGCTCGCTCGGGAAATGCTCGAAAAATACTCGCTCGATCTTTCGCTCTGTTGTAAATGAGCCGATCGGCTCGGCTCGGTTTGTAAATGAGCCAAACATGAGTAAAGGTACGCTCGGCTCGAATAAATTTTTATTTATTATATATTTAATTATAAATATACACACAATTTACAGATAAATTTATGGCTTTATATATAACATTCTATTGGATTTGACTCAGCAAACAAAATATAACTAGCCTACTTAATTCAATAAAAAATTTAACACTAGATTTTATAGTAAAATCATAAGTAATGAGATGACAGCCTTAACTTCTTTGTGTTATTAGTCGTCCATCACTAATTGTCGCTTGATATCACCCTACATCAAAATGCAACAACTGTTCTCTGCCATATGGCCATCGCTTCACCAGCCTCAATCTAAGCCTCATTCTCGAACACTGGGATCTGAATATTAGTATTATCATCGGACAGTTCGACCTTAAATGTCACCCGACAATGAAAACATCGAAGGAAATATCTCAATTTTATGATCGTCCAAATAATTGCTCTCCGCTCGATTCTCGCTCGACGCTCACTTTGAAAAATTTACTCTCGAAGATCGTTCGGTTTTCGGCTCAATTGTAAATGAGCCGCTCCGCTCGGTTCGATTTGTAAACGAGGCAAGTACGAGCAAAGTTTCGCTCGGATCAACTCGGCTCGTAAAGAACATTAATTTTTAGGAACTAAGTCTATATCTTTACGCCTCCCTCCATCTATTTCTTCAAAAATATAATAGAAGCTAAAGGCTTTATACTGTTGCATGTTTGAAATAGTTGGCATAAAGTTTGGTTGCTTTGTTAGGACTTGTGAGTATATTTCAAAGGCATCTCTATGTTTAATTGTAGTCAATGATTATAAAAAAAATATGATAATGCGAATCATGCATGCCCAAAAGACATTGATATTTTAGGTACTTGGATGTGACATATGGGTTTGTAGAATCACTTTATTAATTTTGATGTTGCTTTTATCACATAAACTTTTAAAGTAATTTTAATAAATTTATTTATAAATAATTTTTAATACAGTATATAGTAATTAGTTTATGAAATAATACATATCTAATTTCATAAATAAAGGGTAATTAAGTAACTATATCGTAACATTTTAGGTGATGAAGAAAGTAATTTGCCGTTAAAAAAAGTAACTATATGGGTTTCAAACTATAAATATAGTTTATAGTAATTTGTACAAAGACGTCAAATGAAATCACCAAATGAAATCACCGTAACCGGCCCAAAATTACATCGAAACCACCCAAAAGAATCGGTTCAATCAGAAAATTCCTAGTTCGACCACCGGATTAATGTATAGGCGGTCCAACATAGCAACCTTGACCGGCCGGAGGTCTGTTTCCCGGTCCGGGTTTAAAGACATTACCTACGGTATATTAAGTGTAATGCTACAATGCATATACTCTTTCTTTTCACTGTAAGGTAATCATGCATACACAGAGTATGGAAAAACTGGCATAAAGATCATAGTGTTATGCAAGTTTATTGTACAACCCTCTAATGACCATAAAAGCCTCCATTTTTATTTATTTTTTAATTCAGTTTCAACGGTTCTTACTTTACCATTTCAATTTGAATGAATTATTATTACACTTGGTGTAATCATTCCACAATATGTAACATCCTAAACTTTTAAATGTTCATCTTTTATTTTTCTATGCACATGAGCAAGAATATGCAAACCGGATAAACTAAACCGAGAAAACCATATACAATCATTCCTCAAGGAGTTAATAGTCAAAACTAGGGATGAGATCGGTATCGTATCTGTACCGAAAATACCCGTACCGAATTTGAACAAAAATGGGTACCGAATACCGTAACGAATATATAGGTACGGTACGGGTATCGGTACCAGTATTTCGGTACGGTACCCGTTTGGTACCGTTTTGTTATTTTTTTTAGCATTCGTACGGGTACCAAGTAGGTAAACAATTACAAGTATCAATACAATACGTGTACCAAATTGAAAATTTTGGTACGGGTACCAATATGGTACATGTACCAAATAGGTAAAATTGATACGAATACCATAAATACCATAATACGAAGTAAAACATATAATCAAATTTAATTGTATATAGAATTCGTTACCCATACCATTTTTACCCGTACTCGTACCCGTACCTATACCGAGTACTCAAAATCGGTACAGGTACGGTATGGGTACGGGTATAGGTACTCGGGAAAAAATGTTCATCCCTAGTCAAAACAGTCCCTGTGGTTTGGTGGGTTTTTTGCCAGTCCAACCTAAAATCAAAATAATTGTTTGAATAGTCCCTTAGTTTCACGAAATGCGAAAAACAATCCAATTACTTAACAAGGTTAACTCAACCTCGTTAAGTAAGGGGCAATTTTGTCTTCTTCCCCAACAAAACCCTAACCTAAAAATCAAACATCTTAATTCGTTATAATAACTTTCTAAAACCATGGGCCTTTTATAAAAGGGGTGGTTAAAGATCAAAAAGGCATAAAGATAATATACTTATAAGCTTAGTTACGATCGAAAACGGAGTGCACATGTCCGAGACTTGGGGCCAAGACAAAGCCTCTACATTCAAACATTAAAACATAGACAACATCAAGTGTCCACACACCCTCACTAACTCACAAAAGTTTTATGTTTTCTTTCCACACAACACTACTGAATCTCTCCAATATGTCAACTTTTTCTCCACTTTTGATCACATTCTACAGAGTCGTCTTCATTACAAAACCTGCACAATATACAAGACCCTTGATTCCATCACCAACCTACGACGTTTAGACTGTCCGGAGTGGGGGCGGGAGAGGGGCGGAAGGGGGGGGGGAACACCACCGTCGCTATGGCGTGGAGGAGGGCGGGAGGGGGGGAGGGGCGGGGGGGAAGGCACTGGCGTGGGGCAAGAGGGCTTCGACACGTGGCAAAATTTGATTGGCTCGGGCTTTTTTTTAACGTCTATTTAAAAAAAATTAAAATTTGACCGTTAGGTTGCAACGGCTATAATAAAAAAAAATTATTATATCTATCTATATAATAATTGAGGTCACTTGGGTTGAATCAATGCCTTAGAGAGGGCCTTTATGATCCAACAACTAATATGGAGCTCCAAATTATGACTATAAAAACCTTTTTCTTTTATTTTTTTTTCATTCTCCATATCAAAACTCTCCTATTCTTCCTAATTCCTAACAAATCTTTCAATCTTTCTTCTTCACCTTGCATCATTTGTTGATTATCCACAACTGATTAAAGGTAAACATCCATACTACTCTTCTAATGTTGATTCCTATTATTATTTTGACTTTTTTATATTGTTAACATTATTAAGAACAAATCAAACCGAATGAAAATTCTTATTCTTTTACGTGGAAATCATTCTTCTTAAACACATGTTCTAATGAAACGGATTTGTGATAAATGGATTTGTGATAAACGGATTTGTGATAAACACATATTCAATCGGATTTATTATAAAGTGATAACAAACATACTATCAATTCCTATTGTTATTTTTTTTATTCTTTTTAAGATTTCCTAATCTAATAACCATTTGAAATCATTCTGGTGTTTATCACATGTTCTAATGAAACGGATTTGTGATAAACATATATTCAATCGGATTTGTGATAAAGGGATAACAAAGATACTATTGATTCCTATTGTTACTTTTTTTATTCTTTTTAATATTTCATAATCTAATTACCATTTGAAATCATTCTTGTGTTTATCACATGTTCTAATGAAATGGATTTGTGATGAACGTATTTGTGATAAACACATATTCAATCGGATTTGTGATAAAGGGATAATAAGGATTGCGTTCAATCAGATTTATGTTAATTTTATTATTGTCATCACGGTTTTCTTAGACATATATTGAATCAGATTTACTATTCGATCGGATTTAGTAATGCTATATTTTAACATTTGAAAAACAGGATTTGATCCGAAGACACAAACGCTATTATGTCTTATCATAATGGTTCTCAATTCTTCAAGGTATTGCATGACCCTTCGGCAACAGTTTTGGTATATTTGTTATTTTCATGTACATATGCCTATTTAATTTTCAAAAATGATTCTTTATTTTTTAATGTTGTTTTTAACGTGTCAATCCAGACTGTGCTGAAGGCCATGAACAAATTTCTGTTGTCAAAAAACATACACAACAGGGACGTTACAGTTACCACATACGAAGGACAATCTTGGTTGGTACGATTTTTAATGTTTTTAATGTAATTTATTTGAATTACTATTTTTCGAATTTATGTTTAATATTATTGTAATAATTGAATGTTTTTCGAAATTTTTTTTAATCACATTTATTTATATTACTGTTTTTCGAAATTATTTTAATATTATTGTAATATTAGACCGAATTTAATGTCATTAATTCTGAATTAGTGTTATTTATTTACATTAATAATAATTAACCGAATTTAATGTCATTTATCTGAAATTTGAATGTGAATTATTGTTATTTATTTACATTAATAAAAATTGACCGAATTTAATGTTATTTGTTACTATCTTTTAATAATTGACCGAATTTATATTAATATTAATATGAATTTCAATTTACCATAATAAGCCTCATTTATTTTTTTTATTATAAATGATTGATTATTAATCAATTTAACCTTCATTTATGAACGAAATAACTCTCATTTATTTTTAATATTACGATTTTAGTTTTACTATTTGTAAAAATAGTATTGTTGACCGAATATATTACTAATACTAATTGACATTAATAATAATTGACCGAATTGAATGTTATTTATTACGAATTTTTAATCTCATTTATTTATATTAATATTACTACAAAATTATGTTTAAACTATCTTTATGAATTATTATTGGTGTTGCCTGAAATTAATAGGATTTATTTTGTTTTTTAATGTTATTTAGTATGAGTTTTAATGACATTAATAATAATTGACCGAATTTAGGGTTATATATTATGATTTTTAGGCTCATTTATTTATTATTGACCGAATTAAATTACGAATATATTAGTAATACTAAAACTAATATTACGAATTATTATTGGTCTTGTCTGCAATTAATAGAATTTATTCATTTTTTAATGTTATTCAGTATGAGTTTTAATGACATTAATAATAATTGACCGAATTTAGTGATATATATTACGATTTTTAAGCTCATTTGTTTATTATTGACCGAACTAATTACGAATATATTACTAATACTAAAACTAATATTACGATTTTTAATTTTAATCCCATTTATATCTTATTGACCGAATTAAAATTTTCTATTACTATTTTTACGAATATATTACTAATTACTAATACTAACTAATACTAATACTAATATTACGATTTTAGTTTGCTTCAATTAGAAGTTATTTCCATTGGCGAATATTATGTCTTTAAATGGTGTTCAATCCAACACAGACTGTTTGTTACAAAGGTTCCACCACAAGAAGTCATTGATTTTCAAATTAAAATTACAATTTTTTATGTTTGTAATGTAATTTATTTGAATTATTGATTACGATTTTGTGGTTATTTATTAAGATTTATAATCTCATTTATTTATATTACTATGTTTACGAATTATGATTAGTCTTGATTGCAATAAATAAGATTCATTCATTTTTATTGTTATTTATTAAGATGTTTAATATTATTTATTGACATTAATAATAATTAACCGAATTTAATGTTATTTATTAAAATTATTAATCTCATTTATTTATATTACTTTTTTCAAATTTATGTTTAATAAGATTTAATTATTTTTAATGTATTTTTAGTATATGTTAGAATTAATGTTATTTATTGACATTAATAATAATTGACCGAGTTGAATGTTATTTATTATGATTTTTTAATCTCATTTATTTATATTAATATTACTACGAAATTATGTTTAATCTATTTTTATGAAATTATGTTTAATCTATTTTTATGAAATTATGTTTAATATTATTTATATTACTATTCATTCGAATTATTATTGGTCTTGCCTGCAATTAAAAGGATTTATTTATTTTTAATTGATATTTATTATGAGTTTTAATGACATTAATAATAGTTGACCGAATTTAATGTTATATATTATGATTTTTAAGCTCATTTATTTATTATTGACCGAATTGACCGAATTAATTTACGAATATATTACTAATACTAATACTAATATTACGATTTTTAATTTTAATCTGATTTATTTATTATTGACCGAATTAAATTATGAATATATTACTAATACTAAAACTAATATTACAATTTTTAATTTTAATCTCATTTATATCTTATTGACCGAACTAAAATTTTCTATTACTATTTTTACGAATATATTACTAATTACTAATACCAACTAATACTAATACTAATATTACAAATTTAGTTTGCTTCAATTAGAAGATATTTCTATTGGCGAATATTGTGTCTTTAAATGGTGTTCAATCTAGCACAGGCTGTTTGTTACAAAGGTTCCACCACAAGAAGTCATTGATTTTCAAATTAAAATTACGATTTTTTATGTTTGTAATGTAATTTATTTGAATTATTGATTACGATTTTGAGGTTATTTATTAAGATTTATAATCTCATTTATTCATATTACTATGTTTACGAATTATGATTAGTCTTGATTGCAATTAATAAGATTTATTTATTTTACTGTTATTTATTAAGATGTTTAATATTATTTATTGACATTAATAATAATTGACCGAATTTAATGTTATTTATTAAAATTATTAATCTCATTTATTTATATTACTTTTTTCGAGTTTATGTTTAATAAGATTTAATTATTTTTAATGTATTTTTAGTATGTTAGAATAAATGTTATTGACATTAATAATAATTGACCAAGTTAAATGTTATTTATTATGATTTTTTAATCTCATTTATTTATATTAATATTACTAAGAAATTATGTTTAATCTGTCTTTATGAAATTATGTTTAATATTATTTATATTACTGTTCGTTCGAATTATTATTGGTATTGCCTGCAATTAATAGGATTTATTTATTTTTTAATGATATTTATTATGACTTTTAATGACATTAATAATAGTTGACCGAATTTAATGTTATATATTGCGATTTTTAAGCTCATTTATTTATTATTGACCGAATTAATTTACGAATATATTACTAATACTAATATTGCAATTTTTAAATTTAATCTGATTTATTTATTATTGACCGAATTAAATTATGAATATATTACTAATACTAAAACTAATATTACGATATTTATTTTTAATCCCATTTATATCTTATTAACCAAATTAAAATTTTCTATTACTATTTTTACGAATATATTACTAATTACTAATAGTTACTAATATTAGCTAAAACTAATATTACGATTTTAGTTTTACTATTCGTAAAAATAGTATTGTTGACCGAATATATTACTAATTCTAATTGACAATAATAATTGACCGAATTGAATGTTATTTATTATGATTTTTTAATCTCATTTATTTATATTAATGTTACTATGAAATTATGTTTAATATATTTTTATGAATTATTATTGGTCTTGCCTGTAATTAATAGGATTTATTCATTTTAAATGCTATTTATTATGAGTTTTAATGACATTAATAATAATTGATCGAATTTAATGTTATATATTACGATTTTTAAGCTCATTTATTTATTATTGACCGAATTGACCCAATTAAATTACGAATATATTACTAATACTAAAACTAATATTACGATTTTTAATTTTAATCCCATTTATATCTTATTGACCGAATTAAAATTTTCTATTACTGTTTTTACGAATATATTACTAATTACTAATAATTACTAATACTAACTAATACTAATACTAATATTACGTGCAGAAATTTTTTCACAAGTCGCTAGGTTTGTTATTTGCATATTCAACATTTATGTTTACAATATTCTTATTTTATAATTAGTTACACATTTTAAATTTTCTATACATAATTCTTTTGTAAAAGTTTACTGTGATTAGATGACCTGATTTACTTCAATCAAAAGATACTTCCATTGGCGAATACTGTGTCTTCAAATGGTGTTCAATCGAGCACAAAATGTTTGTTACTAAGGTTGCACCACAAGATGTCATTGATTTTGAAATTTAAATTATGATTTTGTTGTTATTTATGAAGAGTTTTAATGTTATTTATGATAATTTTAATGTCATTGATTTGAATGATTGATTATGATTTGGTTGTTATTTATTAAGATTTTTAATCTTATTTATTGATATTACTAATATTACGAAATTCATTTTAATATTGTTGACCGACTTTAATTTTGATATTACAACTTTCCTTTAATCAATTGTGATGAAACGATATTTTTTTAAACATATACGACTTTCTTTCAAACATTTATTTAAATTTATTTTACAGTTTATAATTTAAATATAATCCGAAGATAACACTGTACATTTATTTTCCTACACTTTTATTATTCTTTTAATAATAAATATAATTTAAATATAATTAACAGTTTCCTAAAATATATATATAATGTATTCAAAATAATTTTGAATCCTATTACTAATATTACGACCTTAATGTTAATATTGTTGACCGAATCTGTATAAAAACTTTTTACGTTTTTGTTAAATTGATGGAGGTCAATTCTTTGACTATATGTCTTTGAATTTGATTGTGCTAATTTTAACCGTTGTTGACCAATTCACGTCAATTACCAATCCTTCCCATTTTTATAATTCAAAGACTTTTCTTTAATCATTTGAAATGAAACGATATTCTTTTAAACATATACGACTTTCCTTTAAACATTTATTTAAATCTATTTAAGAATGTTAAATCTATTTAACAATTTATAATTTATATATAATCCAAAGATAGGAGTGTACATTCATTTTCCTACACTTTTATTATTCTTTTAATAATAAATATAATTTAAATCTATTTAATAGTTTCCTAAAATATATAATGTATTCAAGATAATTTTCAATGCTGTTACTAATATTACGACCTTAATTTTAATATTGTTGATCAAATATGAGTAAAAACTATTTACGTTTTTGTTAATTTGATGGAGGTCAATTTTTTGACTTTATGTCTTTGAGTTTGATTGTGTTAATTTTAAGCGTTGTTGACCAATTCACGTCAATTACCAATCCTTCTATTTTTATAATTCAAATATATAAATAAATATTCCTACTCGATCACGTCAATCGAGGCACATTATTTCCGATTTTGCAGAATTGTTCGAGACACAACAATACTATATAAACCTTAACAAATAATAAAATCATTTAATCGTCATACCAAATTTAACAACAAAATTAAATGATGATATAAATTTTCAAAATGTTACTTTCTGTACAACTAATAATGATTACTAATGATGTCAATAATAAATTGTATATAATGGGTAAGGCAATTGAATCGCGGATGATTTTAATGTCATTTATTTGAATGGTTGATTACGATTTTGATGTTATTTATTAAGATTTTTAATCTTATTTACTGATGTTACTAATATTACGAATTTCATTTTAACATTGTTGACCGACTTTCATTTTGATATTACGACTTTCCTTTAATCAGTTGTAACTAAACGATAATCATCATCTTGATTTCAATAAGTGTGCTAATTTTAAGTGTGCTAATTTTAAGATGTTAATAATAATTTGTATATAACGGGTAAGTTAATTTCAGACGTGGATTATTTTAATGTCATTGATTTGAATGATTGATTATGATTTTGATGTTATTTATTAAGATTTTTAATTGTTAAGTACTATATTTACACAGTTTAAATAATGACGTTTTTTTGGCGGCTTTTTGTAACATGTCAAAAGTTGCCTAAAGTGTGTGTACAATGGGTGCTTTTGGCTACATGTTGAAATGGGTATGGGGTTGATCCTTTTGGTGTCTATTTTTTAATAAAATATAGGAAATTTATATTACAGCATGTGACATTGGACCCATTTTCTTATTAGTTGTTTTTAGCTATGTAATCGGTTTGAACCATTGGAGAGATAACATGAAAATTTAAGCTACCCATTCAAGTAAGTGGGTTAAGGATTATTTCTTGATTTACTTATCACCGTATCCATATCTTTACAACAACTATATTTTATGTAGAACACAAATATGGAATACAATGGTGGAGGATTTCATAAATTAGTGAAAATGAGCTGCACTCCGAGGATCGTGATGACAATGATAACAACTTCGAAGGTGAAAAATTAGCTATCAATGAGCAAGAGTTGGAAGATTTTGATTGAAGTAATGAAAATGGACCATTGGTTGAAGTTCGTTAAGCACCAACTAAATGATAAGTGTTCTATGCTTAAGCTTAGTTATGATTATAATATAGATATTACCCTTACCTAAATGATGTAATGTGTGATATTGGTTGAAGTTCGTTAAGCCGCAACTAAATGATAAGTGTTCTATGCTTAAGCTTAGTTATGATTAGAATATAGATATTACCCAAATGATGTAACGTGTGATATTGTGATAGTATGCTATGTAGTTTGCAGTAGTCAAATTAAACTTTACTTACTCGATATATCCATCATTCCGTTACATTAAACTGTTAGATGACATTTTGCATTTAACATCAAAAATCATACATATTGCATTATCAAACATTTAGTAACCAAAACAAATCGTATAATACAATTCTTATTTTCCTACTTTTTTTTTCATTTTACTTTCGGGTTAACCGTGGGTCCCCACGGGACTCTAACCTAGTATATATATATATATATATATAACAATAACCTATTCTACACAAACACACACTCTTTTTTTCATAAAATCCTCTCCAAACTATCATATTTTTTTTAAAAAAAATTGGAAGATGTCGGGCGACTCTTCGAGTTCAGACGATATGTTTGATCAACTCGCTTTGGATGACTTGGGCGAATGTGCCGCAGAGTTGTTAATGGCGAGCGTTCAGAAAGTCGTTAAAGCTATAGCGGACGACGAAGGGACCTCCGAACCACCCAAGCGTAGAAAGTATATAGTTCGTGAACGTGGAACCGCAAATGAGGCATTGGTACGTGATTACTTCTCACCCGAATCAACATTCGATGAAAAAAGTTTTAGGCGGCGTTTTCGTATCAGTCGTAATTTATTTTTAAGAATAACAAATGATTTAGAAAATAAGTATGAATATTTCAAACAAAGGCCCGATGCACGTGGTCAGATGGGATTTACCGTGATGCAAAAGGTCACAGCCGCGCTTAGATACTTGGCTTACGGAACCAGTTCCGACATAATGGATGACTATCTAAAGATGACCGAGCGAACGGCTAGAGAAAGTACTCAGTTTTTTTGTGCGGGCGTCATTGATTTATATTTAAAAAGATATTTGAGAAAACCAACATTTAGTGACGTCCACCAACTTTTAGAGTTTCACGAAGAAAAACATGGTTTTCCCGGTATGCTCGGGAGTTTAGATTGTATGAAATGGGAGTGGGAACTTTGTCCAACTGAGTGGCAAGGCCAACACGCTAGCGGTTTTCATAAAACGCCGTGTATGATGCTTGAAGCGGTTGCGTCACAAGATCTTTGGATTTGGCATGCGTTTTTTGGTGTGCCCGGTTCGTTGAACGATAGGACTGTTCTTAATCAATCCCCAATCTTCAACGATCTTATAAACAATGTTGCACCAAAAGGAACTTTTTTCTTAAACGAGGTAGAATACAAGTACGGGTATCTTCTAGCAGATGGAATTTACCCTGATTGGGCCGTGTTCGTAAAAACGTTTACACGGAGGACTACGTTAGACCCTAAGAGAAAAAAGTTTAACAAAGCTCAAATAGCTGCACGGAAAGATGTTGAGCGTGCTTTTGGTGTGTTGAAAAAAAGATGGCGCATTTTGGCCCAACCCTGCCGACTGTGGGAAAAAACGCATATACGAAATGTGATGTACGCATGCGTAATTTTACATAACATGATTTTGGAGGATGAAGGACGTGCAATATGTGAGTACTTTGGTGAGGAAACGCAGCAAAGTCAAGAAAACATTACGGATGAAGAAAGAAACGTCAACAACTCTGAAATCAAGAATTGCCAAACACATCACAACCTTCGAGCGGATCTGGTTGATCATATTTGGAGTATACCAAGAGATTACGCATATGATGATAACGATAGCGATAACTGAAGTGCCTTTATGTTTTTAAAATTTCATGTATTTTTTGATTGTTAGTCTTTTTTTATTTACTTTATAGTTTATTAGATGAATTAATATTATGTTTTTTTTTTAAATTGTGTTTTTATATTTATTAAAAAAGAAAGTTAAAAAAAAAAGAAAAAGAAAAAAGAAATGCCACATGTCACTTCCCCCCCCTCTCTTCCCCCTTCCACTCCCCACAATTATCCCCCCCCCCCCACAAGGGTCCCACAAGTGCCACATGGCGCTTCATCCCCCTCTTTCCCCCCCCCCCCACCACTCCGAATAGTCTTAGGGATCAATAATAAAAACCCATGTCAGTTATTGAGGTTATTAATTCATTCCTCTGTTCTTACTTTCGCTGTTTTCATTGCTATTGAAGAGATATGGTATCAAAGCATTACAAATACCATATCATCGCCCACCTAGAACAGGCTTCGGCAGACGCCCATCCGCCCATTCTACGTCAGCGGATCGTTTAGCGCCCATCCGCCCGTTTTACGTCAGCGGAACGTCTGGTGTCCACTAGTCCGTTCTACGTCAGCGATACATCTGCCATCTGACGCGGGCATTAAACTCTCGTTCTACGTCGACGGAACGTCTGGCGTCAACCCGCCCGTTATACGTCAGCGACACGACTGACGCCAGGCGCCAGCACGCCTGCCAGTTTTACGTCAGCGGGCCCAATGTACCTCAAGGCTTCCTCAACAAGCTTTACCAACACAAGTGGAAGATACCTTTTGAGGCAGCCTTGGGACTCGCCCCTGCCCCAAACAAAGTATCTCTGACACAGCAGGCGGCCCGTCAGAGTTCCTCTCCAATCAGAGACTGCTCCCAGTCTGACGGACAGAAAGGACGACGACGTGGCAGTCTCTCAGCCAAGACATCTTCATGACAAAGCAGACTTTCTCAACCCACCTCGAAGTCCCAGAAAAGCACAACTGTCCACCGCCCTTGATCTACCAATGGGCGGGCACCACGTGTCCACCGCCCATCAGCGTCCATTTACTGGGCGCCACGTGTACAGTCGTCAGGACGGTAACATCCCCCCTTAGTGTTTTACTTTTTCCTTTCTACCAAAACCCACTTGCACCAAATGGGCTTAAGGACTTGGGCCGGATTATGGAGACACCTCTACTTGGGCCGGGCCCCATTAAGGGTAGAGGATGGGCTGAGAAAGTAGGATATCCAGGTACTATAAAAGAAGGAGCTCCTTCTCCTTTTATTGGCATCGAATATCACACATACTTTCACTCAAGAAGAATACGAACTCTCTCGTACCTTCTTCAACCCTCTGTTTATTTTACTAACCTTTAGAGGCTCGGCTCTTCTAATTGGTAGTCTCTTAATTCCTTGGTCTTGTCGTTAGACCCACACGTATTTTTATAAACACACTCTCTTTATAAAATACCGTAGAACCACTCACTGGGTTAGCGCCTGTTCGATAATCCAGCATCCGTGTTTCTTCATTGGCGCCATCCGTGGCCTTACCACAAACACTCTAAACAAAACAACTTTAAACAGCTATATCCATCAAACCTAAATCAAAAATGACTTCACCCCCACGAGTGTTCACCCCATCCGGAGTCGTCGAAGACATCACCGACGCCACTCCAGCATCCCACCCAATATCTGGGGATCATGACAACAACCAACAACACCCCATCGTCACCCCCAGAAACCTAGAATTTCACCTCACCGACCCAACACCTCCAACCGAGGAGGAGATCAACGCCCTGAACAACGACTGGTACGAGAACCAGAGGCGCATTGACGCTCAGCTAGAACGACGCCGACGCACCGGCAAGGCAATTGCTGGTTCTTCCTCCAAACCACCCGCACGAACATTGGCTGCCGCCCGTCACGGGGAAGGTCCAGGGCAATCCCCTGAGGACCAAGCCCGTGCAGAGCGCAACCGGTTCGACGATGAAGACTATGATGAAAGTTCATGGGAAGACGATGCCTCCAGGGACTATCGCCATAGCCCATATTACAGGCGGGAACGACTAAACAGATACAACGACGACGCCACCACAAACTTGTCACTCCCCTACAGGCCCACGGCCTTCGCGGACAAGTCCAAGTTCACCAGGCGTATATTCCAAGCACCAATCCCGCCACGCCAACGCTTGCCGACCAACGTCAGAATATATGACGGTCTCACCGATCCGGACGATCACCTCGGCATCTTCAACCAAGCCGGGGCCGTCATCGGATGGACCCTACCCGTCTGGTGTCACATGTTTGCCCCGACACTCACTGGAGCCGCTAGGGTCTGGTTTGATAACCTCCCCATCGGAAGCATCGACAGCTACGAGCAGCTGATCGACAAATTTTCACTCCACTTTAGCCAACAACGTCGTCACAAGCGCGACAAAACCAGATCTCTCTGTGCAAACGCAGAGACACTGAACCGCTCGAAGACTTTATCGTACGGTTCAACAAAAAAGCACTCCAGTTAGGAACGGGGGACGAGGCAACCCGGACCTCCTTCCTGGCTAACGTCAACGACGACAGCCTCCAACACACCCTCCAAGGGAAAGATGGCGTCCCAGATTCTTGGGAAGAGGTCGTCCGCATTTCCAAACTATATGCGGGCAACCAAAAAACCATGTGCCAGAACCAACGAGGGAGCTCCAGCAACAGCCGCAACGGCGGCAATAACCGAGCATCTGTCTGGAACCGCATCTCCGGTTCCACTGACGAAGGCCGGTACTCAAGCTCTGGCGACGCCCGAAACATCATCGGTAACAAGCAAACTCGCGATCAGCGCAACACGGTCGCCGAATCAAGATTGGACCCCTTCACAAAAACACCATCCCAGGTGCTGTCACAAGTCCTCTCAACTGGGGAGGTAACTTTCAAGATCCCAAAACCCATGGGAACAAAACAAAAAAACGTTGACACCACCAGATTCTGTGATTTCCACAAAGATGTGGGCCATGACACTGACAACTGCTACAGCCTCAAAATGGAGATCGAGGCGGCCCTACGATCAGGAAAGTTGGCCAACTTAGTCAAGAATGTCCGCGCCGGGGCACGCCGTCAGGATGAGCCCGCCAAGGCCATCAAAGACATCAAAACACACCACCTCCGCGGTGCGTACAACAGACAGTGCAACATGACGCGTAACACCAAGCGGAAAACAAATCTCCAAGACATGGCGACCACGTCGCAACAATCAAAAATCACAACAACCAGAAACTGGAAGGAGGCCCAAGTCATCCTCCCCACAATTCCAGGGGGCGCAAATTCAACAACCCCACTCACCATCACAGCACTGTTCGGGCACTACCGAACTTACAAGATGATGTGCGACAGCGGCAGCAGCTTCGACATCATGTACCAACAGTGCTTCGATCAACTCGACGAGGAAGACAAAGCACGCTTGCAACCAGATGCACCCATCGCCGGTTTCTTCAACGACGTAATACACCCCATTGCCAAGTTTGACTTCACAGTTACACTTGATGACGACACCCACACCCGCTCAGAAGTCCGCACCTTTCACGTCATCCCAGACATCTCCTCATACGATATATTGCTGGGCAGACAAGGTCTGGCAAACTTCAACTCCACCGCATCAACTCCGCACCAAACCATGGGTTTTCCAACACCCACGGGGGTCGCATACATCCGAGGCAACCAAGAATGCCTCACGACAACCGACCCAATCGACCCAGTGCGGGAAGCCCCAACCTCGCCAAAAGAAGAACACTGGGTCCTCAACCCGGCTTTCCCCGAACAGACCATTACCTTAGGGCGGTCCCTGCCCCCCCCCCCCCAAGTAAGAATACACCTAAAACAACTATTGTTGGCAAACAAAGACATCTTCGCCTGGCAATCATCAGACATGATCGGCGTCCCAAGACACATCGCCGAGCACCGCCTCAACACATACAAAGACGCACGCCCGCTCGCCCAGAAAAAACGGCCACTAGGCCCCGATAGAGTCAAAGCCATGAACGAACAAGTCGACGATCTACTCGAAGCAGGCATCATTAGAAAATGCAACCACCAAACCTGGGTAGCTAACCCTGTCATGGTCCTCAAGAAGAACGGGTCCTGGCGCATGTGTGTCGATTACAAGGACCTCAACAAAGCATGTCCTAAAGATCACTACCCCCTCCCAGAAATCGACTTGAAGGTAGACTCGCTCGCGCCATTCAAATACAAATGCTTCCTAGACGCATATCGATGATACCACCAAATACAAATGGCCCACGAAGACGAAGACCGAACGACCTTCAGAACAGACCGAGGGGTATACTGCTACACCAAAATGCCCTTCGGACTCAAGAACGCAGGCGCAACCTACCAACGCCTCATGGACCACGCCTTCATCAACCAGATCGGCGTCAACCTCGAAGTCTACGTCGATGACCTGGTAATCAAAAGTACACAAGAAGACACCATGCTGTTGGATATCCAGCGCACCTTCGAACAGCTGTGCGACATTAAAATGAAACTCAACTCGGGGAAATGCTCATTCGGAGCTGAAGAAGGAAAATTCCTAGGCGTCATTGTCACCAATGGCGGCTTCAAGCCAAACTCGGAAAAAGTCCAGGCAATCCAACGCATGCCATCACCAAACTCAATAAAAGACGTATAGACACTGATGGGACGCCTAGTCGCGCTCAACCGATTCCTATCAAACTACGCTTCCAAGTCTTTTCCTTTTGTCCACACCCTACGAAATGTACTCAAGAAAACACAGTTCCGCTGGACACCAGAAGCGGAAGTAGCCTTTCGTGAAATGAAACAATGTTTAACCTACTTGCCAACACTAACAGCACCCCTGCCGGAGGAACCACTTACACTATACCTATCTGCGTCAGAAACAACAATAGGCGCAGTACCACTAGTAGAGCGCAACAAAGTACAAACGCCGATCTACTACATCAGCCGCACACTGGTAGACGCCGAAACCCGATACTCAACCATGGAAAAACTCGTTCTTGCACTCGTACATGCGTCACGACGACTAAGACGATACTTCCAGGGACATCCAATTAACGTCCTAACAGATTATAGGATCAACACCGTGCTCTCCAAACCAGAACTCTCTGGCCGCCTGGCGAAATGGGCAATGGAGCTAGGCGCACACACAATCAACTACAAACCAAGACCCGCAATCAAAGGACAGGTCCTTGCAGACTTCATCGCAGAAATCCCAATAGATAAAATCCAAGACTGCAAAGATGAGCAAGACCCCAAACCGATACCAGACGACCGAGTAACCTGGTCGTTATATATGGACGGAGCCTCCAACGACCAGGGCGCAGGCGCAGGGCTTCGCCTAGTCAGCCCCGACAAAACAGAATTTACATACGCCGTCCGTCTCGAGTTCCCAAGCACAAACAACGAAGCAGAGTACGAAGCATTTTTGGCAGGACTACGCCTCGCCGACAAAATGGGCGCAAGACACCTTAACGCCCATGTCGACCCTATGCTCATAGCAGGCCACATGAATGGCGTCTACGACGCCAAGGACCCAGTCATGGCCCAATACGTCGACCAGGCCAAGCTCCTTACCAAAAAATTCACAACCTGCACAATCCTCCACATCAACCGAAGTGGAAATAAAGAAGCTGACGCGCTCAGCAAGATGGCTTCCACGGCTTGGCCGCATATGTCCAAAGAGGTACGCATCGAAACCCTAGCTCAACCTTTAGTACCATTTAGACAGGTTAATATCACACAAACGGGCGCCGGGTCATGGATGAACCCGACTCAAGCATACCTGGCAACGGGCACCCTACCGCCTCAAAAGGCAGAAGCCCGAAAAATCCAATATAAATCCTAGCACTATCAACTCGAGAATGGGATCCTATACCGACGCTCCTACCTCGGCCCACTCCTAAAATGCATGGATACCGCAACAGCCACCTCACTCATAAAAGAAATCCACGAAGGCATATGCGGGATCCATGCAGGTCCAAGAATGGTCGTCGCCAAAATTATGAACGCAAAATTATGAACGCAGGATACTACTGGCCGGGCATGCATCAGGACGCCGTCAAGATCCTGCGCACATGCTTCAACTGTCAGCAACACGCGCCAAATACCCTGCGCCCAAAAAACGACCTGGTCCCAGTTACGGCCGCCTGGCCATTCCAGAAATGGGCCATCGATCTGGTCGGCCCATTCCCAATGGCCCCTGGAAAGATACAATACCTCATCGTCGCCGTGGCCTACTTCACAAAATGGGTAGAAGCCAAGCCGCTGCCTCGATCAGCACCGAACAAACCAAAAAATTCATTTGGGAATTCATCATCTGTCGCTTCGGCCTACCCATAGAGATTGTTACGGATAACGGAACACAGTTCACAGAAAAAAAGCTCCAAACCTGGCTAACACAGCTAGGCGTCAGCCAGATTTTCACATCCGTCGTCCACACCCCAAGGCAATGGCCAAGTAGAACGCATCAACAGGTCACTAGTCGAAGGCATCAAGACTCGCCTGAGGTCAAAGCACACAGGTTGGGTAGATAAGGCCGTAATACCCGCAGAAATAACATTCCCATCACCAAGGGTCCTCAACACCGCGCACACCGACAACGACAGAGAACTGCGCCTCAACTTGGACCTCTTAGACGAAAGACGTGACATCGTCGCTATACACGAAGCAAACTACAAAAAACAATTGGAGCGATATTACAACTTCAAGGTCAAAAGCTGCGCATTCGATGTCGGCGACTACGTCCTAAGAGACAACTATGCTTCTCATTCTGAGCGCCCTGGAAAACTTGCACCTAATTGGGAAGGGCCTTACAAAATTCAACAAGTACTAGGAAAAGGGGCATACGCGCTAGAAAGACTTGACGGCACACCCATACCTAGATCATGGAACGTAGCGCAGCTACGCCCATGCTACTTGTAAACATTTCAGTTTTTCACTACACCACTCTATATATAGGCGCAGAAGCCGAAAACTTTATTTATAACTTATGAAGTTAATTTACTCTTCATAAAGATTCGACGCATTACTAACTTATGAAGTTAATTTACCCTTCATAAATTTAGAAAAAAATAACCTTTCGCCCAAAAATTGAGTAGTTAATTTACTCTACTCAACGGACGCTAAGGTTACTTACAATCTATGAAGTTAATCTACTCTTCATATATAAAGCAATTAATCACGTGCAAACACATAAAGATGGAGCCAAAAGATCAACTTCTCATTACGAAAGATCAAGATTTACAAGACAGGAAAAAGATAAACTACTGAGGAGGCTCATGGGCCGTCCCCGAAGTACCCGCCCCCCCAGCCCTCTCCTTCTCCGAGCGCTCACGTCCGGCGCGATCAGATTCCTCCACCCAACGCTGGAACTTGGTGATAGGGTCAGAGTCTGCCAAACATTGTCTCACAACCTGCAGCACCGGAAACTCTATCTTCTCCAGCTTCTCAAGCTGCCCCATCAGAAGTTGGTCAGTATTCACATCTTGAAACGGCTGCTCCTCGACCGGTGCCCCATCCTTGGCGGCCAGATAACCCTCCAGCCACCCACTATGAACGCCCGTTGTGCGCGCAGCGTCAACAACTTCCGCAACCTGCTCGCCCATCTTGGGCTCATTCCAGTAGCGGTCAAACACCTACATATCAACAAAAATTAAACTACGTAAGTCAACAAGAAGGACGAAACAAAGAGATAGCAAAATAAAAGGTAAACTTACCGCAGAAATCCCATCAGACATAACCCAGAGCGATTTCTCGCAGTATGCCTTCTGCGCATCCAACATAAGCGTCCTCTCAAGCTGCCAAGCCTCCCGCTCCTTCACAAGGTCATTAACTTGACCCTCCAGCTCAGACACCCGAGTGGTCATCCTTACCACGTCGGCATCTTTTGCCTTAAGGTCGCCCACCACCGTGGCATACTTAGAGGACAGCTCCTCTACCTCCTTGGCCTTCAATGCCGCCACCTTCTTCTCTTCAGCCAGCGCAGCCTCAGCTTTCAGAACAAGCTGACGACGACGCTCCAACTCAGTATTCACAACCGTCGTCGACTTCGCCTAGCTCTTCTGCTTCTCCGCGGCATCAACATCCTTCTGACGCAGATCGGACTCCAGCTTCCGAACCTGCTCCAAAAGACGCTTGCGCGCAGTCTCATAGACTTCTTTCTCCCGGGCCAGACGCTCGACTTCACCCGAAACCGACGCCCGCTCATCCAAAAACTCACCCTCTCCCCTTTGTAGGGCATACAAGTTTCCCAGAGTCTGTGTTAAGTTCATACACATCTCTGAGAAGAGGGTACTTCGGTCCGGAAACCGGTGATGCGCGCGCTCGGCTGGCGGCAACGCATAACTGACAAACTCCTCAGCCACAAATGGGTTGAGGAATAGACAACTTTCGGTTATACGCCACCCAGGCGTATAGACCGGAGCGTCCAGCCAAAAGGCAGGACCACTCGAAGACGCCACCACGCCTTCAGTCTTCTTCATCTTCGGTCATCAACCCCACCACCCGGAGAAGACGCCTCCAGCACGTCCTTCTCGCTCAAATCAACAAAAGCGGGCCCGGTAGGCGAGCCCTCACCACCCTGAACACCCATCCCTTGGGCCTGCTCCTTCTTGATTCGCACCAAGTCCTCATGTTGTTTTAACAACACCAGGCGACGCTCCTCTTCCTCTTTGGCAGCCAGTTCGGCCAACCGCGCTTCGTCAGCCCGCTTCCGCTCCAACTCCACTTGAAGAGCCCGCGCTTCTTCCTCCTTCTTCTTTGCAGCGGCCTCAGCAGCACGCTTTTCTTCCTCCGCCTTATGCTTCACCTCCTCTTGACGCGCAGCCTCAGCCTGAGACTGCTCCTTCTCCCACTTCTTCTTTCGTTCCTCCTGATATTGTTTCACAGATGGAGGAATCGAACCTACAAACAAACAAAGACAAAGTCAAAACCACACAGAAATAGGCGAGAAAAATACAAAAAGAACCGTCAGAATGTACTTACTACTCAACTTCTTCAAGGACCGGCACGAAGCTCCAACTTCGCCATCTCTACCGGGATCACCTCCTTCTTCACAAAAAAGAAGCACCTTTTCCACTCCCGAAGAGTCTTAGGTGAACTCTTCGGTATGATCAAGCTCGCGCTCTTCGACCTCTCCACGAAGGACACCAAACCAGTCTCCTTCACCTCCAACTTGTAGGACACATTGAAGTGTTCAAAAACAGGCTGCCTCCTCAACGATCGGCAGGTGGCCTCGAAGTGCATGACTCTCATCACCCCAAATGGGCTCATCTGAGAGACATGCACCCCCATACCTCTGTAGAACAGAGATGAAAAACCGGGACACCGGCAGCCGGAATAAACCCTTCTGAAAATATGCCTCGTAAAGGCATATTTTCCCCTCCGGGTAGTCGACCGGAGTCTGCCCCTTCGCCGGCAGCTCCGGGTCCCACTCTCTGGAAATACTGAACTTCTTGACCAAAGACCTAAACTTGTCTTTGGACCGAGAAATCTGGGCATCTTGCATGGACAGTTCAACCTTTTTATCTTCAAACGACATCTTCGAAAGAAAGAAAAAGAAAAATCTTTTGATCGGAAAAGATTAATTTCGCCGGTGAATAACTTGAAGAAATTTTTCGGAAAGGGGAGAATGAAAGGAATGGAGGATTGAAGACGGATATTTATACCCATCGCATTTAATGCAGGTAATGATAACACGCAGGCTTTTCGCGCAAAGGTCCAATCACAGACGGACACGTCGCACAACCCACGTGACCAAAACGGCCCACGCACCGTGCGTGGCTCACTCGTGAGACGGTTGTTCTACCCCAGCTGGCAACCGATGCCGATGCTTGACACGTGTACGCCCACGTTCAAACCCACCATGAACAGCTGTCCTCATTCACCAGATGCACGACACGTGGCGGTCTAGCAACTCAACAGTCACAGTAACTGTCAGACACGATCTCCAAGGCAGGTGTACCAACCGTCAGACACGTCTTTTCAAATTCAAAACATTCCCGCCTTTAATTCACACAAATTCCAAAGAGACAAATTCAATGCGGAGTAAATGCAGGCGCAGACAGCGACAAAAAAACAACTTTTCACAACTCCTGTCCGCGCAAAAAGGCCCAACGCCTTTCTTGGCTCCCCGCCTGTGCGCCAGACAGAAAATTTTGAAAAATCCTTTTTCACAACTCATGGCCGCGCTAAAAGGCCCAACGCCTTTCTTGGCTCCCCGCCTGTGCGCCAGACAGAAAATTTTGAAAAATCCATTTTCACAACTCCTGGCCGCGCAAAAAGGCCCAACGCCTTTCTTGGCTCCTCGTCTGTGCGCCAGACAGAAAATTTTGAACATCCATTTTCACAACTTCTGGCCGCGCAAAAAGGCCCAACGCCTGCGCGCAATACAGAAAATTTTGAAAAAATTATCATTTTTTACAACTTATGGTCGCGCAATCAGGCCAGACGCCTCTCAAGGCACAACGCCTGCGCCCCAGACGCCTATCTCACTCATAGGTCCCACAATACATGCGCATCCCGTCATACGCCCACAGCTTGATCACTGTTCGCGCACCAGTTGACGAAGGTCATACAAAAAACACAAGTCCACTTTGGTACATGAAAACCCAGTGACGACTGGATGTCACTCAAAGTACACTTATGAAATCAAGTCCAACACTCCCCTACCAAAGGTGCATGCAAGCAATGGACTGGGGGACTTGAAGGGATATGGTATCAAAGCATTACAAATACCATATCATCGCCCACCTAGAACAGGCTTCGCCAGACGCCCATCCGCCCGTTCTACGTCAGCGGATCGTTTAGCGCCCATCCGCCCGTTTTACGTCAGCGGAACGTCTGGCGTCCACTAGTCCGTTCTACGTCAGCGATACATCAGCCGTCTGACGCGAGCATTAAACTCTCGTTCTACGTCGACGGAACGTCTGGCGTCAACCCGCCCGTTATACGTCAGCGATGCGACTGACGCCAGGCGCCAGCACGCCCGCCAGTTTTACGTCAGCGGACCCAATGTACCTCAAGGCTTCCTCAGCAAGCTTTACCAACACAAGTGGAAGATACCTTTTGGGGCAGCCTTGGGACTCGCCCCTGCCCCAAACAAAGTATCTCTGACACAGCAGGCGGCCCATCAGAGTTCCTCTCCAATCAGAGACTGCTCCCAATCTAATGGACAGAAAGGACGACGACGTGGCAGCCTCTCAGCCAAGACATCTTCATGACAAAGCAGACTTTCTCAACCCACCTCGAAGTCCAAGAAAAGCATAACTGTCCACCGCCCTTGATCTACCAATGGGCGGGCACCACGTGTCCACCGCCCATCAGCGTCCATTTACTGGGCGCCACGTGTACAGTCGTCAGGACGGTAACATTCCCCCTTAGTGTTTTACTTTTTCCTTTCTACCAAAACCCACTTGCACCAAATGGACTTAAGGACTTGGGCCGGATTATGGAGACACCTCTACCTGGGCCGGGCCCCATTAAGGGTAGAGGATGGGCTGAGAAAGTAGGATATCCAGGTACTATAAAAGGAGGAGCTCCTTCTTCTTTTATTGGCATCGAATATCACACATACTTTCACTCAAGAAGAATACGAACTCTCTCGTACCTTCTTCAACCCTCTGTTTATTTTACTAACCTTTAGAGGCCCGGCTCTTTTCTAATTGGTAGTCTCTCAATTCCTTGGTCTTGTCGTTAGACCCACACGTATTTTTATAAACACACTCTCTTTATAAAATACCGTAGAACCACTCACTGGGTTAGCGCCTGTTCGATAATCCAGCATCCGTGTTTCTTCAGCTATGTTTTTCTTATTTTATTTGTTTAAATTCAGGAACTCATGCCTTTAATATATTAGAGGATTTGAAAGCAAAGATTGATCAGGCTTTACCAAGTGATCTTGATTATCCTTTTCATGGATTTGATTTTAAGAGATAGAGGGATGAATGGTGGTGGTTTTTAAAGAGAGCGCAGATGGATTTTAAAGGATGAATGGACAATTTTGCCCCTGACTTAACGAGGTTGAGTTAACCTCGTTAAGTAATTTGACTGTTTTGGCGTATTTCGTGAAACTAAAAGGACTGTTCAAGCAATTATTTTGATTTTGGGCTGGACTAGCAAAAACTACCAAACCACAGGGACTGTTTTGGCTATTAATTCTTCCTCAAGTCACATCCTGAACTCTAAATGTGGTCCGGTTTAGCTTTCGACTTCCAATCTAAATAAACTAAACCGAAATAACCAAAATGTGAACGGACTAAGGTCCTACGTACGAGTTCAAAATTATATTTCTTTTAGCCTTGTAGGGTACGTAATAAACATGCTTTAAAGCTAGAATTTCCAAAACGATGACATTTTAGCCTAAAGGCATCTTGGGGTGGGATAAGGTTTATGGACCATTTGCTTCTGGGTTTATTCTCACAACGAGGTTTCTTTCATATTTATTTGGTTTTCTCCTAAATTAGTATATATACGTTATTGCTTAGTGGTGATAGATTTGATCGGTGATTCCGCTAATGACACAATGATACTCTACTAGTCCGTCAGTATTCTAAATTTGTCTTAAAAAAAAAAAGATTGAAATGACAAAAATTGCCATTTTGACCCATGTCTCTTAGCAAGTGGCCAGTCAAAGCCTCCACTCTGGCTTTGGCATGTGAGTGAATCTTTTGACTATAATTTTTGGTACTTAATTAATAGAAAAATAACAAAAAAAAGTTATTTATTCCAGTAACTAGTATTAAAATTTGGAAATACTCTGTTGGATTGCAACTTTATAACAACAATATATTCGTATAATGCTAAGTGTCTAATTTTTAAACTCTAAACAAACAAAGACTTAAACTTTATCACTAGTTTAATATTTATTATAATGAAACCATGGCCGTTTGTGGGGGTATATCGGACCGGCATGATATCACGAGACATGAGATTCCAGTCCACAAAAGATTATAAATTTGCGAGTAAAAAATATGTTTACATTTATTTTAGATGAGAACCTTAGGCGTTGTTTGTATTTCTGAGGCAAAAAGTCTGCAGTCTGCGAACCACATCTGTAGAAGAAGAGGGGGGCCGAATGTCTGCAGTCTGCAAGAAGAAGACTGTTTGTTTGTTAACGTATGCAGCGTAACTTAACCATAACCTAACCAACCACAACCCACCCGAACCGAATCTACTTGTAGATCTGGACCTAAATGATCCTGACCTCGCACATTTGTTCAATCAATAGTAGTGGTTGATAAAAAACGACCATATGCGAGTCATATTTTGGGTGTAATATCATCATGATGTGTAAATTTCTACTATCAAATGTTTAATACTGCTTTTTATGTCATACTGAATACTGTTTTGTCAGCAACCACCCATTTTGACTTGAAATGAACTGAATCACTTTAATATGAATCCTGGTTTGTTGACCAAGAACAAAAGTCCACAATAGGGATCTTTAGTAAACCCTTTGTGGACTAGGGGAGGAGAAGGGAGGCGGCTGGGCTGGGGAGGAGGAGGGAGGCGACGGGTTGGGCTGAGGAGGAGTAGGGAGGCAGCGGGCTGGGCTGGGGAGGAGGAGGGAGGCGGCGGGCTGGGAGGAGGATGGGTAGGGTTTGAGAGGATGAAAGGGTAGGGTGGGAGAATGATGAAAATGATCTAATTGTTTTGTGTTGTGTTGTTATGAGAAGTGGTTATAACTTACTAAGTTTTGTGTAGGATGCATGGAAACATTTTGCATGTTACATGTTCCTGGTGTTAATAACTTACTAAGTTGAAAAAATTGTATAGGATATAAGTTGTAGGATGCAAGGAATGTGTTGTATGACTTGTCTTGAATATAGTTTAGGAAAAGAATTGGGGTAAAATTGTTATTTTCCAATGTATTTTTAATTGAATGGGTATATACGTAATTTATGAAATTTTATAGGGTGATATATCTAATTTAAATTTTGAGTTGGGTATATATGTAATTATAGTTGAAAATAGGGGGATATATGTAATTAATATAAGCCCTTGCACAAGGGCTTCATTTTTATTGGTTTTTGCAAATATTGTGAGGCTCAAGTAAAAGAAAAATGTTTTATTTAAATATTTAGGTGTAGTTAATAGGTTATGAGGTAGAAATTAATATGTGTAAGGATATTTATAAGGTTGGAGATGAAATAAGGGTTTTTAAGAATTTATAATGATATAATGTGATAGATGACGTGTTAACTAAGAACGCTTAAAAGAGCACGTAGCCTTAGAGATAGTCTTAGAGTGGTTTAGGTTCATCAAAATTTGCTTTATAAACATTTAAAAAAATTGCTTTATATCTTAAATTCCCAATATCTTTTTTTTTATAATTATTTTTATGCTAATTCTATATATATTAAATAGAGAGGTGATTTAAACAGTAGAATTAATAATATTTTATCAATACATGTAAATCCAATATTTAAGGTCACCTTTGTAATTTTTGTTCTACCTAAGGGTGTTTGGGTCATTTGACTATATGGTTGTCCACCTTTTTTGCCTATATGACTTTACATCATCAAACCTCCTTTATCTTACACCATCAAAAGTAGATAGAGAAGTAGGGGGGGGGGGGTGAGTAACCATTAACCATCGTAACTATCACCATCGTCACCGTCAACGCAGAACTCTACCACCACCGTCACAAGCAGAGAAACAGTAGATAGAGGTGTTGTCTTTAAAGCTTTGTAATTAGAGCCGTAAACAAACCAAACGTTCGGCGAACAGTTTGTGAATTGTTCGGCGGGAAGTTTGTTTGTGTTCGTTCGTTTAATAAATGAACGAACACAAACAAAATATTCTGTTCGTTTAGCTAAACAAGCGAACATGAACAGAGGCCGCGTTCGTCCGTTTATGTTCGTGAACGTTCGGTAACGTGTTAGTGTATGTTTGTTTTTGTTCGATAGTTCATTAGGGTTTTTAATTTTTTATATTTAATTTAAGCATTTCAAATTTCCCAGTGGTAGATTATTTAACATATATTAGTGTATCACATGTTAATATTACTTTAACTATTTTGATTAACTGTTATTTTTGGTGGATGAAACGAGGATTTCAAGTTTAATATGATACCTCTGTTTTTTTATAAGACATTATGTGATCAAGATTATGTCACGTATATTTGGGTAATTGGATTGGTATATTCTGGGCGGACAATGTTAGCGATGAAAAATGCGAATTTTCAGAATTTAATGTGTTAGTTTGTGCTCGATTTTGTTCAGTAATGCCTATTTGTATTCGTTTACATTCATTTGTGTTTGTTTGTGTTCGTTTTTGGTCGACACCTAAATTTAGCAAATAAATACAAGCGAACACGAACAAAAATCTCGTTCGGTAAGTGTTCATGAACAGTTCGTGAACACGTTATTTTCTTAACAAACAAACACAAACAAAAAATCTCATTCGGTAAGTTTTCGTGAACAGTTCGCGAACACATTAATTCCTTAACAAACAAACACGAACAAGGCCTTGTTCGTGTTCGTTTAGAGCCCTATTTGTAATTACTCTACTTCACTATTGTTTTTTCGTCGCATCACTTTGCCATTTTTCCCGACAAAAAACCTAACTCATTGCATTCCTTTTCTTTAAACAAATTTACAAAATCTATTAAATTTGTCATTATTGTTAATTTATAAAAGGAAGTATAAATGCTAATTGATAACATAGGATGGGTAATAATTAAAATTAAACATCATAAAAGATAATTAGGAAAAACAATTTAGCCAAAGCCGATCCGATCCAAGTACATAACCGACCGAACGACCCTAGACGTACCGAGCAGATAAAATGGACGAACCATAGGACATGTTGAACGGACAGGCCGAAGGAACTAATACTCAGGAACCGGACAAAGACCAATGGACAAAACACGGACACTGGATATTGACCATCGGATCTGTTTTGGATAGGTATTAACCCTTGGACCAAGACTAGGCGGCCAGCAACCATCGGTCCCTAATCACAACAGTAACTAACCAACGGGTAATACATTAAAATATTATTAAAGTCACATCTCATCAGGCTGAACAGTGACATCTGTCACTGTTCACGCCGAACAAGGCATGGCTCGCCATTAATGCGCCGTCCCCAATGCTACTATAAATACCCGGTAGTTAGGCGTATTAAAGCCAACATTAACTCCCCTCGGTATTCGCTCTGCGACCGAACCAACATCTACCCCAGTATTCACCTCGACACCTTTAACTCCCGCCTCTCAGCTGACTGACAATGTCCGAAGGAATTCCATAAATCCTAACACTGTTCATGTTGCCGTAACCGCCCCCACTACACATATCGCTGAGCCAAATATACTTACCGCACCACTCCTTGGAACCCCAGATGATGACCTGGCTCGACCATACAGACCCTCTGAGGGGTCCAAGTTCACTCCTCGGATAGCTAACTTTGTTCCCCCGGTTCGGATAAAGATGCCATCCAACGTCCGAATATATGACGGAACTGCTGATCCGGAAGATCACATTCTACTATTTGACAGTGCGGCTCGGAACGAAGGTTGGCCGATGCCCTCTTGGTGTCACATGTTTGTGCAAACCCTGTCGCGAGTAGCCCGAGTTTGGTTCAACGGCCTCCCTCCCGCAAGCCTGGATAATTTTCAAGATCTGAAGGTTAGATTCCTGGATTACTTCAAGCAACAGCGAAGGCATATGAAGGATCCGGTAGAGCTACACAACATCAAACAGAAGGAAGGGGAAAATTTGAAGGAATTCGTCTCTCGATTCAAAGACGAATCGTTGCAAGTAAGAGATGCGGATGAGAAGATGCGGATATCAGGCTTCCTACATGGGCTGAGAACCAAACAACTAGTCGAAGACCTCAATGCCAGGGTACCGGCTACCATGGAAGAAGCCATAGAAAGGACTGAAGCGTTTGTGAGAGGCAAGGAAGCGGCTCAAGCGATAGAGTTCAAGAGAAAACCGGAAGAAAACAGTCGGAAAGGGGCCTATCATAACAACGGAAGAAGAGATTCATACTCCCAAAAAAGGTACCGAGAAAACGACAATCCTCGGACCGGCAGGAAAGATCAGAACGAGGGACCAAAAGCCAATGAAAGAAAGGGTCTCATCTTTACGGAGCTAGTCAAAACCCCTAAAGAGATCTTGGCCTCAGAAGCGGCCAATATCCAATTCAAACCACCGTTCCCCTTGCAAAAGACGGCGAAGCAACAAAGCTCCCGAAAGTATTGTGAATTCCACGAAGATAAGGGGCATGACACCAATGAATGTTTCCAATTGAAAAAGCAAATTGAAGAGGCCGTACAGGCCGGACGGCTGGACCATTTGGTCAAGGATATACGGAACCGGAAACGGAAGAATGATGATAAGAAGGGAAAGGAGGTACTCATGGTTCATCCGGCTATAGCACTGAAGAGACCTCGAGTAATGCTGGAAGTTAGCGGCGAGACAATGCATTGGAGCGAGATTCCCATTGGTTTCCCCTCCATCAAGACGGAAGATGAAAGAGAGGACCCTTTAATCATTCAAGCCAGCATCGGGGGACAGCTTGTCCATCGGGTATACATAGACGAAGGAGCAGCCTCGGATATAATCTATGAGCATTGTTTCAACCAGTTACCCGATTATGTTCAAGAAGGAATCGTTCCAGTGTCATATCCTTTGGTAGGATTCTCCGGAGAGCAAGTCTCTCCCAAGAGGCAGATACAACTCTTTGTAAGCATTGGAGAAGAACCTCGGAGAAGGGTAGAAATGCTGAACTTCATAGTGGTTCCAGGCCGAACGCCCCATAATATGCTGATAGGGAGGCCCGAAATCCGGACCTTTGGAATGGTAACTTCCAGCAAACATGGCTTGATCAAGTTCCCTACGTTAGAAGGGATCGCTACCCTAAAGACGATGTGTCGGCACAAAAGAATCGGATACCTGGATGCCGATGAGGGTCAACCGGAACAATGGTATATCAACGAATGCCATCCTGAGCAGCCCGTCATGGTGGGAAAAACGCTCAGTGAAGAATGTAAAGAATTCTTATACGGCTACTTGAAGAGGAACCTTGATGTGTTCGCATGGGAACCCAGTGACATGACCGGCATCCCTCGGTACATTATCGAGCACCGATTGAATGTAAACCCAAACCGATCACCGGTAGTGCAGAAGAAGCGGTCGTTGGCCCCTGAAAGGAGTGCCATTGTGATCACGGAGGTAAAAGCCTTAGAAGAAGCCGGAATCATGAAACCGGTGCGCTACCCTTCTTGGGTATCAAACCCTGTAATGGTAGAAAAAGCCAATGGATCGTGGAGGATGTGTGTTGACTACCGAGACCTCAATGGAGCCTGTCCGAAAGACCATTACCCGCTACCTGAAATCGATTCAAAGGTAGAGTCAGTGGCCAGTTTCCGATATAAATGCTTTCTAGATGCGTACAAAGGGTACCATCAAATACAAATGGCCCGAGAAGATGAGGAGAAAACGGCATTTCATACAAATGAAGGCCTGTTCTGTTACCGAAAAATGCCGTTCGGCCTGAAAAACGTCGGGGCTACCTATCAAAGGCTGATCGATCAAGTGTTTAAAGAGCAAATCGGTAGGAACATGGAGGCGTATGTGGACGACCTGGTCATCAAAAGTCCGGATGAAGAGCAGCTCCTGCTGGATATTGCGGAAACCTTCCGTAACCTCCGAAGAGTGAACATGAAGTTGAACCCTGCAAAATGTTTTTTCAGCATGGAAGAGGGACGTTTCTTAGGACACATTGTCGCTAAGAAGGAGATTCGGGCCAATCCAGACAAAGTGCGTGCCATCCAAGAGATGCGTTCCCCAAGGACGATAAAAGAATTGCAAAGCTTGAACGGCAGGTTGGGAGCTCTTAACAGATTCCTTTCCAAGCTAGCCGAAAGATCACTACCTTTTTTCAAGGCATTGAAGGGATATACCAAGAGGTCCGATTTCAAGTGGACCGATGAAGCTGAGACAGCCTTTACGCAAATGAAACAACACCTGTGCAGCTTACCATCTTTGGTAGTACCAGAGCCCGAAGAAATACTGTTCGTATACCTAGCCGCTGGAGCCGAAGCAATCAGCAGCGTACTATGCGCCAGCCGACCTAAAGGGTTCATGCCCATATTCTTTGTGAGCAGATGCCTTCGAGACGCGGAAGTCCGTTATTCTCCGATAGAGAAGCTAGCATTGGCCCTGACTCACACCGCCCGACGATTGAGGAGGTATTTTCAGGCTCACCGTATTATAGTTCTAACGAACTCAGTCTTGAAGGAAGTACTGGGAAGACCAGATGTGGCCGGAAGGTTAACCAAATGGGCCGTGGAACTGGGAGCGTTTGGTATTGAGTACAAGCCTCGCACGGCCATTAAAGGGCAGGTCCTAGCCGATTTCTTAGTTGAAAACACGTGTCATCCGGAACCAATGGCTATTGACTTGATTCATGATCAACCCGAAAGTTCCGGTACGTATGATGGATGGTGTTTATATACCGATGGAGCCTCCAGCCGTGAGGGGGCCGGTGCAGGACTCATTCTGGTCGATCCCCAGGGGATAGAAACTTCTTATGCTCTCCGATTCAATTTCAAGTGCACCAACAATATGGCCGAATATGAAGCTCTCTTGGCAGGGCTACGCATAGCCCGGCAGATGAATATTGAAGAAATTCGAGTGTTCGTTGATTCTCAACTGGTGGCCAGTCAAGTAGCAAAAGACTTCGAAGCAAGAGATGAAAACATGAAGCTGTACGTAGAAGCGGTTCGGGAAGTCATGGCCACATTCAAAACGTGCCAAATAATTAAGATACCTCGAAGCAAAAATAAGGGGGCTGATGCAGTAAGCAAGATGGCCTCAGTGGCCTTTGCCCATTTAACAAAGATGGTACTAGTCGAGCAGGTGAACAAAGCTTCCGTTGGAGTTGATAAGCCGGAAAGGATCCTTGAAGTAAGAACAGCAGACTGGAGAGAGCCGATAATGGAAGCCCTAGAGGCAAATGAAGGATCGGACGCACAAAGTGCGCAACGAAGCAGGTCTTACGAACTCATTGATGGGGTGCTTTTCCGAAAAGGCTTCCTATCCCCTTCCTACCGATGCGTCTCCCAATGCGAAGGGATAAAAGTGCTGGAGGAATTGCATGAAGGGCTGTGCGGGATCCACATGAAGGCCGCATCCCTTGTTACTCGAGCGACCAATCTCGGGTATTACTGGCCGACCATGAGGCAAGACAGTGAAGACCTGGTCAAGCGATGTGAATCATGCCAGATACATGCTCCGGTACCAAGGCTACCAAAACACGGGCTGATGTCGATCACCTCCCCATGGCCTTTTTATCAATGGGGAATGGACCTATTAGGGCCGTTCCCCAAAGCAAAGGGAGGGCTCAACTTCTTACTAGTGGCCGTTGATTATTTCTCGAAATGGGTAGAAGCCAAGCCGATCGGAAGCATCAGCAGTAATCAGATCACAACTTTCGTGTGGGAGAATCTGGTATGCCGTTTTGGAATACCCGGAAAGCTAACAACCGATAATGGTACGCAATTTGCAGACAAGCGATTCCAAGCATGGTGCCAAACCCTGGGCATTCGACAAGTTTTTACCTCTGTTGCACATCCACAAGCAAATGGGCAGGTGGAACGTATGAACAGAAGCATCCTAGCCGGACTAAAGACCAGGCTGGGAAAGTACGGCAAAAACTGGTTAGAGGAACTGCCGAGCGTTTTGTGGTGCTTAAGGACGACCGAGAAAACAAGCACAGGACGGACCCCTTTCAGCATGGTGTTCGGAACGGAAGCGGTCATACCTGCTGAGGTCGGTCTTCCCACTAAAAGGGTACTTACCATGAATGATGCACTTAACCAAGAAGAGCTGCTGATCAACTTAGACAATCTTGAAGAATACCGAATGAATGCAGCCGTTCAAGAAGCAAAATACAAGCAACAAATGAAGAAATACTACGACAAGAAGGTGAAGGGAATGTCGCTGTTACCCAGAGATTTGGTACTCCGATCGAACGAGGCAAGTCGAAAAGAAAACACCGGAAAGCTCGGGCCGAATTGGGAAGGACCGTATCAGGTCACGGAAGTACATGAGAAGGGATCATGCAAACTAGCTACCATGGAGGGGAAAGCCGTTCCAAGACATTGGAATTTGGCTCAGTTGAAGAAATACTATATCTAATCTATAATAGTAGGGCCGAGCTAGGGCCAAGTAATAAAACAGCCGTTTTGTAATATGCTCCCTAAGGGGACTTGCACGAACAAAGCTAATGAAATGGTATTTTGTGGTCTAACAATGCATTTTTACTATGATATCGTAACAAAATGACAGGGCCGGCCCCTCCTAAAAGCCGTAATATACAAAGGTTCAGCCCCTACGAACACGGCTGATCGAGTCAATGACTCGATGACAGGGGGAGTCCCTTCGAATTACTCTACTAAGGGATCAATCCCACAAAATCAGTCGGACCACCGAGCCGCTCGACATTCAGATAAAATCAGTCGGACCATCGAGCCGACCCAAAAAGCGAAAATATAAAGCATGATAAAAGGGGTAAGCCGGATCACTAGTTCAACCAAGACATGATAAAATCAGCCAAAACACCAGGCTGATTCGAAATACGAACATATACGAATATAAAGCAAAGGTGTAAATCACCATAATCAAAATGACACTAAGTAAAATCGGCCAGGCCACCGGGCCGATTCAAAGTATAGCTGTTCAGATACAAATCGGATCACCGATTTGACCAAAATATTGTAATATTTAATACAACCACATCGAAATCGTTTAACGAATGATTAAAACCTACGCGGGGAGAACGCCGGAGGGAGTAGCCTCTTGGACATTCTTGAAGGTCTTGACCTTCATGGATTTGAAGTTCTCCACGAACTCATACGAGGTAGCATCCCAAGCCTTCGCACCCTCCTCGTACAGCTTACTCGCCTGCGGATCGTAACCATCCACCGAGTCTATTCCTACTCCTGAGCTACCGGCTTTGAACCCGACGACTATGCCATCATGATAGGCTGAATTGTATAGCAAGGACTCCATTTCCCCAAGAGGCTGCAAGAACTCGACCGACTTCATTAGCTTAGATACGGTCATAGGGATCCCCTCGGCAACGACCCGGTCCCTATCGTCTTCAACCATCTTCAGAGCGGCACGGAGCTCGTTAATAAGCTCATCCCCAGCCTCCAGAGCCTTGTCATAGTTTTCCTTCGAAACAGCCCATAACTTCTTCTCCTCAACAGCCTGCTTCACCGCATCCTAAAAAAAAAAAAAAAAAAAAATTATATAAAAAAGAGATAAAGAGCATGCACAAAGACAACTATCTACGGTGCTAACATACCTCTAGGCCGGTTCGCTTCTCCTCCGATACACGCAAACTCTCTTTTAACTCCAAGATCTCCTTGTCCCGATCAGACAGGTCAGATCGGAGAGTACCCAATTCTTCCTCACACTTCTTAACCTTCTTTGCACTAGAACGTTCGGTTTTCCTTCGCTTTGCCACCTTGGTCTCAAGTTTCTCTATCTCGGACCGATACAATTCTATCCGGCCTCGCAACTTCTTCTCAATAGCTGCTTTCTTGTAATAGCTCTGGATGAGCTCAGAAACGGAACTAAGTGTCCGAACGGCAGACACTCCGGCCATCTCGGCGGCTCGTTCCTCTCCCAGCTGGCTCAGACGATCAATCTCACCGGGAGGAATGGAATGGTGGAGGATTTGGTGGCACACAAGTGGATCAGATAGAGTATCACCGTTTTTGACTTTACACCTTGGAATATAAGTCTCTTCCACATCGTAAGATTCGGAAGACTCCTTGGACTCTTCCACATCGTCATCCCCCCTCGCCTTCTTTGACTCGGACTCGCCTGTAGCAGCCGTTTCCTCTTCAACCTGCTTCCTTTTCCTATGATGCTCCTTTCTCTTGACATTCTTACTCGCTTCAACCCCAATGACGAATTTCGCAGCGGAAGAAGTGCCGGTAAGATCAATTGAAGGGCCGCTCGGAGATCGGACAGCCTGAGGAGTGGGGTCAATTGAACCAGGAGTTTTTTCCCCAGCATCCTTTGGGGGGCTCGGAGGAGGAGGAGTCTGATGAACGGGAGAAAGCGGCTTAATGAACCCAGGAACGTCGTCTTTCTCCGCCACAGGAATATCGTACGTCACACCGAGCGTCCGATCCAAGACATTGTCTTCATCATCCCGTTTAGCCCGGGATGTCAACTTCATCCCATCACCCTTCCGCTTCACGAAGCTTAGCACACTCATCTCTGCACAAAAAACCGAACAAGACGGTTAACAATAAAAAAGAAAGAATTAAAAAAGAGGAGTCTAAGAAGGGCCGTACCCTTGTTCCCTTTCTTAATTATAGGTTCAACACCTTGGAACGGCCATATTCGGCTGATACCGCACATAACAAGAATTTGTTCCGGAAACACTTGGAGAGGGGTCGGAGATGCGAGAAGTTTGTCAAAAAGCTCACCATCGTACGTATCAGGCTCCTCGAGAGGCGGGTTCAGGGTTTCTTTAGGACCGTGCCATGGCATCAAAAAGGGAACTACGTTGTCCTTCATCCAAAAGAACCGGTTCTTCCAGTTCTTAAGACTAGAATAAGTCTCCTTTAGCATCGACCGTTTCTTGGAAAGTTCGCCAACGGTGAACCAATCACCGGCCGTTGTCAAATGGAAAAACTGACGGAACAGGCCGAGGGTGGGCTCTCCCCCAAAGGCGCGGCAGGCTACCTCAAAGTGAATAACCTTTATGGCACCTAACGGGCTAAGTTGACGAATGTCCAACTTATAGTATTGAAGAAACTCTAGAAAGAAGACTGACAAAGGTAACCGGACCGAAGCAAAATCAAAATGACGTGTATAGAACCCCACATGCCCCTCCGGACAATCGGTGATACGATGGTGAGGTTCGGGGACGATTGGTTTATATATGGAAGTATCGAAGTATTTCTTACAAAAGTTCGTCAAGGAAGGTTCGGAAAGAACGGATGTATGAAGGTTCATATCACGACGGCCTACCATACTGATGCAAATAAATAAGAGAAAAGGACGAACCTGATTAATCGGAAACGGACGAAGCTCTGCAGCCGATCAAGTAAAGTAAAAACATTTTACCCGGAGAAAGGGGGTATTTATAGGGAGCTTTGGGAAGAAACCAAGGACTGGCAAACCGTCACATCATTAAAAGGCGTGACGGTTACGCTCTCAAGCAATCGGAACATGACACGTGTCAAAACCTTAAAATTAACCGTCGGTAATTAATGCGATCCAACGGATAAAGAAAACAATGCGGCACGACCGATCCGATTCAAAAGCTGAAAATCAAAATAGTTTAATGAGTGTGTTCCTAGCAAAAAACACTCATCAAACTAGGGGGGCTGATAACATAGGATGGGTAATAATTAAAATTAAACATCATAAAAGATAATTAGGAAAAACAATTTAGCCAAAGCCGATCCGATCCAAGTACATAACCGACCGAACGACCCTAGACGTACCGAGCAGATAAAATGGACGAACCATAGGACATGTTGAACGGACAGGCCGAAGGAACTAATACTCAGGAACCGGACAAAGACCAATGGACAAAACACGGACACTGGATATTGACCATCGGATCTGTTTTGGATAGGTATTAACCCTTGGACCAAGACTAGGCGGCCAGCAACCATCGATCCCTAATCACAACAGTAACTAACCAACGGGTAATACATTAAAATATTATTAAAGTCACATCTCATCAGGCTGAACAGTGACATCTGTCACTGTTCACGCCGAACAAGGCATGGCTCGCCATTAATGCGCCGTCCCCAATGCTACTATAAATACCCGGTAGTTAGGCGTATTAAAGCCAACATTAACTCCCCTCGGTATTCGCTCTGCGACCGAACCAACACTTATCAGAATCATCCATCCCAACATTTAACACTAATTAAAAAAACGAGTCTAAGTGCGTACTTAATTTAAAAACTTCCAACTCACATTAGGTCATGTATAGTGGTGGGTGAAATTTGTGGGTTAAAGGGGCATTTCTTGACATGTGGTATGTGGGCCCAATTTAATACGTGAAAGGGGCATTTAAGGAGCAAGGGGTGTAGTGGTGGGTGAAAGGGGCAAGTGATAATAAAACTATAATTTAGCCGTTGCCTTTTTTTTAACATGCCACGTGTCAGCTTCCTATTGACCAGAAGCCCATTTCACCCACGCCAAAAATTTCACCCAGCCCCTATAAACGCCCCTTTCACCTGAGGGGGCGGTGTTCCCAAGTTAAAGGGGCGCCAAATTGCCCCATTAACGCCCCTTTCCCCTCAAGACTACGTATGATCTTAGACATGTTGGTTTGAACAAGCTCTTTGCTTTGCTTTACCTTAAAAATTAAAATGAAATGACCACACACATATACAAATTTTTATGAGTTTTATAATCTTTTGTCATTTCAGAAATCAGAACAATATCACTAGAGATGTGTGAATCTTGATCTTCTATATACATTCATGCATTTATTTTTACTCGCATAAAACCTATATTTTCACTTTCTACGCAAATAACACAAATTTTTTTTATGCACCAACTTATACTAATACGATTCATGTATCATATCAGATCATACTGACATTTTTTCCCAAAACACTAAACTCAAATTAGAGAATACCTGAAAAACCAAAATTTAAACAGACATAAAATTTTCACATAAAACCCGAATAACCCGACCAAAAAAAACACAAATAGAAAAATAAAATAAAAATTGTAGAAATATAACCTTTTTTTGAACGGTGTAGAAATATAACTCTTAAAAAAGAGTATATTATTATTAGACTATGGGGTATGGATCGGGAAGGAGCTTGGGATGGCTGACATGGAGCTTTCCCCGAAGGGGAACACCGCCCCTCCCGCTCCAGCTTCGGTGTGCTCGGGGAATTCCTCCCGTTCTCCCCGTCCCATTTCCCAATATTTTTTTGAACGTTAACATTAGAGAGAGAGAGAGAGAGAGAGAGAGAGAGAGAGAGAGAGAGAGAGAGAGAGAGAGAGAGAGAGAAGCAGATCTGGTTGCAGGTGGAGCCGACCGGAGATGACCGGAGACGACCACACAGTGGAGCCGAAGCGGTGGAGCCGACCGGAGACGACGTAGGCGGTGTTGGTGACCTTCTGTTGCCGCCGGAGACTTGCCGGAGAGTGGTGAGTTTTGTTGAGTTTTTATTTTTGTTGCTTCTGTATATTGAACACGCATATATATCTTTAGTTTTAATTGATTTTTCTAAAATAAATATGTAATTAAATACATTAAATAAAATAATAAAAAAAGGAAGGAAGAAGGGGAACCATTTCCTCTAGAAGGGGATGAAAAAGGGGAAGATGATGTGGTGCTGATGTGGATAAGGGGAACCACACCCCATAGTCTTAGAGCATTCACGGTAGCTTCCTCATCCCCCAATTACTCACAACCAATCACAACCACATATTACATTAAAAATATTACAGTTTCTCTCTCCTCCACTCACAACCACTTTCAACAAATATTAAAAAATAAATACAGTTTCCAGTTTTCCCCAAAAGATTCCCAAATAACCCCAAATATACCGATCAACAGTAGATTCCCCATTTTTCTTCACTCACAACCCCTCAAAACCACCCTATATAATTTGGGGGCTACTCTCACATAAAAATAGGGGAGCTATTACACTCACTCCATCCCTATATATACACACCCCTCTCCCTTACCACTTCTCTAATCCCCTTTCTTTCTCTCTCTAGCTGGGTACTTAAACCTCTTCTGGCTGTGCTCTGTTCCATCACCCTCAACAAAATCTGTCAGCAAAAAAGATAACGAATTTCCACCTTAAATTACCACTTTACCCTTAACCCCCCCCCCCCCCCCAAACCACCATGATCACCGGCCATGACTTCTACACGGTCATGTCCGCCATGGTCCCATTATACGTAGCCATGATCCTGGCCTACGGCAGCGTCCGTTGGTGGAAAATATTCACACCTGACCAATGCTCAGGCATCAACCGCTTCGTCGCTATATTCGCTGTCCCTTTACTTTCCTTCCACTTCATTTCCATGAACAACCCTTACCAAATGAACTTCCGTTTCATAGCTGCTGATACACTCCAAAAAATAATAATGCTTGTGGTCCTAACAATATGGACCAACTTTACTAATAATGGTAGTCTTGAGTGGATGATAACCATCTTCTCTTTATCTACTCTACCCAACACGTTAGTGATGGGTATACCGTTATTAATTGCTATGTACGGAGAATATTCCGGGTCTTTGATGGTACAAGTAGTGGTGCTGCAGTGTATTATTTGGTACACGTTACTATTGTTTCTGTTTGAGTATCGTGGAGCTAAGATGCTTATTATGGAACAGTTTCCTGAGACAGCTGGCTCTATTGTGTCGTTTAAGGTTGAATCCGACGTCGTTTCGTTAGATGGACATGACTATTTGGAAACGGATGCGGAAATTGGTGATGATGGGAAGTTACATGTGACTGTTAGGAAAAGTAATGCTTCGAGACGGTCGTTAGGGTTGGGTTCGGTTACGGGTATGACTCCCCGCCCCTCGAATTTGACTGGGGCGGAGATTTATAGTTTGAGTTCCTCGAGGAATCAGACTCCCCGAGGATCGAATTTTAATCATAATGATTTTTATAATATGATGGGGTTTCCAGGTGGAAGGTTGTCGAATTTTGGTCCTGCGGATGTTTATTCGGTTCAGACATCCAGAGGTCCGACTCCGCGTCCTCGAATTTTGAGGAGAGCACGGCTCCCGGACCACTGAATATGGCTTCGTCGAAATTCGGGTTTTACCCGAATTCGGCACAGTCATGTTATCCAGCTCCCAATCCGGATATTGCTTCGGTTGGTGTGAAGGCGGTTAAAAGTCAACAATTACAAAGTCAAAGCAAAAGTCAAAATCAAGGACAAGTACAACATAATGGTGGACATAATAAAACTAGCCATGACGCCAAAGAGCTCCATATGTTTGTATGGAGCTCAAGCGCTTCGCCTGTTTCAGAAGGCGGTGGGCTCCATGTTTTTGGGAGTGGGGCGGAGCATTCGGGTCGGCCTGACCCGAATGACGCTAAAGAGATTAGGATGATGGTTTCGTCTGATCATCAAAATGGTGAATATAAGGGTAATTTAGTAATTTTACAAAATGGTTAATTATTTGTAGCGTATATTTGCATTAAATTATTTAATTTTGAATATATTTTTTAATTTTTTTGATGGGAAGGAAATAGGGAGGGAAGATTTCGGTTATGCAAATGAGGAGAGAGAGAAAGAGGGTCAGATTGGGTTGAACAAGTTGGGTTCGAGCTCGACCGCAGAACTACACCCGAATGGGGTGCCAGTTGACGATGGTGGAGTTGGAAAACAAATGCCGCCAGCGAGTGTGATGACCCGATTGATATTGATTATGGTTTGGAGGAAACTTATTCGTAACCCGAACACGTATTCGAGTCTCATTGGTCTAATTTGGTCTCTCGTGTCGTTCAGGTGATCCCACGTGTCAATCTAAGTATTACTTTTTTTTTTTTTATGTAGAGGTGTTCGTGGTCCGTCTAAAATCATTTAAAACTAAACCGAACTAGACGGTAGTTACCGGTTCGGTCCAAAATTGTTTATCAAAGCTCTGGTTTTGGATAGCAGACACTTTAATTATTTTATTTGTCTTTTGATATGTTATCGTAGGTGGCATTTGGCAATGCCAACAATAATAGAGAAGTCTATCTCAATACTGTCGGATGCTGGGCTTGGAATGGCTATGTTTAGCCTAGGTAAATTAATATTATATTAAAATATAAAAAATATATTATTTTCCAAATATAAATTTATTTAATTGATTAATATTGTTAAAATAATGAAGGTCTGTTTATGGCACTTCAACCAAAGATAATTGCATGTGGGAACTCAGTGGCGTCATTTGCAATGGCGGTTCGGTTTCTTACTGGACCCGCAGTAATGGCAGCGGCTTCTATCGCCGTCGGCCTACGTGGCACTCTGCTTCGTGTCGCCATCGTACAGGTAATTAACAACTCTTTACCTACATTTATTTCATTAATATATTCTTATAGTATACTAGCTGATTACCCGGGAAGGTCCCGGGGTTGAAAAATTTAATATGATTTAATAAAAAAATGATAAAAGAAGAAAACTCAAATCACGTAAAGAGTAATAATATAAACATAATCAATCTTAGTTAAAAAAACATTTATTTAAAAAGTTAAAAAAATAAAAAGCATACACCATATTAAACATAATACAGTATTAAAAGGATAACTTTTAACATATAATTATCTTTACGTAATTTAAAATATGTTACAATTTGACTTTGACTTATATAGATGTAGAATTCATGATGGGAGTTGAAAAATATAGTCATTCTAATAATACTAATACTAATAGTAATAATTATTACTCTTGTAATTAAATAAATAAAAAAATAACCTTGCTATAAGGTGATACCATGGGTTGCAGTGTTGCGCGATTCTTTCTCCTAGCTTCTCTTGATGAAGTATACATATCCATCTTTAGAAGAGTAAAATTCCAATTATAGAATGGAGATTGGGCTGAATTTCAACATCGTAGATAAGAACCTGGTTTAAAAGAAAAAAACATGATTAATGAATAACCTGAACACTTTGTGTTTTTTTTTTTCTGTATGAACATAACCCCACAAAAAATAGTCGTTTTTTTCTCCGTTTTTTATATAGCACTATGGTACTCGTTGTAAAGATAATAAAACGCTCGTTAATTTGGAGTAATTTTTTTATTTAAAAAATCTCGAATATAAAATATATTAACGTTTAAAAATTATGGGAGGAACATAAGAGAGAAAAATTTAAATTTGTTTTTAAATTCTTTTTTTCCTAAAATAACTTAATTTAATTTTAGTAATTGAGAATTGAGAGATAGAGAGATAAATTTAGGGTTTTATGTTTATCTTTTTTTTAATTAAAAAAGGAAATAATTCAAAAACACTAAAATCTTTCAATTATGATGCCACGTGACAGTTTCATGGAGAGGCTAAATACACCATTGCACGCCATGTCAGCAATGTTCAATTCTTTTATATATATTAATAGATTATATTATACAATCTTACATTTAGAATAGGGTGTTAGCTACAGTGAATGCTAATGTCACATACGGTTGAGTCACAACCCAATCATAACCTGCCACATGTCACACTTCTATACCTCACGTGGCTTTGTTTATTTTTTTCTCATTTTCGTAAAATTAGTCATAATTTTATTCTTATTTACAAAATTGGCACTACATCTTTTCCTTTCCTGCTTTGTTAAAAAACAGCAAGACACCACACACATAATATCTTATAGTGTTAATGAAGTTGAATTAACAAAAGAGTACAGGGACGGACAATGAGACGCCGGCATGGCCTTCGACGGTCCGTCTCGCCGTCCTGTGCTGGAAACCAGGGCCAGCTCAACGTGTTTCGGGGCCTAAAGCGGCCATAAAAATTGAGGCCTTTTTGTAAGTTACCTTTTTTTAATAGAGCCCTTATTTAAAAAACATATCAACACTAATTGTTACTCCTTAATATTCATTGTCGCATTATTAAAATTTCAAAAATAATATAAGTTAATATAACATTTTTTTTTGAACGGAAGTTGGGTTCTGGCCTGGTGGTTTGTTCGTTGTTTTCTTATAAGTTAGAGCATGTTTGGCTCTCCTTATTTCCACCTCCTTATAACTTATAACTTTTCCAAAAAGTTAATAAGTTACAAAAAGTGTTTGGCAAAAGAAAAAGGACTTTTTGTTTTAACTTTTTGTAAGCCTATAATAAGTTGTTTTAGAAAAGTAAGGGATGAGTGACTTTTTGAACCTCCTTATAACTTATTGATGGTTATTTACCTACATGCCCTTATTATATCCTTACACCTTCCCTCCTTATACCCTTTTTGGTCATTTTACCTAAATAAGTTAAACCAAACACTTTTTTACAAACTAACTTATCAACTTATTGTTTTTCTCCACCACATAAGCTAATCCAAACACTTTTTTAAAAACTCCTTTTTAAAAAGTCATAAGTTAATAAGTCATTTTAACAAAAAGTCCTTTTTGCATCAAATAAGTTTATCCAAACATGCCCTTAATATAACTTAACTACTGCTTGGTGTACTTTATTACTATTATTATTTAAAATTAAAAAAAAAAGTAAGTTGACTACTAACCCACATATGGACATAGACTGACACACAAGTACTACTGTATTTCTTCAATATGCTGTTCATCTTCTTCAAGATAGCACTCCTCAACAAAAAAACAGAGGAATTCATAAAGTAATTATGCGTTTCAAAATTTTCTTCTCTACTCTTTCCAAAAACATATATTACATGATCGAGATGTATTTACTTATACAAATTGATAATAGTAGCCTAGTAAAATTGGGGGCCCTTAAAATTTTGGGGCCTAAAGCCCTAACTTCAGCTGCCTTACGCTTAACCCGGCCCTGCTGGAAACGATGGTGATGATGGTAAGAATTCCGGCGGTGATACGTCTTTAGGGTTGCCGGGTTTGGTTTTTTTCTTTCTTCTCGTGGTTGTAGATCTCATCGGTGGTTGTGTTTATGGTGGAGTTGAATATTTTGCTGATTGGTGGTTTTGTTGGAAGTTGTGGATATGGTGGTGAGGTTCTTTGGGTTTTGTAAGTGCTAGAGAGAGAAAGCAGAGAAAAGAGCTGGGTTTTGTGAGTGTTACACAAGTGTTGTGAGTTGGAGGAGGAGGTTGCTTCACATTTTCTTACCAAAAATAAGCATATTAAATATTTTTTTAATATAATAATTAGTCAAAAACTAATAGGTTAAGTTACACATTCTAAATTGTAAAAGAAGTATAATAATTTATTTAACTTTGGGTTGTTCTGTAATATACCGAAATCGGTTCATAGTCTTTGACAAGTTAAAAGTTGTTAAAGAATTATCGAGTGGTTCAACTAAATAAAAGCTCGGTTCGTATTTTTTGATACGTTCAAGCCGTGAAAGAATTATTGCCTGGTTAAACTAAATAAACGCTAAAACGACGCCATACTTTTGAGGCGGAAACAACACTATCATTAATTAAGTTTCTCTGCGTTTTGACCCCGTCGCGTGCCGCCGCAACGCGTGGCGGGGAAAAACTAGTTTAAGTATACAATGAATCAGGGGATCGAACACCACACTTAGAATTCTTTTATTGATTATTGAAACACAATTTTATAGGCAGCATTATCCTAAAAAAATTCAAAAAAAAAAAAAAAAAAAAAAAAAAAAACCACCCTCCAAAGTTCACGGATTCTATTTCACTAATTCACTATCCAAACCCACTACTCCTGACATCGGCGTCAGTGTTCCCATAGGGTAGGGAGGTACTAGCTTTATTTGTTATTAGTGCCCGGTCCCCCTAGTTCAACTATAATATTTGAATAAACTAAATTGTGATCAACTTTTGATTCAATATATGATAAGGTGATTATTTGATAAAAATGTGATTAAAAATAAAAAGTAAAATATAAATGATAAAATTTGTTTAACATTGGTGTCATCAACATGAATAACATGAATAGAGAACCATGAGATCTAGACATAGAGATGAGCATTTTGGTATTAGTACCAAAGTTTTGAAAGATATTGTACCAATTGATTTTTGTCGTGTTTTTGGGATCTACCCACTATGTTTTTTTTGGGATATCTACTTTTGGTTTGTTATGGTAAATATTTTACCAAATCTTATTGTAATGTACCTAGCATTTTCGGTACGGGTAACAGTACTCACGTTGTTGGCGTTTTTCGGGATCAGTGCTTTCAATACCAGTAGTGTACCAAACTATCCCTAATGAGAAGTATGAAAGTATCTCTTATTCTTTTCTTTTTTTTTTCTTAATGGCAGGCTGCACTTCCTCAAGGGATTGTACCTTTTGTTTTTGCAAAGGAATACAATGTTCATCCTGCGATTCTTAGTACTGGGTAATTGCTATTTTATCTACTTTAATCATTAATAATTTTAGGTGTTACTTCTTAATAAAGTTGAGTTATATGAAAGTTAAAGATTTTTCATATGAACTAGACAAACATTCCCTTGAAAATTAAATATCTAAAGTTCGAGTTAGGTATCAAAAATCTACACTAAAACCTTAGTGTCACACGTAGCGAATATAATTAGTGATGATATATACAAGTCTATGTTAAATGATTAATGTTATGTTGGGTCACAATCTAACTTTAAATGTGTAACATTAAGGTCACACTGTACTTTAGGTGTGTAACTCTCAGCTGACTAAGTCTATAGCTAATTATAAACCCGTAAGTCTTCATCACCGCAATTATTTAAAAACGTTGTAAACATCGCAGGGTTATTTTCGGAATGTTGATCGCGCTACCCATAACTCTAGTATACTACATCATTCTTGGGTTGTGATGATTGAGAAAGAAAGATATGTTTTTAAGGTTGAAGAGTTGTCCAAGACAATTGGAATATGGATTTTTTGACTTGATTTAAATACTTCTCCCTTGATGTAAGGATCATGCTCCCTCCATCTCCCAATGTTGTATCTTTTAATATGTTGATTATCAAGAAAATGAGGAAAACAATGAAAAGAAGATGGCTTGAAAGAGGAGTGAAATGCTTAGGATTTGATGGGAAGAAGTATTATGTTTTTCTAATCGATTGTTGTTTGTTTACATGTATCCCTATTGGTGTAAATTATTTAAGGGTTTTAATTATAAGATGTTTAACATAAGTTGATAGAACTAGAAAAAGTAGCCTTCATCACATAATCGGTTTAATACAGAAACTGAATAGAATCCTATATTAAATGCTTGTATATTTTGTCTCAATTGATATACTATGTGTTTTGAGTAGGAGTGAATGATAGTTTTATCTTTTAATATTGAGTCATGGAAGCGCTCTACAGTTTACTAGTCTGATCCTGTTGTGGTTAAAGGTGAGCAGCAATTTTATCCATTTTTTTAAATTATTATTTTTTAAACTTTGTTAATTTAAATTTATATAATATTGAAATTTGTAACACAAATTAAATAATAAACATAAAATATTCATTAAAAAAATTTAAAAAGACATAATTAATAAAAAAACATAAAAAACTAGTAAACCACTACTCATCGTTTGGCTCTTCTTCGAATTCCTTCACAAAATGGTCATGTTCTTGTTAAAGTATCGCCTGACGAGACATTGGGAGGTTGCTAAAGTCTCTCGTTAAAAAGTTCATGTTCCTTAATCTTACTTTATCGACTTTAGCTTTCGCCGTCATCTCCATTGTAGTCCTTATTTTGCTAATTTTCCCCGGGAATTCGTTATCGGTTTAGTTAGCAGTTTGTTTAGCTTCCGCCTTGTCCCTTCTAGTTGGTCAACCTAGGGGGGACGGAGGGAGACCCTCAGAGTTTAGGTCAATCCCCACGTGAGCATTCGAACTTGTGGAGCAGATATACCACCACTTCTGTCGCCGGCTGTCCGTCCTCGGCCACCATCCCTAGCCGCCGGACCACCTCTGCCACCACCTCTTCTTTTCCCTAGCTTATTTGGAGCTGGTGGTTGCGTATCCGAAATTACAAAATCCGGAGATGGTGGTGGCATTTGACTAAAATGATCTTCGAATTCGGTATTCGTACCAAACCTGTCTTCTTCTAGGAACTCCATAGTCGGTTGGTAACATCTTTCCCATTGTGACGGTTTCATTTTTTTGAAGATTGAAGGTTGTTTTTGATTTTTTAGTGTTTGAAGATTGTTTTTGTTTGTTTAAAGTGAATAAAAAATGGTTTTTTTTTTTTTTTTTTTTTTTTTTTATAAATACTCAAACTAGCCGTTGGCTGCCAACGGTCGATTTTGACTCGCTACCACATGAGAGCGGAGTAGCGTCCACTCGCTCGCCCGGTCGTTTGCCAAACGGTGTTGTGGTTCAAGCTAGCCACGAAGATCAAGCTATGGCTTGCGACATCTCGCTCGCGAGCCACAACACATAGTCTAATATCTTTGTTGTATATGACTGAGATAGTTGTATTTTTAAAAGTAGAATTCAGTAAAAGTTGGTTAAAATGTTTTTATTTAGACAATTTACTTATTTTTTTCCTTTGCAAATAAGGTGTACATGTTTCATGAATTATTAGCTAATTTAATTGTCCTATTAATGTGTTTATAACAAATGGATCCTCATTTGTAACAAGCTAAAAGAAAGTTACTTTATAACAAAAGGCAAACCAGCATGCTTTTTCTACAATGATTTTTGATTGATATGTTCCTTAAAGTAATAAATTTGATCATATATATTTGATTAAGTAAAGGGGATTTGTATATAGCATTGAGTAAACACTTTTGCCAGATAAAATAAAAATGAAATGAGACTTTGTGAAAGCAAAGGTGTAGTAAGTATTAGAAAAAGATGATTACTTTGTGGTGAGATTCAAACATTTGGTCCCTTTGTATTATAAAAAAACATGTTTGCATAATAACATGCACAAAATCAACCAAAAGTTGTTTCAAGGCATGGGGGAATTGAATAATGTGTTAAAACTTCAAAAAAGGAATTTTTCTTAGAGGCCTAACTTTACATTTCATAATAAAGTGAACCAATTTTTTTTTTTAAAATTAAATAATATTAAGAGTTCTAGTGACGAACAAGATTAACATAGTTAACTTTTGTGAAAGGCAAGATTACTACAGAACATCAAAATGTAGAAATGATGTAATAATCAAGTGTTTCTAAACACATGAATTTAAATTAGATATTTAGCCCGTGCTACGCGTCCGGACCTTGATAGTTGACAGTGATTAGTTAACCTCTATGACAACAACAGATGACAACACAACAACCGCCTATTCTAACAAATAAAACCGCCTATTCTGATTAAACAAACCGACTCAGATGTTGCTAGTTTTATTTAAATAATTACCTTCATTCTATAAAAAAGATAGCCATTTAAAATGTTATAACAATGGTTCATCATAAAATCATATGATGCATAAGGCCACACGGGACAGTCCGTGACCATCGCGAACACCGCCCCATTAATCTCATGATGAAAAAAAAATGTCACGGTTGTGATGTACATTGTGGTCGTGACAAAGGTGTGTTGGGTGGGTGGTTTGTTTGGGGATGAGGTGTGTTGTTATTGGTTTGTTTTTTTGGGATTGACGGAGACTGATTTATTGATGTTAGTGGTGATGTGATACGATGCCCTATGCATTTAGTGACGGATGTAATAAAATGTAATAGATTGAGGTGACACAAAGTGATTCAGTGTGATATAGTGGGTTGTGATGACTAGCCCGCCCACCCTAAGACCATGTGTATTGGAGGAGGTTAAACATAACGCCCCTGATTCTGATTGGTCCATGTGGCAGCTGAGTCAGCATGGGGCTTGAAGTGAAAAAGGGGTTGTAGTGGGGGAAACAAATTGAGGGGCGCTAATTTAGAAGAAAAGAAAAAAAAAAAACCAGATCCCCCCTCGTCCACGTGTCCTCGAGTGATTGGTTGGTGGATGTGTCACCTGGCGTTATTTATTTAACACCTGACCACCTTTTTCAAACATAGCGCCCCCGTAACGGTGTGAGGGACGCTATTTTTTCTTTTCACGCCATATAGCGCTGCCACTACGGTGGCTCTAAGATCATGTGTAGTGAGGGCTTTAAATTTAAGGTGCTACTCAGTGATTGGTCCACGTGGCATATGGGGGCTTTAAAATGAAATGGGTTGTAATGGGAGGCTTTAAATTTAAGGCTCTATTAATATTTTTTTTTATCTTTTAAATTAAAAAATAATAAAATAATATTAAAAGTATATAGAGACATGGAGGGGATGAGGTGGCAAACCATAACTGGGGGTGATTTTGTGCATCCGGCGCTAAACTTTTAGAGCCCAACCCTATTTTCAATTTTAAGGCCCCCTGTAATGATGTTGGGGGCCTTAATTTCGATTTCACGCCCATAATAGCGCCCCACTAAATTCACTCTAAGACTGTCTGTTGTGGCTAGAGGTGAGCAATAGCTCTATCCTCTCATATTGCGCCATGTTAGCACCTAGTTGGCAGAGTGATAAAGCTGCTAGTCACTCACCTGATGGTGTTGTGGCTAGAGGTGAGCAACAGCTTTATCGAGTTTTTTTTAAACATTAATAAAAAATATAAAAAACATTATATTACATAAAATAAAATGCATAAAATAATAAAACTAATATAAAAAAACAAAACCTTTCCCCAAAAGAAAAAGTTAAAAAAATATAAAATAAAAAGGTGTCAACAACCATTAAATGGAAAAAAAAAATAGAAAAATAGCTTCTTCTTCTTTCCCAAACTAACCACCTACAACTCTCATCTTCATCACCGGAAACGATAAATAGAAAGAGGGCTTCTTCTTCTTCATCATCTTCATCCTCCATCCTCTTCAAACACCAAAAATACAGCAAAAATAAAATAAAATAAAATAAAATAAATCTGATATCTCCTCGCTAGCCCACATGATCCGGCTCACGACTGCTCGCTCGCACCAGCTCTCGCTCAAGGATGTTGTGGTTCAAGCTAGCCACATGTATCAATTTGTGGCTTGCGGCTAATCGCTCGCAGGCCACAACGGATAGTATAAGTATAGTGTAACAATGAAGTTGTACATCTTCGTATCTTATGCTCAAAATCTAGTGGATATGGATATGTTAACAGTAAATCAGTTCATTATATCTTTTTCGCATGTTAGTTTCATCATTTTTTTTGTTAGAGACTGGTGTTTGTTTTAATTTTTTTTTCAATGTATTTATTTTGTTTTAATGCATGTGAAATAAAAAGATTTTAATAAGTTCTTTATCTACAATCTGACTAAACCCTTATTTATAAAATACATAAATGACTAAGAACACTCACATCTCATCCACCAAATGTATGTGAGTGTGTCCATCAAATTATATGAGGTGAGTGTAAGTGGTTGTGAGTGGAGGAAAGATAAAATATTTGGTGGAAGCATTGTTCCACCCTAAATATGAAAAACTACTGTTCACCCATATATATATTTTAATATTTTTGTAAGTAGTTGTGAGTGAAAAGAGAGAAAATGTAATGATAAAAGTATGAAAAAGTATTATTATTTTAATTAGGAGAGAGAAAATTTAAGGGTGGAGTAGCGATTTTTAGTATAATTTGATGGAGGAAATATGAATGCTCTAATTATATTATTTCTACACTTTTTAGAAAAGGCTTCCATGAAATCTAGGCATAAACACCCACTCCGTTAAACATCAACATTCAACTCTCCTTTGTACCTTTATTGTGTGTTCTTTACTTCTTCTACGCTGTGTTTCCGAGTTAACTTAACAAGGGAAATGAAAGGAACAAAAATTAATTGTGTTCCCGAGTTTCATTTAAGGAGAGAAAAGAAAGGAAAACAAAACATAGTGTGTTCCCGAGTTTCATTTAAGGAGCGAAAAGAAAGGAAATGGAAGGAAAACTAGGCAAAATCTTTAAGTTTAGTTTTTGTGACACCCGACATGTTTAGGTCAACAATTCATAAACACATAAAGTCTCCCTTAGCAAGAAACGTTGATTAAACATACTTGACGGGGTCAGTAGAGTCGGAACACAGTCTGTATTGTCCAAGGTTCAATGATTGGAGGATCATTGGGTTAATCACACACACACACACACGCGTTACGAGTCCTGTTATTGGTGAATTACATAAATTAAATTAAATGATATGCGTAGATTGATCCTTATGTGGTGGATTATATGCAAATACGTGTTTAAACGATGTGTAGATGATTATCCATGCTTGTATATGTTAAACATACATTAGGATTGCATGTTCATGTGTTAGGATGTGTTAAAATGCGTTAAACACGACAAACTGGAAAGACTAGAAAACATAGGTCCAGGTTCGACCCATAGCGTGGGGGCGAACCTGGGAAATGATCTTGGTTCGACCCACAATGTAAGGGCGAACCTGGGATGGGAAAACCATATAAGTTCATTCGACCTTGAGGAAGGGGCGAATGTGGACTGGGTATAAATACCACACTTTGTCATTTTTCACCATTTCACAAACCCTAAACGCCTCTAAACACTCTCTAGCAACTTTAATCATTGAGGAAGGAGTTTTTGCTCTTGTTTTCCATAATCTAACCTACAAACATCTTCTAAACAAAGATCTAAGGTGTGTTCTTCATCCTAAAACCTTTTTAAACTATTTTGATTCGTTTTCTTTAAACCCCAAGAATCCAGATCTCATTCAAACATGTTTTCATGGATAAAAACCTTCCTAACATCTTTCTAAACAAAAGCTATTCATAAACAATGAGTTTTCATACAAATTAACATGTGTTAATGGTGTTTTATGTGGTGTTATGTATTGTTTGATGATTAATTGTTGTATACATGTTATAACAATGATCTAGGACTGTTATTGATGATGATTTATGATTGAGATAGTTCGTTAGCCGCGATGCGGTAGTTCATTAGCTATGATATAGTAGTTCGTTGGCCATGGAATGGTAGTTCTTTAATCGCCGTGGGCGATAGTTCGTTTGGGAGGTTCGTTATGGAGTTCAAACGTTTAACGAGTATTTTCATCGGTCGGCAGTATCATGATAGTCTTTCAAAAGTTCATAAAACATTTTACTTAAAAACCTGTGAACTCACCGGCATTATTTGCTGACGTTCTTTAGCATGTTTGTCTCAGGTCGCTAAGGTAGCAGCTATCGATAGGCGCACGGAGTCTCACGGTGTCTAGGATTCATTTGCATTTCTTTTTGAGTATTTCAGACTTGGGCTTTACTTTTGAGTTGTAATAATACGTTTTGCTTCCGCTGTGTTAAGACGGTTTTGAAAATTTAATGAGCAGTTTACGTTGTTTTCATATCATATAGTGTCGTTTATTGTGACCGTTGACTTGGATCCTGGTGTGTCACTCGCTTTGCGGTAAAACCCCGCACGTGGAAATTTGAGGGTGTGACAGATTGGTATCAGAGCCAATGGTTATAGTGAACTAGGACTGCATGTAGAGTCTAGTCTATAGCCGAGTATCACACACGTTATGCGGTCACACATAGTTATGAGTCGTGTCACTTGGTAAACATACAAACCTTGTCGGGGTGTCGGTGTCCTCATCACACATCATCGTATTATCTATCTTTGGACTATTTCTACACTTATTCTGTCTTCTTCTTCGGGTTTGAAGATGAAGAGGCTTATCGCTTATGCTTGGCAGTAGTGTACATTGGGGTGGCTTCGGCACATTCTTGAGATTTTTTCGGGATTTGGATATCTCCCCTCTATGCTCTAATGTACATACTTGCCTACACACACACTATCATGCACTAGTACTTGTCATAGTACACTCCTAAGTGACTATTCACTTTGGGATCCTCGTGCGATAACAACTTCTTTTAGGAATGTGGGTATCGGGTGATTGGAAGTTCTAGCCAGGAGCACGCCTAGAGGACCATGTAGAGCGATTTCTTATTTCGGGTGCACACAAAATCATAAATCGAAATGCATGAAAATCTTGGTGGACTTCGTGTTTGGACTAATGGTCATGCTGGAACCGCGTTCTAAATTCGTTTGTGTAACACCCGAAAACCCGTTTCATTTAATTACGCTAATAGGTGGGATCAATATATCTACAATATTGAGCCCATTATCAAAAAGGAATATTTTGCGGATAATAAAACGAGACATTGGCAAGTCTCATAAATTGCAAACACACGTGGGAACATTATGAGAACTAACTTAATTAGTAAAGGTCACATACTTGTACTAAACTGAAGGGGCTGAACTTGACAACTAGGCAAAGTTGGAATAAAATGGGGGTTAAGAGTGAAAATGTGTGATAACACACACTAAAATCGCTCTTCACACCATCAAAAACACACACACAAGAACCTCCACCAATTCAGCCCCAAATCATGCCAAAATCGATGGCTTTTCTAAATGCATGATGGAATTCATGATCATCTAGTGTTCTAAACGTCATAAGGTAACTCTAGATCCTTTTAAATCATCCAAATCCATGGTATATTGAAGATGATGGTTCTAGGGTTTTATAAAATGTGGAATTGATGGTTAATATAGGTTGCCCTAGTCTTAGGGAGCCTTAAACATGTATAATCCGGTCACAAATCACACTAATATGTGTATTTGATTTTGATCATATGGTTATGTGAATATGCAAGATTTGGGGTTTAACCTCTAGGTTGAAACCACACATGATTAGTAGTCTTGGGTGACTCTTAGGAGTTGTTATAATGATCAAATTTAGTTGAAATGCCTAAATATCTTGTTATGATAATAATTAGATACATGGCTATATTTTGGTTAAACTTAGAATGTTGAAAACTAAGTATATTGGTGGATGCACACCAAATGTTTGATGAAATGCCTAGGTGAGTTAATCTCAACTAGACATGTAAGAAAATGGCTATGGATTTAGCTAGTAATGATAATGAATACATGATGTTATGGATAGTGAACAAAATTCCATATTATGTATTCTAATAATCAAGTTTGACATGTTCCTAAGTTAGGTACAAGAACTAGGGATGCAAACGAATGCAAGTCAGATACTTATGGAAACAAGAACGGATGCGAGGTAAGTTTACTTACACTACTATACTATGAACATGGGTCAAGTAATGTATACCTTGGTTTTAAATTTTGATATGGGAAGAAGGTATGACCCCCAAGGGGTGAAACCTATTAAATGGGCGATTTATGCGTATACATGTTAAAACAAGATTTATGGTAATAAACGAATCAAAGTGTGTTGATCAAATGATGGAAATCATCAATTGGGTCAATAGACAAAACTATGTGGTAATCAAGAATCTAAACTCAAGTTTTGATAAGGAAAACAATCGCGTGAATAAGGAAGATATGCAATATGGGTAAATGGGTCAAGTGGGGTTGCCACTTGCCTATAGTTAAAGTTGGATTATCATAGGATTATGAACCGCAAGACTTAATGTCAAATGGTGAATGATCACCATTGAGTCCCGAGAGACTAACGGGTCAATCTAGAATGTATGGAGGAGATCAATAGGAAGATGGGCACTCGATGCCTAAGAAATCATAATGGGTGCAAGTCATGGGTCAATGCCACCCGGTAAGTTCGTAGTTAAATAAACGCCTTTGGGCAAAGCAATTTGGGTGCTAAAGCAACCCACATAAAGTGTGGGTGCCAATTCGGTAAGTTATTTTCAAAACTATGTCTAATGCGCGCTAATGCGCTTAGAATTGATCAAATTGAGAACAATCATATGAAACAGTGAAAATCTAAGTCCGTAAGGACTTAGAAGTTTTTAAACAGGTCATTGAATAAAAAACGATGGATTTCAATCAAGAAGTGTCGCCACGAATGGCTAAATCGAAAGATTTGGCTAGGAGGGGCACTTTGGGAATTTATAAAGATTTACTAAAGGATAAATCTAATAATCGGAATCATAATGAACAAATCGGACAAACACTTTAGTTGATCAAGTGTATAATGACTTGACAACATAAACTAGATGCATTGCGCATGGTCAAATGGTGTTTGGATAAGTTAAATGTCTAAATGGGTCAAATTGGGGAAAAGTCGCCATAAACATTCAAAACTAAGAACCGGATCATGACGACATAAACCGGACCCTAAATTTTCAGTCAAAAAAAGGTTTATTTAGTCGGCAAGTCAATACTTAGGCTTAGGGAATCATCAAATGCAGTTGCGATATGATTCCCATGCTTAAAAATTACCAAACACGCAACAGAAGCAATGACCGGCGGTCGGGCTGAGTGACCGGCCGCGCGGCCTTCATAGAGGGCTCAGAAATGTCAGCGTTGAAGCGACTGGCCGCGCGGTTTGAGCGACTGGCCGCGCGTATTGACAGCCTGACAACCTGATTTTCAAAATTTCATATAAAATCGTAGAAAAATCGTTAGGAGACGTTCTTTATATGCCTGAAAAGCTCTCGGAGCGTAGAACAATCCTTATTTGAAAGTCGAAGTCGGATTTTGGGTTTTAGAAGGGGTAAAAGCGATCCGAACAGCTGCTGCGCAAAAGTCGCAGTAGTTTGTTCTCCTGAATAGGGGCCGTTTGGCCTGGTTCGTTCCGTTTCGACGTGTAACGACTCCCATACTAGTTTAATTGTATTATTGACAACCCACTAACCATTCCTTGTGTGGTGGTTCTAGGTAAACATTTGGTGGACGTCCCGGAGCAAGGATCAAGTCACGAGAAGAACCGAACACGCCCGAACACTCATCAAGCTTCCGCAATAGAATTCAAGAGTCTCCCGTGAAATTGCGAAATCTCATCATATGTTGTAATAGTTAAAGTGTAGAAATCAAAAAGTATTTATCACGATAATTTGAGTTTTTCTTAAATGTCTAAGTTTTTAATCGGGAGTGGTTTAAGTAAGGTCAAAACCCGTAAGATTAGACGTTAATCACGTGATTACGGGTTAGGGTCTTACAGTTTAGCCACTTGTAGCTTGATCTGTTAGTGGTATTGAGTGTCTTGTCTCATGTTTGGCAGACCATGTCTGGTCGTACTGGTGGACGTGCTGGTGGGCGCCGTGGTTGCGGCGGGGGTCGCAATGGCGGTGGACGAGGTGGTGGGAACATCACCATGACGCACGCGGAGTTGGAGCACCTGTTGCAGCAGCAGTTGAACGTTACGTTGGTTGCTTTCCAGGCTGCTCAAAAAACTATGGGAAATACTAATCAGGTGCAGTCTGGGTGCACCTACAAGAAGTTCATGGACTGTAAGCCCCATTACTTCAATGGGACTGAAGGGGCAGTGGGACTACCTCGGTGGTTGGAGAAGATCGAATCAGTGTTTGCTAAGTGCTAAGCAGTCAATCTCGGCGCAATATCGGTGCTATATCGGTTTTATCTCGGTTATCGGTCAGCAAGGTCTATCTCGGTCCCAAATATCGGTAATTATATCGGAGCCGATAATCTCGGCCGATATGACCGATATACCGGCCGATATCCATATCTTTTATATCGTTATGTAAACCGAGATAGCGTTTTTATCTGGGTTTAGGCGCTGTGCTGCTTCACTCTGAAAGTAGGATGAAGAAGAAAGCCAATGGAGGGAGAAGAAGATGAAGTAGTGGCGGCTGTAGAGAAAAATGTGTATAGACTTAAGCTTTTTAGGGTATAATAAGTCTATATATGTAAACATATACCCCTCCACTTTTCAATAGTTTACATTTAACTCCTCCACCTTTCAATATTTTATATAAAAAGTGTAAGTTAATATTATACATATAATATAAACTATAAATAGCTATTTTTTTGTTTCTTAATTTTTCTACCGATATCTTACCGATATCTCACCGCGATAACCGATATATCAAATATCAGTCCTTGACCGATAACCGATATTTTACCGCATTAACTGCTTAGGCTAAGTGTAGCTATCCCGACGCTGATCGCGTCAAGTATGCTTCTGCTACTCTGGAGGGACACGCTTTGACTTGGTGGAACTCCACCACTGCGAACCTTGGCCTGGGTGAGGCCAATGCTATGCCGTGGTCCGAGTTTATTCAGATGTTGAGGGCGGAGTATTGCCCAAGGGACGAGATTATGAAGTTGGAACACGAGTTTTGGAATCTGAAGATGGTCGGGTCAGAGATCGAGGAGTTTACTGCTAGGCACAACGAGTTGGCCGTGATGTGCCCCGGGTTGGCTACACCGGAGTACCGGAGGATTGAGCACTACGTTGCTGGGTTGGTGCCGGAGATTGCTGGGCTTGTTGCTGCCGCTGATCACACTACTATGTTGGCCACTGTTCGGGCAGCTCACAAGCTGACCAACATGAAGGTTGCTGAGGGTGTTCTACCTCCGAGGGGTGCTGCTGTAAAAGCCCCTATGGATAACAAGAGGAAGTGGGTGAGTGCTGGAAAGAGCGCTGGGTCGTCCTAGCCGCAGGCGAAGAAACAGGAGGTTGTGGGAGCGTCATTCGAGCTGAGGTCTGGGGGTTATATTGGGAAGCTCCCAAAGTGTGGTGAATATGGGTTCCATCATTATGGCAACTGTGAGAAGTTTCGTTGCAACCGTTGTCAGCGTGTGGGCCATGTTGCTAGAGATTGTAGAGTCAATCTCTAGACAGTTCCAGGTCAAGCGATTGTCCCTGCTCCTGTTCCTCAGGGAAATCGAGGGTGTTATAACTGTGGGGATTTGGGTCATCTCAAGCGTAATTGCCCGAAATTGAATCAGGTTGAGGCAAGGGCTGCGGGAGGTGGTGGAAACAACGAGGGTGGCGGTCGGGCTACTCGTGCTCATGTTTACGTCATTGGTGCAAGGGAGAACCAGGAGGATCCCGATACTGTTACTGGTGAGTATTCTTTTCTTGATTCTCGTTATGCTCGTATTCATTCTCATTCTCATTCACATTGTTTGGTGTTTCGTATTCATCTTGTGCATTCAGTCTGGTACTTGGTCATCGTTTTGCATTCATGGGTCTGATGTGGGTCCTTTAGAGATGCTACTTGGACGGTACCAGTGTTTCATTTATACCGATCACAATAGTCTTTAGTAGGCCTTCGATCAGGAGGATTCATTGATTTGTATTCATTTTGGGGAGGGCAGTTCCCCGGCATGGAGTATCTGTTGTTGTCTTTATTCGTTCGTGATTTTCATTTCGTTTGCATCCTGAGAAACGTTACATGGGTTAGGTCGACACTCATTACTATTGAATAGTGAATCTCGGGACGAGATTCCTTTCAACAGGGGGATGATGTGACGATCGGGAAATTTTTTTTTCTTTTTATCGTTTCATTCTCTTTGACTTCGGGAAATTTTCGTGACGAAAATTCCTTCAACAGGGGGATGATGTGACACCCGGCATGTTTAGGTCAACAATTCATAAACACATAAAGTCTCCCTTAGCAAGAAACGTTTATTAAACATACTTGACGGGGTCAGTAGAGTCGGAACACAGTCTGTATTGTCCAAGGTTCAATGATTGGAGGATCATTGGGTTAATCACACACACACACACACAACACACACGTTACGAGTCCCGTTGTTGGTGAATTACATAAATTAAATTAAGTGATATGCGTAGATTGATCCTTATGTGGTAGATTATATGTAAATACGTGTTTAAACGATGTGTAGATGATTATCCATGCTTGTATATGTTAAACATAGATTAGGATTGCATGTTCATGTGTAAGGATGTGTTAAAATGCGTTAAACACGACAATCTGGAAAGACTAGAAAACATAGGTCCAGGTTCGACCCATAACGTGGGGGCGAACCTGGGAAATGATCTTGGTTCGACCCACAATGTAGGGGCGAACCTGGGATGGGAAAACCATATAAGTTCATTCGACGAGTAAAGGTACATTCGACCCTGATCAAGGGGCGAATGTGGGTACATTCGACCTTGAGGAAGGGGCGAATGTGGACTGGGTATAAATACCACACTTTGTCATTTTTCACCATTTCACAAACCCTAAACGCCTCTAAACACTCTCTAGCAACTTAAATCATTGAGGAAGGAGTTTTTGCTCTTGTTTTCCATAATCTAACCTACAAACATCTTCTAAACAAAGATCTAAGGTGTGTTCTTCATCCTAAATCCTTTTTAAAGCATTTTGATTCATTTTCATTAAACCCCAAGAGTCCAGACCTGATTCAAACATGTTTTCATGGATAAAAACCTTCCTAACATCTTTCTAAACAAAACCTATTCATAAACAATGAGTTTTCATACAAATTAACATGTGTTAATGGTGTTTTATGTGGTGTTATGTATTGTTTGATGATTAATTGCTGTATAGATGTTATAACAGTGATCTAGGACTGTTATTGATGATGATTTATAATTGAGATAGGTTACAGTTGATTATTGATGATGTTTTGCTCATTTTGAGGATTTTGGGTTAGATCTAGGGCTTGTTCATGATGATAGTGATAAGGATATGATTGGGGGTTTCTTGTTCATGATAATCTGAGTATGTTAAGTTGATTATTGATTGATTTCAGAAAGTTTCCTAATTGGGAAAAGATTGCATGCGTTTGATGTGACATCTCCATAATTTGCCATTTTGGGTAACTTGTAAAACGGACGGATTTCGGGATAAAATTGGTAGGGTTTTGTGGGAATATGTTAATGATAGTTGACTATTGTGATTGGTGATGTTTCGTGATGTTTTCGGACCGTTTACATTCGTTTTGGGTCGAATGTGGCTCAAAAGGGTCGAATGTGGCTCAAATGGGTCGAAGGTGGCTCAAATGGGTTGAATGTAGCACCATCGGGTCGAATGTGGGTGTCTGGGGTCGAATCTGGGTGCCTGGGGTCGAATCTGGGTGCCCGGGGGCGAATTAACACGTTTTAGGGTCGATTAATGTACGTTAAGGTCGAATAAACATATGTTAGGGTCAAATAAACATGTGTTTGGTCAATTGAACTTGTGAATGGGTTGAATGAACATCATGAGGGTCGAACCAAGGGTCCATGGGTCGAACCAGAAGCCCTTGGGGGCGAACCAAACACAGGAAACTCCCGATTCGACCTTACGACTTTGTATATGCGATTTTTGATGCAAACTAAGTGCTTTATGCTTGAAACTTATGTGTTAACCTTATGTGCATGACTAATTGATGTAATGGGTCACAAACGGGATGTCGGGTCTGTCTGGTATGTCCGGTTAATGTTTAAATGCACATTTTAACAAACGTAGTCAAGATCTGGACAATCGGGGACTAGTTAGCCTTCGGGTTAGTAGTCATCACACTTATGTAAACTCATTGATAGGTTGTCATTAGTTGGGATTATCATACACGTGTTGGATTTCTAATTATTAGAAGACGCACTCTAAGGTGAGTTTCACGGCCCTACTCTTTTACTGGTTTTACATTTTCGGGGGAGAAAACATGCTATGTTCTTTAAACGTGTGTCAATTGTTTTCGTAAGTTCATTACGTTTGGGAGGGTTCATTTGGGTTCAAAGTATTCATTTATGTTCAGTATATATGGCCTATGTTGTGGCAGTTCGTTAGCCGCGATGCGGTAGTTCGTTAGCCGCGATGCGGTAGTTTGTTAACTACTATGTGGTAGTTCGTTAGCTATGATATAGTAGTTCGTTGGCCATGGAATGGTAGTTCGGTAATCGCGGTGGGCGATAGTTCGTTTGGGAGGTTCGTTATGGAGTTCAAACTTTTAACGATTATTTTCATCGGTCGGCAGTATCATGATAGTCTTTCAAAAGTTCATGAAACATTTTACTTAAAAACCTGTGAACTCACCAGCATTATTTGCTGACGTTCTTTAGCATGTTTGTCTCATGTCGCTAAGGTAGCAGCTATCGATAAGCGCACGGAGTCTCACGGCGTCTAAGATTCATTTGCATTTCTTTTTGAGTATTTCAGACTTGGGCTTTACTTTTAAGTTGTAATAATACGTTTTGCTTCCGCTGTGTTAAGACGGTTTTGAAAATTTAATGAGCAGATTACGTTGTTTTCATATCATATAGTGTCGTTTATTGTGACCGTTGACTTGGATCCGGGTGTGTCACGCGCGTCGCGGTAAAACTCCGCACGTGGAAATTTGAGGTTGTGACAGTTTCCTTCTGATTTGGATGAAAACGGAAGGAAATGATATTTATCCTTTCTTTTCCTTTTCCTTTTTTTCTTTTGATTTTTTCCTTTCCTTTTCCTCTTTAAGTTAACTCGGGAACACAACGTTAGTGTGTGATGAATATAACCAACCATCTAAGGGGGGAGGGCACTACCTGTATGGTTTTCAACTTTACTGATTTTAACCAATCCTACACTGCCACATCACTTCACTGATTTCTTTCACTGAAACAGTTTTTTTAAAGGCAACACTTCACTGATTCACTTCACTAAAATGTTTTTTTTTCTATTATTTAAATAACATTAATTAATCCATATTAGTTTAAATGTATTTGAAAACAAAAATTCTATATTTTAATAAAACATTATTTTATCCATATTAGTTTAAACGTATTTGAAAATAAAAATTCTATTTTTTTTTAATAAAAATAAACATTATTTAATCTATACACTATTTGGCCCACCTTCATTTCTCTTTATCTATTTATTTTTCTCACACACAATACACTTAACTATATATACATTTATATCTATCTACTTCTTCACCTTCTTCATGTTTACACAGAACGTAAAAAAAAGAAAAGAAAAAGAAAGCAAAATGCAACTTAAAGGAATATAGAGGGGAGAAGAAACTAAAGAATATAGAGAGATAGAACTTAGAAGAGAGATTAGAAAGAAATAATATTTTATTTAAATTTACGGGTTCACATCCATTAGATAGAACCAGCAAAAGCTTCATGAGACCCCTACCAGCACTACTGATGACGGTGTTACTGGGCTGATAGTGGGGTACCCGTGACCAAATCTGGTAGTGCCCCGTCCCCCCTAAGTGGTGGTCAATGAAAAAGTCATAAGAGCTTTTCTATTTTCTTAACTTTTGTGCCTCAATCAAACGCATGAGAGGCACAAATACAAACATACAATATTAGCATCAGAAAAAAGAACGATATCTATGAAATCAAATATCATATGGCCTATGATCTAGCGGTATCAAGGTGTATGGACAAAACATTTATTCCATTGAGGTTTAAAGTTCAAATCCCATAATAGAAAAATATGTAGATTTATAAGTAGAATAACGGATGCGTCAGTTACTCAGTCAAAGTCAAAAGAAAAAAAATCTCAGAGATCAAATATAGAAAATATGTTCCTTCATGATTATTCCTTAACTTTGTGAACCATTCAAATTGTTATGTCGAGGTGGACACGCTAATGTAACCAAATCTTGTAACTATCTTGATTGTTAGACAAATACCGTTGTGATCTTGAAAATCTTGCTTCTAAAAGAGTGATGTTACCTTCGATTGCTAGGAACATAGTCATAGAGAATCTACTATCGCAAATTGTGTCGAAAGAAGGCTTTATTCCAGATAGGGAATGAAATTACATCCATTAATTTTCAATAATGTGCATCCTCTCATTAGGTTCTTCATTTTCCTTTTTCTTTTAACCAAAAGCGATCCAAGAAGAAAAATAATTAAATAACTTTTTAATGCCACACATATCTATAATACATTATAAAGGAAGAGTGATTTTGTACATCATCCAACTATTATAGCAACATGTACAAGTAAATTAAGCTTATATCACAAGGGTATAATTGGAACTTTGTGGAACATTAAGACACTTGCAAGGATATCAATGTAATTTTACTATGCTCTCTTATCTCACATCCTCAAAACATATTACATCCCTACCCTCACATTTATATTATTGGTTGTTACTTTATTGGCCCTTTATTGTTGGTGTAATTTTCATTTAAGGGGAAAGAACTCAAGGGACTAACAAGTTGTTTCTAACCCATGGGTCTATAAAAGAAATCTGATCCATGATAGGCTGTTGCAGTTTCTTTAGTGTCTCAGGTAACCGGTTGCAACTAGAAGCTTCGGTTGCATTAAATAGTACTCCGTAAGAAGAAGTCGCCGTGCAAGAGGGTAATCAGGTTTCAGGTATGTTGGTTGTTTCAAAGTTATGCACATTTATTAGTTTACAAATATGTATCTGATTTAGGATTTTCTTTCGTTGTGTAATCTATCGTTCTGTCCACAAGATTCAAGAAAAGCTATGGTCACCTCTGCTGATTCCCATGTCAGAATTCTCACTGGCCCCAATGTGGTTGGGATTTTTAGCCTATTCATATTTTAAGAATTGCTGTATCATTTTGAAGCTCTAAAGGAAAATGAATTAAAAAAATGTTACCATTAAAATCATAACCGTTGTTGCATACAAATTTGGTTTAGAATTTTCACATAAGACTTTTATGATTAACTACCTTTAGTTGTTCCTTTCTAAATTTAGTGGCACTTTAAATTGTCTTCATTCAATTATTTAGGCAATTTCCTATGTTCAATGCTTCCTTCGGACCATGACAACTGTTGAACAACATGGTGATTTTTTAGTGCATTTTGACATCAATGTACCAATTTGTATTTTGTATTTAGTTTTTTACATGTACATCACGTGGCAAAGATCTTCCACCTAACCAAAAATAAGGAATAGTCAGTTTAGTACTTTAAAGATGTTTTAACTGGATGATGATGATTCTAAATAACTAATAGTATATAAGAGAATTGATTTTTTTTTACTTTCTCCTTTTTAGCCTTAAATGCTTACTTCTAAAATTCACATGAAAAATACGATTTAACCAACTAAAGATGCATTGGTGAAAAGGTTGAATTAGTAGAAAAACGGTGAATTAGTACATTGAAAGTGTTCATGTAATATTTCAGTCTTTCAAGTTAAAACGATTTTGATTTCTGGTTTCCAACTCTATATCTTGTGGACTTGTGGGCAATAGTAAACTTTGGTATATAGATATGTATTACTATGGAATATGGATTTCGCAACTATAACTCCAATTCACTTGAAACGCATGCTCTATCTGCTTGAATTAAGTAACAGAAACTCCTGAATACACTTTTTGTATCTTCATCCATTTTGAATTTACTAGGTTATTGATGCTAATGCCAAAGACATGGAAATCGATCTTTCCAACCTTGGAACACTAAATAGTATGCTTGCTGCAATATTCAGGTAATTCTTATGTAAGTTTTCTATCAGCTTCCTGGTAAGATGTAGAAATTAGTTGAAGGGAAAACAGTTGAAATGGGTCAAGTTGGTTATAATAATCAGTTATCAGTCATAAGTCAAACTGGCTGACTTGCTGGGTTATTTGGATAAGAATACAAAGGACACCATGTTTTATATCTGTTGTAACCCCTTGTCTCGCTGCAACGCGCGGCACGCTTGGGTTCTCTACTATGCGAAAAGCGGGTGATTTTATAGGCTATAATATAATTTGTTATTGTTAATGCACATGGTCGTAAGCAAAGTTTAAAAGAACGGAAACGCGCCTCGAGGCGTTTTCCCTTCGCCTCATGAGGCGTAAGCCTCGAGGCGAACCGAGGCGTAAGCCCAAGGCGGAATTAAAAAATTAAATAAATAATTATATATCTTTCAAAAAATAAAATGCTAACTAATTTCATCATCAAAAACATCAAAAACACACATAAAAAAGACATTAGTACCCGCGGCAACGCGCGGACATATATTAGTTCTCTCAACAAATTGGTATTAAAAATAAACTACGTGAAACTCGCCATATAACGTTTTCCAGAAAAACATTAGTACCCGCGGCAACGCGCGGGCATTACCACTAGTACTACATAAAAAATACCGACATTACACAAACAAAAAACCATAAACTATTACCAAACATAAGCTAGCCTGGTGTAATTAAGATCGCTCGATTTGTTTTTTTTCCTTCTTTTTTCTCACGCCTTACTCTTTAAGACGAGCAGAATGTCAGCCAATCTTAGGAGCTGTTTGGTTGATTTAGGGCCTGTTTGGTAGCCTCTTAATGAGGCTCTGAATCATTCAGCCCTGAATGGTTTAGTATTCAGACTGTTTGTTTCAACCTAAAAAAAGCTCTGAATGGAATGATTAAGAGCTGAATGATTCAGACTTGGTGCATAGCTGAACCATTCAGCACTTAATCATTCAGAGCCTCTTAACCATTCAGACCTCTTAATGATTCAATACTTAATCAACCAAACAGCCGCTAAGTGTCGAATCATTAAGATGGTCTGAATGGTTAAGAGGCTCTGAATGGTTAAGAGTTGAATCATTCAGCATCCCTTATTAGCTTAATTGTTTAACACTTAATCATTTCATTCAGATGCTAAAACAAACAGTCTGAATGCTGAATAATTCAGACCCGAGTGATTAAAAAGCTGATTAAGAGGCTACCAAACAACCCCTATGTGTTGGTGTTTTGGATTTGTTATGTTGTTGTGTGCCCAAAAGCTACAAGTACATATATAATTACAATCTGTCATTATGGCCAGTGTTATTAGACAAAGGAATTTGACTTCTAGCCTTTGTAATGTTTCTAATGTAACGATACATAAAATAATTAATTGAATTAATCAGAAAATATGGTATATATTGGATTAAATTTGCAAGGCATTCCAAGTTGGAAGACTTCTTAGGAAAAATATTTAGTGGAATCACCTAAAAAAAGCCTATAAAGGGAATTATATTTAGAAGCCACAAAAAATAGAAAATATATTTAAATACTCCTAATTTTCACAAATTGACAGATAATACTCCGAACTATCACTTTAGCGGATAATACTCTCAACTTGCAATTTAGTTTGTTCCATCACCCCAAACTAACGGAGGTCTAACCTGGTTAGTCTATGTGGCAAAAATGTTAAAACCTAAACTTAAGGGACCTTTTCGAAACTTTATTATTATTATTATTTTAAATTTTATAAATCCCAAACACCCCCCCCCCCTTCTGGTGACAGACCACCCCCCATCTCTCTCTCTAAAACACCACCACCATCACCTACACCAACTGCCATCATTACCACCTACTGTGACACCCGACATGTTTGGCTTAAACATATTAGTAACATCTAAGTCTACCTTAGCGAGAAACGTTTATAAACAGACTTAACTGGGTTAGTTGAGTCGGGTCAAGTTAGGATGGTCCAGGGTACAATGATCTGGAGGATCATTGGGAGTCGATTTGGTAATACACTAGTACCGGGTTCCATTGTTGGTGACATTACACGAACTAATTAAGTATATGTGTAGATTATGGGTCGTGTGGTGGATTATATACATAGATGTGTTTAAATGATGTGTAAATGATTATCTATGCTTAAATATGTTAAATATAGACTAAGGATGCATGCTTATGTGTTAAGATGTGTTAGAATGCGTTAAACACGACAAACTGGAAAACTAGTCAAAAAAAGGAATCCTGGTTCGACCACTTCGAGTGGTCGAAGGAGGGAAATTGTCTGGTTCGACCCTTTGTAGAAGGGCGAACCAGGGAAGTGGAATTGAAAAAATTCCCTTCGACCAGAACAGGGCTCATTCGACCCTGTGAAAGGGTCGAAGGAGACCACCTTCGACCATTGAAATGGTGCGAAGGAGGATTAGTATAAATACCAACCTTTGTCATTTTTCATCATTTCACAAACCCTAACCGTCCCAAAACGCTCTCAAACGATCTAAAACACTAAGGAAGGAGTTTTTCCTCTTCTTTTTCATAATCTAACCTATCTACAACATCTAAACAAGAATCCAAGGTGTGTTCATAATCCTAAACCTTTTTAAAAGCATTTTAATTCGTTTTCATCTAACCCTAATTGTCCGGATCTGTTCTAAGGGTGTTTTTATGATTAAAAACCTTTTTAACATCTTTCTAAATTAAAACATTATCATTAACATAGGTTTCATGATGAATAACATATGTAAATTGTATATTATGTGGTATTATGTGTTGTTCAATGATTTGCTGCTATATCTATGATAGAAACATGATGTAGGATTGTTATTGATGTTGGAATATTGTTGTCTAGGGTTAGGATTGGATATGATGATGATAATATTGGTATTTGGGGGGTTTTATTGGATCTAAACTTGATGCATGATATTTATGATCAATAGAATTGATAAGATAAGATCGGATAATCGACAAACTGAGTAATTTAAGCTAAGCATGAATCGATTTCAAAAGTTTCCAAATTGGGTAAATTATTCATGCATGAAAGTGATGTTTCCATAATCTTTACCATTTTGGGAAAGGGCTGAAACGGACGTATTATCGGGGGAAATCGGTGGGGTTTTGTAGGGATAAGTTATCCATGCTTGACTGCTGTGTTGGATGATGTTTCGAGTCGTTTTGAATGTGTTTGAAGCGTTTTTAGGAAAAATTACACAACAGGGGCGAACCTGGCCTCCTTCGACCGATCGAAGGTGCGAAGGAGGAAAACCAGGGTCGAACCTGGGTTTTTGTTGGGCGAATGTGGTAAAACGGGTGAAGGAGGCATCAAACGGTCGAACGAAATGTAAAACGGGCGACGGAGACTGAAAAGGTGCGAAGGAGACATAAAACTGACTGGTTCGACCGTTCTGATGCAGAAATGAGATTTTTGATACAAACTAAGTGTTTTATGCTTGAACCTTGTGTGTAATCTATGTGTACTTGATTAGTTAGGGTAATGGGTCACCAACGGGATGTCGGGTCGGTCTAGTGTGTCGGTTAAACATTTAAACACGTTTTAAAAATACTTGGTTACGATCTGGACAATCGGAGACTAGATAACCTTATGGTTATTAGTCGGAACACTTATGTGAACATTTTGATAGATCTCCGGTAGAGGGATTATCAAGGGCTAAACATCTTTACTTGTAATTGAAGAACGCTATCCAAGGTGAGTTCACGGCCCCACTTTTACTGCTTTAACTTTTGGGGGAGAAAACATGCGCTAAACTGTTTTGGTAACATATGTCATACTATGGTTTTTAACTTTATATTGCTATACGATCTTTGGAAAGTCCCGGGGAAACCATGAATGTGCGGGGATGCACAACGGGGGAGATGTGGATAGACCTATTGGGCGTGACCTGCCCCACTCGTCGGCTTGGAGGGCCGGGCGGGTGCATATTGTCTCGAACAGGAACATTATCATGCTGAACATACGGGCTGCTTAAACATGCTAAACATTGCTAAACGTGTCTAGTAATGGTTTCCAATCGTAGTAGTAATAAAACATACGCCTAGCTAGCGTACTTGGTAACATTGATATAGTATGGACATGGTAACGTTTTGGTAACATAATGATCAAACCTGTGAACTCACCAGCATTATATGTTGACATCTTTTTGGCATGTTTTTCTCAGGTCGCTAAGGTAGCAATGAATGGAACTAGGCGCACGGGTCTGCATTGGCGTCTAGGCATAGTTGCACGTTTTGTAATAAAAGTATTTTGATTAACTTTTGAGATGATAGCATAGTTGATTAAATGCTACTTAAACGCTTCCGCTTATGAAATTAATGGTTATGTCTCTTTACGTGTTTCATATAGAGTTGTTTATTGTGATCGTTGACTTGGATCCTGGTTTGTCATGCGCCTCGCGGTAAAACCCCGCAAGTGGTAATTTGAGGGTGTGACACCTACAACCACCGTTCTCTCAAATATTATTAATCCCCAATCTTCAACAAATTCTCCCTTTCCATTCAATCTTTTCCTCAACGTTTCACCCAATTCAATTTCTAGGGTTTTGTTTAAGATTGTTCAAGAATCTGTAATCATGATTTACGATTCGATTGCTAACGGTTTGACCCCAACCACTGCTAAGTTGAAGCAGAGCAAGCTTGATGTTCGTAGAGAACAATGGCTTGCTCAAGGTGATTTTTTAAAAAGTTTTTATGTACGTTTATTTAACCACTACCTACAACCACTATTAATTCGAGGATTTAATCTATGCATTGAAGGATTAATTGAGAAGAAAGTTGTAATCGAAGGTTTGTATGGTGATGACAGATTATTGGGGTTTTTGTTTGAATTTGGGGGGTTTTTGTTTGAAGGCTTTGTTTGAAATTTTATTTAGTCGCCATGAGCTATTGAGCAATCGTCACTACGTGGCACCTCGATGTTTCCGCCATCGGTTGGGGTGTTACATATACATATTTGATAACTTTTTTTTTAATAAAAGTTAATATTAGAACTAAAAAATGTTACGAATTGAAAATTACAGATCTCAAACATGTAACATTAAACTTGAGTAAAGTACACGGAGGGTCTTAATAGGCTTACAAAATTTTGAAAATAGTCTCTAAGTATGAGAAGTTACACATATAGTCCAAACTCTTTCAATTTGCAACACATTTAATCCTAACTTTGCAATTTGAAACACCTTTAGTCCCCATTTGCCATCCATTTTAAAGGACTAAATGTGTTACTAATTATAAACATTTGGACTATACGTGTAATTTCTCATACTTCAAAACTATTTCTATAATTTTTGAAACCACATACACTATATGTGTACTTTTATCTTTAAACTTAAGACTTTATAGATGTGACCAGTATTATACTATAATGATTATTTGTGTAATTAACTCTATAAAATACAACACATATACAATATAATATATGCTAGGTTATATACTAACCCCTATATTAGTAATCAAAGAGCTTTGTAAGGGATATTTACTATATATTTTTTTATAAAAATATTGACCTCTTCACTTTCATCGAGTTTATTACTTAAACCTTGAGCTTTTCCCACATTTTTTTATATCAACTTTTTAATTCATTTTATGTTGTTTTTTTATCGTTTTCACTTAGTTATTATTTTTTATAATAATGTTTTACATTTTGGTTTAAATTTGACGAGTTAACATGTTCCGAGTCATGTGTGTAGTTTAAAGATCCTGTCATAACACGATGGTCCTACGTTGACTTAGTTATTATTTTCTATATTTTACATTTTGGTGATTTTTTTTGCAAGTTAACACCCTATGTGCGCGTGTGGTACATTTTTATGCCTATTTTTGGTTCAACTTGATAATTTATCCACAATACGCGAGTCCTAAATACTAGTTTATATAATTTACCACATTGATTTTAGGTACTTTAAAAATGGTTTATATGCCTTTATTCAATTATTATCAAGAATTGTATCATTATCTACGCCCAAATGAATCTTTACATGTAAAAATAAAACTATAACACTCGTTGTCTTGTAACAACAGGTAGGTTGTTTTGGACACATGGAAGTTTATGTACTTGGTTTTTACTACGTGAGTTAAAACATAACATGTGATCACATATCATGGATGGTTCTCAATTCAATATGAGTAAGTGTAGAGTTTTTCTTAATAATATTCCAACTGATCGTTGTGGATCTTTTCTAGGAAAACTTATATCCTAAAGATTGTAAAAAGGTAAAAGTGCAAAGCAATAAACCTATCACACTCTCATTTATTGAATTGGAGGGTCCATGCTCCACACTACCCATGCTACGGCCATGTGGTTATATTATGGTGTGTGAAAGAGAGAAATAGAATATTGAAAATTCAACTAAATTTAGGAAGAGTGTAACTTGTCAAGGATCTTTTAGCTTTTCTCATAATTGCATTTTAATTTATGTCTCATTCATATATAAATTATCTTATATTTGCATTTATTTTGTCTAGAATAAATATCATTTGATATACAACATTTATTAGTTAAATGAGAAATATGAAAAAAAAATGAGGAAAATAGAAACAAATAAGAAATTATGACGGTTTCAACCTTACTATACATGTGATGCACGTGTGTAGTTCATATCTCAATGTAAAATAATTAAAGACCTTTATTGATGAATTGGTTTGTAAAGGTAACCAACCTGATTGGAGAAAAATTGCAATTGCAATGATTCAACAACGAAATGATTCATGTGGTGGATTGCAAATATGATAAAAAAAAAAAAGACCACATTTGATGTTTGGGTTATTCCAAAGACTAGTAGAGTGTCCGCGCGATGTAGCGGGAAATACAAACACTTCTAAGGGTGTGTATGGTTTGGTTAAGTTTGATTATTAGCCTCAACTGCAACTAAAATCAAATGTCATCAATTAATCAATCTTATTAAACAATTGGTTCCTTAGTTCGGTTAGTATTGTTAGATTATCGATTTTTAGTTCGGTTTAGTTAATTTGGATGAATAACAAAAATAAACTTCGGCTAGGTTTTTTTGCCTAGAAATACATGAAATGTAGGTATAATGTAACACCCCAACCGATGGCGGAAACATCGAGGTATCACGTAGTAACGATTGTTCAATAGCTCATGGACTAAAAGTGTAAATTTTGATATATTGATTAAGTAGTTTATTACATTGAAAGAAAAATACAAGATACAGTAATTCTAAAGTGATAACTAAATATGAAATACAATGAATCCAAAATCTAAGTAAAAATTCCAAAAGCTTAAAAATCATCTCATAAATAACCTGAAACATGTACGAAAATAGTATATGTCAATACAAAAATGTATTGGTGAGCATACCCTGTTTGAATACATATAGTAGAAAAAGAGTTTCGCAATGCACGTGTTGTATACTGTTTGCAATTATGTAATAAGTAATATCCGTTCAAAATCAACCATATGAAATGAAAGGAAATATATATAGTATGCGCTAGTAGTAATGAAATACATAGCAATGACAAGGACTCTAACAAGAGTCATAAGAGTATATACCATAGTACTATTCATTGAAATGTCAGGCCCTCAAAGGTTAATAATTTTGACAAGTCATAGACACACAAATTAACATAAGCAAACACACATGAAAATTGCTATTTTAGTAAAAGAAATAGAAACTTGATATAAGTACATGAGTAGCCCCAAAAATAAAATGAAAAAGGGGAAAGATATACTCACATTCACTAAATAGTTATGTCACTAAATCGTCGTGAGCGTGAATTGGCGAATCCCGAAGTCTCAACCTAAAAGTATGGTTTATGTATAAGTGTTTGGACTTAAAGTAAGTCTAGGGTTTCTAGTCTAAGGCACCTAGGATGTCTAGTCTAATTTGGGATTTAACATGTAAATAACGATATGTGTTGAAAATGCGACGTAAGTAAATATATATATATATATATATATATATATATATATATATATATATATATACTTTCTTGAAATAATATGACATATGAACTAAGGAATAAATATGAATAATAATATTATAAGTGCATAACTGAAAGTTATGAACTAAAGTAAATGGTGGAAGTCACATAAATATTAAATTATGTAACAACTTTGACTTGTTAAAAAAATGTAACAACTTTGACTTGTTAAAAAAAATGTAACTTTGAAACATTAATTATTTGTATTTATTAATTTCAATACAACCAATTAATTAGGTTAGCCAAAGAACTTTTAAATAAGATAAATAATTTAAGTTTATACAATAATAGATTTATGAAATCATAAAATGATCTAAATATTTTATAAATATTTTTAAATGACTTAATGAATATATAAACGCATAATTATCATAAATTCACATAAAAATTTTAAGTTAATCAAAATAACAAGACTTTTAATAAAAATAATGTATTATGAACCAAAATGGTCAAAAAAAAAATTTAGATAATTTTTTAACCAAAATGATTTTATATTATATTTATTGTCTAAAACTTAAATAAAGAATTAAATTCTATAAAAGTACAAAACTAATACAAATCAGGTAGCAAAAATCATAATCAGTATTCTAACATAATAAATAGGTTTTTCACAAATATTTACATTAAAATACATTATATATAATTTTTAATGAAATAAGCATGATTTAATCAAAATAAAATTATTTAAAACTATTGCAACGGCCACAAAATCAGAATAAATACTATTTTCAGGTCATAAATATCATCTAGAAGCTAAGGCCATGGGGTATACTCTAACCATCTTTAACTCCACCTAGATTCCACATCTTTCATTTTGTCTCTTTTCACACTAGCTCACTTCAAGGAAATGGTTTAACGCCCCTTAACTCTACCTCATCCCTTAACTTTCTCTCTTTTAAGTCATGTTAACATGTTAACTTAGTGACAATTTAATGCTCCTTAACATGAGAAGGGAGTGGTGCACAATAAAAGTTAACATGCCACGTCACCATTAACACTCTTGGTGTGAAGGTATACCCCATGGCCTAAGGTTAGAATTTCATGATTTTTAGATAACATATGAATTAGTTATGAATTTTACAAGTTAATTATACTTTTAACTCAAAAATCCCAAATTGTTCATAAACACCCTAAAGCCCTAACTAGCAATTGAAACCCTAAAGTGTATGAATCATCAAATAAATATAATGCTATTGAAGAAATATATATGAAAAGGAAAAATAGTGAAAGTTGATTGAAAATACTTACGGTTTTGCTTAAGAAAAATAAGAATATATGAAAACCAAAGCAAAAATCTCCAAAATTCTTGAGGATGATGATGATATGAACTTAAAAGATGATACAAGATGAGAGAAGTGAGAGTGTTTGTGTGTGAAACTCATGTTGGGATATTGAGGAAAAAAATGAGTAATTAGAAATATAATGAATGGTGTTTAATATAATAATCAATTTTGTGAGTAATACTAGTAATTAGTTGACTAGAAAACTCATGAAACTTATTTTTGAGGTAATATAATTGGTCATAAAGTTTAAAAAAATTGGTAATTGTTTAATTGTGGTTAAAATATATGATACAAAAAATGATTTTTGGCATAGCTAACCCCTGACTTGGTATCCTATAAAAGTCAAATTATAATAAGTTTGAAAAACGTTTCAATATACGTATTTGATTAAAACGTAGACCCATCAGTAAATATGTAATAATAAAACTAAACTCAAGCTTTTATTAATTTGAGAATAAACAAAAGTACATGGACTGGATTTGTAAATGTGATAATATAGGGACTACATTTGTAATCTTGGCAAAAATATAAGGAGCGGATGTTACAGTCTCCCCTACTTTAGAAAATTTCTTCTCGAAATTTCTTTCAAGTGGAGGTTCCTATGAAACGAAAGGCGTTGTAATAAGTCAAGTAAATAAAAATAATTTGTATAGTCATGTTTTGACCGGATTTATAGTAGTTGTCTAATATCCAAAGTAAAAGTTTCAAAATCTTTGACAGTTGACCCGAGGTTAGGAAGTTGAGAGTTTATAATGATAAAGGATTAGGAAAGTTTGTAACTTGTGAAGGCAGATGCACTGATGAAGCAGTGTCCCCTACTTTAGAAAGGTTTCTAACTGAACTTTATTAGAGGCATGCAAAGAGAATTCCAAATAACATGGAGTGTAAGTGTAAAGAGGAATTAAGCTTTTTGCGTGTGTGGTTGAAAGAAAGATTCCAATGATAACGAATTGAAGCTTCTGTAAAAACGTTGTTATCGAAAATGATAGCCATTAATCAATGATCTAATGAAGAGGTAGCAACGAGTAGGTTCTTTGTCAGACTCCTAGTCCGCTCCTGCAGTATCGTTTATGCTTATATATAGGGTGTACCGCAGCTAACCCACCACACTCCCGATACTTTGGACTCGTACTAATTGTCTACCAATAGCCTAAATAGAATCACACACCACCTTCATGTACCTGTAAATCCATGATTGCGTTCCGGACCGTAATCATCGATTTACCTTACACTAGGGTGTTATGCTTTTCCATAACCCTAACAAGAAATAAATGTGTGCAACCAATATGTAATAGCCACTGTAATGAAATAATGTTCAATCATGACATGGTTAGAGGTCCTTCCCTTTAGGGTTTATCTTTTAACCATAATGAGAATAACATATAAGTGTAAGACATGGTCAGTGGTTCTTCCCTTTCGGGTTCACCTTCAACAGGTAAATTTCTGTTCACATCGTTGGGCTTTAAACACCCAGATTGATAAACTCCGAGAATTTCACCTTCCCCTCGGGTTGGAATATACTAACCCGAGTCGTACGTGGTCACTGGCTTAGATCTCATACGAGTTATCAACGAGTATGTTCATTGGCCATGATGATGAACCAAATAATGTAATTATAACAGGGTTTTGCTCAAAACAGGAAGAAAAATATACATACCAAATGTGCGTTCATGTAAGTATATAAGTATAACATAAAATTTCGATTGAAAGAATAGTATAATAGAAATCGAGTAAATCGTTCAAAATGAAAGTAAACGAGTTAAATTAATGCTCAAAACCAGTGTTGTAAGAGTAACTACTAATAACTAGTGCGAGAGTAGTTGCAAATAACGCGTGAGAATAACCACCCATAAAAGAATAATACAAGAGTAATAAGATAATGTACAAACGTAACTATAAATAAAATGGTGTAAGAATAAAATAATGAAATTTACTGTGAATGAAAGTGCACGATGTAGGTGTATAGCCTATTGTCATGCGAGTTAAAATTTAGTAATTTTACATATATGCGTTATACTATAAAAGACATTTAGCAACATTCTGATAAGAGGATATATCCATCATTTTGTTAGACCAAAAGTTTTACAACTGAAAGAGTGCGAGTGTAAAAATATAACTTTTTAGTAACCGAAGAATGTTTTAGGTTCAAAACAGGTTCACTTGAAAAGATTTCGTAAGTACACATGTTCATGTGTTTACGAGAAGTTGAGTTGAAAATTGTTATAAAACATGTTATTAGTCGCAAGTTTCTCTCAAAAACATATATTGGATACGTCATATGAAAACAAAAGGTTTACATTTGATTTGTAAAATATGTACTACAAGTTTTTAAAATGCAAAATGAAACCATTTCATGAAGTATGTGTAAATCTAATGTGTTTCAAAAGACCAAGATTTAAAATGACGTGAATCATAAAAATCAACGTATGTATTACGAATAGATTCCCAATATTTAAGAAAATTCACAATTTATCATTTGAGTCTTCAAATGATATACAAAACATAAATATCAATATATAAAACATTGAAATTGTTTCCATAGGAAACTTTGACTAACTCAAGTATTTGAAATTTCCTAGTGACTTGTGGGGGCGTACTTTAGCCTATAAGTGAATGCTCATCCCAAGAGTTCCCAGGTAGGTATACGGGTCCCGCGTCTGATTGGGATTTATACGAAATACCAGGCCTAGACAGAAGACTCAGGATACAGGCGCTCACCCTTCCAGATTGCACGTGCCCCATCACTAGTGTATTCCAAAACTTTAGCGAGATTAAAAACGAGATGCAGAAATAGATCCTTGAGATGTGGATTTCACTCCTAACTCAAAGATGTATTTTCAAATTGAAACTATTGTGGAATGAAACCAATCACTAAGTTAAGGATATCACTCCTAGCTTAGTGGTTAAGTTTCTTTTTGAAAGTAATACTCTTTGAGGTGTGGATGTCACTCCTATCTCAAAGATATATTCCTAAGATAAATAACATATAAAGGAGTGAAACTAATCACCAAGGTATGGATGTCAATCCTAACTTGGTGATATCGTTTCGTTTGTGAAATACGAGTGTGTTCTTCTCTAAACAAAACACCGAAAGAATAACGAGAAATAATCATAGCGAAAATATCTTGAAAGAAAATAATAGGATAAAGAGAAATATACACGAGAGGACTCGTGAATGTAAGCTTAGTTATAGACTAGGCTAAAAGGCATTCTAATAACCTAATTCCCTATAACCATGGCTCTGATACCAATCTGTAACACCCCAACCGATGGCGGAAACATCGAGGTGTCACGTAGTAATGATTGTTCAATAGCTCATGGACTAAAAGTGTAAATTTTGATATATTGATTAAGTAGTATATTACATTGAAAGAAAAATACAAGATACAATAATTCTAAAGTGACAACTAAAACTGAAAGACAATGAATCCAAAATCTAAGTAAAAATTCCAAAAGCTTAAAAGTCATCTCATAAATAACCTGAAACATGTACGAAAATAGTATATGTCAATACAAAAATGTATTGGTGAGCATACCCTGTTTGAATACATATAGTAGAAAAAGAGTTTCGCAATTCACGTGTTGTATACTGTTTGCAATTATGTAATAAGTAATATCCATTCAAAATCAACCCTATGAAATGAAAGGAAATATATATAGTATGCGCTAGTAGTAATAAAATACATAGCAATGATAAGGACTCTCAACAGAGTCACAAGGGTATATACCATAGTACTATTCATTGAAATGCCAGGCCCTCAAAGGTTAATGATTTCGACAAGTCATAGACACACAAATTAACATAAGCAAACACACATGAGAATTGCTATTTTAGTAAAAGAAATAGAAGCTTGATATAAGTACATGAGTAGCCCAAAAGTAAAATGAAAAACGGGAAAGATATACTCACATTCACTAAATAGTTATGTCACTAAATCGTCGTGAGCGTGAATTGGCGAATCCCGAAGTCTCAACCTAAAAGTATGGTATATGTATAAGTGTTTGGACTTAAAGTAAGTCTAGGGTTTCTAGTCTAAGGCACCTACGATGTCTAGTCTAATTTGGGGTTTAACATGTAAATAACGATATGTGTTGAAAATGCGACGTAAGTAAATATATATATATATATATATATACATACTTGCTTGAAATAATATGACATATGAACTAAGAAATAAATATGAATAATAATATTATAAGTTCATAATTGAAAGTTATGAACTAAAGTAAATGGTGGAAGTCACATAAATGTTAAATTATGTAACAACTTTGACTTGTTAAAAAAATGTAACAACTTTGACTTGTTAAAAAAATGTAACTTTGAAACATTAATTATTTGTATTTATTAATTTAAATACAACCAATTAATTAGGTTAGCCAAAGAACTTTTAAATAAGATAAATAATTTAAGTTTATACAATAATAGATTTATGAAATCATAAAATGATCTAAATATTTTATAAATATTTTTAAATGACTTAATGAATATATAAACGCATAATTATCATAAATTCACATAAAAATTTTATGTTAATCAAAATATCAAAAGTTTTAATGAAAATAATGTATTATGAACCAAAATGGTCAAAATTAATTTTTAGATAATTTTTTAACCAAAATGATTTTATATTATATTTATTGTCTAAAACTTAAATAAAGAATTAAATTCTATACAAGTACAAAACTAATACAAATCAGGTAGCAAAAATCATAATCAATATTCTAACATAATAAATAGGTTTTCCACAAATATTTACATTAAAATACATTATATATAATTTTTAATGAAATAAGCATGATTTAATCAAAATAAAATTATTTAAAACTATTGCAACGGCCACAAAATCAGAATAAATACTATTTTCAGGTCATAAATATCATCTAGAAGCTAAGGTTAGAATCTCATGATTTTTAGATAACATATGAATTAGTTATGCATTTTACAAGTTAATTATACTTTTAACTCAAAAATCCCAAATTGTTCATAAACACCCTAAAGCCCTAACTAGCAATTGAAACCCTAAAGTGTATGAATCATCAAATAAATATAATGTTATTGAAGAAATATATATGAAAAGGAAAAATAGTGAAAGTTGATTGAAAATACTTACGGTTTTGCTTAAGAAAAATAAGAATATATGAAAACCAACGCAAAAATCTCCAAAATTCTTGAGGATGATGATGATATGAACTTAAAAGATGATACAAGATGAGAGAAGTGAGTGTGTTTTTGTGTGAAACTCATGTTGGGATATTGAGGAAAAGAATGAGTAATTAGAAATATAATGAATGGTGTTTAATATAATAATCAATTTTGTGAGTAATACTAGTAATTAGTTGACTAGAAAACTCATGAAACTTATTTTTGAGGTAATATAATTAGTCATAAAGTTTAAAAAAATTGGTAATTGTTTAATTGTGGTTAAAATATATGATACAAAAAATGATTTTTGACATAACTAACCTCCTGACTTGGTATCCTATAAAAGTCAAATTATAATAAGTTTGAAAAACGTTTCAATATACGTATTTGATTAAAACGTAGACCCATCAGTAATTATGTAATAATAAAAATAAACTCAAGCTTTTATTAATTTGAGAATAAACAAAAGTACATGGAATGGATTTGTAAATGTAATAATATAGGGACTACATTTGTAATCTTGTCAAAAATATAAGGAGCGGATGTTACATATAAATACATGAAATAGAGGTAAAAAAATATGCTTGTAAACGAACCGAATGTTCATGAGTCGTTCGTGAACTTGTTCGGCGGGAAGTTCATTTACGTCGTTTATTTAATAAACGAACAAACACGAACAAAAAATTTGTTCGTTTAGTTAAATAAACAAACATGAACAAACATTTAGTTAGTTCATTTATGTTCGTGAACATCCTTTTATGTTCGTTTATTTATGTCTGTTTAAGTTTATTAATTACATACGTAGTTATATTTTCATAAATACGAACATAAATTTGGCTTTAGCTACTTGTATAAATATATAACCAATTAGTAATTGGTTTTTTTCAGTAATACAAAATCATTCACATCTATTATGTTCGTGAACGTCCGTTTATGTTCGTTGGTGAATGTTCGTTTAGGTTTAAATGAACGAACATAAGCGAACAAGAACATGACAAATTTCTTAATGAACGAACATGAACACAAAAATGTGTTTGAGTATGTGTTCGTGTTCAATTAAAATTAAATGAACATTCGGTTCGTTTACAGGCCTAGGTATAAAAGCTAAAAATTTTAAAACCCCCTCTATTTATAATGCCACTACAATTCATAAACCTGTCTACTCAGCTTCAAACCATATTAGAGTATAATTTGATACATACTTTTAATTAAAAAAATTGATTTTTTACGTGATTAACAATATCCAGAGGTGAACAATAATTGAAACTCAATCGAAATCAAACAAAACATACAAACCGAACTGAAAATTAACCAAAACCGAATTAACCTAATATCGTCTTTTTTATACCCTAAGTTAACCAAAATTAACAAACCAAAACTGAACCATTCATACATTTATATCTTTTATACATCCATTACAAGTATTTATACCTTCATTTCATGTGCTTCTAAGCAAATTTTTAACCAAAGTTTGGTTTAGGTTATTAACCAAAATTAACTAAACCTAACTAAAAACGAGAATCTAACCAAATAGACTAAACCAATTAACCGGTTGGTTAACAAGATTGATAAACCGATAATGTCGATTTTTGTTTCAATAGAGGCTTATAACCGAACTTAACCTAACCCAACCATGAACCATTAGAAGTGTCTGTGTTCCCTACCATATTGTGCGGGCATGCTGTTATGAATATATTAATGGGTCTATTTCAGTTTAACTAATTTGGGTTAACTAAGGGTACAAAAAGAAAACGATAACCAATTTTAAGTTAAACTGGATGTTTTCAATTTTCAATAGATTTTGGTTTAGTTTTGTCAGTTTTTTGGTTTGGCTTCGGTGAACGGTTTAGTTATTGCTCACTATTAGATATCGTTAATCACGTCACATAAAGATTTTTAAAATAAAAAATAGAAATACTATACTCAAATTAATGATAATAAAATGCTCATTATTATGATATAATTTTTTTTTTTATAAAAGTATAAACCTATGCAAAAAATATGACTATTTAAAAATTATGAGGGATGTTGCTTAAAATAAGGAAAAGAAGCTTAACTATAATTTAAATAAGCAAAGTTAAGTAAGTTTAAGGGATTAAAGTGTAACTAAGATAGGGTATTAAAACTATAATTTAAATAAGCAAAGTTAAGTAAGTTTAAGGGATTAAAGTGTAACTAAGATAGGGTATTAAATGTAAATAATGTATGAATGACTATTTTACCCTCATTTCAGGGTTATTAATGAAAAATAAGTTCTTAACTTTTGGGTATCTTAAACTACCCCTCACTCATGCATTATAAAATAGTATAGTGATGGGATTGGGTACCGAATATACCATTCCGCATACCCAAACCCGGCACAACATCACCACGCGGACAAAAGCCCATGCGCAGGAAGTGGTCAAAACACATTAATGACCGGTCAATGGTCAAGGCTCGGTCAAGACTTGGTCAAGGCGAGTATCATGCATGGTCAACAGCCATGCATAAATCACGTAACCTCGGCATTAAAGGCGGTACAATGTTCCATCTTTCCCATTAACTTAGCTTTCCTTATTTCATCACACTAACACAACTAAGGGTGATGGAGACAACCTAACCACGGTTAGGACTTGGGTAATGGTGGCATACGGACTCTCCTATAAAAGGGATCACATCCCTAGTAGGAGAGGACACTTTCGACTGACCTTGAGAGCTATCACACTTGATAGTATCCCCATTCACCCGTTTTTGTTATAAACAACTACCTTGTGTAGTCGTCTCCACACCCACATATTCACTCTTGTTTGCAGGTTCTTCCAATCCATAGCTGTTAGTGAAGGATCAACCCTGTAGTAACAATAATCTTATCATCCCTAATTGGTGGTAAGACTATTTGTTTCTTCATTGGCGCCATCCCTTACGGTCTTAACCAATCTTTCAAACTAGCAACATGGTTTTCTCAAAGGATGCAAACAATAACAATGCCGAAGTAGAGGCCATAATCAACGATGAAATCCAGGACGTTACACCAAACACCATCACGAAGAATGTGGCTCAGAAACAACCGATTTCAACATTCCAGTTCCCCCAAACAAGGGAGGACCTACTGGAGGCAAGAAGAAACAAGCTAACCTATCTCCGGTTGATCCGGACGAATGGTTGGCTCAACAAAATACAAAGACAATTGCTAAATACCAGAAGATGGTAATGAACCAAGCCAAACTCAACATCTAAAAGGCGCTAAGTTTTGATACAAGGGAGGAAGATTCAGAATCTCCTCGTGAAAACAACAATGGCCGTCACACTAAGGGACCTCGTCAGGCAGTGCGTGGTGGAGGCCGTGGTAAAAATACTCACGGTCAGGACCCTGCCAACCTGAATGAGGAACCAGACGGCTACGAATCAAAAAATGAGGCGCATCATGATCCTAGTAGAAAACAGAATCCCAAATCTGCTGCCAGCAGTTTGGCACCAAAAGATGATGACCTCTATAAGCCATACAGGCCGAAGACTTTTGTCGAAAGATCAAAATTCTGTGCACGTATTGCACTAGCACTGATGCCCCAAGAGCGCAAACTACCAAGAATCATTGGGAAATACGACGGCTTGCGCGATCCAGACGATCACTTGCATGCTTTTGATTGCGCATGCAGCTCCAAGCTATGGCCAGTGCAAGCCTGGTGCCATCTGTTCGTACAAACATTAACAGGGGCAGCCAGAGTCTGGTATGAAAGCCTGCCTGTAGGGAGTCTGGTGGACTTTGATGATTTAATAAGAAAGTTCAAGAACCACTTCTCACATCTGCGCAAGCACAAGAAAGACAAAGATCACATTCTCTTGTGTACGCGACATGAGAATGAATCTCTAGAAGATTACATCGTCAGATACAACAAGGAAGCCCTTCAGCTAGGATGCGGAGAAGAACTTACTCGCGCAACATTCATACATGGGGTAAGAAATGACGATCTGATGAAGTGCCTATCAGGAAAAGATGGCGTGCCACAAGCTTGTGATGAAGTGATCGAAGCTGCTAAAGTGTATGCGTCTTCCGAACGATCTTTTCATCGCAACAAAAACACGCACCAAAGTAGCAGTCACCATCCACCATCAAACAACAGAGGGAAAGGCAAACAGTCTGTCTGGTCAAGAATTTCATGCACAGGGGAGGAAGGAAAATATTCCTCCGCACAAGACGCAAGAAACATGCTCAGCTCAAGAGGGCCCCGTGATCATAAAGGACACTCGAAGAAGAACTATGAATGGACACCACTGTCCAAAACGCCATCTGAGGTGCTAAAAACTGAGCAAATTCAATTTCCGAAACCACAAGAACTCCGTGGTGACAGGCGGAACGTGGACAGATCAAAATACTGTGAGTATCATGAAGACCACGGACATATGACAGACAACTGTTACAGCTTGAAGATGGAAATAGAATACGCCATAAAGTCAGGGCAGTTAACGCACCTCGTAAAGAACATGAGAAGAAAGCAGAGGGACAACACGGAAGGAGGCGAACCCTCTCAGAAAAAGATACGCAATCTAAATGCGCATCACGTGTATAGCGCTTCGCGCAATACATGCAACATGATCCATAGAAACGCGAGCCATAAGAGCACCTTTATGGAGGTAAGAGACGATTCATGGAAAGAAGAGCAAGTGATTATGCCAAGAGTAAAGGGCGGGGCTTCGTCCACAGCTCTATTGATCATCACAGGGGTTGTTGGCCATTATCGAACAAGATATATGTTCTTGGACAATGGCAGCAGCACTGATATCATGTACCAGCAATGTTTCGACCAGCTGGACGATGATGACAAAAGAAGAATAACACCAGCAACAGAACCAATCTCAGGCTTTATCCATGAAACAATCTATCCACTGGGTACGCTCACTTTCCCAGTAACACTCTCAGACGGGAAGCACTCGTGCACCGAAACGTGCGACTTTACAGTGCTCCGTGTTAACTCTTCACATGATATCTTACCGGGACGAGAAGGATTGGCAAAATTCAACTGCAACGCATCTACGCCACATCAGATGGCAGGTTTCCCTACGCGAACAGGAGTCGCATTCATCCGCGGAAACAAAACATGTCATGCAACAGAAGCGCCGAGACCTTCAAAGCAAACAAAATCAACTGTCAGAACCGAACTGGAAAAATGGGTCATTAACCCTCTATTCCCGGAACAGACAGTTGTCATCGGCCATGAAATCTCTGACCCCATTCGCACTCACTTAAAGCAGTTGCTAACAAAGAACATGGACATCTTCGCTTTTAAACCATCAGACATGGTTGGGGTCCCGCGGCACATCGCAGAGCACAAGCTCAACGTCTACAAAAATGCCGAGCCAGTCGCCCAGAAAAAGCGCAGCATGGGGCCAGAGAAAACAAAGGCGATGAATGAACAAGTGACGGAACTCTTGAAGGCCGGTATCCTCCGCAAAAGCAAATATCAAACTTGGGTAGCAAACCCAGTCATGGTAGGGAAGTCTAATGGCACCTGACGCATGTGTGTCGATTATAAGGACCTAAATAAGGCTTGCCCAAAAGATTGTTACCCACTGCCTGAAATTGACCTGAAAGTCGATTCCTTGGCACCTTACAGGTTCAGATGCTTCTTGGACGCTTATAAGGGCTATCATCAAATTCAGATGGCCAAAGAAGACGAAGATAAGACAGCATTCCGCACAGACATGGGCACCTTCTACTACACCAAGATGCCGTTTGGGCTAAAGAACGCAGGGGCAACATATCAACGCTTGATGGATGCCGCATTTGTAAAACAAATCGGTGTAAATTTGGAAGTATACGTTGATGACCTGGTGATAAAAAGCAGAGAAGAGGACCAGATGTTACTTGACATCCAAAAAACCTTTGATCAATTGCGTAGTGTGCGTATGAAGCTTAACCCGGGAAAATGTTCCTTTGGGATGGAAGAGGGAAAGTTCCTCGGAGTCGTCGTAACAAAAGACGGTTTCCGTCCCAACCCGGACAAAGTCCAAGCAATCGAGCGTATGCCTTTCCCATCTTCAGTCAAAGAAGTGCAAACTCTGATGGGACGACTTGTAGCTTTGAACAGGTGTCTGTCAAACTACGCGTCTAAATATTTCCCCTTCGTTGATACGCTAAAAAATTGCCTGAAGAAGTCAAACTTCAACTGGACGGAAGAGGCGGAAGCCGCGTTTCAAGACATGAAGAAGTGTTTGAGCAACCTGCCAACACTCACTGCTCCGCTACCAAAAGAACCACTCACCCTATACCTGTCCGTCACCGATAAGGCAGTAGGTGCAGTGCTCATGGTCGATCGAAAAGGGGTACAAACCCCAATATACTATGTTAGCCGTATGCTGCATGATGCGGAAACCCGCTACTCAACAATGGAAAAGCTGGTACTCGCGTTAGTTCATGCTTCAAGAAGACAGTGCAAATATTTTCAAGGGCATCCGATCAATGTCCTCACAGATTTCCGCATCAATGACATCTTGTGCAAACCGGAACTTTCCGGACGTTTGGCAAAATGGGCAATAGAATTGGGTGAGCATTTAATCTCATACAAAGCAAGACCTTCCTTCAAGGGACAAATCCTTGCAGATTTCATCGCCGAAGTCCCAGCAGACAAAGTTGAAGAATGTGCAAACGAAGCTTCATCAAAGTCAACTCCACCCGATGAGACTCAAATATGGAAGCTATTCACTGACAGCGCTTGCAATGACGAAGGGGCCGGCGCAAGCTTACGCCTGATAACCCCGGAAGGGAAAGAATACACCTATGCAATTCGGCTCGACTTCCAAACAACCAACAACGAGGCAGAATATGAAGCGTTGATTGCAGGCCTACGCATTGCCAAAAAGATGGGCGCTCAACACATCGAAGCCCATGTTGATTCAATGTTGGTCGCCAATCACATCGACAGCTCCTATGAAGCCAGAGAACCGTCCATGATCCTATACTTGCAACATACCAAGGAGTTGATAAATAGTTTCCTCCACTGCAAAGTAACTCACGTGCGCAGAAGCCAGAACAAGCTAGCAGACGCTTTAAGTAAAATGGCGTCAACCGCATTTGATCACATGGCAAAAGACGTACGAGTCGAGGTACTGGCTAAACCATCTGTTCCGTCAAAACAAGTAAACGTGATTCAGACGGGAAAGAATCTTGGATCACCCCGATAATGGCCTTTTTAACTAAAGGCATCCTCCCATCGAACAAAGCGGAAGCAAGGAAGCTACAACACAAAGCCTTGCATTATGAAGTCAATGATGGCATTTTATACCGGCGGTCTTATCTTGGACCATTACTCAGATGTGTAGATTCCGCAGAGGCCACATACTTAATAAAAGATATTCACGAAGGCACGTGCGGATTACACGCAAGTCCTCGAATGGTCGTGGCCAAGCTTATGAACGCCGGATACTTTTGGCCCGGAATGCACCTCGACGCAGTGAGAGAGCTGCGCAAATGTGATGCATGCCAGCGGCATGCGCCCGGTACACTTAGACCAAAGAACAACTTGATACCAGTTACCACAACATGGCCATTCCAAAAATGGGCCATTGATCTCGTGGGACCTTTCCCTACGGCGCCAGGCAACGTCAAATACTTAGTGGTCGCCATTGACTACTTCACTAAATGGGTGGAAGCAAAGACGTTAGCCACGATTGACGGACGCAACATCAAGAAATTCATATGGGAATTTATCATTTGTAGATTTGGTCTACCACTGGAAATTGTAAGCGACAATGGAACGCAGTTTGCGGACCAACACTTACAAGAATGGCTCTCTTCAATGAAAATCAAACAGATATTCAGTTCCGTAGTGCATCCTCAAGGCAATGGCCAGGTTGAGCGCGCAAACAGAAGTATCGTTGAAGGCATTAAAACACGCCTGGGAACAAGACGCAGCGGGTGGGTAGATGAATTACCCCATGTCCTTTGGGCTCATCGCACGCTTTCCAAAACAAGCACTGGGGAAACACCATTCAGCCTAAAATATGGAACTGAAGCGATTATCCCAACAAAGGTCACAAATCCGTCCCCAAGAGTCTTGCTCGCGCAAACAACTGACAATGATAAAGAGCTGAGAATGAATCTAGACTTTCTAGATGAACGCCGAGATTTGGCCGGTGTCCGAGAAGCCTCATACAAGAGACAGCTAGAAAAATACTACAATGCGCGAGTCAAAGAACAAGCTTTCCGCGTTGGTGATTTTGTTTTCCGCAATAATGAAGCTTCAAATGCGGAAAAAACCAGGGAAGCTTGCTCCAACTTGGGAAGGACCTTACAAAATCCAAGAGGTATTGGGAAAAGGAGCATATGCTCTAGAACGACTAGATGGTTCACCAATACCACGTACTTGGAATGCAGCTCAACTACGTATATGCTACATGTAATCTGCTATTTCATTATTTTGTAATAAGGACTTTATGTCCAACTTCATTTATATTACAAAAAAACATTTATCATACAAGCCATTGATCAACAGTACAATCTACATACCTAATACGTAGATTACTGATACATATACAAAAAAGGGGGTCAACCAAAAAACAAATTACACCCCATAGACATGACGATTCAACAGCAGTTTCAAAAAGACTTTACTTATTCACATAAGGGCTTCAACATACTGGAAATACACCTTAACCCCTAACCTTCCTGGTTTTAGCTTTATTGACATATCCTAGCTCTGATAACTTCTTCATCTTCAATGGTTTCCCATCAGCAGTACCCTGATCATCCAAGTTATCAGTCGCATGTCTTCTTGGGATAACAGATGTCCACAATATTCTGCTAGTCGATCAAGAGCGTCAGTTGAAGACCAATCACGACTAGGATGCTGAGATAACTTCACCATCCCCTTCATAGCTAACCTCTCCATGACACCAAGGTTGTTGTTGGGGGAGTTAGTCGCCATTTTCTCAGAGAGAATGGTGTAATTTTTTAAGAGAATAATGGAGAAGATGAAAGCTATACTTACTATATATAGAGGAGAGAGGTTATGGCCATTAATTACTATTAATGGTAACCACTCAATTACCCTAGGGAAGTGTGACAGTCGCTCTGACAATCGTCGGCACAACCGTCACATCAATCATGAGGTAATCTGACAGGCCCTAGTGTCAGGAAGTAAAGATGACATCATCAAATGATTAGAATACAACTAAAAGACACGTGGCATTAAGTTCTACAATAAATTGTTCATGAGGAAACATTACACGCAAAGACGAAGAAACAAACATATTATTCAAGCAAGGTTCAAATATTGAGATATGTCTTCAGCACTAGCACCGTCTACATGTTTGTCCCCAGCCGCGGATGACGTTCCGGCCCCACCATTAGAAGCCACTCCTTTGGTTTTCTCTTCTCTTTGCGCTTTTTCAGCAAGTTCCGCACCAAGGCTATCGGATTTGATAAAGTAATTGCGCAATTCACCTGCGGGATCATCAGTCTTCACACAAGCCTCCAACAGGTCGAATACCTCGAACTTCAGATCCTCATAATCATCGTAGGCCTTCAGCAAATCATCATCGTACGACTCATTCTCGTACAGACCGGCCTCCTTCTCCTTGCCGTCTGCTTGATGGCAAAAACCTTCGCAAAAACCAAGCTTTAACCCCTGCTTCACGAAGGAGCTGGAAATGCAGGCAATTACCTCTGTAAGCGCAGGATCATTCCAAACGCGCTTAAATATCTACACAACAAAAAATATCACATCAAAAGTTGCATAAGTCAGTAATCAAATACGTAAAAAGGGGATTTTATAGCTTACTCCAGCGACTCCATCGCTCATCAACCACGCTATCCTCTCATTAGCAGCAACAGCCATGTTAGTGGCTTGTTCAAACAAAGTCTGCACTTTGTCCAACTCCATTTTCGCTTGTGTACAAGAAGACTCCGCCAGAGCTTTTTCTTCCTGGTACTTGGAATTCTTCAATACTAAATCTTTTACCTTGGCCTCCGCATCAGACAACGAGGTGGTCGCCTTAAGAAGCTCATCATGCTGAGCATTGTATTTCTGGATAGTATCGGCAAGTTCCGCCTGCTTCTCCCCATAAGATTTCTGGCTTTGCTCCACCTCTTTCTTCAAACGAGCATTCTCAAGCTTCAAATCTTTAATAGTGGATCGCAATAGCTCAGTTTCCTGATTGGTCCTCTTGCAAGTAATGGACCAAGCCTGGGAAGCTTCAGCTTTCTCCTTCTTCACCTTCTCCACCTCTTCAACAGCATCCCGGGCCACCTTCTTGTGATGCTCAATCTCTGACCGGATCTCATGACGAGCGCGTTGAAATTCTTCTTCGCGCTCTAGCAAACTGGCTTCTGAGTCCTTCAAATTTTGATAATCCCGCTGGAACTCATTTTCACGCCTAATGAGAGATCCAAGGCCGCTCATACCCAATGAGAGGTTCATCGCCATGTCAATAAACAAAGAACGTCGGTCAACACTATCTTGATAATCGCGCTCAGCGGGAGGAACAGATAGCATGACAAACTCCTGCGCATCAAGCGCATTTGTAAACCGAGTTGTGTCATGAATGTCCCAGCGCGGCTGATATGGTCTCGGTTAATCAGCTTGACGCGACGAATACATTCTTCGCCGATGACCGGACTAACCGGAATTACCATCAACACTTGCAGAAGCATCAGTATAAACCACAGTAGAGTCCACTACTGTGCGCTTGAAGCTGGAAGGGTTCTCGCCAACAACTTCATCTGCTTTCTCCTTCTCTAGCGCAGCCTCAAATCCCTGCGATGAACTTGGCTCGTGCAGTTGCTTTAATGATGAATCAGGGCAATCAATATTCAAGTTTGGAGTTTTAGACTCATCCACCTTCTTTCCAACGTCCTTCTACACATCAACCACCAAGTCATCTGGAGTCGGCTCAACCTGCGGTGTCACATTTTCCTCTATAACCATCTCAGTCACTTGCGTTGCCATATCCGCATCCACACCAACACTTTCAACAGGTTGGTCAGACGGAGACACCTTCTCCAACACTATAGCAGGCTGCTTCTTCCGAGATTCTGCAAAAGGATGTTGCCCTACATAAAATGCTATTCGCAATATTTCAACATATTTATTACTAAACGCGAAAAAAAGGAAACAAAAATATAAATACCAGAAAGATGTAGCATCCACAAAATTTCCTATTTAATCTTATTATTTTAACCTTATACATTTTAATCACTAAAAATGCCTTGGATTATGTTTTCTACCACTACACCTACAAATTCTAGATTTATCACAATCAAAGTCAATATATATATATATATATATATATATATACACTACAGCGTTTATAAAAAGCTTTCTTTTATTTTGTGGTTAAAAGTTTGTTTCACAAATCATTTTAAATGTTAATGATATTTATTATTATTTTAAACGTCTAATGTTATAAAAAAATATATACGTATACAAATTTTGAGCTCATTGTGATATTTGGCAAAACCTTATATAAATCCAAAATTTTAAAGTGCCAAATAAACTATACCTTTAATAACCATCATGTCTTTGTACCCATCGCTTTTGATACCTTTGGGGGCCTTGCCCCTGAAGCCATCCGAATTTTAGATCGGGTGCAAAAGGTGACACATAGTATAACAAAAAAAAAAAAAAAAGCCACGATTTAATTTTGGAATGGATTTTAATCTTGGTTTGACCTACCATAATTTATGCGTGGTCACAGCTCATCAAAAATGCGTATGCAGCTCTTGATTGAGCTTGATTGACGGGTGTTTTGACTAAATGAGTCAAAAATAGTAACCTTCCATTTAATGGTAGTTAGTATAAATTGATACAATATGCTGAATAAGAAAGAACCGATTACAAAACCCCTTTATCAAAAACATCTTACAACCGCTAATGCTTGCTGAATTGAAGTATCTTAACCCGCGTATGTGTGCTCGTTTTTCATCATTATCGGGTGATACTTGGCAACGTTGGACTACACTTATTCTATTTCTCGAGACTTAATACTTTGCTAAGGTGAGTTTACGTAACCATGTTTATGCAATTCTTTATACTTGAAACTTTATACTTAAGCAATTATACATACATGTCTAGTTGTAAACTTTAATGCCTCATGACTTAGACAACTACTGTTAGACTTAAACTTCAACTTACATAATCATTAGCTATGGCCAAGCCGGCGATACACAATGATAGATCTATTGGATTAACAATCCCACCTAGATTCGTTGACCATCTTTTATGGGGAGCGCGGGTGATTGTTATCGTTCCAACGTGATATTAAGGTGAACCGTGGATGAAGGGATGGACCTAAACTTGTCGGAGGTTTGATTATGTGCATACTATACTTCATGTTTATTCATGTAGACTTAAACTTACGATAGACATATGAATTACTAAACTTTTATTATTCTTAAACTTAATTGCTTGACATGGCTTATGTATTCTCACCAACTTCTAGTTGACCCCCCCCCCATTTTTACAAACTCAACAGGAAATAATGATGCTTGAAGTCTAGATCTAGCAGGAAGAGACAATTTGAAGTTTACGTTTTGTTTGGCTATTTGATATATTAGAATTTCATTCAAAGTCTTCATCGGAAGATTCTCGCATACTGGCGGAGGCTTCACAGGAATCTCGAGTTTATCACTCGTTGGCCAAGACAATGGCTTGAAAACATTAATCGGAATCACCGTAATAGGCTCTGGGCGAGGCACACTACCCGAAGCTCCTGAAGAATGAGGGATCTGAGTTTGTTTCTGATTCAACTCGGCAATCCTCTGCTGGTACAACTCTTCGGTAACATTCTCTGACTGACGGATTGGTGATGAGCGTCTAGCACGCTTATGCTCCAACTCCGAGTCTAACTCGGTCAACTCTTCATCCACTTCCTCAACGATAATGGGAACAGCCGGAGGCTTGGTCTTCTTACTGGCTATGGCACGCTTCCTAGATGTACCCGTGCCTGCCGCGGAAATCACATCTGTATAAACATTAAAATATGCGTGAGGAGTAAATTCATGAGTTATAAGGACTAACCAACGGACTTCTTGCACTCCGAAGTAACTTCTTCAACATCAATTACGGTCTTTCTGCGGAGTTGTATACCCGCACCTACCACGAAGAATGCGCTAAATCAGTACGCAGAATGTGTACCTACTGCGCTTCCTTCGCGCACCAAACAAAAACTTATCAATAATAAAAGAAATGGACAGGGTTCATAACCTGTTATGACATATTGCTTCGGAGGATCAACAAGATTTGGAAACATAAAATTCCCACTAACTCTCTCAGACAATCGCTGCGCACCTACAACAGTTGGAGTGTAAAGCACCTTTGCCTCACCACGCTTGGCAAACAATTCAAACAGAGTCACATCTGGACACAGAAGAAAAACATGAACACTAATACAAGAAAGGATATAAACAACAAACCAAGAATGATCTCCTTACCTTTTGGAGGATTTGGATCATGGCCTTCAGGGCAGATAAGACTAATCCCCAGCAAGTTCAAAACACTCTCTGGACATTCGTCCATCATCAACGGAGTAGCGTGATCACAGAGTGACTTATACCAATCTTGCTCTTTGTATCCCGCCATGGGAGGGAATTCAGCAATTTTTTCCTTTAAGCCCACCATCATCCATTGAAAGGGACCAGGAATAACACCATGATTGATATAGAAAAACTTATCCTTCCACTCATACATGGACTTCACTTTCTCCGACACAAGTTGCTTCACCTTCCGGCGAATGCCTAAGCTATACCAACCGCCACCACCACGGGCTGCTTCAAGAACATAAAATACATTCAGCCTCTCAAACGTAGCTTCAATCTCCAAAGCTCTGCAAGTGGCCTCAAAATGTAGCAGACGGCACCACCCATAAGGGGTCAATTGTGTAGGATGAATGCCATATTTCAACAAGGCATCCACCACAAATTTGGTAGCCGGTAGACGGAAGCAGCATTTAGTGAAAGCTGCTGCATACAACGCTATCTTACCAGGAGGTGCTTTTAAAGCAGTCTTCCCTTCGGCCGGGAGCTCTGGCTCCCATTCAGGCAAGATACCATATTGATCAAGGAAAGTCAAATATGAGGGTTTGTCCCACTTAATAGTGGTAGCCTCTATACTTTTTGATGATTCTTTTCCTAGATCTTTGACAGAATCTGACGTCTTGCTAGAGTCTTGAACATCTTGTGATTATTGAGACATGGTTAAAGAAATAATGGCGTTGGGGAAGCAGAGACGTTGAAGAAGGATTCAAATTTTGAAATAGTTGGAAATGGGAAAAGCCATAATTAAAATTCAATATATAGGCTTTGCAATTAATACGGCTGACGTCATGCTCAGAAGAATGGACAGGCTTTTTCGGGATGAGTCTAATAGGGAAGCGACACGTGTACAACTGAAGACAAACAGACGTCACACGCGCCCCACGCGCCTGACAACCACCGCTCAATGTGCCTGTACACGTCTCAAACTGCAACCAGTCACGTCAGGCCCACTCGCCATATGGGCCACTAGTTTCGCAGATCATTGAAAACTGCCACGTGTCCATATCAAATTCCTGACGTGTCCGACAGATGCGGAATTTTGACGTAAATTCCTACCACCCGTTCTCCGCACAAAGTTCTCCGCAACCAAAACATTCAACAATTGCATATGTGCAAATTACAATGAAGGGTAAGCTCCCATCAACAACACACATCTTATAAGTCCAGCGCCCCTCACATCTCATCATAACTTCTTAGATAAGAGGCACACTGGACTGGGGGACTTGATGGGATTGGGTACCGAATATACCATTCCGCATACCCAAACCCGGCACAACATCACCACGCGGACAAAAGCCCATGCGTAGGAAGTGGTCAAAACATATTAATGACCGGTCAATGGTCAAGGCTCGGTCAAGACTTGGTCAAGGCGAGTATCATGCATGGTCAACAGCCATGCATAAATCACGTAACCTCGACATTAAAGGCGGTACAATGTTCCATCATTCCCATTAATTTAGCTTTCCTTATTTCATCACACTAACAAAACTAAGGGTGATGGAGACAACCTAACCACGGTTAGGACTTGGGTAATGGTGGCATATGGACTATTCTATAAAAGGAATCACATCCCTAGTAGGAGAGGACACTTTCGACTGACCTTGAGAGCTATCACACTTGATAGTATCCCCATTCACCCCGTTTTTGTTATAAACAACTACCTTGTGTAGTCGTCTCCACACCCACATATTCACTCTTGTTTGCGGTTCTTCCAATCCATAGCTGTTAGTCAAGGATCAACCCTGTAGTAACAATAATCTTATCATCCCTAATCGGTGGTAAGACTATTTGTTTCTTCATATAGATATTCACCTAATTAGTAACACATGTCTTTATTTATTTTTCATAGAATTGTCAATTGATGGTTGATTGACTTGAATCTAGGTATGGTTTATGCCCTACCAAATCGGACATGTTATTCTTAACTAAGTGTATGTGTAGTGGTGGGGGGTTATGGGTATTAAAATATTAAAAATTAATAGAAGGGGGTTATGAAAAAAAAGAGGGTGTAGTGGGATGGGGGGTTATGGGGCTTTATAAATGATTGAGTAATCATTGTTTTTTATTGTTTATTATTATTATTATTATTATTATTAGTCCAATACCCCACTTACCCCATCTTCACCACCACAACATCTTCATCTTCATCATCAACATCTTCAACATCATCATCTTCATCTTCATCATCAACATCTTCATCTTCATCTTCATTATCATCGTCAATATCTTCATCTTCGTAATAATAATAATAATAATAATAATAATAATAATAATAATAATAATAATAATAATAATAAACGGTGAAATCAACCCCTCCCAACATCACAGCGCCCGTTATGGCTATCGCGCCACCAACCCAAAACGCCCTATAGCGCCCGGGGGGGGGGGGGGCGGTGTTCCCCGGCGCTATAGGGTCCAAAACGCTCTAAAACGAGACCACAACACATGCCATAAGATAAAGTAATTGTGGAATCAACGATGTCAGAGAAATCATAAGAACATCATATTAGGGCATGTGTAGCGGTCTCGTTTTAGGGCGTTTTGGACCCTATAGCGGGGAACACCGCCCCCGGGCGCTATAGGGCATTTTGGGTTGGTGGCGCAATAGCTATAACGGGCGTTGTGATGTTAGGAGGGGTTGATTTCACCGTTTATTATTATTATTATTATTATTATTATTATTATTATTATTATTATTATTATTATTATTATTATTATTATTATTATTATTATTATGAAGATGAAGATGTTGATGATGATGATGAAGATGAAGATGAAGATGTTGATGATGAAGATGATGAAGATGATGATGTTGAAGATGTTGATGATGAAGATGAAGATGTAGTGGTAGTGAAGATGGGGTAGGTGGGGTATTGGACTACTACTACCACTACCACTACCACTACCACTACCACTACCACCACCACTACTACTACCACCACTACCACTACCACCACTACCACCACCACCACCACTACCACTACCACTACCACTACTACCACTACTACCACCACCACTACCACCACCACCACTACCACCACCACCACTACCACCACCACTACCACCACCACCACCACTACCACTACCACTACCACCACCACCACCACCACCACCACCACCACCACTACCACTACCACCACCACCACCACCACCACCACCACCACCACCACTACTACTACTACTACTACCACTACCACCACTACTACCACCACTACTACTAATACTACTACTACTACTACCACCACTACTACCACTACCACCACCACCACCACCACCACTAATAATAATAATGATAATAATAAACAATAAAAAACAATGATTACTCAATCATTTATAAAGCCTCATAACCCCCCTTCCTACTACACCCTCTTTTTCCATAACCCCCATAACCCCCCTTCTATTACTTTTTAATATTTTAATACCCATAACCCCCCACCACTACATATACACTTACAATCTAATTAACTTTTTTGAAAGGTTAATTTCTTTTAAATCCCGTGGTTTGTGAGACTTGAACCCAAGATCTTCTACAACCTAGGTGTTTTAAAGGCTTTGCCTTTGCCAATGACCACCACCCCATTGGTTAGAATCTAATTAACTAACAAAGAATATAAAAGAATGTAATACGAGCTATATATGCTTTAAGGTAAATCCTAACATTTGAAAGTTTTAAGGCAAAAAATGCTCATCAAATAAAATAGTAATAAACAATCAAACCAATTTACTGATCATGAATTGTATATTAGACACTTGAGTGAAAGCAATCATAGTTAACGTTTGAAGATTTAGGATTATACAGAGGAATATTCAAGTGGAGGAGGACACAATCTTAAGGAGGCTTCAATAATAATGATGGATGTAACTACAATAGTGGTTATATCAATGATGTTGGTTGTTATAACCATAGGCGTAGTCCCCCTCCCTCCGGCATCCACCCCTTGTTTTCTCATTAGAAACCAAATCTATAACTCATCAAGTTTGATTAATATTATGTGTATCTAGTACAATCAGTTGTGCTCCAAAATCAAACAACCCAAATTAACCATATGACTTTTCATCCAACCCAACATATTGCGAAATTAAGGAGGGGCAACCACCATAATTCCTTAATCTGATTCCAAAATGAACGTAGGTGGAAGCCTGGCATGTTGCACGTTTGCAAAAACAATGCAGATAAAGGTCGCACTTTTCGAATTCTAATTTCAAAATAAAGTAAAAAAGTATTGACCAAAATCAACGTAGGTAGTCCAGCCTAAAGTTTCCTATGGGAGGCTTAGGTTCAATTCCCACTAGGCACTAGCTATATTTGGAGGACATTGGTGGAGGGGAAATGAGGGATGACCCGGCCATTTGCTTGGGTTCGAGTCCTGATCCCGACCGGTTTTACCGATTATTTCACTGTCGTGCCTTCGGGCGGGTGAGTGGTCGGGTTTTCTCGGGAATTGGTGGCAATTGGTGGCCCGGGTACTCTCGAGTACCTGATTCGCCAAAAGGGTGCCCGAGAGTGCTAGGAAATTGATTCGTTGTCCGTTCAAAAAAAAAAAAAAAAATCAACGTAGGTAAGGTTTGGAGCATTTTAATGTTGATCTTTGTTTGAGACTTTGGTTAATAGTTTCCAGTTAGTTGTGATTTATAGGTGACAAATTAAATTAGGGTTTAGAATTAAAAGAACCTTAAAGTTGCCGGCCTGCGTTATAATTCTTTTTCCTTTGTCCTTTATGTGAAAGAACTGCTATATTTGGATTTACGGTAATTACATTTTTGGTGAAAAAAAAAGTTCTTTGCCATGTCTAATGTTTTTGCAATCCCACACACCCTAAAATTTAAATATTTATGTTCTGCAAATGGTTATATGGTGTAGGTGAATTTAACAATGGGTAACCAAAATACAATCATTCAGTTTCAAGTGATTGGGGTGGTTACATACAATAGACCTAAAATATTATGGGTATTAAAGGATGAAGTTTCAAAAACTCACTACATTGTATGTAACCCTTGTCATTATGAGAAGAAAGGATATGTGCCTTAAAATGATACTCATTCACACTTGTATAAGTATATATCTTCACCATTAAAAGGTTAAATCTTCACTACACCCTTTGGATTAACATGCTTGATCACATAAGGTTATAGGATTATGTCACTCTTTTAAGTTTTTAATGGAAAAACATGGCATAAGTAAGGGAAATCCGAGACCGTCCATCCACATGAGAGATACAAGGTGTCACACCCCGCCAAGGCGGAAACATGGGAATGCGATCTCAAAAGGTTTTCAAGCACAAGGTACAAGCAACACACATAATTTTATTTAAAAGATATCACCATAGGATGATTATCATCATAAAACTTAATAAAAGTTAAGAAACATTGTCTGGAGACTAGTGCATTACCTGATTAACCATAAACCATAATATTACGGAATAGTAAAAATCCAACCCATGATGATACCACCCAGTGCCTGCTTGAACCCCTCTCTCATATTAGTTACCTGAAAAACATGCATAAAAGATTTGTCAACAATAATGTTGGTGAATTCACGGGTTTGAGTGTAACAAGTAAAACAATCGTGTAATTCGTGTATGACCAATCATAGGATAGCTAAGCGAATGTGCGAACCATGAGTCTCGTAACCAAACCTCTTGACGTGGTGCCTCGCGCATTGTACACTAAAGACGATGTATGTATAGTAGAATACTAACACTCTTTTGTATGTAACTGGTTAGAGCGACTAACCAAGAGTGTGGGTGTCAACCCAATAGATCTATTAAAGTGTTCCATGGCTTTTGATAGCTAATGGTTACAGTAAACATTGTACGAGGACTAATGAGCTTATGAACCAAAATGTCTCATGTTTCACATGGCAGTCACGATTGAATGCACACACACTTGTAAATGACACTAGTATTGAAGCATGTTTATCCCCTGAAATGTAAAATAGTAAAATGGGGCCGTGAAAACTCACCTGATAGAGTCGTATGTGGTCTAGTGAAGCTGTAACTGTGAGATAGCTACCGTCCCGACACTGTTTGCCCTATGATTTATTAAGAGCACGGTAAATTACAAGTTCTCGTTGTTTATCATACAAGTTGTTCACCCGACATCTGTGGACCCTCGTGTTTAGTGTGTGTTTAAGTTATGTAACCCCGGAATCCGGCTGTGTTGTTAAAACATGGTGTTTTGTATGCAAGATGGACCCCACATGTTATCATGGGCCTTAAGTTGACACCCATTTCTTATGTGTGGTCGATCCCTTAGGAAAACATAGTCTATTCATATGTTTATAACCCTTTTTAAGCCTATTATTGTATTAACACATGCTTCGGCCCATGCTAACATATGCTAGGTGTTCATAGCCGAAGCAATGTTTTTGTAGGCATTGAATCCGAATGTTATAGGGGTTAAATGGGCTTGGTATAGACTTGCTAAGTTATTACCGAAAGCTTGTGAGGTGTTACAAGTGTTTTGATGACAAAATGATTATAAAACATCCATTATAACTCTAACCGTTGATCATGAATTAAACGAGTTTGTTTTAATAAAAAATGATGTTTAGAAAGTTGTTTAGGGTGAGGTAAAGATTCATTATACTCAACCCGATATATAGTATAGATGTGTGGGCGGATTCATGTTAACAACGAGTGACTTAGTGCCAAAGTGTTTGTTAGTTAGGTCATTGTTATAAGTGAAACAATGTGTGTGGTTAGTGTATGTATAGGGCCGATCTATAGTGATCAAATGTCGATGATTATGATGAACATGGAAAGGCCGAAGGTTAGAAATATGTGTGGACAAGATGACTTACCTAAAGAGAGCATGAGATGAGACAATGTCTAGTGTTCTTGGCCTCCTTTTCCTCGGCTTGAAGCTTGTCTTCGGTCGATGGGTTTGGGTTGATTTAGAGAGTGTTTTGGCTGCAATGGGATCAAGAGAAAGAGAGGTGTGGTGCGAATTGTTGAGTGGATCAAAGGGGGTTTACATAGAGGTTTCAAGGGAGTAATGACAAAACATTTGTGGTAATTCTTCCTCTCTTGGTCGATGCATTGTTTTGAGGAGTTAATCATCTTTTGATGCAAGAAATGGTGTAGGTTATGTTGAGTCATGCATGCTCCTTGGGTGTTGGACGATTACCATAGGTGAAACAATTTAGGAAAGTTGACTTTGCTTAGAAAGAGATGTTCATGATTGGATTCTAGCTCTTTTGGTGTGTGTTGACAACCAAACATGCATGTGTCTTTCCTTTTCCTTTGCTTCGGCCGAAATTAATGATATAAGGTTGATAGTGACCTTTCTATGGCATGCCTTGTCCTTATTCTCTTGGATCTTGATGGTTCATAATCTCTTAGTTGCTAGCTTGGAAGCTTCTTGGGGTAGGGGTGGGGTATTCGGCCGCAATTCATAGGAAGAAGAGGGCAAGGGTCTTGTGTAGAGGTATAAAAGTGAGGTTTCCATTTTGGTATAAGAGAATGTTTGTCTTACATTGGAACCAATCCTAAGTTAGCAATTGAATGTGTTCAATGGTGTGTGCTTTGTTTGGCCGATCGTAGGGTGTCATACACAAATATATAGGTAGTAATCTTTGGATGGAATGATAGTTTACTAAAGCCTTATGCCTTGTTTTGTGTAAGTGGTGATCTCATGCATTAGTGTAGTTGTTTGCATCATGTTTTAGTGTGGAAGACACCTATACCCGATGTCTTTGGTGATTGAGTGATAGGGAGGTATCTAGGGTCATGCATAGGCTTCATTAGGTGTGATGGTGATGATTTAAGTCTCTTGAGTAGTGTTTGCGAGACAATTCATATGTTCATGGATGTTTCTATGTTAAATGGTTGGTTATATTGTGAATTTGTTGTGTGTACATGAAGTAGTCGAGGACTTAATGATGATGTGATCATTTATTTGTGTCCTCTAATCGTATACTCTTGGTATGAGGTGAGAGTACATGAAAACCTTCTTGATTCATAAACACGTGTTAGTGAAAGCTTATCATGTGTTAGGGTGAAATAGCCTCATTAAATGCTTGATGGGTGATTGTCCGGGTGTTGTATGCATAAACCATTGTTCTTGATTGACTTTTCTGTATAACTCATGCTTCACTAGACTGGGGGGTATCATGTGTGAAAAATGTTTAAATATGCACATATAATGACAATAATGAATGAAATGCGTACGGATATTGACCTGGTTCGTTGACTGTTGTCATACAAGGTCATACGATACTCACTTCCTTGAATAGTGGAATATCACAACATATTTTGTGTGAACTGGTTGTGATTTAGTGGATGATTTCACTATTGAGTATACTTGTATAGGTATAAGCTACGATCAGTGACCGATTAGGAAGTTTGTCTTAGTGTTGGTTTTGGGAGGTAGGTTGAGACCACTATATTTCGGCACGATCAACTTGTATGCCCTTTTTTACAACATCCCAAATTAAAATGCCTTCTTTCACCATTAATTGATTTTTCTTCCAAGTCAATACCATGATTTGCCTCAATAAAACACTTTCTAGTTCACAAAAACAAACCTTTAAGGTATGACCTAATATCACAAAATCATATATTAAGATCTTAAGAGACTTCTTATTATATCCCAAAAAAATGTACTCATTGTGCACCTCTATAAGGTGAAGGTAGCATTACATTACCTAAATACCACCCTTCTAAATCCAACGGGCCATATGTGATATGTGGATGTAAAAGTAGTTCTTTTAACTCAAATGAATCTATATATGATATATCATTGATAACCATGAAGTGTGTGTATATATTGCTACTTTCAAAACGATATGAACAACAAATAAGAAATGAAAGAATCATCCTAATCATTTCAAAATAAATAAACTCAATTTTTTTTAAGAAACAACTAATTCCACCCTAAAACAAGTATAATAGCATATACTCAATACTTCATCAACCTTATGATAACATGTCTTTAAAAATTAGTAGTGATCAAACCCATTTCAATATGAAATCCAAAAACCTCCTAAAAATTTGGTAAAAAAGCACTAATAGCTAGTTACTTGGTTTTAAGTAAGGGGGTATTTGTTTGATGAATTTTGAAATTTTGATATAGGATCTAAAGTGATTGCAAATTTGTAATTGCTACTTTATATGTTATGATTAAATTATAAGTATTACACCCCTTACCTTTAAACTTTTCTTAAGGTATTTTTTCTCAAATCCTTAGTACGCCTCTTCTTCCTTACTTTAAACTATCATTTTATGTGCTAACTGTGCAATCATGCATGTTTTATAGAACTTAGTAAGCAAGTAATAAAATATTACATGATATAACAATAAGACATAGTGTATGAAAAAACATTTAAGTTGACATGTATTTCAAAACATATCTTGCGGATTTAACTAACTTTAAAACTACATTTTGATTAAAAAAATGTAAGCCTCATACATTTTCAAGGATTCTTCATCATCATCATCATACTCAGTTAATCCCACCTATAGCAAAGCTAAGGTAGGGTCTTAGGAGGGCAAGATGTAGACAGCCTTACCTCTCTACCCCTAAGAATAGAGAGGCTGCTTCCAGTGAGACCCCTGGCTCAATGTGGTTTGGTATCAAGCCTTGGACATAAGGCACAAAACACTTAGCAATCGGGACAAACCCGATCAGTGCATGTACCCCTTTGTCTTTTGGCTATCAACGCCACCACATGATGCATGATTAACTGATTTTCAAGGATTCTTATTTAACAAAATATGACTTTGAAAAGTTTACAACATCAAATGGTAGGCCAAGGGGCTTTGTGTCACAGCCTCAAATTTCATATGCGAGTTTTACCGCAAGACGCGTGTCATACCAGAATCCAAGTCAACAGTCACTGAAAACAACATCTATATGAGTAAAACCAAATTATAAAAACCAACATTTTAAAAGTTTAGCAGAAGAATTTATAAGCTTTACAATTCTGGACATCAAATGATAAAAGTTGAAAACATATTTCATGATAGACAAGACATAGTAGGATGTTGTGCGACTCCGTGCACCTATTCCAATTCCTGCTACCTTAGAGACCTGAGATAACATGCTAAAATTGGTCAACATACATAATCCTATTCACAAGTTTTATTGTTTTGAAAGCCTTTATTGTTAAACCGGATTCACACGCAATACTCATTATAATTGATGCTAGTTATACATCGTACAAGATACTCAAGCGGTTTGAACCACTGCTAACTTAAATATGTGTACAACATATTTTGCCTTAATACGCCACCATTCATCACACAATGACAATGCTTCTGTGTTCATGTGTCAAGGACAATATGCATCCGTCCAACCCGTAGTTGACCCAGGCAGGGATTGTCAAGCCCAATAGGTCTATCCAAATTTCCCCGCTATATCCACATATTAGTGTTTCAGAAGAAGTATGAAACACCCTAAACCTTTTTAGCCGAAAATACGCATCGGAAATACGAACCCGAAAATTTCTAGCTTTATAAAAACATTCTCAAATGTTTGGAAAGCAGATCTGCAAAATATTATATGTGTCACATCTTCATTGTTTCTTATTATATTCAACACGACTCATCTTTATTAGGTTACGTGATCGTGATCCCGTACAATCCGTTTCCTTACTCGATCTCCTACCATTCCTTTCTTTGTAAGGTAGACTAGACAACCTGTAACCACCACATACCCGTTTCATTAGTTCATTAAGTGACTTCATGCAAATATTCAAAATATGGAAATAACATTCAACAACACTTGATGATCATGACCAAACGCCTTTTGCAAGTTCGAATCTGAATTTCGGATCCTCGCTCTAACTTCCATGCCTTCGTACGTACATACCTTAATCTATATTACCTTCCTCATCACAAAAAGGGTCAAGTGTGTTCGGTTCTTCAGAATAGCTTGATCCTCCATCCGGCTCCAAAGTAGCGCACACCTAGGGTTGCACATCAACAAACCCTTTACACGGTTAAACAAGTTGAATAAAAGAAAACTGAATTCTAACAAGCCTTGCCAGTCTGAGGAAACCTCCTCTGCTCATTCTTCCTCTGGTCTAAACTATCCTCTGGTTTGAGCAAATATCCTCTACTAATTCTTCCTCTGGTCTAAACTATCCTCTGGTCTAAACAAATATCATATGCTCATTCTTCCTCTCGTCTAAACTATCCTCTGGTCTGACCAAATATCCTCTGCTCATTCTTCCTCTAGTCTAAACTATCCTCTGGTCTGAACAAATATCCTCTACTCATTCTTCCTCTAGTCTAAACTATCCTCTGGTCTGAACAAATATCCTCTATTCATTATTCCTCTGGTCTAAACTTTACTCTGGTCTGAGCAAATATCCTCTGCTCATTCTTCCTCTGGTCTAAACTATCATCTGGTCTAAACTATCATCTGGTCTAAACAAATATCCTCTACTCATTCTTCCTCTGGTCTAAACTATCCTCTGGTATGAGCAAATATCCTCTGCTCATTCTTCCTCTGGTCTAAACTATCATCTAGCCTGAACAAATATCCTCTACTCATTCTTCCTCTGGTCTAAACTATCCTCTGGTATGAGCAAATATCCTATGTTGACCCATTTATCCCAATTACTTTCATTATCGTATGGTGAACGATGCTTGTTCACTAACAACATCCATTCACTTGTCTTACTATAAGTTACCATTTCATTCTTGTTTCCCATTCTAAATTAATACATAAACATGCATTTACTAAACTAAGAGCTTAGTTCATAAGTCACTTACCTCAAGTCCTGCATGTTCTTCTTTGTTTCTTTGCCTCTTCTTGATCCATTAACCTTCCATGCTTGAGCCTATCTTGACATGATCCACATCCTTTCATGTCATCATTCCCACCATTTCGTTAGCATACATAACTATGCATACTATCAATCATATTACATTCACTTGTTCCCATGACTTTCATTGGTCAATTACTAATATGCACGTCACATAATTAACTACCACCTTGTTTATCAAGCAAGCAATCCAACATACCATCATGTATTACACCTAGATAATCTAACATAAATCACATGATCTCCTTAATAACACAATTATGTTGGGTTGCCTAACCTTGTTAGTCATACATTGTTGACTTTTCAGAAAGTCAACTATCAAGTATGCAACTTTCAATATTTAGATACATACATCCATCTTGATATACTACTCCATATCAATTTTTACCCTAAACATTACATTAGCATGTTATAGGACACATATCATGATATGACTACTTTGGTGCATATAGAATTCATTCAACACATACTAGCCGTTTCATTAGTTCATTAAGTGACTTCATGCAAATATTCAAAATATGGAAATAACATTCAACAACACTTGATGATCATGACCAAACGCCTTTTGCAAGTTCGAATCTGAATTTCGGATCCTCGCTCTAACTTCCATGCCTTCGTACGTACATACCTTAATCTATATTACCTTCCTCATCACAAAAAGGGTCAAGTGTGTTCGGTTCTTCAGAATAGCTTGATCCTCCATCCGGCTCCAAAGTAGCGCACACCTAGGGTTGCACATCAACAAACCCTTTACACGGTTAAACAAGTTGAATAAAAGAAAACTGAATTCTAACAAGCCTTGCCAGTCTGAGGAAACCTCCTCTGCTCATTCTTCCTCTGGTCTAAACTATCCTCTGGTTTGAGCAAATATCCTCTACTAATTCTTCCTCTGGTCTAAACTATCCTCTGGTCTAAACAAATATCATATGCTCATTCTTCCTCTCGTCTAAACTATCCTCTGGTCTGACCAAATATCCTCTGCTCATTCTTCCTCTAGTCTAAACTATCCTCTGGTCTGAACAAATATCCTCTACTCATTCTTCCTCTAGTCTAAACTATCCTCTGGTCTGAACAAATATCCTCTATTCATTATTCCTCTGGTCTAAACTTTACTCTGGTCTGAGCAAATATCCTCTGCTCATTCTTCCTCTGGTCTAAACTATCATCTGGTCTAAACTATCATCTGGTCTAAACAAATATCCTCTACTCATTCTTCCTCTGGTCTAAACTATCCTCTGGTATGAGCAAATATCCTCTGCTCATTCTTCCTCTGGTCTAAACTATCATCTAGCCTGAACAAATATCCTCTACTCATTCTTCCTCTGGTCTAAACTATCCTCTGGTATGAGCAAATATCCTATGTTGACCCATTTATCCCAATTACTTTCATTATCGTATGGTGAACGATGCTTGTTCACTAACAACATCCATTCACTTGTCTTACTATAAGTTACCATTTCATTCTTGTTTCCCATTCTAAATTAATACATAAACATGCATTTACTAAACTAAGAGCTTAGTTCATAAGTCACTTACCTCAAGTCCTGCATGTTCTTCTTTGTTTCTTTGCCTCTTCTTGATCCATTAACCTTCCATGCTTGAGCCTATCTTGACATGATCCACATCCTTTCATGTCATCATTCCCACCATTTCGTTAGCATACATAACTATGCATACTATCAATCATATTACATTCACTTGTTCCCATGACTTTCATTGGTCAATTACTAATATGCACGTCACATAATTAACTACCACCTTGTTTATCAAGCAAGCAATCCAACATACCATCATGTATTACACCTAGATAATCTAACATAAATCACATGATCTCCTTAATAACACAATTATGTTGGGTTGCCTAACCTTGTTAGTCATACATTGTTGACTTTTCAGAAAGTCAACTATCAAGTATGCAACTTTCAATATTTAGATACATACATCCATCTTGATATACTACTCCATATCAATTTTTACCCTAAACATTACATTAGCATGTTATAGGACACATATCATGATATGACTACTTTGGTGCATATAGAATTCATTCAACACATACTAGCGCTTCCATGATTCTACCATTGGCAATTACAAATCCAAGGTTAGCCAACATCATATAATACCAACACTTGGTGTGCATCATACTATCCAAACATAGAATACAACATCCTAATGCACACTTCTTACCAAATCATATAATTCAATAAATTCCCACATGAATACTCTTCTAATACAATCCTCATGTTAACCCACTATTAATTGTATCTATTATCATATTACTTTCATATTTGTCAAATCTTGCATAAAAATTCATACATCATGCTCATCTAGACATTTCTTCAAACACATGGTGTGCGTACAACATTCTAAGCTGAATGTACAAGCTTCTAATACACGCATTCCACTAAAACGCATAGTCACCTCCAATCATGACCAATTTCCACATGCATATCATCAACTACACATTATTCTTACAATTGCATGGATTTACAACTAATTTAGCAATATCAAAGTTCTAATGAAAACCCAATATCATCATCTTTTGCAAACAAGCAATTTCTAGTGATTAGCTCATCTCTAAACCATTAGAGATGACCAATATCACTTACAATCAAGCAATAATACAAATTTAACATCATTTGCTCAAAACCCACATGTGGGGTTCGAACCCTACACGAATTTGGGGGTTAGGGTTCTTACCAATGCTCAATCCTTGAAGATTAACCCTCTAGAACACACCCTTCATCCATTACTTCAATCTCTTGCATTAACTTCTTCAATTGAGGGATTATTAGGTTAGGTTTTTGACTCAAGGATGCCCCTTTGGGGCTGAATATGTATGGCCCCAATTGGGTCTTCTTGATCCTCTTATTTTGACCAAATAGTTATATTAATGGTCCCTCAAGTTTTCCTTCCTTCCATTTTATTATGAAACTTAACTGACCAAGTTAATTCTTGGTGTTATTTACTTACATATTTAGATAACACTAACAAGGTTATTTCCATATTGGAACATAGCCTACATTCTTATCATCCCGTTTTATTATCCGTACGGGTTCATTCTACTATTTAATTCATCTTGTCATTTCTTATTCACGCCTGATAGCGTAAATAAGCGAAACGGATTTTCGGGATGTTACAAGTCTACCCCCCCTTAAAGAGGGTTTCGTCCCCGAAACCTCCCTTGTTACTTCCATACCAGGAATTCTCTAGTTAGTTATTTACTCATTCATTTCATTCAAAGTTTCATGCCACGTCGCAAGCCCACATATAGACTGCAAAAAAATAACCTTACTCGTGGCAAAACATATTTCTATGTTTTGTTCTTACGCTCTTATATTACAAGAGGCCTATCGCATTTGTTAAACATAATAAATCGATTAGTTACATATTCAACCCATAAATCCTACTTAGTCTTTCATTCTTTCTTTAGTCACAAGGCGTCCATCACGGGTTTACTACAATACTCCACTATTAGCATTCCTTCTAAATCCCTTCAATCACATAATTAGTTAGACTATCTACATGCGTATATCCCAATACTTAAATCGTGGTTATCACTTTCACAGCATACATACCATTTCATCCCCCATTCATTCTCACTTAACTTGAGAGTTAGGCATAATTACATAGGAACCACTGAATCAGTACATCTACCATATACACCCACCCCTTTTGGTAAATATCAGAGCCTATCTATTCATGCTAATTTGTTTGTGAGTTCAATTCATGCATTACTCATAGTAGACACATATGTCCATTGCTTAACAACCCTGGGTTTAGGCTAAAATTCATTCATCTTTTGACCTTTAAAAGTCAAACTTTCCAACTACATCATACTTGAGCTACCATTCATTCATACGTGGGTACTATTCAACATATCAATTTTTCTATTTAACAATCATAAAATATCTAAATTTACTAACCTTCCTTTCACAACGTTAACCAACCATCCATACGTCGGCTTGACTTGTTCCTTCGCAAGTCCACGCCATACTTAGCTTGCTTTAGTTCATTCACAACGAGTCCCAACTCGTTAACATCATGTCACCTATCATGTAGATTTCATCATATCCATAATTTGACTATCCGTATCTACAAGGTCATTGGTCAGACATATATTTTGCATTCATAACAATTGTCTTTCAACAGTCCATGCAAAATTCTTTCACTTGGAATGTCTAATTATATACATATTTCCTTTACAATTTCTTCTTTGTTGCATCAACAATTTCCAAATGGCTAAGCTTACTTCACGCAAATAGTCCTTCACGCCATCTTATTGATACTTGCTTTGCACTTACTAATCCACTTGTTCAACTTTTCGAAAGTCAACCCATTAGTACATTTTTAAATATCTTTCCACAATTTGTTTCTATCGTTAGCTACCGTGTATTTCTACCCCCATCTATATATATAATATGGATATGGATATATGTATTATACATATTTATTCCTTTCGTCGGTCACACAACACATGTATCCCAACAAAATTATTAAACTACGTTCTTACCACCTTTAAATTTATCATTGTTAAAGACGGGAATGTAATTCCCTTCTTCCTTCCCGCCCAATACTACTAAATTATGGATTCTACCTTTCATTCATGCATGCATTCTATATGCCATGTAACAGGCTTATTCTAAACTAATTTACTAAACTACGCATTTACATTATTCATGCATACGTTGGTCAGTGAAAGACATATTCTCTTCTTCGTTCATATTGTCCGTTACATGGTTTGTTCCACATTTCCACAAAGTAGTCATCATTTTCCCTTTTACTTGTGCATCTTGCCACAACGTAAATTTCCAGAGCTTTGACTTGTGCATCTTGCCATAAATCATTTATTGTCCACTTATCAACAAAGGTATTCTACACCTATTCTACCATTCCCTTCAAAGGCTAATTTATGATGTACATACCGGAGCTTTATGGCTTGTAAACCAACAAGTTAGTTAATCATACATTTTCAAAAGGAAACCATCCTTCCTCATCATTCTCCGTAAGGTAGTCTATTACATACTTTCACCCATTCTTGCCCATTAAGGCCTTTCCAACCTCGTCCCATTAAGGTTCCTACTTATCATACATGATTTCCACCCTATGAACCGTTAAGGTCTTCCCAACCGTTTGACCCGCTAAGGTCTTCCCAGCCTATTTTACATGGTTTCCACCATATGACCCGTTAAGGTCTTTCCAACCTCTTGACCCATTAAGGTCTTTCCAACCATTTTGACCCATTAGGATCTTTCCAACCATTTTGACCCATTAGGGTCTTTCCAACCAATTTGACCCATAAGGATCTTTCCAACCATTTTGACCTATTAAGGTCTTTACAACCATTTTGACCCATTAAGATCTTTCTAACCATTTTGACCCATTAGGGTCTTTTCAACCATTTTGACCCATAAGGATCTTTCCAACTATTTTGACCTATTAGGATCTTTCCAACCATTTTGACCCATAAGGATCTTTCCAACCATTTTGACCTATTAAGGTCTTTCCAACCATTTTGACCCATTAGGATCTTTCCAACCATTTTGACCTATTAAGGTCTTTCCAGCCATTTTCATTCATACAAGTTTGATCCGTGCTTACCTACCGGTTCAAACCTTTCATTCCTACCCTTCCTTGCAATACAGACTGCTCTCTATCACTTGAGAGTCTTCTACCTTAACCCACCACTGACGTCTAGTTACTTATCTATTCATTGCCATAATTAGTTTATAGGCACAATTCATATATATTTGGTTTAATACCTTTTGAGGGAACCACTTCCCATTTACCCCTTTAAACAAGGTTTATTCCACCCATCTATCCACACGATCGCTTACTTTCCAATATACCAGGCATACCTGTGATGATTCTCATGGTCTCACGTGTATCGCATGCTTCTTGTGCACTAGCCAGGTGCGCAGTCCACATGCTATCCACGTGTTTTCATTTAATCATTACCTTACGCCAGGGGACTGGTTTTCAGCTCCGTGCTACATTTTCAATTTCCTTCCTAAACAACATGGTTATTTTTCCTTCTAAGTTTTACCATCCCTGAGGATTTTCCTCCCACCGGTACCAATAGTTAATTATTGCGTACCTGTGATTATTCCATCTTATCTACAATTTCCGCGATCTATCTTGAATTGTATCCTTGAGACCTCTTCATTATCCACAAAAGCTCACCTTATCATAAACACCACAACTAGCTTTTAACATATCATGTGAGTTAATATTAAATTCTACCTTTGGGCCTTGATCGAGTCTTGGATTGTATGGGTCACTTCTTTCAAGAGCACACAAGTTTGAGTTCATGTACTTATTTCTTGTACAAGATTTCACCCAAACGAGGGCTCTGATACCAACTTGAAACACCCTAAACCTTTTTAGCCGAAAATACGCAGCGGAAATACGAACCCGAAAATTTCTAACTTATTAAAACATTCTCAAATGTTTGGAAAGCATATCTGCAAAATATTATATGTGTCACATCTTTCATTGTTTCTTATTATATTCAACACGACTCATCTTTATTAGGTTACGTGATCGCGATCCCATACAATCCGTTTCCTTACTCGATCTCCTACCATTCCTTTCTTTGTGAGGTAGACTAGACAACCTGTAACCACCACATACCCGTTTCATTAGGTCATTAAGTGACTTCATGCAAATATTCAAAATACGGAAATAACATTCAACAACACTTGATGATCATGACTAAACGCCTTATGCAAGTTAGAATCTGAATTTCGGATCCTCCCCTCTAACTTCCATGCCTTCGTATGTACATACCTTAATCTATGTTACCATCCTCATCACAAAAAGGGTCAAGTGTGTTCGGTTCTTCAGAATAGCTTGATCCTCCATCCGGCTCCAAAGTAGCGCACACCTAGGGTTGCACATCAACAAACCCTTTACACGGTTAAACAAGTTGAATAAAAGAAAACTGAATTCTAACAAGCCTTGCCAGTCTGAGGAAACCTCCTCTGCTAATTCTTCCTCTGGTCTAAACTATCCTCTGGTCTGAACAAATATCCTCTACTCATTCTTCCTCTGGTCTAAACTATCCTCTGGTCTGAGCAAATATCATATGCTCATTCTTCCTCTCGTCTAAACTATCATCTGGTCTGACCAAATATCCTCTGCTCATTCTTCCTCTACTCTAAAATATCCTCTGGTCTGAACAAATATCCTCTACTCATTCTTCCTCTAGTCTAAACTATCCTCTGGTCTGAACAAATATCCTCTACTCATTATTCCTCTGGTCTAAACTATCCTCTGGTCTGAGCAAATATCCTCTGCTCATTCTTCCTCTGGTCTAAACTATCATCTGGTCTGAACAAATATCCTCTACTCATTCTTTCTCTGGTCTAAACTATCCTCTGGTATGAGCAAATATCCTCTGCTCATTCTTCCTCTGGTCTAAACTATCATGTGGTTTGAACAAATATCCTCTACTCATTCTTCCTCTGGTCTAAACTATCCTCTGGTATGAGCAAATATCCTCTGTTGACCCATTTATCCCAACTACTTTCATTATCGTATGGTCAATGATGCTTGTTCACTAACAACATCCATTCACTTGTCTTACTATAAGTTACCATTTCATTCTTGTTTCCCATTCTAAATTAATATATAAACATGCATTTACTAAACTAAGAGCTTAGTTCATAAGTCACTTACCTCAAGTCCTGCATGTTCTTCTTTGTTTCTTTGCCTCTTCTTGATTCATTAACCTTCCATGCTTGAGCCTATCTTGACATGATCCACATCCTTTCATGTCATCATTCCCACCATTCCGTTAGCATACATAATTATGCATACTATCAATCATATTACATTCACTTGTTCCTATGACTTTCATTGGTCAATTACTAAAATGCACGTCACATATTAACTACCACCTTGTTTATCAAGCAAGCAATCCAACATACCATCATGTATGACACCTAGATAATCTAACATATATCACATGATCTCCTTAATAACACAATCATGTTGGGTTGCCTAACCTTGTTAGTCATACATTGTTGACTTTTCAGAAAGTCAACTATCAAGTATGCAACTTTCAATATTTAGATACATACATCCATCTCGATATACTACTCCATATCAATTTTTACCCTAAACATTACATTAGCATGTTATAGGACACATATCATGATATGACTACTTTGGTGCACATAGAATTCATTCGACACATACTAGCGCTTCCATGATTCTACCATTGGCAATTACAAATCCAAGGTTAGCCAACATCATATAATACCAACACTTGGTGTGCATCATACTATCCAAACATAGAATACAACATCCTAATGCACACTTCTTACCAAATCATATAATTCAATAAATTCCCACATGAATACTCTTCTAATACAATCCTCATGTTAACCTACTATTAATTGTATCTATTATCATATTACTTTCATATTTGTCAAGTCTTGCATACAAATTCATACATCATGCTCATCTAGACATTTCTTCAAACACATGGTATGCGTACAACATTCTAAGCTCAATGTACAAGCTTCTAATACACGCATTCCACTAAAACGCATAGTCACCTCTGATCATGACCAATTTCCACATGCATATCATCAACTACACATTATTCTTACAATTGCATGGATTTACAACTAATTTAGCAACATCAAAGTTCTAATGAAAACCCAATATCATCATCTTTTGCAAACAAACAATTTCTAGTGATTAGATCATCTCTAAACCATTAGAGATGATCAATATCACTTACAATCAAGCAATAATACAAATTTAACATCATTTGCTCAAAACCCACATGTGGGGTTCAAACCCTACACAAATTTGGGGGTTAGGGTTCTTACCAATGCTCAATCCTTGAAGATTAACCCTCTAGAACACACCCTTCATCCATTACTTCAATCTCTTGCATTAACTTCTTCAATTGAGGGATTATTAGGTTAGGTTTTTGGCTCAAGGATGCCCCTTTGGGGCTAAATATGTATGACCCCAATTGGGTCTTCTTGATCATCTTATTTTGACCAAATAGTTATATTAATGGTCCCTCAAGTTTTCCCTCCTTCCATTTTATTATGAAACTTAACTAACCAAGTTAATTCTTAGTGTTATTTACTTACATATTTAGATAACACTAACAAGGTTATTTCCATATTGGAACATAGCCTACATTCTTATCATCCCGTGTTATTATCCGTACGGGTTCATTCTACTATTTAATTCATCTTGTCATTTCTTATTCACGCCTAATAGCGTAAATAAGCGAAACAGATTTTCAGGATGTTACAAAGGTGCATAGACTAGCTATCTGTGTACCAGTTTGTCAGTTTGTTTTGTGTTTGAGTTTGTTTTATGGAGATTGATCTTAGCTTTGAGTTTGAGTTTGTTTTGTGGAGATTGGAATAATGGCTGTACGCCACACTCACCATCTCATAGGTGCATAGACTAGCTATCTGTGTACCAGTTTGTCAGTTTGTTTTGGCTCATGGGTGGTTTCCGTTTGACGTGACTTAATTTATTGTTATGTATAGTCACGCAGTTTGATATTCGTATATGTTCCGATGTGTTTTGGATTTTGTTTCGATATGCTCCGTTACGTTTGAAATTCTCCCGAATGGGTGTTGGCCTACTTCATAGATTGTGTTCAACATTTGTTTCGGTATGGGTATGGGTATGGGTTCGAGTTTAAAATATAGTTGTTGGGATTTTGTATTCCTTTCCTTTCGTCCGTTCTTTACATGAACTATTGATTTCTCTGTTACTGGGCAATTTTTGGCTCAGCCGTATTTTTGTTTGTCGTGTTTGTCTTATGTGTTCGCCGGTAATGTGGGAAATCAGGGATGAGTGAGAGACAAATGAAGTTCAAGACTTTTCATTTCGTTTAAATTCAGTAATAAATAAATTGAGACTTAGGATTTTGTTCGGTTTGATTTGAAACTCTCAGTTGTCCTTTGGAGTCTATTTTCTTTTTAAATGGATTGTGTTTGGTTTTAATATCTGTAATAGTGACATTTCAACCTGTCCGGGTTGGGGTGTGACAATTATGGTATCAGAGCCCAGGCTCTTTCCTGTAGAAAACTTAAACTTAAATGAATAAACCTGTGAGGTAATGGGTAGACGTTGGGTTCTGATTCATCCTTGTCATTTTCTGCATAATATACTCTACTCACACGTATAACTTACTTTGAGAATGGCTCCTAGACGTACGAACAACTCTAATGATGATGCTGAGACTTCTGGCGACGTTCCCCTTGAGACCCTTGTCGCTGAAGCTGTTAACGCAGCGATTGCTGGTTTAGTTCCTAACTTGATCCAACAGTTGCAGCAAGCTAACGCCAACGCTAATGCTAATGCTAACGCCAAAGCTAATGCCAATGCTAATGCGAATGCTAATTCTAATGCCAATCCTCCTGATGGCATTCATGTTTGGCTGGAGCGCTTTCAAAAGCAAAAGCCAAAGTCTTTTAGTACTGCTGATACTCCGGTGGAAACAGAGAATTGGATTGCCCATATTGAGAAGTTGTTTGAGGTTTTGGGAGTTGACGATGTTTTCAAAGTTAGGCTTGCTAGCTATAAGTTGGAGGATGATGCTCATCGTTGGTGGAAGACTCTAAAGAATGCTCGAGGAGATGATAATTATGCTGCTACATTGCCATGGAATGACTTTCGTACACTGTTCTACCAGCAATACTTTACTGATGCTGACCGCAACGATTATTTAAGGGAGTATTCTACGATCATGCAGGATGATGACGAACCAACCATGGAGTTTAAAGCTTGTTTCTGTCGTTTGGTAAGTTTCCTAGGTCCCACCGCTGGTACTCATGAGCAGTAAACCAATTGTTTCAAGTGGGTTGTGTGTGATCGGGATAGGAAATTTATCTTGAACCTTCGTTTTGCTGACATTAATGAGATTGTGGATGCAGTCAAGAATTTGGATAATGATAAGAAACATCGGGAAAAGGCTTTTGATGATAGTTGCAAACGGCCAAGGGAAAACAACCAGGGTAATTCTGATACTCTTGATAGCGATGATCAATTCTGAGGCCGTAGACACCGTTCTGGCAAGAATTACAATAATCACAACCAAAGGCCAGCGCAACAAAATCAGGTTCAAAATCAAACTCAGCCTCAAAACCAGCAGAACCCCCTGCCAAACCGCGACCCTCCTTGTGCCACTTGTGGAAACCTCATAAAGGGGTTTGTGGTCGAGCTACAGGACTTTGTTTCAATTGTGGAGATGCAAGACATATGGTTAGGGAGTGCCCTCATGTTAATCCTAGATCTAATACAGGGGGAAACACCACTAATTCCACAGGTATGGTTTTTGGTTAAGTGCATAATTTGATAAATATGATATGATTGCGTGCTCTAGTTGATACTTGTGCACCTAATATGTGATAACACATTTTGTTTGCTAAGCATTTGAGGTCTGCGTTGATTGCCTTCGAGTACCTGCTACTTAATTTGCCCCTTTTCCTATTATGTTTATAGAGACTATTCGATTTGAAACGAGTCCGTTATCTGTTTCGTACTTTGATACTCGGTATGTTTGATTTTGTGTGATCTCGTACAAATCTTAATACGTTTCAATTTCCATTTACCCGTCATTCCGATAACGCGGTAATCCGCATATTATGTGATGTGTCGTATACATTTATGATAGTTGAAATCTATTATATGTGAATTTGATTGTTACCGATACTGAGCAATTTTGAGGACAAAATTTTTTTTTTTAAGAGAGGTAGAATTGTAATATATGTATATGTTTATGGTAATTTTTTAATGAAATGAAAAAAAAAAATCATCTAACGATTATCTTGAAAATTATCATATGCTGATATGAAAACTTTAACTCAAAAATTTAGATTAGGTAACTATAACTATTAAATGCCGCATAGTCGGGAATTGGATTTCAAATTAATCCGGCCCTTATTTCGCAACAGACCTCACGAATTGTTTTAAAACCTTGATGGCTTCTTCTTCTCCGCTTTATCCCGAATCCCTCTGCTACCTCACCAATTTGTCGCACACCCCATAAGAAAACCAGTGGCTGCCGCGAAAATTTTGACAGCCGCACCACCTTCATCGGTCACAAAAAATCATCTTTGCACACCATCTCCGTCCGTCTCCATCTGATCGGTTATTTGATTTCTCCACCAAACGACCAGCCACCCACCACACAAGTCGAACGAGCGCCTCCTCATCTGTTTAACGCTGCTCTTAGTTAAGGTAATGGTTTCGAGCCTCCGTCATGGTATATGTTTTGCAAGGATTCATTTGGTTCCGGCGATAATAACCTTAGTAAATCTAGACTTTTGATGTTGATGAAGATATTTTATGTTGTTATGCTTATTAATTTTGGTTGTGCTACTTTGTACATAAAATAGACATAACTAATGACCCTTGAGCATTTGACTCTCGTAATCTATTTAGCGAGGAACAATATTTATATCATTAACTAGATACACAATAGATAACCTCCATGGGCTGGCTTATTGTTTTGCATGCTACCACATGATATATGAATCTTATTTTAATTCAGTTTCACAATTCATAAAAATACTATATATTTGGATTATTGGCTCAAAAATAATGATGTAAATAATAAATGGGTAAACTGATTTTAAAACATACATACATATGTCTAAATAAGATTGCGTTTCAAGTATTTGGTAATTAAGATAGGTTATACATTGTGTATATATTACTATGTATTAAGAAATTGTGAGTCCTGCATTTTTTTTTTTTTTTTTTTTTGTGAAAAGTAATGTATATGGCTATTTAACCCATTAAGGTAATTAGTCATGAGTCATAAAGGTCCTCATCGCTGGACAGTCAATGCGTCAACGATTCTCATATCTGAATTAATGTTAATAAATTTGATAATAAAAATATAGGCTCGCGTACTTGATTGAAGACAACTTGTTTTGCTTTACTTGCTAAACTGATGTACAGATTCTCGATCTTGACATCATAGTATTTCTTTCATCATGTCTGTCACTTTGTAGTGCGGATTTTGTCTTTTTCGTTAGTTATTTATATTCTTATTATAAGTTTGTCAAATTCGTTGTAGCATGCAATATACCTTAGAATTTGTAATCATTATTGCATGTTCCCGTTAGTATTATATTCGTTGTTTATGAGTTCTTTGCCTGACCTTAGCCTTTATACTCTATCACCCGAGCAGTTTGTTTTGACTTGTCGTTTGGGCGTCAACGGCATGGCACTGTTCGTGACAGCGCAATATAAATATTCACGGCGTTTCTAGCTTGTGTTAGTGTAACACTTGGCCACTAGAGGTGTATAGATCGATCTTAGCTTTGAGTTTGAGTTTGTTTTGTGGAGATTGGAATAATGGTTGTACGCCACACTCACCATCTCATAGGTGCATAGACTAGCTATCTGTGTACCAGTTTGTCAGTTTGTTTTGGCTCATGGGTGGTTTCCGTTTGACGTGACTTAATTTATTGTTATGTATAGTCACGCAGTTTGATATTCGTATATGTTCCGATGTGTTTTGGATTTTGTTTCAATATGCTCCGTTACGTTTGAAATTCTCCCGAATGGGTGTCGGCCTACTTCATAGATTGTGTTTAACATTTGTTTCGGTATGGGTATGGGTATGGGTATGGGTTCGAGTTTAAAATATAGTTGTTGGGATTTTGTATTCCTTTCCTTTCGTCCGTTCTTTACATGAACTATTGATTTATCCGTTACTGGGCAATTTTTGGCTCAGCCGTATTTTTGTTTGTTGTGTTTGTCTTATGTGTTCGCAGGTAATCTGGGAAATCAGGGATGAGTGAGAGACAAATGAAGTTCAAGACTTTTCATTTCGTTTAAATTCAGTAATAAATAAATTGAGAGTTAGGATTTTGTTCGGTTTGATTTGAGACTCTCAGTTGTCCTTTGGAGTCTATTTTCTTTTTAAATGGATTGTGTTTGGTTTTGATATCTGTAATAGTGACATTTCAACCTGTCTGGGTTGGGGTGTGACAAATCATGTCATTTGCTGTAACAGAATAGAACTTTGTAACAAATGAGTTATTCTAGGCGAATGAGGCTCCAAATCCCTCATTCGCTATAAATTTCTAGCGGATGAGGACTTGCCCCCTCTCATTCGCTAGAACAACCTAGCGAATGAGACTCATTCACCCTGCACAGGTTGTTTAACAATTTTGACGAACATAACCTTTCAAATCAGATTGAAAACTTATCGAATCCTAAACAAACGATGCAGTAATTTATATATATATATATATATATATATATATATATATCCTCCTAACATGTTATTACATCTAATTGAGTCATCAATTTGTTCATTTTAATCGAGTCATCAATTGGTTCATTTGCACACAAAATCACAAATTTTCCGAAATGGCAAATTATGGAGATGTCACATCAATTGCATAAAAAGTTGACCCAAAATTGAAAATATTGAAATCAACCTAAAAACATCATTTTTCAAGTTATCAAACATAGATTCAACCATCATAAATGTTTCTCACATGTATTAATTGCCATATAGCACAACAAACCCTATATCTACATAAAACCTCAAATGGATCAAAACTCATAAACATCCATAACACATCACTTAACACGCATACAATTCCCAAATCAGCAACATAGCATCCTACATCATCCAAATATTACAAAACCCCCCAATTTCTAGGTCACTAATACAAAACCCAAGTTTATATGTTGCGAAAACCATTTTTAACGTGTGTTTTATTATATTTACAACGAGCACCATAGTGCTATAAAAACAACTTTTTAGTGGGTTTTTAAGGGCACAAAAAAGCATAATGAACTGTGCAGTAAAGAAAAACACAAATCTGCAGCAGAAAAAAAACTCAACAAACATAAAAAACAAATTGTCAACTCAGAAAAACACAATGCACGATACACACAAAAAAAAAAAAAAAAAACATTATGGGTATGTTTGGCAAGGAGCATTTAGGAGCTTCTAGCTTCAAGCTTTTAAGAAAAAACTCATACTCAATAAAAAAACCTTGTTTGGTTGAATGAGCTTGAAGCTTTTAAGTTAAGAGAAAAAGCTCTATATTGAAACGTTGTTTTTATACATTTATTAAAAGCTCCAGCTACTATGCCAAACACTAAAATATATTTAAAAAGTTAAATATACTAGCTACCAACTTCCAACCATCAGCCACCAGTTAGTTTTGCCAAACATACTCTATATTCAGAGAAAAACACATCTGTAGAAAAAACACAATGCGCAGTACACTAAAAAATACAAACATGCAACAAAAAAAAAACACAATGGGCATAAATATATACAAATGGTAGCTTGGAAAAACACAATAGACAAAAAAACACAATACACAGTACAAAACAACATCGTATTTAGAGAAAAAACATGATCTGCAGAAAAAACGAAATGATTAGAACTGGAAAAAAACACAATGAACTAGACAAAAAAATACAATAAACAGACAAAAATAACACAATGGAGAGACGAAATAACACATTGTGTTTTTTTTCTGCTACAGATTTGTGTTTTTTTACTGCACAGTGCATTGTGTTTTTTTCTGCATGAATAAATCTCACTTAAAAACCCACAAAATAACACAATGGACATAAATACATAAAATGGTAGCTTGGAAAAACAAAATGGACAAAGAAACACAATGCACAGTACAAAACAACACCGTATTTAGAGAAAAAAAACATGATCTGCAGAAAAACGCAATGATCAGAACTGGAAAAAAAACACAATGAACCGGACAAAAAACGTAATGAACAAACGAAAATAACACAATGGACAGACGAAATAACACATAGTGTTTTTTCTGCTGCCGATTTGTGTTTTTTTACTGCACAGCACATCATGTTTTTTTCTGTATGAACAAAACCCACTAAAAAGTCAAAAATTTTTTCGTTTTTTGTATAACACTATGGTGCTCGTTGAAAAGATAATTAAACGCTCGATAATTTGGTTTAATTTTAAAAAAAATGTCGTATAAAAAAGTTATTAACCCTTAATACCAGAACTGGATACTATATGTGTGTGTAATATATCAAGTTCATCAAATTTCAATACTTTGAAACATTCTAATTATTATATATATATATATATTAATTCATAACATGTGGAGAAACAACTATTCTTTGATTTTTTACATTGGATCACCGGGGTTTCTCGCCTTTTTATTTTAGCCACACCATCCTCTTACCTGCTCTTCATTTTTACATGCCTCCTCATTTGTTTAGAAAGAGAAATTCGAGAGGATATGAGATTCAGCTTGACCGAGGAATGTCACACCCTCAAATTCCACGTGCGGGGTTTTACCGCGAAGCGCGTGACACACCAGGATCCAAGTCAACAGTCACAACGAATGACAACTATATGCGATAAGATACGTAAACCAAACCAAGCAATAGTTTGAAAATGATGATTCAAAACATAGCGGAAGCAAAATAGGTTTTACAAAACGTATAACGATGAAACATAAGTTTAAAGTTTAAACAATCCAAGACGCGAAACATGATCCTAGACGCGAGTGCGACTCCGTGTGCCTAAACTCAATGCTGCTACCTTAGCGACCTGAGAAAACATGCCAAAAAGATGTCAACATATACTGCTGGTGAGTTCACAGGTTTTAAGTTCACAAAACGTTTTCATGCGTAAAGAGTTTCATCTCAAAATACCAAGTGTGCAAAACCTTCAAGTAAATAACAAACATTCCCTTACTACTACGATTGTGTTGCTGAAACTAATACTGACAAGCGTTGCATGTGTTGCTGCCCGTGTTTGAGTTGCCAAGAGTAGAGACAATATGCTCCCGCCCAGCTCCCGGCTCCTGGGGTTCGTCAAGCCCGATAGATCTATCCACATTTTCCCCGTTATGTATACCCACATATTCATGGTTTCTCCAAGGACTTAGCGTTGCATCGTATAGTAATTTAAAACAAGCGTTGTGTTTCCAAAAGTGTTGCGTTTCCAATAGCATTGCGTTTCAAAAGCGTTGTGTTTCAAAAGCGTTGTGTTTTAAAAGCGTTGTGTTTCATAAGCGTTGTGTTTCAAGTGTATTATGTTTTCAAAAGCGTTGCGTTGTCAAAACATAAACGTTGTATTTGTTAAAACGTGTGGCATGCTTCTCCCCCGAGAGAAAAGTGTATAAAAGAGGGGCCGTGAAACTCACCTTAGAGTGCGTCCTCAGTAATATAGAAATCCGATACGTGTGTGATAGTCCCTACTAGTGGCAACCTATCAATGAGTTTACAAAAGTGTGATGACTACTAACCCGAAGGCTAATCAGTCCCCAAATTGTCCAGACCGTGACTGTGTATGTTGAAAACATGTTTGAACGTTAAACCGACCAAACCCGACAAGACCCGACATCCCATTGGTGACCCG